>CM023105.1:38841757-39441757 GCA_013103745.1 Gardenia jasminoides
TTGAAAACCTATAGTGGGGTTGAAACCCATTTATCAAACGCCCCTAATATACCAATTTTTTTTATAGGTGATAGAAAATGTATAAAATTTCGCTCTCCACTGTCCCCTGGCTAGTATTGAGCAATTTTTTTTCAAATTCTTATTGGAAAAGATTGGTTATGTTTTTTATCTTACTTAAACCGCTTTAATCGTACTTCAGAAAATTCCCACTGATTAGATTTAGATATACTAGTTTCTCACATTTGTTTTACTGTGTAATCTTGTCAAACTACAGAGGAGTAGAACCAAGCTGCTCTCCCGCAGTCCACATGGATCACCTCCATAGGGTTGTTGGCTAATTAGCGTCTTCAACATCTTGTCCTCACACCTAGCGGTTTTGACCTGGTTCCCTGGCAATTTTCTGTGCAGTTGTATTCGCTGTATTTTGATACATTTAGAGTTTAAGAATTGTATATTCAGATGAATAATATGCTAACCTTTCATCTTATATCAAATTCGTTAATCAGTGTAACAATTTAGATGCCACTACCGTTGGAGAAAAAAATTCCTATGTTACTGCTATATTTTAGATTATTCAAGAAATTATGGGTAAAATTTTCAATGTCAAAAAAAATTGAATAAATAAAGTTTGTTTATGGGTTCATGAGTTGGTTTGAAGTTCGGGGTAAAATAACTTATAACATGGTCTGATTAACGAAGAAAGGGAATATGATCAAATACTAAAAAAATTCAGAATTTTGAATTTAAATTAAATTGAAAACAATGAAATAGTCAGCTTAAGTGCTGGACTTTAATCAACTTAAAGGCCATTGAAAGGTTTTGGTAGTAATTAGTAAGGGGTGTTCAAATTTCAGAAAAAAAAAAAATCGGTTGATTTTATCTAGATCGGTATTAGATAGCAGTAAAATGGATAACAGAAAATCGATTCATATCGAGTCTTTAAAGTTTGTAAATAATTTGTAAATGAATATTAAAATTTTGATTACCTAATTCTTGATATCTGGCTAAATTAGCAAATTTTAAAAATTAGTACTTTATATATATATATATATATATATATATATATTACATATTAATTTATTACAATTATACACTAATATATTAATTAATGGCATTGTAAGTTATATCTATGCTTCTACAAGATGAATTTGACTACAAAGTTTATGCATAAGGTTTAA
Organism: Gardenia jasminoides; assembly: GCA_013103745.1. Taxonomy (NCBI): domain Eukaryota; kingdom Viridiplantae; phylum Streptophyta; class Magnoliopsida; order Gentianales; family Rubiaceae; genus Gardenia; species Gardenia jasminoides. Next base: position 38,842,936 of record CM023105.1, read on the forward strand.
AAGTTTCTGTTTTGATAAGTCGTTCATGCATCAAGACGAACATAGCAAATCAATATCGTATTCCACTTGACCTTAAAAGACTTCTTTTATTGAAAATTTTCGAAAGGCTAGATTAGATATATTCTGATCTCTGTTTTTTTTTAGCAATAAAAATAGAGTTTTTATTGATCATAGTACTGAATTTTGTACACATGGGCCATCTCACCCACTACCACTTACAAAAACAAAGGGTTCCTATACTTCTCTACTCTATACATTTCCGGTCAATACTCCATTCTATCACTAGTTCCCAATTTTGTCTTGTCCTCGAAAAGTCAAACCAACCACAAGTCACATACCTCACATCTTCAATGATTTGTTTTTAACAATTTTTGTCTTGTCCTTGAAAAGTCTAACCAACCACAGGTCACATACCTCACATCTTCAATGATTGTTTTTAACAATTCAGAACACACGGCAGGCCTTGATTAACATACCACTTCATTTCTAAGTCTCTAAATATGGTATACAGCAGCAAAATCAACCTCCTCAACTGATCTATAAATGAGTCCGTTTCTAGTGAAACGCAGCCAAGCCATCTCCCTCCTCCCATGAATAAGATCCTCAAAAACAAAACACAATTGTTGTACTTTCATCCAAACTGGTTTAATCGATATATTCTGATCTTTGCTAGTAAACGAAAGAATTGAGAGAAATAAAAAAAAAAAAAATAGCCTAACTAACAACATGGGACAGAATGAAAAAGAAGAAGAAAACTAAAACTTAATGCCGAAATCGCCAACAAGTAAACAAGAAAGAAAATGCTGAAGCAGCAAATCAAAGAGCATTGAGACATCAATTAAACCACCAGCATTATCCACTGGCTCAAATAATTAAGGAATGAACATATTGCCAGAAAATTTGATGTAAATTTGATTGTCTACAGTTGTTCAAGGGCAGCCGATTGATGTAACTAGTGGCCACTTCTAACCTTACAACGAAGTAATCCTTTCTCCTTGTAAAATTTTTTTGAAGGGAAAAAAGAAAACCGATATAGCACGAGGAAAAGTACTCCCCCACCGTCCATTTTCTCAATAAAAAGACAACATAATCTGGTTGGTTCCTGGAATAATTTTATTGCCTAAGAAAAGATAAAGTGATATAAAAGGAGTAGAAAGAGATCAAAGGACTTGCAAAAGTGCAAAATCTGTCAATGCCCTTTCTTGACTTCATACTTTCAATGGAAACTGCGGGTGAGTCTTCTTTACTTATTCAGGTATTTAGCACCCAAACTTTGAAATATGCATGTCCCGTAATATCTTTTAATCACAGTTGCAAGAGGGCTGTGAATCTGTTGCTAATTTAATATTCATGGGCGTGGAAAAGTGAAGTTGTCAAAATCTCTTCCGTCATACTGCTTGAATAAACCATTTACTCAAAATCAAAAGTAATACACGCATCATTACATACAGGATACACATATAGGGCATTTGTACTGCACGAATAATTTTATGCCGCTCGTGTGAAACTGAAAGAAGGGAAAGTCGCAATTGCTCTAATGCAGCCACGCTGCTTGTGTATAATATATACAAGGAAAACAAAGGCTTCATGGGAGAACATAGATGTGCAGTGAGTGGATTAGTAATAATCAAGAACAATGGATCGGCATTTCCAATCCTCTACCTTCTGCTTCTGTGGATCATCGTTTTTTTCTACTTCTTCAAGACATCAGAAGCTCGAATATTGTGTCTCAAAAAGTGGCCAAGTTTTCGGAAGCTATATGTGCTTTTCTTCCACTTCTTCTTCTGCTTTTAATTTCTTGGTTGTGGTTCACAGATAGAAATTGAGTGATTATGATAGGCAATCAATAGTGGCAATTGCTATTTTAAGTATGGCCTGGTCTGGGATTTTGAGAGACAAAGAAGCGAAGAGATAATATATGGCAGGAACTAAGTTTTGACAGTGTTTAATATTTAAGAAAGAGAAGGAAATTTTTGGGCACATAAGGTATTAGCACTGTGTTCTTTCATGTTACTAATAGACTAAAGTTGACTACTCAAAAAGGTTAATCATGGCTCTTTACCCTTCATATCTGTCCATGTTTGGGGAGAGAATTTCTTAAAACATTCTGACATTATTCTCCACCTTGCTCCACTTTTCTCTTCCCATACTTCTCCTTAAGTTCTTTTCTAAACCATTCCATGAAAAAATTGACCAAAACCGGAGGGTGCATTTCAAGTATAAAAGGTTTAGGTTGTTTGGATTGCCTTTATTTGCTTAAAAATTTTTACTTGCATTATCGATACAAATTTCAATCACTTTTTTATCTCACATACATCACATCAAAAAAGATACAGTATTCTTTTCAACAAATTATCCCAAATAATCTACTATCCAGACACCCATTCTTGAAGTTAATATACATGAAGAGAAGTTCATATACTAGTAACAAATTATTAAGAGAGCAAATGAAGTTAGACGTTTAATGTTGAATGAATCTGCAGGGTACCTACACCCGGTTCTCCTCAAGGTCCACATTTTCTACGGCTATCCCAGAAGTTACAAGGAGAAAACGGATGGCTAAAATAGATTGGTTCTTTCCCTCCCCTCCCCTTTTTTTTTTTTTTTATTTCTTTGGTTGTCTTAGATATGAGCAGGTGTAAAATTTCCTGTCCATAATCAAGTTTGAAGATTGCTATTTCTCTTATCCATCTCAAGGTCCATGTAACAAAAGAAGTTGAAACCAAAAGTACCGAACTCGTTTCGATTTCGAGATCGGGCAACGAAATCCAATTGGGTCCATTGATTTTGGGCCTACCCGTCCCGCCATATGGACCCATTAATGTGACTGGTATTCAATTCGTATCTGAGTGGAGTTTGGGCCCTTCAATGTTAACTAGGTGTCATGCCAAAATATACCACTCTATTCTTTGTAAGGGTAAAATATATGTATAGACACACACACACACACGAGACACTAAATATACTTAGCACAACTAATCATATTTTTTTTCCCAAGATATTTAACGTTAACAGCATTAATATAACTTAATTCATAGATTTAATTAACACAAGTAGAAAAATAGATCTAATTGATACTTTCTTCAACCGCATAAGTATTGCATTCAGCATTGCTGCCAAGAGAGTATTTGTTGAATCAACAATTCTATCGAATGCATTGGCATGCTCGGAATCCATCATGCGGACAAGAAACTTTCCATACTATCTTGATCAAAACTGCCAGAACTTTTACCTCTTTCGGTACAATGCAATTGGATTATGTCTCAGCTTCCAAAGTCGATTCGACAAAGAAATTTCAATTGAACCCCTTCCCCAAAAAATCCCAAAAAAAAAGCAACAATTGAGATGTACACCTAAAATCTGCATAACATTGCGTTAGAAGAAGAAAAGATTTCACCGCAAGGCCACAATTGGCAGTGCATCTCTAACCCAATGGCCTTCCCACTCAGAGCATGCGTATGTCTATTGTGTATTAATTCATCTCAAATAGTATAAACATGTAAATATGAATAAAATAAATGGTCAAAATAATGGCTAACGAAGGGGATGCTACTAGTTTTCACTATTTGACTGCAGATGATCAATGGGACATGGACTTTGGGGGGGGAGGGGGAGAGAGAGAGAGGACATGGACTGGATCCATGGAGGGATCTAATTTAACTGATCAAAAAGTATCTTTGGTCGATAAAATTATTACTGGGGCTCGTTTAGTTATCTTTTGGTCAATTTAAGAGTTTCTAGCTACACAAGTAGCAGATAATTAATTTCATTTGAAGATATCACATTTCCTGATTTCGGGTGAAGAATAGCATGGGTGGTGTAGCTAAATGAAGCTATTGCGATGCATAATGGCATATAAAAGCATATTTGGTGCATGCATTAAGCAGATACAAAATATTAACTTTCTCATGGATTGTCCTTTGAGCAGCAGCTTTGACAAAGAAGCGATGATCATCTGACAGATTTTTTTTATGAAATAAGTTGTGTAAGAAACTAAGCACCTAAAATTGCATAAACCTCTAAATTTTTTTTTTTAAAAAAAGAGAAATATTGTTAGACAACATCTAGAGTTTTAAAAAAAATATATATCTAGAATGGTCTTCAATTTTCCTTATGCTTCAAAGTGTGCATGGGATGCTATACTCACTAAATTATGACGCGTCAGCAATCTTATTGGAATCAAACCTGTGACTACAGGGTACAGTCGAAGGTGGGAGATCTGGCGTTTAAAAATTAAATGTAGAACACAATTTTAATGTGTTAAAAATTTATTATGATTTTCGATCTTATTATAAGTGTCTGTATTTATTTTGTTAATGTCTATATCACTTACATAGTGTGTGCTATACCGTAGAATTGATACTAGCTAGTACAGCATGGCTCTTGCAACACGCACAAATGGAGAAAATGTTCAAACCGGCCACGTCGATGTTCAATCTATCAAACTAAGAACAGTTTTCCCCACAAGTGCTTGAAGAAATTTGGCACCGGGGGACCGACTGCCTAGTAGTTTACGCAAATCGACTTTGAAGTTTGAATACTGAAGACATACAGCAGACTTGGCAAGTCCAGTCAAGAAGATGTGGCGACTTAATTTTAGGCCATTAAATCCTGAGAAGTGAGATGCATCCACGTCTATAAACAAGTCTTTAAGCCAAAATTTATATATAAACCCACAAACCTAAAACTGTAAGTTGCATAAATTTGAAGCAGAAGATAAAAACTTGAGAAAACAAAATGCTTGGAAAAGCAGCCTTAAGCGTTGTCCTGATGGTGCTGTGGGCTATCATTCTCTTGCTTTCCTTTCAGACACCAGTCGCACGTCAGCTTTATACTGGAGGGGGATGCAGGCAGAGTATTATCTCTGGTTGTCTTGTCTTTTGAGTTCTTATTATCCCTAATCTATATGCATTTACCCCACCCATGAATGGATTTAATGACCCTCGTAGTGTTTCAGTGACTGCTTCAGAATTGAGAATGCGATTCATCACCAAGATTCATTCTCGTTTCTTAAAGAATATGATCATTTGGTAATTGGTGTAAACAACTGATATTAACTACTACACCAATTTTTTCATAACATGGTAGAGAATGTAAAAAATTTCGCTTCCTACTCTCCTTCCCGGCTAGTATTGAGCAAAATCTTTTTTTTTTTTTTTCACAATTCTTATCGGAAAAGATTATTTATATTTTAATTTTAATAAAACAGCTTTAAGCGTGCTTCAGAAATTTCTACTCATTAGATTTAGATATACTAGTTTCTCACATTTGTTTTACTGTGTTATCTTCTCACCTACAGAGGAGAAGAGCCAAGCTGCTCTCCCCGCGGTCAAATTCCATAGGGTTGCTGGCTAATTAGCATCTCAAGATATTGTCGTCACACCTAGCGGTTTTCGACCTGGTTCTCCGGCAATTTGCTGTGCAGTTGTATTCGCTATACTTTGGATACATTTAGAGTTTAAGAATTGCAAATTCAGATGAATAATATGTTAACCTTTCTTCTTATATCAAATTCGTTAATCAGTGTCATAATTTGGATGCCACTACGGTTAAAAAAAATTTTCCCCATGTTGCCGCTATATTTTGGATTATTCAAGAAATTATGGAAAAATTTTCAATGTCAGAAAAATTGAATAAGTAAAGTTTGTTTATGGGTTTGTGAGCTGGATTAATTAAAGTTCATGGGGGTAAAAGAACTTATAACATGGTCTGATTAACAAAGAAAAGGAATAGGAACAAATATTAAAATTCAGAATTTTGAAATAAAAACTAAGTTGAAAACGATAAAATAGTCGTTTAAGTGTTGGAATTTTTCAGCCTTTTTTCCCTTTCTACTACTATAATTAAATGGCCTCAAACCTGAGATCTCTTACCTTTTTTTTTTTTCATTTTTCTTTTAAGTAGGAGTCTCAGGTTCGAGACCTCTTACTTATACTTTCCCCTCCCACCTCCCATCCCATCTCCCCTCCCTCCAAGTATTGGACTTTAAACAACTTAAAAGCTATGTTTTTAGACTCGAATGGGCAATCGACTCGGTTGAATTCAGGGATTAGGGGTCAATGGGTTCGATCGGTTCAATTGACGGTCAAACCGGATGAAGTCATAAATATGTCATATATATATATATATATATATATATATAGAAATCTTATAAATGGGCATACATATAGAAATCTTATACATGTTTAATCCTTGACAAATATAAATCCAACTAATGGAACAAGTTTTTCATAATACTTAAAATAACACATTTTAGAACTATCTAAGCCATTCTTCATCTTCATCTTCATCGTTATCATCCTTATCTCCAACTTCCATAACTTATCAAGTCAATATTATCCTCATCATCCTCATCATCAAGGTGTAGGACATTTGTGTCGTTTTCACCTAAAAATAATTCAAATACTCATGAGCAAATACATGTTAAAAACCAAAACAAGAAAAAAAAAAGATAAGAGGAGAAAAAATTACAATAATGCAATGCACTATTCAACTAGCCTAGCTATGGCGAATATGGACATGCATAAAAACAACAACCTACTACTTGAGTTTATATGGAGATCAATAAATTACTCTTAGCAAAAGACAACAAAACTAGCAAAGATGGCATAGATTGATAAATTAAGATGTCAGCTTCAATTAGAAATCTTTCTAGATGATCATTTGTCAAGTATTTTGGGAGAAGGCATTCACTCTCCCAGTTTGGGAGCCCCACGGCATTGATATTAACAATACACTTTATGGTACAATTATACCATTACTTCTCTTAGCACTTCCTCTCAGTCTCAAATTACAGGTATTTATATCAAGAATAGTTTTTTGGCTGAAGAAACTTTATATGGCCCAATAATCTCCCAAAATTTTGCTCTCATAACATGTAAATGTAATTGGGAAGAAGATACTTTGTTCCCTAGTTTGGGAGATTTACCAGTATTTATAATAGATGTACAAAATTATTAGTCCAAGATAATTTAACAACCATATTTGCCAAGTTTTTCCTTATCTTGTGATTTTAAATCTTCCTCAATTCTTGTCACACCAACACTTATTGATCAACGTAAATATCTAAAAAAGTGAAAACCAGTTAGGTTCACAAGTTTTATGCTTACCCCTAATAACAATCACATGCCTAAACATTTTGTATACATCTCCCAAATGCAAAGTGTCTACAAGAAGCTATTAAACGAGATTTATCTATAGCATGACTTTGATTATACTTTTTTTAATTGATTGTCCAAGTGAAAATTTTGATGCCATATACCAATGAAAACTTAAATTTATGCTTACAAGTTTCTTTAATTTTTCTACTCATGTGTACAAGTTTATTTTTCTACAAATTTTAATCTTATGACCTTGAACAATGGAAACAATTTGGTCATTGAAACAGAACCGCAAGGTGATTCCAAAAGTAGGACATGATATTTAAAAAAAATTAAAGACAACAAAAAATTACCAATTGAGCCTAAGTCCGAGAGTTGGTGGTAAAGAAGCCTATTGGGGAGGCAGTTGTGGTGGAGGACAGGAAGAGCTATGGTTGAGGGCCTAAAAAAAAAAAGAGGAAAGAAGCCGTTTCTGGAAGTTTCAAGTTGATTGAAATCTAAATTACACCATAGAAGTAGCGGTCTTGGAGAGTTGAAGTTAGGGAGCTACGGTGGCATCGGTGGTGGAGGCTGTTGTTGACTAGAGTAGCGGTAGTAGGTGGAGGAGTAAGGGTTAGATGTTAAGAAATAGAAAAATAGAGGAGATCAAGAGTTGTTTGTTTGGTGATTGTCCAAAATTTAGATTTTTCATATATTACTTGGTTGATTGGTCAACTGGTCAATAAAGTTAAAAAAATAAAAGAAAAATTGAGCCAAAAAATGGAAGGAGAAAAAACCGGGTTTTACTCGATTCTCCGATTCTCATGGTCAAACTTGAGTTTTGACCGGATTTGACTAATCTTATTACTTCCAAGTTTTTGTACTGACTGAACCGGTTACTTGAGGTTCCGTTTGATCACCACCCGCTTGGTCCGTCCAGTCCAAAACATTGCTTAAAGGCCATTGAGTGGGCTGTAGTAATTAGTATCGATGTTCAAATTTCAGAAAAATAAAATAGTTTGATTCTATCTAGATCAGATTAGATAGTGGTGAAATGGATAAAGAAAAATCAATTCATGTCAAATCTTTAAAGTTTAGTAAATAATTTGGAAACGAATATTAAAGAATTGATTACCTAGTTCTTGATTACCTGCTAAATTATCAGATTTTAAAAATTAATAGTTTATATATATATATATATATATATTACATATTAATTTATTACATTATATACTAATATATTAATTAATGGTATTGTAAGTTATAACTATGCTTCTACTAGATGAAGTTGACTACAAAGTTCATGCATAATAGCGTTTGAAATTTTCTGTTTTGATATGTCGTTCATGTATCAAAACAAAAATAAAAAATCAATATCGTATTCCTCTTGACCTTAAAGACTTGTTTTACTGAAGATTCTCAGAAGGCTAGATTAGATATATTCTGATCTTTGCTAGTGAACGAGAAAGAATTGAGAGAAATGAAAAGAAAAATCGCTAACCAACAACGTGGGACGGTAATGAAAAGAAGAAGAAATCTGAATTAATGCCGAAATAGCCAACAGGTAAACAAGAAAGAAATGCCTCAAGCAGCGAATCAAAGGGCATTGAAAGTTGAGACATCAAAGGGATTAAACCACTAGCATAATTCTTTGGCTCAAATAATAAGGATTGAACATATTGCCTAACAGAAAATTTAGATGTAAATTTGATTGTCTACAGTTGTTCAAGGGTAGCCGATTTAACTAGTGGCCGCTTCTAACCTTATAACGAAGTAATCCTTTCTCCTTCTAAAATTTTTTGGAAGGAAGGAAAACCGATATAGCACTAGGAAAAGTTCAACCCCACCATCCAATTTCTTAATAAAAAAGACAGCATTATCTGGTTTGTTCCATGCTGGAATAATTTTACTGCTCTAAGAAAAGATAAAGTGATATAAAGAGTAGAAAGAGACATCAAAAGACTTGCAAAGTATTGCAATTCTGTCAATGCCCTTCTTGACTTCATACTTCTCAATGGAAACCGCGGGTGAGGCTGCCCTACCCAGCCAAATCGACCCATTAATATGACTGGTATTCAATTCGTATCTGAGTGGAGTTTGGGCTCTTTCATTGTCAACTAGGAATCATACCAAAATATACCACTCTCATATTCTTGGGAAGGAAAAAAAAATACACACACACACATGCCCACACACACACACACACACACTAAATATACTTAGCATAACTAATCATATTTTTTTCCTACTAAAGCTATTTAATTTTAACATCACTTATATGCTTGTTTAATTCATAAATTCAATTAATACAAGTAGAAAAATATAAATTGGAAAAATGTTTTAACCTATCTAACTTGGCCACTACTCTCAATATGTAACCATCTATAATCACATGGGAGAAATAGAGTTGAGAGAGGTAGAGAAAAGTTCATAAAAAATAAAAGGAAATGAAAGGAAGAGAGAAAAGAAAATAACATGCAATGGATGAACATAAGAGGGACCAATCAGGACTTGGCAAAATTATGTTAATTTTTGAATTAGACATATTCAAGTAGTTAAAATCCAACAAGGTATTATTTATGTTAAAAGTATGTTAAATTTACCTAACGAATTCCAATACCTAGCTAGGTCGGTCACATGGAATGATCAACTGTTAGCACAACAGCATCAAGAATCTCCTTGATCTTGGGTGGTGCTATAACCGCTGTCCAATTGTGAAGGCCAAATGCAATAGAGATATTCAATGTCTAATTTGGTTAAATATTGATCTTGGGTACAGCAGTAGTAGTTGATTTTCCATATTTGAATTTGAAAAATATATATTACAGACTTGATAGAAAGAAAAGAAAATTCTGTTACAAAGGTTTGTTGGCATATTAAATCAAGACTCAAAAATAGAAGTTTCTATATTATTATTTAGTAGTGTTTTAGTCAAGTTAGATTTTGGTAATTCTAATGGAGTCAAGTTATGGTAGTTTTATTGTTTAGGAATTAGTATTTGATTATGAAATTTCTTGTGATTGTAAGACTTATTTACCAAGTCATCTAGTCTATAAATAGGGAGTCTTATTGAGAAGAGTGAAATTTGAGAGCCTTTTTATTATGTGTGATTATTGATATATATTATTGATTTATTCCTCTTCTCTAGAACATATATGTATGTGTATAAGTTGTCTCCCCCTCCCCATATATATCTCCATCATAACAAATTTATCTCCCATATTGATTCTCTTGAATTTATTTTCTAGTATAGTTTTTGATGAATTTTTTGGATTCTACATTTGGTATCAGAGCCCTAAATTCAAGAAAATTGATTCTGGGGTGCCTGTGAATATTGAAGAATTGGTTTGACTATGAAATTAGTTATGAATGTTTTCCGCCGTCAGAGTTAGAGTATAAGGTTTGCTAGGAAAAAAAATTAATTGATTGAGTTAGATCACGAGATTGGTCTTGCTGATGAAAATTGGAGACCATAAGATTGGTCCAAAAGAATCGTTAGATTGATTCGAGATTTTGACAGAGATCGGAAAGAATCTTGTCAGTTGAGTTGTGATTATCAAAATCACAAAGTGATCAATTGTCAGCAAATTGACGTCAAATTGTGCCATGAGAACAGTCTATCTAGATGCGTGTCTATCTAGATGCATGGATTATTGTAACAAGAGAAATGTTTGAACATAAAGAACCAGTATAAGGTGATATTGGCGAAATTTGTAATGGAGATTGATTGTGATTGATTTGGATCTAACTCAAGAGAGATTGATTTAAGGGAGCCAATGTTGGCACATTAAATCAAGATTCAAAAATAGAAGTTTTTATATTATTATTTAGCAATGTTTTAAGTCAAGTTAGATTTTTGGTAATTCTAATAGAGTCATGTTATTGTAGTTTTATTGTTTAGGAATTAGTATTTGATTAGTAAATTTCTTGTGATTATAAGACTTCTTTACAAAGTCATCTAGTTTATAAATAGGAGGTCTTATTATTATTATCAGTTGAGAAGAGTGAAATTTGAGAGTATTGTTATTATATATGATTATTGATATATATTATTGATTTATTCCTTCTCCCATATATACTTGTATGTGTGTAAATTGCCTCCATATATGCCTTGATTTTATCAAATTTGCATATTGATTCTCTTAAATTTATTTTCTTGTACGGTTATTTTATGAATCTTTTGGGTTCTACAAGGTTGGCGATAGGATATTTTTTTTACTCATCAAAGTAGAATTTTTGAAGCCACCGCTTGCTGCAAAAGTACTTGGGAAAATTCAGTTGTTTACATGTACCTGTATAGCTTTGAGTAACAAAATATAATCATATACGTATACGTTTAAACTCTCTGTAATTTATTAACTCAATCAAAACAAACAAGAGGTACTCGTGCGAAAGCAGAACGAAGGGTTAAACAAGGTGATTTAGTGGACCAAAATTAGTTGATCGAACACAAAGTATATTGTTGCTTCTTGATTGAAAGGAAGAACAATGAGTAGGGAACTCAAGAATAATGGAGAGAGGAGAAGGATGCCACCAGAGCACCATGTAGGAAAGTATGTAAAACGCCAAGGATAGCTATAAATAAATTCACAAAGGCTCCTAGAATGCTGAAGTGCCAAAGTTATACATCCATAATCAAAACTGCACAGAAAAAAGAAAAGGAAATACGATGCTTTCTTCTCACTTGTTGCATCAAACATAATTTGAAAAAATGAAACCGAGCTGGTCAATGATTGAAAGGATGAGGTTCTGGATTCAATTAAATAGAATATCACGTGGTCTTAATCCTAATTAGATAGAAATCGGAATAAAAGTAATGAAAACGGAAAGCAATGGATTAAGACCATGTGGAATTCCATTTTTATTGCATGTGGTTCTGAATTCAATTAAATAGAATTCTACCTGGTCTGAATCGATTGCTTTCCATTTTCATTACTCTTATTGCCATTTCTATCTATTAGGATTAAGACCACGTGAAATTTTACTTTTGTTGCCATTTTTAGACGCGGTTCTGAATCATCAGTTGTGGTTCTGAATTCAATTAAGTATAATTCCACGTGGTCTTAGTTCTAATTAGATAGAAATGATGCTAAGTAGAATTCCATGTGATCTTAATCCTAATTCAATAGAAATGGCAATAAAAGTAATGAAAACAGAAAGTGAATGAGGCCCAGATGTTGGTGATGTTGATTGAATTAGTGCCCTTCCGGATCCTTTTGTTTGCCAGATTTGATGATTAAGACTCGTTAGATGGCAATAAATTCCCGATTATTGGATTAAAAGCCCAACACCAGGAACTTGGTTAGTTGATAAATATTGTGAATCTTAGCACTCTTACAGACACACACTCTCTATCTAAGCAAGGGACACCCTTGATGGAAAGGAAGTCGACGAGAACATCCACCCTTGGTCAAAATTTTCCCAAGTTTCTTCAGAAAAGCGTCACCTTCAACTTTCCAAAACCTTTCTCGACATATAAAGAAACAGAAATAACCAAAAGAAAAACGGTAAAAGAGGAACTTTCCAAAATTGTTACCACTAATCCTACAACGCTGGTTAATTTTCCTGATAGATTTCTGAACCCTCAAAGGATAAAGACAGTGTGTAACTATATAAACACTTTCGATGCTGCACAATTTTTGTATTCTATAGCTGTTTGTTTCAAGCAAACAAAAATACACATGCTCGTCAGGTATTATAACTCTTTCATCTTCTACGGAAAATTTTTTTTTTTTTAAAAATGTTTCTTCAATTTCTTTTGCGATGTCAGAATAGACTATGATAGCCGCAAAAAAGTATTACGAATTAAAAAAATCGAGAATGGCAACATTTAGTTTTCGTCGGCGGCCTCGAAAGAGCGGTCATCCACTTCCATCCTATACAAATTGATTCAAGATGAGTTTGGTTTGGCCCTTGATTCAAGAAACCATGACAAAAACTCTGAAGAAATCTCGTCAATCTAATCCAAGAAAAATTGAGGAGTCGTCAAGAATTACTACCAGTTTGCCTAATCTTGATGATCATCAGCAGAAAAAGAATCAAGAGATTTGCATGAAGGAAAAATTCTCCTTCAAGAAATCTTCTGGAAAGCGACATTCTGAAGTGATAACAAATGCGAAAAGAGCAGTCAAGAGGAAAGTAGTGAATTCTGATGATCAAACTGTGCTGACGAATAATGGAGAAGGCAATGTTCATGAAAATCTTGTGTGGCGGAATCACACTAATGTTGTTCCTCCATCATTTCAAGAACTTCCTAAGGAGTTGATGAATTTTATAAGGGACACTAGGGATACAAAGGACCCTGTGCTGGTGATTAAGAAGAAACTATATGCATCAGATGTGGATCCTGGACTTCAGAGATTCTCAATACCATGTAAACAAGTGGTGAATGAGTTCTTGACGGAAAAGGAGAGGAAAAGATTCAACAAAGAGAACAAGCAAGAAGAAATTGATGCGGTTTTGATTGGATCATCGTTTGTCCAACGTAACATCAAGTTGAGAAAATGGTACATGTCTACTTCTTCCTCGTACGTTTTGGTGAGCGGTTGGAATGAGTTTGTGGAGAAGAATGGATTGGAAGCAGGGATTGATGTGCAGCTCTGGTCATTCAAGAAGGGGTCGAAATTGTGTTTCATTCTGATTAAGATTTAATCAGTCCCACGATTACTAGTGCTTAATTAGTTTGTTAATTGAATTCTTAGACAGTATATTTGCATCAATTGAACGAGAGTGCAATTATGTTGAATCTAAGAGAACTATCAGACAGCAAACTATTCCTTAGGATTGTCTTAGACTCCGACTCTAGGCGTATATGGAGGGCAGATTTGAAGAAAGCACAGAAAGAAACATCAAAATCAAATATAGATCATTTCACCAATTTATGCTATGACAATAAACCATCATTTCTTTAGATTTTAGTCACATTCATGTGACATCCCAAACCTCCCAAGGATGTTATTTTTAACTAAATATATTTGGCAATCCTTTGAGGATCTCCTGAATGACAATATCCTGCAAGCTAAAGTATTTAGATGTTCAGTAACAGGAGAAACGGTCATCTTCTTTAAAAACTTTTCATAGTGCAGAAGATACTCAAGTAACTTGAATACATATTCCTCCTGCCAGAAATGTGTGATTTTTAATTCCTTGAGATTTTTGATGAAGTCTATGGGAAAAATTTCTCAGAAGAGACACTCATTCTCTTCAGTGATGTTGTCCTATATCATCTGTCCATTTAGAGGAGACTAAAATTGGAAAACCTAATTTCTGTAATTCATTGATAAAATAGTTTATGATCACGTACTTGATCAAACACAAGCACTTCAAGGTTAGCGGCATTTTCAAGTAAGCTTGGTAGTGTTTTCCAGGAAAAGGCATGGTCAATATCACAAGAATCATGGAACGCTTTAATCTCCAGAGTGATCAAATTTTGGAAAGCATGCAAGAAATCTTGTGAATAATGCAGAGCCTTCATGTAATTGAGAAAGGACTACTATTAGTGACAATTTAAAAGTTGCAACTTATGAAGCCAAGAAAAGCCAAAATTTAAGGATAAAAAGGGTAGCTCGAGTATGCGTATATGTAAACAAAGTGATTCCACTCTTTGCACCCTGTTAAGATGCTCAGCAACATGCTGAGTTCTTAGTTTATCTGCTTGTTGAAAATGTAATTTGGCTCGAACAAGAAAATTCAAGCTTTGAATGAAGTTTACTCTATTTGAAGGTGCCGCATAGGCCAAATATTTTAGGTTTGGAGTGTTTATGATAATAGTACTTGATGAAGGAGCTAAAAGCTGTCCAAAAGAATTCATCATTCAAGAGGTCCAAATGAAGAATGGGACGTCCATGAGGTCTTCAAGAGCTTGGAAATGATGATCATAAGGTTTACATCCTCATCCAAGTGATTGAAGCAAAGGAAGAAGCGTTGGAGGAATGAAAACCCTAGTTTAGCTTTAAAGTCAATTTCGGTTTCTAGAGTTTCTTTGGTAATTTGGTCCGAATGTTGTTTCTTATGTTTCTAGCTTAGTTAGTTCAATTAACTTAGCTTTTCAATTAGTTGAAATAAGCTAGGTTGACCAAGCAGTCAAAACCTAGGCCGATTAGGGTTAGGTCTTGTCTAGCTGTTTAATTCATTTTCCTAGTAGTATTAGGATTGTCTTGTAAGGCTATAAATAAGCCCATAAGGCTGGCCAAACACACACATCAGTTTTATCAATAAAAATTTCAACTTTTCTTGTGAGAATTGCACGTCTCTTGAATACTTGAGAGTTTCGAGTGTTCATTAGACTTATCAATCAAGAACCGCACTTGATTGTGGCGTTATCTACCAACAGCCTTGGTTCGCTTCTCCATTAAGTTACGGGTTGAGATTAAATTTAAGATTTATAATTTCGCGGATTAGAAGGGTCAAGAGTCTTTCGCAACTCCAACTTGATCATTGTCTAGATCCTACATCAATTCGTATCATCTTGGTAATCAGAGCTAGTTGACGGTATCAAGTATATCCCTTTGTTCTTCTTTTTTTTCGTTTTATTGGTGTCAAAATTTTGTCCAGGGAAAAAAGTACTGTTCATAACTACTGTTCGTTATTACTGTAGCATTACTGTTCATCCCAAATTCACTGTTCATCCGAATTTTAATCTCTAGTTTCTTGATTGTTGGTCTTGTGTTCTTGTGTCTTGAGTCTTGAATAAAAAAAAAAATTCTGTACACAAAGTCGTTGAGTCTATTGTATGGTTGTTTCTTGTGTTTCTTGCTTCCGAATCTTTGGTCATCTTGCATTCTTGTTGTGTCGTTTGAAGCGTTAAAATTCTGGTCATCTTGAATTTGTTGGTGGTGTCGTGTAGTCTTGGATTTCTGGTCATATATTGAGTCGTTCTTGTGCTAGTCAATCTACCCGTGCCTTGTTTTGGTTCTTGTTTGTGCTGTCCATTTTGTTCCTTGTGTTTTGCAAGTGTTGTCGCTTGGAAATTCTGAAATCTTGAACAATTGCTAGAAATCCATGGCTGAACCTTGCTCAAACTTTTTAATCTTGAAACATAATTGTGGCCATCTTGGGTTCTTGAAACAAAACCTAGAGTTCTTGAACAAATCTTCAACCAAAATCTTGAACCTTGGGGCTGTTTTTTGGAAATCTTGAAACTGATTGCAAACACATTGATCATTCTTGAATTCTGGAAAATTCAAAGCTGGATTCTTGAATTCTAAAACCAATCAAGTCAGCTGAAGGGAAAAAAAACAAAGAAAAAAAAAGGAAACAAAAGAAAGAAAGAAAGAGAGCCGACCTGTTCTTCTTGAATCTTGCTAGAATTGAATCTGCCTTGCTTGTTGATCCACAACTTTGTGTTGCAATTGTTGCTCAAAACTTGAAACACATCTTGTTGATTGCTAGAACATAGTTGCATGTGTTGGGAAGGTTAAAATCTGAAATTGGAAGCCGAAACATAAACCAGAAATCAGCTTCTAAAAATCCCAGATTTACTTTCCAAACTTTGATAAGGTTTCTTGTTGCAAAAAACAAATTAAATCCGAATAGGAAACCTTTCCAAATCTTGCAAGCAGCTTTCCTAATCCCTAAATAGCAGCAAAACCACATCCAAAGGGGGATAACATCTAGGAAATACCAATCCAAAACAGCTTTGGAAGCCTTCCACCGCCACAAACCTAAACCAGTTTGGATTGGGAAATTGTGAAACCTTCTTTGAACCCAAACTTTGCTTGACTTTGGAAGCCATCATTTCACCTGATTTGTTCTGTTTTCCAGCATTGGTTGAGTTCTTTAACTTGTTTTATTGTCAGGCAATTCAGCTTTCTTTAGTCTTTCCAAGTTCAATTAGGAGTCCAGAAGTTTCCTAAATTGAGTCTTATTCCAAATCTATTTTTGTCTTAGTTTCCTAATATTTTTCCAGCATTATTTGTGTCCATTTTCTAGTCCTAAATTACATGTTTGACCCTCGTTAAATGTTCTGGAAATTTGAAGGATAATTGACCAAATTACCCTCAGAGACTTCAAGTTCATTTTTAGGGTTTTCTTAGTTGTTTTCATTTAAAATTTTTCCAGCTTTGAGTCGAGTTGTAGCCTTCTTAATTCTCAATTTCTTGCATTGTTTCTCAATCTCCAAGTGAACCAGCTGTGATACATCATATTCTCGTGAAGGTGATTGGTGATAAGCCCTTGAACTTGCTTGAAATTTCTGATTTCTTCAAGGGGGAAAATCAAGGAATTTGAGAGTGCTTGGTGAGATCATTAGAGTGGAATAAACACTTGAGTGATACACAAGCGCAATAGAAACACGTAAGGGAGTGAGTGAGGTGTTTTTCTATCACGAGTTTGATCATTTTGCAGGTTTTTAATAATGGCTAATGGAGATGAGATGACTATAGCCCAATTTGCACTAAAGATGCATGCTATGAGGGCAAAATTTGATAGGGAGATGGAGACTAAACTTGAATCTCTTAAAAGACAACTTGATAAATTAGAAGAGAAATCTTTCAAGAGGAGGGGTTTCAATCATTCTAGTTCCCATATTCCACCGATCTTTTCAAGGTTGCCCCAATCACACCATGAGTTTTCCCGTGAACGTGCATTAAGAGTTCGTGAGAAATATAAGCATATTGGTGATGAGCATGAGGAGAAGCAAAGATGTGAGCAAAGAGCCTCTAGATGGACTTCATCCTCAATCAAAAGAGCCTCACTTGAGGTGAATAAAACATCTCAAAGCAAGTCATTGCTATGTGAAAAAAAGAATGAAAGGCAAAATTGGGAAGATGAGTCGAATGTGACGGTTGATGGAATTACGTAACCATTGAATGCCTATCTCAAGCCATACATTGAGCACCATAATCAAACATCTACAATGGTGGCTAGTGAAGAGCATTCCATCATCACATGTGAGCAAGAAGAGCTGCACATCCCATCTACACTAGCTCCAAATCAAGTGCTAGTTGAGGAGAAATTGTGTGAAGTGCAAAATGACAGTGTGAACAATGGTGTACCATTTGAGCATGAGAGTAAAGAGGAGCCTATGTTGAGCTTGAGTGGTAACATGAGTGAAGAAGAAGAAAAGAGTGCACGTGAGTTGATTGTGAGTGGAAAAAGAAATGAGTGTGAAAGAGTTTATTATTTTCCTAACGATCTTAACTTTGCTTTGTTTAGTGTTAATGGTCTTTTGAAGTAAGGATGGTTTTGATGTGCACCATTGCAAAATCTTTCAATAGAATGATGTTCTTTCGAGGCATTGCAAATTTCTATATTCACTCCAAAGAGTTGAGGACCGTTTTCACCAACCGACTTTTGAGTTTGAAAGGGAGTTGTCAATCTTATCCTATGGTCAATCCTTGTGCATTTAACAGCCGTGCCATTTGTTTGAATTGTGTCGATTGTTTTGGTAGTCCTTTGAGTCATTTTGAGAGTTGTGGTTGCCTTACTTGTAAGAGCCTAATGTCAAGTACTTATGAGTTATTTGTTTTCTTTAAGTCATGTGATTATTGAGTTACAAGTATTGATACATGTTTGTCTAGTGATTTTAGTGTGTTTTTAGGTTGTGCTAGAGGTGCTGTAATAATCCATGGAATTCACATATTTCCATCATGTTATCAATTAGGGGAATGTGGCGATTACATTTATTGCGCTAATATTCATTCACCATTCTTTGTGTTTGATCCAGGAATACATGTGATAGGTTATTGGCAAGAAACGTGTGAGCTGAAGTGTGCCTGTTGGTTCGTGTTCAAGTTGGGCAGACAGCATGCTTTTTGGCTCGCATTCATCCAGACGTTTCTTGAAGTTCTTTATCACAAACGATCCTTCGATTTAGAACAAATCGCCTTCAAGAGGAGGGGAATGATGAAGGAGCTAAAAGCTGTCCAAAAGAATTTATCATTCAAGAGGTCCAAATGAAGAATGAGACGTCCAAGAGGTCTTCAAGAGCTTGGAAATGACGATCGTAAGGTTTACATCCTCATCCAAATTATTGAAGCAAAGGAAGAAGCGTTGGAGGAATGAAAACCCTAGTTTAGCTTTAAAGTCAATTTCGGTTTCTAGAGTTTCTTTGGTAATTTGGTCCGAATGTTGTTTCTTATGTTTCTAGCTTAGTTAGTTCAATTAACTTAGCTTTTCAATTAGTTGAAATAAGCTAGGTTGACCAAACGGTCAAAACCTAGGCCGATTAGGGTTAGGTCTTGTCTAGCCGTTTAATTCATTTTCCTAGTAGTATTAGGATTGTCTTGTAAGGCTATAAATAAGCCCATAAGGCTGGCCGAACACACACATCAGTTTTGTCAATAAAAATTTCAGCTTTTCTTGTGAGAATTGCACGTCTCTTTTTCAAGAGATTTCTTCTCAAATACTTGAGAGTTTCGAGTGTTCATTAGACTTATCAATCAAGAACCGCACTTGATTGTGGCGTCATCTACCAACAGCCTTGGTTCGCTTCTCCATTAAGTTACGGGTTGAGATTAAATTCAAGATTCGTAACTTCGCGGATTAGAAGGGTCAAGAGTCTTCCGCAACTCCAACTTGATCATCGTCTAGATCCTACATCAATTCGTATCAGTACTATTCTTGTTGTCATCATATGTGTGGAACTCGGCATAGGCCAAACTTTCAAGATTCTTGGCTCCACCACAATAGTACTGTACTAACCTACACCACGATACTGAACAATTGCCATTTTTTTCATTGAACAACTGGAAAAATTAACAACTGTAGCTTTAGAGTCTCCATTCTCTCCTAGGAACAACGGAATGCTATACATAATTTTTCAAGGAAAGGACATCTCTAAAGGGTGCGTTTGATAAAACTGAAATCTGAAAACTGGAGTCTGAAATCTGAAATTTGAATTCATTAAGTGATTGAATTATTAAGTATTAGATCTAATACATTTAAATATATATCACATTCAGTGATAAGTGAAAAGCTTATCACTTATTTTTGGGAGCAAGTTTTGCCTAAAAGATTCAGTGCCACTTAATTAATTCAGATGTTCTATTTTTGGTTATCATACGCACCTAAATGGTTAAGATCTGAATCCATTAAATTTAAGTGCTAAATTGGGTTATGAAATTGGGCCTAAGCCTCCTAATAAAATCTTCATCAGCCAATTTGAATCTCAAATGCATTACCTTAAGATTTGGTAAAAATACTGTACTGGGAACGTCCAAACTTGTATTCAGTTCCAATCTACTTTCAGCGTGAACAAACTTTTGCATGTAAATATTCCCAGAGAAGATAAACGGGGGCCATATCTTGCATCTGTAGATAGTGCAACAGATATCAGTGATTCAATTGCCTCCCAAAACTTTTCCTCACTCCACCAAAGATAGAATTCAAACTTTCTGATGGTAGCCCCGTTTCGCAGACGAGCTATTCTGTTGCCTAGACGAGCTATTCAAGAACAATATCAAGAACTGAAACGAAAAGTTTTTTCCATCGGGTGGATAAAACAGGAGTGGCAACACATTCATTGGTGGGGAGAAAGGATATAATGCGCGAAAGAAGCTCATCGGGAGGGTTACTGATCCTATCAATTCCAACTTGGGTGTCAGCAACCTTTTGCATTCTAGTTACTCAATAAAGTTCAAAACTCAAAGATTTCAAAAGGGATTTTTATCCAATTGTTCTAATTTAAAAATAGGTTTTCGATGAAACTTCAGATACAGCTAAGTTTTTTATGTTACTATATATTCTCAACTAATCACAAAAGAAGAGAGAACAGAAACTAAAATATCAAAAAAGAAAACAGAAAAAGCTTGAATTGGAGTTGAAGGTTTAAGGGGCTTTGGTTGTTTAAGAAATCACTAGCAGGGTAAATTAATTCATACAGAAGTGAAGAATTTATAAGATTTTGTAGCTCTGAAAACAGAAGCGGCAGCACCCGCTTTGGCCGTTCTCTCGGGTCTGCACTTCAAAATATTTGCTTATTTTGGAAATTGAACCTTGGGTATCCTAAGGTAGAAACTAGGGTTTGGAAGGTCGAGAATATGGTTAAACCAAATTTTTGGTTTTTAATCTTACATATATTAAAGCATTCATTTACAATAAGAACGTACTAAAAATTCATAGATATATACATTAAAGTTAAAAAAATTATATACCAATTAGGTTTTAAAAAATTAGACTTAAAGTTAGACAATTTATATATATTGAATATTGTTATTGTAACCTACGCATATAAAGCTGAGAAATTTATAATGGTATCCTTCATACGGATCTAGTTATTGTAAAACGCCAAGAATAGCTATAAATAAAATCACAAACAAAGGCTCCTAGAAGGCTGAATTGCCAAAGTTATACATCCATAATCAAAACTGTACAGAAAAAAGTAAAGGAAATCCGATGCTTTCTTCTCACTTGTTGCATCAAACACAATCTGCAAAAATGAAACCGAGCTGGCCAATGATTGAAAGGATTAGGTTCTGAATTCAATTAAATAGAATACCATGTGGGTTTAATCCTAATTAGATAGAAATGGCAATAAAGGTAATGAAGATGGAAAGCAATGGATTCAGACCAGGTGCAATTCTATTTAATTGAATTCAGAACCACGTGTAATAAAAATGGAATTCCACCTGGTCTGAATCCATTGGTTTCCATTTTCATTACTTATATTGCCATTTCTATCTAATTAGGATTAAAACCACGTGAAATTCTACTTTTGTTGTCATTTTTAGATGCAGTTCTGAATCACCAGATGTTGTCAATTAAATATAATTCCACATGGTCTCAGTTCTAATTCGATAGAAATGATACTAAGTAGAATTCCATGTGGTCTTCATCCTAATTCAATAGAAATGATAATGAAAGTAATGGAAACAGAAAGTGATAGAGACCCAGATGTTGGCGATGTTGATTGAATTAGTGCCCTTCCAGATCCTTTTGTTTGCCAGATTTGATGATTAAGACTCGTTAGATGGCAATAAAAGAAGGAACTTGGTTAGCTTGGGATGTGTTTTATAAGCATCTAACAAGTTCTTAATCCTAATTAGATAAAATGGCAATAGAAGTAGAATTCACACAGTCTTAATTAAGTAAAAAAAGTGCAATCAAAATAGATATCCATTACTTTTATAGCCATTTCTATCTAACTAATAATATTTCACATGCTTTGCACGTGATTTTATTAACCCAAATATAACATCTTATATACATACATATATATATATATATATATATATATATATTGGAGAAATTTGATTATTTACTTGATAATAGAAAATTTTATATTTTTAATTTATTTAACCAATTATTGTTACAAAAAATCTAAATATGAACTTTTTGATCTATTGATTTTTTAGTTTATTTTTAGTTTACTTTTTTAAATTTATTTGAGCTTTTTTGTAAATCATGTATTCAATTTTGATAGACAATTCTTAATGCGGCTATGTTTCACCAAAATTGTTGTATAATTACAAAATTTTACCATCAAACGTGAGCCTAATAAATAGAATTCATAATAAATGGCAATAAAGACATAATCCATAAAATCAATTTCTGGAGAGATTTTAGAGGACAGAAATTGGCTTATTAGATTTTGCCATTCTAATTATTTTCACTAGACTCACCTCTTCCTTCATCCCTTTTTTTCCACTTAAAAGTAAAGTCCTTAGTTAAGATTCCAATGAAATCAATAAATTTTGAACAAATAAAAGAAATTTGAATCAACATTTTGAATGTTATTTGTCATAACATTTCAAATTTTTTTCTCCTAAGACAAACAAAATGCAATTGCACAACTAGAATGAATTAATTATTTAAGAATAAAATCTATGAACTATGCTCAAATCCTACTTTGCATGTATATTTTATTCTATTTTGTATCTTTCCAGTTGAACTTTCAATTTTTTTTTTTTGTGAATTTGAATTTAATAATATGAGATGCATTTTTTAATTTGGATCATTTATATTTTTTCTAAGTGTTACGAAGGTTACTACAGAACATAAATGATTTATCTTGCTTAATTATCTTACATTAGCTATTTAGTTGTCAATTGCATAGCAATTGACAGAAATAGTTGGATCTTTTATTTTTTCTTTTCTTTTAGTAGATAATTATACATTTGTCTTGCGATGTTGATATCAAAATTTTTTCAAATGAATATGGAGTCTTTTCTTCTTATGTATTTCTCTTTTGTTCTAAGAGCATCTATTTTTTTTATACTAAATTTTTTTTATAATCTTAAAATTATGGCTAATGTAATTGGTCACA
Organism: Gardenia jasminoides; assembly: GCA_013103745.1. Taxonomy (NCBI): domain Eukaryota; kingdom Viridiplantae; phylum Streptophyta; class Magnoliopsida; order Gentianales; family Rubiaceae; genus Gardenia; species Gardenia jasminoides. The sequence goes on from CM023105.1 coordinate 38,866,219, forward strand.
CTATTTTGAATAAGAAATTTTGACACACATAAAAATTGAAAAAAGAGTGTAAGAGTCACTAAATAGTTTTAATAGAGAGTTTTTTCATTTTAATTACCATTATTATTGAGATTTAAGCATTTGAAATGCTTCATAATTTTAATTACAATTAAAATATAATAATTCTAATTAAAGGATAAGAGGTAATATGGGCACAATAAAACCTAAGATCAAAAGATGGTTATGATTCACATGCCAAGACTCATCATACTTTCAAGAGTAAATTACTTATAACCCTCCTGTGATTTCGACTATTACCATGTGATCCCCTAATGTTTCAAAATGTCCACTTTATCCCCTATGATTTTATGTAAAGTAGAAAGTGAACGGAATATATAAACAGTTTCGGTGTTTAGTACCCCTATGATTTTATGTAAAATGGAAAATGAACGGAATATATAATCAGTTTTGGTGTTTGTACCAAACACTCTAAAAGCGCATATGATAAAATTTTAATATCCATACAACCTCTTTATGATTCATAAAAATATCCGATTTATCTCCTGTGATTTTTTCAATTGTCCACATAATTCCCGTATGCTTTTATATAAATTAGTTAATCCATGTATTGATTTAACATTTAAATGTGGGCACTATTGTTATTTTCATTAACGACATTATATAGGGTATTTTCTGTTAAGTTTCCACTTTGCATAAAAAATATTAGGGGGTGAAGTGGATATTTTGAAACATTGAGGGGTCATGTGGTAACAGTCGAAATCACAAGGGAGTTATATGTAATTTACCCTACTTTCAATAGTAATAATAGATAGATGAGGATTAAGAGCACATAGAATTCTATTAATTGAATCCAAAGCCACAAAGAATCTGGCATAAATCAAAACTAATGGTTGTAATTACCTGGGCTTCCTCCACTGTAAGCACATAGGTGATGTGCGTATTATCTTAAAAGACTACAAGTTGAAAGCGAATATTTATGCTGTACAATACCACAGAATCCGGCATACAGCAAAACTGTTGGTTCTAGTCATCTGGGCTTCATCCATTGCAGCACATAGGTGAAGTACCTATTATAGAATATAACCAGGGGTGAGGCCCGCGCAATAGTACATGTGGAGTAAAACTTTTGAGAGAGTGAGTAACAAATAAACATTGCTAGAGTGAGTGGGTGACAAAGTTATTGAAAAATGGTGTATAACAAACAAAAAACATAAAAATGAAAAGCACTTGATATAAAGCTGTAAGGATAAGAGTTTGATGCCAAGTATCTAAACTACAAGTGTAACAATTAATGATGCGTTGTTGAAAGAGTGAGTAACAAATATACATGAGTGAGTTAATGAGTGACAAATTCAGTCAAAATTGGTGTATAACATAAAGAAAGCATAGGGATTAAAAGTACTGGAAATAAAGCTGTAAGGATAAAAGTTTGATGAAAAGCATCCAAATTCTAAGTGCAACGATTAGTGATGCTCAAAGTAATGGAAGAAATGGCAAAGTGAAATTATTAAATTTTCCAAAACATGAAGTCAATGGCAAGAGTAATAAAATCTTTGGTGTAAGCATGTGTCCCACTCCATGAATTCATGGAGGTAAGCTGCCATGGACACGAGTAGAAAAGTTTTAACTTATTTTCCTGTAATTACATTGACAAGAATCATTAAAAGATAAAAATATCTTTGTCCCTATAATTTTTTCTCAGCACTAATTTTGAACCACTTCTTTGCCTTGCACAACTTCATCGACAATTACCATGTACTCCCGCAAACAGTCAACAAGTACATAGTAATGGTGGCTATATCCATTAGAACATCAAAATTCCTGAAAGGATTAGGCACATAACCACCGGAGTCCGCAGCCTTAGCCGAACCCTCTAAGGCCATTTCATGGTAGGAAATATTCTCCTCAATCAAAGCATAGAAATTCCAAAAGCATCCCTAAATTGTACAAGAAATTTGTTGATATCATGCCTGCGTCTTAATTTATTTATGAAAGACCAAGTGAAAATGCAGTTGATAACAATACCAATAGCCGAGCATGAATCCAATCCCAGCCATTCCTTCAACCTGCTCAACAGGGCTTCAGCCAATTGTTGATAAAACAGCTCCAACTTCAATCCAAATTTTCAACCATTTACCTGAAATCATTTGTGCTGCAAAACTCATAAGCCATGTATCTAGTTTCTCAACAAATATTGCCCCAGTGACAAGTAGAAGAGGTATAATGTAGCCTGAACAAGTCAAAATAGCAGCACTCAAAAGTGCTAAAGGAAAAGTCTTCTGTGGCTTATCAACTTCACCTGCCATGACACTAACATTGTCCCAAAAATTCAGGTTCCAAAAAGAGTGTATTGAAGAACAAATTCCAATCTTTTTTAATAACCTTTTGGCCGAACTGAAGCACCTATGAGGATGAATCTGCGGGATTGCTATCAATGACATTAGTATAAACGATGCTAATGAGATTAGGCCTAAATATAGCTTTAGAGTGTACCTTGATCATCAAACTGCAGTCGAACAACAACCTCTACTGACATTTCAGTTGGCTGCCCACACAAATTTCAAAATTAAGAATAAACAGAACAAATTTAAAAAAAAATGTTCAAAACAACGATACAGTAGCTTATGACTGAATAATGGGTAAATAACATTTAACCCCCCTGTGGTTTTGACTGTTGCTACACAACCCCCTAATGTTTGAAAATATCCACTTCACCCCCCTATGGTTTTATGTAAAGTGGATTTACCACTTTATATAAAGGTATAGGGGAATTATGTGGATGATTGCAAAAATCATAAGGGGTAAAGTGGATATTTATATGAATTATAAGGGGGTTGTATGGATATAAAATTTTATCACACGCGCTTTTTGGAGCGCGTTTGGTATAAAATTGTACATTCCGTCCACTTTCCACTTTACATAAAACCATAGGGGGGTGAAGTGGATATTTTCAAACATTAGGGGGTTGTGTGGCAATAGTCAAAACCACAGGGGGTTAAATATAATTTACCCCTGAATAATACGAATACAAAAACTGATTGGAAGTACGTATTCTCAAAGCTAAAGACGAAATACTGAAGAAAGAAACAAAGCAAATAAACATACCTCTCCAAAGACCATTGTGATGGTATGAAATACAAGCAACTAAACACCAGTGTTTTGTATAATGAGCCTTCATTATTGCAGCTAACTCTAAAGACTTATCAACAAATGCAGAAGAAGGGGAAAAGTTCTGCGGTTACACTTATAACATGCTGTTCAAATGATGCTTCACCTGTAACGTATTGATGTTGTCTTAAATATGCCTCAATTACGGATTTTAATCAGCCCCATTGTTTGGAGGAGTTCAATTGTTTATCTCAGGGTCTTCAGTAGTTAGCGCTAAACAAATGCAGGAAACGGCTAAAGGTTCTGCAGTTACACTTGAAACATGCTCCTTAAATGATACTATGGTACTTCAACTGTCACGCATTGATGTTGTCTTAAATATTCCTTAATTACCAATTTTAATGAGTCCCGTTCATTGCAGAAATTCAGTTGCTTTTCTCAAGGTTCCAGTAGTTTGCAAATTGATGAATTACTTTTGTGTTTTTTTATTCCAGAGTTAACGGATAGTTTAGAAGGTAAAATGGTCACTTTTGTTTTTTAACGGATAGTTTAGAAGGTAAGGTGTTCACTTTTCAATTCAACTTACTAGTAAGTTTACTAAGAAATTTAATAAGTATATCTCTTAAAACAATAAGTTATAGTCATCAATGAAAATTTACTTTTTCAACAAATAAATTTACTTACTTTTTAGTAAAATTTACCTTTTTTTGAATTCAACTTACCAGTAAGTTTATTAAGAAATTTAGTAAGTATATCTCATAAAGCGGTAAGCAACCATTAATGAAAATTTACGTTTTCAATAAACAAATTTACTTATTCTTTAGGGATAATATCGATACCTCCCACAGGTTTCTCTTAATATCACTGCACCCTTATGGTTTTAAAATTATCACTCACCTCCCTAGTAATTGTAAAATGACCATATTAACCCTGACTTGGTACATAATTCACATATCAAATAAATGGATGTCAAAAAATTAAAGAAAAGAATCAAAAGTCACTTTCTTCTATATTTTCTTTATCCAACATTCTCTTTTACTCATTTTTTTGGATGGCTGTACCATTTTTTATTTATAAATTGTAATAAATTAAATTTTATTGTTTTCTAATTGTGATAATGTGGATTATGAATGTATCTTTTTTTATTTATTTTGAGTTGACTTTTATAATCAATTAGGTACAACTTAAAGACTTGGGTCACGAGTTGTGAAGATGTTAGGAAAAAAAAAAGGCTCATAAGAAATTAGTTTTAAGTATATATAGTTGAATTGATACTAGTATATTTCTTTAAAAATATATTTTTTTATTTTTCAAATTTATATTTTTATGGATTATTGATTTGTGATATGATGGTATAAGTAGAAATTATTTTTTAAGTGGTTTTTTTTCTAGAGCAAACAAAGTGGTTTAAGAGTATTTTTATTTAGTAAAATGAGCAAAAGGATAGTTTGGGGTTTTTATAAATTTTTTTACACAAATAACAAAAATAAGGGAGGTAAGTGATATTTTCAAAACCTTAGGGGTGCCAGGTAATATTAAGAGAAATCTCAGGGGAGGTTTCTGATATTATCCCTATTCTTTAATAAAATTTACCTTTTTCTAAATTCAACTTACTAATAAGTTTACTAAGAAATTTAGTAAGTATATCTCATAAAGCAGTAAGCTACAACCATTAATGAAAATTTACGTTTTCAACAAACAAATTTACTTATTTTTTAATAAAATTTACCATTTTTTGAATTCAACTTACTAGTTAATATACTATGTTAAAAGGTAAATTTTGTCTATTTCTTAAATTCTTGATCATTTGGGACTCTACCGTAAGTACCGATCCCAACGCAATAAATCCATCTCGAATGGCAAATCACTAATTATTAAGTTGACTAAAATACAATTGCCCCTCAACCTATTTGTATGATTGATTGACCACTCTAAAGTGGAATTGATTCATGATCTCCTAATGAGTTGCGATGAGAGAATTCCCTCAAAGATATTAAAAAAAATTGTACTATTATCAATTGCTTTCATACTTGGAGATGGAGATTGGGGTATGCATAATTTGAAATAAAATCTGAAATTTGTTGACTATTTACATTAATTTGATGATTATGGTTTGAAAATCTACATAGTGCATGCATTTCTATAAACATTGCATGAAACTTGTGTATTCATAATTTTCACTAGAGATTTCTGAAAGTTACGCAATATATAGATGAATTTACTATAATTTTCAAAGATTATGCTACATTAATATAATTTCAACTTTATACGTATGATCTTGATAATCAATTTATTAAAATTTTATCATTTTATTGTATTCATATGGATTAACTTATAGAAATTGTGACGAATAGACAACTACCATTATATATATAACTCGGCTTGGGATGATTTATTATTATTGTAAACCAAACTTTCAATCTTTTCAAAAATTAAAGAATAATTCAAAATTTATAATCAGAAAAATTTTATTACACATTTTATAAGGTCATGTGAATAGTAATTTATTAAGTTAAATGACTCTTTTACGTGCAAAACTTACTACTCTTAAAAAGTAAGTTTAAGATGTAAAATAGTAATTTATTTTTAAAAAAATGTAAGTTTCATATAATTTTTACGATTTACCTTTTGAGACATAAAAGTAACTAATTTATTGATTTAACTTACTGTTTTAGATGCAAAACTTACTTATCTTTAAAAGTAAGTTTGAGATATAAAATAGTAATTTATTTTCAAGAAAAGGTAAGTTTCATCCGATTTACCTTTTGAGACATAAAAGTTACTGATTTATTCAACTAACTTACTCTTTTAGATGCAAAACTTACTTCTCATTAAAAGTAAGTTTGAGATTTAAAATAGTAATTTATTTTCAAGAAAAGGTAAGTTTCATATTATTTCCAATTTACCTTTTGAGACATAAAAGTTACTAATTTATTAAATTAACTTACTCTTTTTGATGTAAAACTTACTTCCAAATTTTTAGGCTATTTTTTAGGTATTATCTTATCTAAATGACTGGTCTTCCAAATTTTTAGGCTAATTTTTAGACATTAGCTTATCTAAATGACCGGTTTAACAGGTAACCAAATGGTCACTAAAAGTGTTTTTACTTGTAATATCAAGTAAAGTTTGTTTCGTTACTATAACTATGGTTACTTGAGTATTATCCGTGTGCTATACCGTAGAATTGATACTAGCTAGTACAGCATGGCTCTTGCAACACGTACAAATGGAGAAAATGTTCAAACCGGCCATGTCGATTTTCAATCTATCAAACTAAGAATAGTTTTTCCCCACAAGTGCTTGAAGAAATTTTGGCACCGCGGGAGACCGACTGCCTAGTAGTTTACGCAAATCGACTTTGAAGTTTGAATACTGAAGACATACAGCAGACTTGGCAAGTCCAGTCAAGAAGATGTGGCGACTTAATTTTAGTCCACGTCTATACACAAGTCTTTAAGCCAAAATTTATATATAAACTCACAAACCTAAAACTGTAAGTTACATAAATTTGAAGCAGAAGATAAAAACTTGAGAAAACAAAATGCTTGGAAAAGCAGCCTTAAGCGTTGTCCTGATGGTGCTGTGGGCTATCATTCTCTTGCTTTCCTTTCAGACACCAGTCGCACGTCAGCTTTATACTGGAGTGGGATGCAGGCAGGCGTGAGTATTATCTCTGGTTGTCTTGTCTTTTGAGTTCTTATTATCCCTAATCTATATATGCATTTACCCCACTCCATGAATGGATTTAATGACCCTCGTAGTGTTTCAGTGACTGCTTCAGAATTGAGAATGCGATTCATCACCAAGATTCATTCTCGTTTCTTAAAGAATATGATCATTTGGTAATTGGTGTAAACAATTGATATGAACTACTACACCAATTTTTTCATAACATGGTAGAGAATGTAAAAAATTTCGCTTCCTATTCTCCTTCCAGGCTGGTATTGAGCAATTTTTTTTTTTTCACAATTCTTATCGGAAAAGATTAGTTATGTTTTAATTTTAATTAAACAGCTTTAATCGTGCTTCAGAAAATTCCTACTCATTAGATTTAGATATACTAGTTTCTCACATTTGTTTTACTGTGTTATCTTCTCATCTACAGAGGAGAAGAGCCAAGCTGCTCTCCCCGCGGTCAAATTCCATAGGGTTGCTGGCTAATTAGCATCTCAAGATATTGTCGTCACATCTAGTGGTTTTCGACCTGGTTCTCCGGCAATTTGCTGTGCAGTTGTATTCGCTATACTTTGGATACATTTAGAGTTTAAGAATTGCATATTCAGATGAATAATATGTTAACCTTTCTTCTTATATCAAATTCGTTAATCAGTCTCATAATTTGGATGCCACTACGGTTAAAAAAAAAAAAAATTCCCCATTTTGCCGCTATATTTTGGATTATTCAAGAAATTATGGAAAAATTTTCAATGTCAGAAAAATTGAATAAGTAAAGTTTGTTTATGGGTTTGTGAGCTGGATTAATTAAAGTTCATGGGGGTAAAATAACTTATAACATGGTCTGATTAACAAAGAAAAGGAATAGGAACAAATATTAAAATTCAGAATTTTGAAATAAAAACTAAGTTGAAAACGATAAAATAGTCGTTTTAAGTGTGGGAATTTTTTCAGCCTTTTTTCCCCCTTTTCTACTATAATTAAATGGCCTCAAACCTGAGATCTCTTACCTTTTTTTTTTTCATTTTTCTTTTAAGTAGGAGTCTCAGGTTCGAGACCTCTTACTTATACTTTCCCCTCTCACCTCCCAACCCATCTCCCCTCCCTCCAAGTATTGGACTTTAAACAACTTAAAAGCTATGTTTTTAGACTCGAACGGGTAATCGACTCGGTCAAACTCAAAGATCAAGGGTCAATGGGTTCGACCGGTTCAATTGAGGGTCAAACCGGATAAAGTCATAAATACGTCATATATATATATATATATATATATATATATATATATAAATGGAAATCTTATAAATGGGCATACATATAGAAATCTTATACATGTTTAATCCTTGACAAATATAAATCCAACTAATGCAACAAGTTTTTTCATAATACTTAAAAATAACACATTTTATAACTATCTAAGCCATTCTTCATCTTCATCTTCATCGCTGTCATCCTTATCTCCAACTTCCATAACTTATCAAGTCAATATTATCCTCATCATCCTAATCATCAAGTTGCAAGATGTCTGTGTCGTTTTTACCCAAAAATAATTCAAATACTCATGAACAAATACATGTTAAGAACCAAAACAAGAAAAAAAAAAAGATAGGAGGAGACAAATTACAATAATGCAATGCACTATTCAACTAGCCTAGCTACAGCGAATATGCACATGCATAAAAACAACAACCTACTACTTGAGTTTATATGGAGATCAATAAATTACTCTTAGCAAAAGAAAACAAAACTAGCAAAGATGGCGTAGATTAATAAATTAAGATGTCAGCTTCAATTAGAAATCTTTCTAGATGACCATTTGTCAAGTATTTTGGGAGGAGGCATTCACTCTCCCGTTTGGGAGCCCCTCGGCATTGATATTAACAATACACTTCTTAGCACTTCCTCTCAAATTACAGGTATTTATATCAAGAATAGTTTTTTGGCTGAAGAAACTTTATATGGCCCAATAATCTCCCAAAATTTTGCTCTCATAACATGTAAATGTAATTGGGAAGAAGATACTTTGTTCCCTAGTTTGGGAGATTTACTAGTATTTATAATAGATGTACAAAATTATTAGTCCAAGATAATTTAACAACCATATCTGCCAAGTTTTTCCTTCTCTTGTGACTTTAAATCTTCCTAAATTCTTGTCACACCAATCCTTATTGATCAACGTAAATATCTAAAAAGTGAAAACCAGTTAGGTTCACAAGTTTTATGCTTACCCCTAATAACAATCACACACCTAAACATTTTGTATACATCTCCCAAATGCAAAGTGTCTACAAGAAGCTATTAAACGAGATTTATCTATAGCATGACTTTGATTATACTTTTTTTAATTGATTGTCCAAGTGAAAATTTTGATGTCATAGACCAATGAAAACTTAAAATTTATGCTTACAAGTTTCTTTAATTTTTCTTCTCATGCGTCCAAGTTTATTTTTCTACAAATTTTAATCTTATGACCTTGAACAATGGAAACAATTTGGTCATTGAAACATAACCGCAAGGTGATTCCAAAAATGGGACATGATATGTTTAAAAAAAATTAAAGACAACGAAAATTACCAATTGGGAGCTTGAAGCCCGGAGTTGGCGGCGGTAAAGAAGCCTATTGGGGAGGCAGTTGCGGTGGAGGATAGGAAGAGCTATGGTTGAGGACCTAAAAAAGAAAGAAGAAAGAAGCCGTTGCTGGAAGTTTCAAGTTGATTGAAATCTAAATTACACCATAGAAGTAGCGGTCTTGGAGGGTTGAAGTTGGGGAGCTACGGTGGCATCGGTGGAGGAGGCTGCTGGTTGCTAGGGGCTGCGGTAGTAGATGGAGGAGTTAGGGTTAGAAGTTAAGAAATAGAAAAAATAGAGGAGACCGAGAGTTGTTTGTTTGGTGATTTTTCCAAATTTTTTGATTTTTTTCATATATTGTTGGTTGTTGACCGGTCAACTAGTCAATAAAGTTAAAAAAATAAAAGAAAAATTGAGCCAAAAAATGGAAGGAGAAAAAACCGGGTTTTACTCGGTTCTCCGATTCTCCTGGTCAAACTTGAGTTTTGACCGGGTTTGACTAATCTTATTACTTCCAAGTTTTGTACTGACTCAGACAGGCTACTTGGAGGTTCCCAGTTTGATCGATTTGACCAGTTAGTCCGGTCCGAGTCTGAAAACATTGCTTAAAGGTCATTGAGTGGGCTGTAGTAATTAGTATCGATGTTCAAATTTCAGAAAAAATAAAAATAGTTTGATTCTATCTAGATCAGTATTAGCTAGTGGTGAAATGGATAACAGAAAAATCAATTCATGTCAAATCTTTAAAGTTTAGTAAATAATTTGGAAACGAATATTAAAGAATTGATTACCTAGTTCTTGATTACCTGCTAAATTATCAGATTTTAAAAATTAATAGTTTATTTATATATATTACATATTAATTTATTACATTATATACTAATATATTAATTAATGGTATTGTAAGTTATAACTATGCTTCTACAAGATGAAGTTGACTACAAACTACAAAGTTCATGCATAATAGCGTTTGAAATTTTCTGTTTTGATATGTCGTTCATGTATCAAAACAAAAATAAAAAATCAATATCGTATTCCTCTTGACCTTAAAGACTTGTTTTACTGAAGATTCTTAGAAGGCTAGATTAGATATATTCTGATCTTTGCTAGTGAACGAGAAAGAATTGAGAGAAATGAAAAAAGAAAAAATAGCTTAACCAACAACGTGGGACAGTAATGAAAAGAAGAAGAAATCTAAATTAATGCCGAAATCGCCAACAGGTAAACAAGAAAGAAATGCCTTGCCGAAGCAGCGAATGAAAGAGCATTGAGAGTTGAGACATCAAAGGGATTAAACCACTAGCATAATTCTTTGGCTCAAATAATAAGGAATGAACATATTGCCTAACAGAAAATTTAGATGTAAATTTGATTGTCTACAGTTGTTCAAGGGTAGCCGACTTAACTAGTGGCCACTTCTAACCTTATAACGAAGTAATCCTTTCTCCTTCTAAAATTTTTTGGAAGGAAGAAAAAAAAAAAACCGATATAGCACTAGGAAAAGTTCAACCCCCACCATCCAATTTCTTAATAAAAAGACAGCATAATCTGGTTGGTTCCCATGCTGGAATAATTTTATTGCTGCTGCCTAAGAAAAGATAAAGTGATATAAAAAGAGTAGAAAGAGACATCAAAGGACTTGCAAAGTATTGCAAATCTGTCAACGCCCTTTCTTGACTTCATACTTCTCAATGGAAACCGCGGGTTAGTCTTCCTTACTTATTCAAGTATTTAGCAACCAAACTTTGAAATATGCATGTCCCGTAATATCTTTTATTCACAGTTGCAAGGGGCTGTGAATCAGTTGCCAATTTAATATTCATGGGTTGGGGGAAAGTGAACTTGTCAAAACCTCTTTCCCTAGCACGGCTTGAATAAACCATTTACTCAAAATCGAAAGTAATACAAGCATCATTACATACAGGAAATAGATATATCTTTAGTTTGGACTGGTCTATTGTGTCTAGCACAATAGTAAACTGTCATCGCGTACCGCACAAGACTTTAAGGGTTTGACAAAATTGAACGCAGACAATGATAGGAATCCTCCACTGTATTGGTAGTCAAGCTGGGATATGAGTAACGCTTACCGGCTGGGCGGTTGCTAAAAATTGCATGAAAAGGAGATGTTTTATAAACCGGCTTTTAAAATTGGTCGGTAAACTTCCTGTTTGGATTGCTATTTTTTTGAAAATTTTTGTAGAAAATATATTATAGCAATCTGATATATATGAGATAAAAGAAAATGAGTGATTGAAGAATATTTTCACAGAAAATATAAGAATATTTTGTTAGACAACTACAATCCAAACGTAACAATACATCGTGGCAGTCTATTTGTGACGGATAAGCAATATTTTATGCCGCTCGTGTGAAACTGAAAAGAAGAGAAAGTCGCAATTGCATGTTCTCATGCAAACCACGCTGCTAGTGTATAATATATACAAGGAAAAACAAAGGTTTCATGGGAGAACATAGATGGGCTGTGAGTGGATTAGTTAGTAAGAACAATGGATCGGAGAGCAGCATTTCCAATCCTCTACCTTCTGCTTCTGTGGATCATCATTTTTTCCTACTTCTTCAAGACACTAGAAGCTCGAATATTGTGCCTCAAAAGTGGCCGGTAATTTTTCAGAAACTGTGTCTTCTTCTTCTTCTTCTTTGATTTCTTGGTTGTGGGTCACACATACATACAGTTGCTATTTTAAGGATGGCCTATTCTGGGATTTTGAGAGAGAACGTAGCAAAGAGATATAATATATGGCAAGAACTAGGTTTCGGCGGTGTTTATTTAAGAAAGAAATGGAATATTTTGGGCACATAATGTATTAGCATTGTGTTCTTTCATGTTAAATAAACTAAAGCTGATTACTCAAAAACGATAATCATGGCTCTTTACCCTTCATATCTGTCCATCAGTCCATGTTTGGGGAGAAAATTTCTTAAAACATTCTGACATTTTTCTCCATCTTGCTCCACTTTGCTCTTCTCATGCTTCTCTTAAGTTCTTTTCTAAAGCATCCCATTAAAAAGAAAAAAAATGACTAAAACCGAAGGATCCATTTCAAGCATAAAAGGTTTAGGCAATAAGGAAATATTCAGCAAATTTTGATATGGAAGAGGGAAATCACCAGATTTCTTGAAGTTAATATACATGAAGAGAAGTTCATACACTTGTAACAAAATATTAAGAGAGCAACTGAAGTTGACTTTTAAAGTACAATGAATCTGCAGGGTACCTACACCCGGTTCTCCTCAAGCGCCACATTTACAGATTTACTGTGGCTATCCCAGAAGTTACAAGTAGACAATGGATGGCTAAAATAGAAGACCCGTTCCTCCCTCCCCCTCTCTCTCTCTCTCTCTCTCTCTCTCTCTCTCTCTCTCTCTCTCTCTTTGTTTTTTGGGTCTTAAACATGAGCAGATGTAAAGTTTCCTATCCATAATCAAGTTTTTTTATTTTTTTCGTAATCCTATCCATAATCAAGTTAGAAGGTTGCTATTTCTGTCATCCATCTCAAGGTCCATGTAACCAAAGAACTTGAAACTTGATGCTAAAAGTAACGATCTCGTTTCGATTTCCATTTAGGTCCATTGAGTTTGGGCCTGCCCGACCCATTAATGTGACAATTATTCAAGTTGCATCTGAGTGGAGTTTGGGCTTTGTCTTGCCTACACAAAATCATTGTTCTTCATGGTTAATAAACTGCGGGGAATTTTGTCATTTTGGTTCTTGAACATTTTCACTAAAACTGATTTTGTTCCTAATAAATTATTTTAATTAATTTAGTTCTCAAATAAGTTTTTTACTTCTAATGTAGGACTTTTGACCAAATTTTGTTCAATTTACATGGACTTACAGGGGCATAATTGGTATTTAGGCCTAATTTTCTGCAATTAACAGACAAAATAGATTAAAAAGATAATTAAAATTGCTTAACATCTAAAATAAAATGATGAGGGCTATATTGAACATTAAACAGTTTTAGACATTAAGCAATTTTAATGGTCTTTCTAATCTATTTCATCTGTTAATCATAGAAGGTTAGACCAGTGTGACAATTATGCCCCTGTAGGTTTATGCAAATTGAGTAAAATTCAGTCAAAAGTCCTGTATTGGAAGTAAAAAACTTGTTCAAGAACTAAATTGGTTAAAATAATTCATTAGGGATGAAATCAGTTTTAATAAAAATGTTCAAGAACTAAAATGGTAAATTTTCCTAAACTGCGTACTAAAGGATATCATTCTCATATTCTATGGAGCAAACAGAAATAGTAAAGCTAAATATACTTAGCACAACTAATCATATTTTTTTTCCTACTAAAGATATTTAACTTTAGCATCTTTAATATGACTTAATTCATAGATTTAATTAACACGAGGAGAAATATATACATAATTGGTACTTTCTTCAACCGCATAGGCAATTGCATTCAGCATTGCAGCCAAGAGAGTGTTTGTTGAATCAGCACTTCTATCGAATGCATTGGCGTGTTCGGAATCCATTATGTGGACGACGAAGCTTTGACATACTATATTGATCAAAACTGCCAGTACTTTTACCTCTTCCGGTACAATGCAATTGAATTATGTCTCAGCTTCCAAAGTCGATTCGACAAAGAAAATTTTCGAATTCGAAGCCTCCAAAAAGCAACAATTGCCTCTTCTAATTGCATGCTAAGATGTACATCCAAAATCTGCATAACATTGTGTTAGAAGAAGAAAAGATTTCACTGCCGCAAGGCCACAATCCTGTGACTAGGGTAGAGTCGAAGGTGGGAGATGCGGTGTTTTGAAATTATATGGAGCAGACTAAATGTAGAACCCAAATTTTAATGTTCTAAAATAATTTATTATGATTTTCTATCTTGTTATATTAGTGTCTATTTTTATTTGTTAATATCTATATCACTTACACCATATACTATACCTTGATACTAGTAAAACATGGCCTATGCAACACGCACAAATTGGAAAAATGTTCAAATGGGCCATGTCAAAACTCAATCTATCAAACTATAATAGGTTTTTTTCCCATAAATGCTTGAAGAAATTTTGGCAACGGAGGAGACCGACTACCGAGAAGTTTACGCAAAATTTACTTTGAATAATGACGACATACAGTAGACTTGGACTTGGCAAGTCAAGTCAAGAGGATGTGGCGGCTTAATTTAGGCCATTAAATCTTGAGAACTGAAATGCACCCACGTCTGTACATAAATCTGTATGCCAAATTTTATATATAAACTCACAAACCTAAAACTATAAGTTACATAAATTTGAAGCAGAAGGCAAAAACTTGATAAAACAAAATGCTTGGAAAAGCAGCCTTAAGCGTTGTTTTGACGGTGTTGTGGGCTATTATTCTCTTCCATTCGTCTCAGATGCCACTTGGAGGTCGACCCCTGGTAACAATTCAGCATAGGCGAGGGTGAGATCATTATTCTCGTTTTACCTACTCTTCTCACGGCCTCCTTATTGCTTAAGTTAGCATTATGGATAACTTTCAGCTAACCTTAGAAAAAATGAAAAAAAAAAAAAAAGAACTGGAGCAATTATAATACTGGAGCTATGAGGGCAGAAACAAAATTCTAGGAAATCGTATCTTGAGTGATAATACTGAATTAGGCGATCGAATTGCAACTGTGATCTATGTTATTAAGGTTGGTTTAGTAAGTAGGAGAGGAATCTTTCGAATCCTATATCTAATAGTTGGGGTGGAAAGCTGTGGAGGGAGGGGGGTTGAGAGGATTGGAAAAAAAATAAAATAAAATTGAAGGCTCTATACTAGTTGAATTTTGTGAGCCCCCACTTTGAATCCGCCGCTAATAACTTACTAGTTTTTTTCACAATTGTCTTGTTGCATTATTTTCTGAAACTACAGAGATGTACTGGTAAGCAAGTCTCCTCAAGGTCCACATGTGAGGTGAAAAAGGGGGCTGCTCTCCTCAAGGTCCATCTGTTTAGGATTATTTCTGCTCTGCGACACCGAGAAGACGAGTTACAATATAGAAGAAGATGAATTGCTATAGAAAGAAAGTAGAAACTGCATGTTTTCTTGGCGGCACTCCTCCTGAGTAAGTACCTAATTAATACCTGAAGACCAAGATGGTTTGGACTAGAGATCATGGTTCAGTCCTTCCGTAATTTTCCGTATAGTTGATCTCTACATTTGGAGTATACTTAAAGGTTGACATGTATATATTCCTATCAATAATACAATAATATTTCTTTTTTGCTTTTATAAGATTTTAAGTTTATAATTGAAACTCATAATTGTTAGGTAAAGGGATAAATTTCATTTTGGATCATTACACCCATAATGTTTAGATTCGTGCTACTGCGTGGTAAGAGAAAGATCACCCATTCTCTATAAATTGGTTGTTTAATCGTGTTATAATTTAGATTCATGCTACTATGTGGTAAGAAAACATTACTCATTCTCTAAGTTAGTTGTGTAATCAAGTTATGGTAAGAAAATATTACTCGTGTTACTCTATGCTAAGAAAATATTACCCACTATGAGTTGTTTGTATAATCATGTCATAGTTTAGATTCTTGCTATTGCATGTTAAGAAGACATTACTATTTTAGATTCTTCAAAATGTCACACAAATTGCTTAATGCCAAAACTGTCATTAACTGAATGTTTTTTCCTTTTGTGTGTAAACTTGATTAATTGACGATAATGGGTGAAATGAACTTATCTGAACATGATCTGCTTAAAAAGGAACATGGTCTATTACCAAAAAGGAAAATGAGAGAGAGAGAGAGAGAGAGAGAGAGAGAGAGAGAGAGAGAGAGGAGGGAGGGAGGGTAGAATTCTTGTCCAAATTACAGAAGACAAACATAAAGAAACCAATGCCCGAATGGCTAGTCACAACTATAAATTTGCTTAACGGCTTTAAATAATATTGAGACTCCGTCAAAAGAGTGAAAACATGATGCAGAATGAATCTCATAAGTTAAGGTATGAAAAAACAAGTTAATATCACAAATAACAGTGTGAAGTCATATTATTTTTACATAAAATCTCATAAATTCAGAACTCAGAAATTAAAATACAAAATTGCAACAATGGAATAGTCAGTCAAACTGTTGAATGAAAAGAATTATTTACTATTGAAAGAAATTATCAGAATCAATTTTGAGTTTCCTATTTGACAACATTTTTTACGCGTACTTCTATATGCAAGAAAGACAAGAAATGCCAAAGAAAAGGATGAAAAGCGGTGATGGAAAGGGAAAATCGATTGGATTATTGAGATTGACATAATTGTACTTTATGTGATCCTGTTAATCAAGAGGCCGAGCAGTTCCCATGCTAGGACAAGACAACTACTCTATTTTTTTTTAAGTGTAAAGATAACTACACTTAAAAAGAAAAGGGATTAATCAATTGTTGTGAAATGCATTAATTATCCTAGAATAATAGCATTTCTTTTTATCTAGCATTAGAAAACAACAAAAAAATAATTCAATTCAACTTAATCATGTCCCCGGTTCCAAAAAGAAAAATTTCAAACCGAAGCCCCCAGAAATTCTGTGTTATATGCGACAAATTTGTTGGTGAATATGAAAAGAAGAACTACAAATTTTCACGTGGTTTGACATACACTTATGGACTTTCAGTCAAGGCCTAAAACTTGACAGCACAAGAGACCTGAAGTAGTTTAGAAACTAAAATGGTTGGAAAAACAACCTTTGAACCCATCTTAAGTATCTTGGTGTGGATTGTCATTATGGTCCACGTTCAAGTGTCTGAGATAATTGTAGTCGACTTGGTAGCTAGGAGTAGGTGAGTTATCATGAATCAGCATTCTAAATCGAAGTGATCAATGAGTACTTTTGAAGACTTCCACCGACAAATATATAGTTGGTTTTAGCTGACGTTTGAATCATTCTAGCTGAATCAGGCGAAGTCTTTACTAACCAAAAATGATTCAGACAAGCTATATACGAGTTTCCTACAAATCACACATATAAATCAAAGACTCATGTATGCCCAAAATCTGTAGTCAGACCTCAGGAAAATGAAAAAGAAGAAAAGGGGACAAAATGTACGGTTTTGGTGAGTGTGTT
This sequence comes from Gardenia jasminoides, assembly GCA_013103745.1. NCBI lineage: Eukaryota > Viridiplantae > Streptophyta > Magnoliopsida > Gentianales > Rubiaceae > Gardenia > Gardenia jasminoides. The sequence goes on from CM023105.1 coordinate 38,883,653, forward strand.
AGGTGAAAATGGGAAAATCGTACATTGAATAATTTTCCTACCAACAAGAAAGCACATGTCATTTGCAGAAAATGAACAAATAAACAAATAAATGAATAGCCCAAAGAAGAGTGCGTTTGGATAGTAGATTTTTTGGGATAATTTGTTGAAAAGATAACTGTAGCACTACTGTAGTACTTTTTTGATGTGATGTATCTGAGATAAAAAGGTTATTAGAATTTGTGTCGATAATGTAAGCAAAATTTTTTAACTAAATATAAGCAATCCAAACTGAGCAAATTAAGGAAACCCGCCCTTTGACTAAGGAGGGATAAGCATCTAACAGAAATGTTATATTCAATAAGCTGTGTAAGCATCAAAAATTGCTTGTAGAATTATAAAAGAGAAACTGTAACAAAATAATTCACACATTGTATATCCAACATCGGAATAGATTTTTAGTGTCAGAACGTGAACTTGATAACGTTATACACGTTACGGCGTGGCATGTCAACAGTTAATCTTATTAGTCTGTTGGAAAATATTCATAAATAATGCCGTGTCATCCCCTAATTTCAACATTTGGATGTGTACACGCTACCGCTGAAGAAATCTCTGCACAAGCCACGACAGAATACTTCACACAATCTGACTTAGAATGTCCAGGAGATAAATTTAGACTTGGCAATTCCAGTCGACTTGGGGCAACATGCCTATAAAACTGCAAGCTGAATTTGCAAATTGAAAACTAACAGACCTAAAAGTGTAAGCTGCATAATTTTGAAGTAACCCGTAATACTTGAGAAAACAAAATGCTTGGAAGAGCGGCCTTAGGTGTAATCTTCACCCTGTTGTGGATTATCATCCTATTCCATTCATTTGAGACGCCTGCGGCCATTCGATTCAAATATCTTTCATCAACATGTGCGGGGTGAGTATACTTTTTGCTACTTTATTTTTATTACATGCACGTTGGCTGTGTCTATGACCCTGGCCTCTCCTCATTGCTCGAATTAGTTTATTGATAACTCCAATTTTCAATTACTTTAAGTAGACACCTATTAGACAAATTCTACATTATTTATGCCTAAAGTTAAATGGGTGGGAAGAAACTATCTTGATGTTGTTGCTGCCTTGTAGAAGAGCGATCAGCTATTAATTGACTGGTCGAAGGTTCAAATCCTACTTGAGAAGATTTGATTTACTCTGAATCCTTTAATTCTTGCTCTCAACTAAATTTTTGTGCAGTGCACAATTTTCCTACTCAAAAGATTTAGATTTTGGGTACTTGCTTTTTAGATTTGTTTAAATGTGTTTTTTCTTCCCCCTAAAACTGCAGAAATGTAGAAAAACCTTGCTCGCCTCACGGTCAACATCCATAGGGTTGTTGCTGCACTGTGATGACAGGAAACAAATTCTACAATGGAAGAGGAAATAAGATCTGGAGGTTTTCTTCCTGGGGATCACTTGTTGGGAGCATGTCCATATAGCTTTTGCTGACTAGATTCTCTAAGATGATGATCATACACCTAGTGGTTTTTTCACATGCTTTTCCTATAGTCCATTGGTTTGACATTCATGTAATTGAGACTGATAATGTTTTGGCCTATCTAATTAATATCAAATTCATTCTCTAGTGTCTCCAAATTCAAAAGGCCGTCGTCTAATCGTGTGGCAGTTAAGATTCTTGCAACTATGTGGAATAAATTTTTGCCCCACTTGCTGCTAAAAACTCTTCAATCTGAAAAATATCGACTCATTAAACTACCTTTTTTGGTTAAATTTGTGAGGTTGATTAATCATACAGCACATGTTCTATGGTTAAATGGGGAAAAAAAAAAAAAGAAAAAAAGAAGAAGAGGAAGAAGAACGTGGTCCATAGTTAAAGAAGCAAAAAAATAGGTAAAAGGAACAACTACTACTCATTATAATGCAAAAGAATCACGGCCAGTTTCCGAAGAAGAATGTTAAGAAACCAACGCGCCAATCGCTTGTCACCATACGACATTTGCTTAAGGACCAAAATCTATGTAGACTTCGTCATAGGAGTGAAATGTTAATGCACAATGAATCTAATAATTTACGGTTTGCAGAACAAGTTGATAACTTAACATAAAATTTCAAAAAAGGATTGTAGTATTATCACAGATCTGTAATTTTAACTGTTTATAATTTTACTTGTATGGCTTCAAATTATACAAAATCACGAGACGGCCTAAAAAATTAGGAAGCAAATACTTGAAATGTGGAGATAAATGAGATAAGAAAATGATAAATTTGAAACAAAAAATTACTGGTTTGGAAATTTCAAAATTCCGTAACATTCCTATTTTCCTTCAAGTAATGTAGGACCCAAAAAATCAACCAAAAAGATATAGGAGATAATCAATGTATATGGGGAGAGGGAGGCAATTTACACACATACAAATATGTGTGAGAGAAGAGGAATAATATCAATAATATATATTAATAATCACACATAATAACAAGACTCTCAATTTCACTCTTCTCAACTAATAACAATAACGAGACTCCCTATTTATAGACTAGATGACTTGGTAAACAAGTATTACAATCACAAGAAATTTCCTAATCAAATACTAATTCCTAAACAATAAAACTACCATAACTTGACTCTATTAAAATTACCAAAAATCTAACTTGACTAAAACACTACTAAATAATAATATAGAAATTCTATTTTTGAGACTTGATTTAATATGCCAACATTGCCTCACTTAAATCAAGCTCTCTTGAATTGACTGCAACACAATCACGATCAATATCTCCGTTGCAAATTCTGACAATCTTGGTTCTTCAGCTTCAAACACTTTTCGCTTGTCGCAATAATCCATGCACTTGGATAGACTGCTTTTGTTGCACAATTTTATTTTCAATTCATTGACAACTCATCATTTCGTGATTTGATAATCATAACTCAATTGACAGGATTCTTTCTAGATCTCTGTCACAACCCCGAATCAATCTAACATTCCATTGAACCAGTCTTATGGTCCAATCTTCACCAACTAAATACACCATGACCAATCTTGTGGTCTAATTCAATCTTCTAACTTCTTCTGAGCAAATCTTATGCTCTAACTCTGACAGCAGAAAACATCCACGACTAATTTTAGTCGGGCCAATTCTTCAATATTCACAGGCACCTCAGGATCATCCTCTTGAACCTAGGGCTCTGATACCGAATGTAGAACCAAAAAAATCAACAAAAAAAAATATGGGAGATAGATTTTATCGAATCAATGTATATGGAATAGGGAGGCAATTTACACACATACAAGTATGTGTGGGAAAAGAGGAATAATATCAATAATATATATTAATAATCACACATAATAACAAGACTCTCAATTTCACTCTTCTCAACTAATAACAATAACGAAACTCCCTATTTATAGACTAGATGACTTGGTAAACAAGTATTACAATCACAAGAAATTTCCTAATCAAATACTAATTCCTAAACAATAAAACTACCATAACTTGACTCTATTAAAATTACCAAAAATCTAACTTGACTAAAACACTACTAAATAATAATATAGAAATTCTATTTTTGAGACTTGATTTAATATGCCAACATTGCCTCACTTAAATCAAGCTCTCTTGAATTGACTGCAACACAATCACGATCAATATCTCCGTTGCAAATTCTGACAATCTTGGTTCTTCAGCTTCAAACACTTTTCGCTTGTCGCAATAATCCATGCACTTGGATAGACTGCTTTTGTTGCACAATTTTATTTTCAATTCATTGACAACTCATCATTTCGTGATTTGATAATCATAACTCAATTGACAGGATTCTTTCTAGATCTCTGTCACAACCCCGAATCAATCTAACATTCCATTGAACCAGTCTTATGGTCCAATCTTCACCAACTAAATACACCATGACAAATCTCGTGGTCTAATTCAATCTTCTAACTTCTTCTGAGCAAATCTTGTGCTCTAACTCTGACAGCAGAAAACATCCACGACTAATTTTAGTCAGGCCAATTCTTCAATATTCACAGGCACCCCAGGATCATTCTCTTGAACCTAGGGCTCTGATACTGAATGTAGAGCCAAAAAATCAACAAAAAGAAATATGGGAGATAGATTTTATCGAATCAATGTATATGGAATAGGGAGGCAATTTACACACATACAAGTATGTGTGGGAGAAGAGGAATGATATCAATAATATATATTAATAATCACACATAATAACAAGACTCTCAATTTCACTCTACTCAACTAATAACAATAACGAGACTCCCTATTTATAGACTAGATGACTTGGTAAACAAGTCTTACCATCACAAGAAATTTCCTAATCAAATACTAATTCCTAAACAATAAAACTACCATAACTTGACTCTATTAAAATTACCAAAAATCTAGCTTGACTAAAACACTGCTAAATAATAATATAGAAATTCTATTTTTGAGACTTGATTTAATATGCCAACAAGTAAGAATATCAAAATTCAAGAAAAACCAAAAAACAATGAAGTGGACAGTCAAAGCTTTGAACTTTAATCCATTGAAAAGTAATACAAAATATTGAAAAGAAATAGCACTGCAGTTCCTACTTCACGACTTTGTGTTTGGCGCTTCTCGAGTTGAGAAGAAAGACGAGGAAAACGGGGAAAGATATAAGAGGGAATAAAGGAATGATGAAAAATTTTTTGATGAAAGGAATGATGATAAATTGGAGTACACATTTATCCTGTAATGTGGCCTCTAATAGATTCCTCACAATGCGCATGGTCCGACAAGACAAAACATTTAATAAGCAGGACCATGGTTGTGGTATGTGACGTGAAATTGCAATTGAATTATGTCTCAGCTCCGAAAGTCATTTCGACAAAGAAAATTTTGGAATTGAAGCCTTAAGAAAGCGACAATTGCCTACCCCAATTGCATGCTAAACTGTACAGCTATAACAAAAGTTACAGAACTGTCAGCAAGACAACAATTCCCATTCAAAAATTATTATATACTCTGTGATCAAAATAAAAATTAAAGAGGGAATAGTTAAACCCTACTCCAAACAATGAAGTACAACCTAATTAGTAAGACGTTTTACATGTAACTGATAATAGTTAAACCCTACTCCAAACAATGAAGTACAACCTAATTAGTAAGACGTTTTATAAGTAACTGATAGACCAGGGGTCAGAGTCATTAAGAGAAGTAAGTATTGATCCTCTCTTATAAAAAAAAAAAAAGCTCTAATAAAATATATTCTGATTGGAGCCTTAACAATACCTTGTAATTACGAGGACAATTGTGCATGTATACGATACAACTTCCCCTGTATATCTCAATTTTTGAAAAATTGACCCAAATAGCAAATATAGAAAGTGAGATAGAAAATCATTCATGGCTGCGTTTCAGCTGAATCACACCATTAGGTAAATTAAAGAGTCGGCAGTTCATCATGTCTTCCACCATTTTCAACACAATCATTAAGTAGAGGGACCCATACAAAGGGATCAAGATCCTAACAAATCAATGGCCAGACAGATGGTGTGTGTATGCCTACAAATTGTATGTCAAATGTGAAAAGCAAGTAACGCTGAAATTGTTCACATTAGATGATCTGTTGAGTCCAACAATTGCAATGCTTACAACACTGAAATGGACTTTGGGTGAGACATGTCTATAAAAAGAGAAATTAAGGCATAAAACTTGAAACCATAAAAATTTGAAGTAGCTTAGATAAAATCAAAATGGTTGGAAAAGCAGCAGCCCTTAGAGCCATCTCCAGTGCCTTGTTGTGGATTGTTATTCTGTTCCATCTGTTTGAGACATCAATGACGCTTGAATGTCGAGATAACTGTTGTCCACTTGGTCGGAGTGGCCCGAGTGGGTGGGTATTATTAGCATCTCTTTTTCGAGTTTGTTTTTCGTCGACAGTAATTTGCAGTACTTTTCATTTTGTTCTCATTTTGTCTAATTCTTTTTCTTTTGGGAAACTACAGAGTACCCACAAGCTGCTCCCCTCCGGGTCCTCATCCATTAATCTTGTGTCTGCGCTACGATGAAGAGAAAAGGAAAGCTAATGAAGAATGAAGAATCAGAATGTAATAGTTGAACGGACGGTTTCACTAATGAGTGGACACTCGTTAAAAAGGGTTTCAGGTATTCTTTAAAAAAAAAAAACATGTAGTTACCATAGAAAGTGTTTAAATTAATGGGTACAATAATTGTGATCATGCATTCGCATGATAAGTTTAGTGCAATTTAAGTATGTGAACCAGTACCCCGTGAATTTTCATTAGAAGAATCTATAATTTAATGGTACAAGTTAGAATCTTTTCATCACTTCATTTGATCTATGTTATGGGTTTAATCCCAAAATAATTGCAGCTGCTCCCCTTGCTTTTAGTCTTTTGTTCCATTAATATATGCTGTTCCAGTATAGCTCCCGGTCCGACTCACCAAGGGATAATTAGAGTCCACTATTTATTCTCTTTTGAAGGGGAAAAAGAAAGAATATGTTGTTTCAGTCCACATTAGTTACTCAGGTCACGTTCCTCTCCCATTTTAAACATTCTCAAACTTCATTTTTGTGCTATGGAGGGCATAGAAGCCCAAAGAAAGTAAGCACCGGAGGAAAAATCCTCCATTAACTGCGTAATTAATATTGGATTATCTCGCAAAGATTGTAGATGAGGCTTTGATAAGCCTACAAGTCTACGTGGGAAACATCTTACCTGAACTAAGTTTGGGGTGAGAACGCCCAGTATCATATACATGAGCTGAACTATGGGGTGGCGGAGTGGGGTTCTCACTCCTTAAATTTTGGAAAATTCATTTTTTCTCTCTTAAAAAGTTAAAATTTTTTAAAAAATTTTCTGTGTAAATCTAAACTTTTGTTCCTGTAGGAAAAACTATCTCAAATTATATACTCAAGTTTTAATTAAATTAGAATTTGCCCTTCAAATAAAGTTTTCTGGTTCCACCTATGATCATATAATAATAGGTCAATTGCCAAGCGAACTCCTAATTCAGTAGATGCATTTGGCAAATACCCGCTGTCCAGGTTTCATTTTCGGCAATCCCAAATCTTGCAAGGTGCTCTGCGCAAGTTCCCCCGTACGACCATGTTTCGAACCATGTTGCTAGGGATCGTCAGAGAAAACGAATGTCTGACATGTTAATTGGAGCTGAAAAATTCAACAGACTGAATAAAGCAGAAATCTAAAGGCATCTGGATTGCCATTTTCTATAGAAAAATTTTTTTACCTTACATGCATCAAATCGCCACAATAATTTTTTTTATAAAAACTTCTAAAAATAACAATCAAAACAAGGCCTAAGGAAAGCAATCTATGTAGTTTACTATATAGTACGTTGACGAAGACTTGATCTGGCTTCCTAGTCAGAGGACGACGCATGACTATTGTACAAAATCTCGTGCTTCATTGTGGACCAGATGATGTTTTTCTCGTGCTCATCCGTCTCGAGCGAAGCCTTGGAGAAAATCTTCCCACCATGTTTAGCACGCAGATATGAGAACTTCATTGTCCTGACAGAGTTTTATGTTCATACATTGTAGCCAATTATGGTTATGATTTGACTAAAAGCTGCATCGTTTTTCACAATCAATTTGTGGATTCAGTGATAAAGAATTCATAAGCAATGATGGAGTTAGGATTTTAGCTCGGGAGAATATAGCAAATGAATTAAAGTAACTTTAAAATCAGAATTATAAATACTATATCTAACGTTTAAATGCATTGCATTGAACAATGAATGACAATGTCACAACTTGAATAATCTATATTTATTGTTAAAAGACATTAGTACAAATTTAAAGAATAAAAAGAAAAGTAATAAAAATTTGTTCTAAAAAATAAGTGTGTTTGGATAGCCAATTATTTGGTTTATTTATTTACTTACATCATCAATACGTTTTCAAATCATTTTTTTATCTCACATACATTACATCAAAAAAGTGCTACAGTATTTGGACAACTATCCCAAAATACAGAGGGCTTGTTTTCAATTAGATTATTTTACAAGTTGATTTTCTAGTATTGACTTTTTAAAATCAGACTTTCTTAGTTAACAACTATTCATTCAGTTGCATTGGTATTCTCGACCAAAATTGCAAAAGCTGATGTTGATTAACTGGTGACCATATTGTCCACAATCAAAAGTAAAGCTTCAAAAGTCGATTGAAGTAATTATCTTATAACTTGGAAATTATTGTTGTATGCACCAAAACAATAGCTCACCACTGAACCCAACAAAAGACGTGTTTCCGATTTTCAGCCTTTTTCGCTCCAATCCAAAAAGTAACATAAGTTGGTGTTGAATTTTTGTTGTCTGTTGTACTGGCTAAGTGGCTATGCTCCTAATCTTTTAATCCGGGTCAACGTGAAACAAATAGAATTTTACAGGACCATGCAAGCCAAAAAGTCGGGATTGGAAAAGAATAGAGCGAGCTAAACCATACGTATCCTTGGCAATAGTTTAGTGCACAAAAATGGAAATCTAAGTGCCCTCAAACTTATTGTTGTTACTTCATTTCTTCGGAAAAATTAAGTTTTGCTATGCAATATTTTCTTTTTTATGCATGATATTTTTGCAAAGCTCTTTCTTCCTTTTTTTTTTGCTTTTTAATATTGTTTCTTTCCCCAAGAAAAAAGAAATCCTCTATACTAAAAGTCGAAATGTAGCCCTGTGTACTAATTACTATATGAGGTGAAAATTCTATTCTTGCAGTATTTCATTACAAAGATGTCACAATTGAATAATGTGAAGATAATCGAAACATAAGATTATTTTACCACAGGTCCTTGCCTTTTTTTTTCATAGAAATTAAATTCTATGGAAATTCCCACCATTTGGTATCACTCTGAAGATTAGGATACACGCCAACAAGTTGATGCTCTTCGATCGGGGAAGTCATCATATAAAGCGTCTGTTACACACCAGTAGCTCATGCGATGCCTTGGCAAAATTTTTGAGCTATTTTCCGATTGAAAACATCAGACATGTCTTCTTCTCTACGAAAAGTGAACCCGCTATAAAATTTTTGAGATCCACCCATTCTCTCTATCTTCTCTTTACTCTCAATTTTCTCTCCACAGTTCTTTCTCCATAATAGGGAGATCTTGTTCTCAAACCAAAGGTTTCCGTCCTCTTCTTCTCTTTTTATCTTCTATTTAATAAAATCTCTCCTAAAAAATGTTAATGAGAGTTTTCTCTCTCCTACTGTTTATTAATGAGAGTTTTTGTCTCTCTTAGTTCATTCTAGTGAAGTTTTATTTAATTTTAGTTATTATTTTTTTAAATCTAAGACATTGTTCAGATCTATATGTTAGATGTGAACTTTCTTGGATCTTCTCATCAAATCTAAACATCACTTTTGAATTTGAACCAATTGGATAAGAGAACTGAAGGAATGGACATGTACAAATATTTATGGAGCAAATCATGCAATTGGTCAAATATGGTGATTTGTGATTCACAAAGTAATTATCTGTATTTTGTAATTCTATTAAATCTAATAATTTTTCAAATCAAATATGTCTGTGGCTTGTTCTACATATTTTCTGCATTTAGTGCAGTTTTTCATTGTCTAACAAATCGTATTAGACGATTTTCAGTTAGTTTATTAATAATATTGCTTTTGTTTAATCCAAGAAAAAATGTAAATTAGCAATAAAATTAAAGTGGTTCGAAAAGGGTTAGCCCTGAAATTCCAAATAAACTCTTGTCCATGTTTTAGAAATTGGCATCCAAGATCAATGTCACTGCGTCAGCAGTGCGCCGCTATGGGCTGCCGCCTGCCTAGTGAAAGGACTGCGCTTATTACTATTGTGTATTCATCGGAGAGCATACACTTGGATTGTCTAAACAAAGTAGAAAATAAATAATGAACCAAGGAGCATAATTAGTTATGGCAATATAACTCATCTTGCTTATTAAATTTAGTAGTTAACTCTTTAATTCCTTCGGAGTTACAATTGAGCCTGTTACGTATTAAGTCCTTGATATGTACTTATCTTTTGATGTTGGTAGGAAAAACACAAGTTTTCACTAGTTGAGTCGCAAATACTCCAGTGGGAAATGGACTGGGACAATGGATACGAAGTAGGATTTTCCTAGTCAAAATGATCATACATTTGTTTTATACCTAATGGTGGTACACGTAAGGATAAATGACTATCTATGAAAATGAAACTTTAGACCACAAGGATTTGGGACATACTTAACTATATATTATCACAGATTGAATGAGGATTACATCTTTTATGTTGTCAATTATGATGAGATCGCTGACAAGGGGTTATAGCATTGAATAGTGTCCTATGCTCCTATTTAAGAGGGTCTTTTAATCAGTTCAGGGGTAGTGTAATACATACAATGGAGTTGACAATTAGTTCAATGTCAAGGAACTCGAAAATAAATAAAAGGATGAAAAGGATAGTTGAAAAGGGAAGATGAATTGGAATAGTGAAATTGTCTTTTTTGTTGTCTATAAGCTAAATTATGGGGTTATATTGTTGGAATGTATGCCCAAAAACAATTGATTTGTTGAAATACATTCCTAATTAAAGTTTTGTATTTTATGAATTTCCAATTTTATCTGTTTAATATATGATATAGCTGGTAAAGTCCTTAGAATATTTATTAATGTGATGATAGTCACAAGAGTTGCTGACTATGAGATATCAATCACATTTATAATAAATATTCTTAAATATCCCTAGTCATAGTATTAATGAGACAGGACATCATTAATGGACGTAGTACACAATTGGCCCTACTTAATGTAAGTAGTGGTTGTTCTCATCAACCATGGTATAGGGATACCTAGGCTAATGTGTAGATGAATTATAGAGTAATAATTCATTGGAGTGATCCACACAGAGATCCCATTAGGATATTTTGTGCCAATGGTTGAATCTCTTATGGGAAATTGTGTAAGTGATCCTAGACTTGAGATCACCACAGTATCTTGAGTGTGAATCAATACCCTTTGATTCTGTTTCTTGTTACTCACCAGGGGTGACTTAAAGAATAGAAATTGGGGGGTAGTGTGAAGCATGGAGAGATAGTGAGTGATCAAGAGAGGATTCACCACTCCAATAGTGGGAGCTGATATCCAAGTAAGGTAGTTGGAATGTAACCTTAGTAATCGACTACATTAGATTAATTGAAGAATGTCTTCAAGTTAATCTAATCTAAGGTTAATTCCGGGGACTAGAAAATTAGTTAGTCATTAAGGGAATTGGCACTTGTTCCTTATTCCCTGACTAATTGGATATCAATGGTGAAAGGATAATAATTACGGTAATTTTCCATGGAAAAGGTTAGGTCGGAATTTCCCTTGATCAATTCCGAATACCTGGGTAATTGTGATGTGTTGCTAGACACCGCTCACAATTTATAATTATGAATAATTAATTATTGTAATTGATGATAAAATAAAAGTATTTATTTTATCTAATTCTTTTTAGAATTATAATTCATAATTATTACCAGTGTATTTGGGACCTATTGGATCACACGCATAGAGATTGGGTCTGGATTAAATTGTGTGTCCAAGTAGGGACTTGGAAATAAATACTTCTGGGGTTTAATTATAAAGATAAATAAATCCTGGGGTCAACAGATAGATAAGATAAGTGAGTTGTCTTTTATCTGTAAAATAACAGAAGGGGATAGGGAACCATCAGATGTTACGGTGGTTTGATTTTTGAATCAAACCACCTGACCCTATCCCTCCCTTCTGTTACTCTCATCTCTCTCTCTATCTCTCCCAATAGTATGGATACTACGATGGAGAGTTAGAGAAAACACTCGAGAGTCGAGAAAAAACTAGAGAGAGAATATTCTCCAAGACTAACGTAGTCGAGTCGAGTTTAGTGAGAGAAAGGCTAGCACCTCTTCTCCATTCTCACACACACACACACTGATCGTAGAGACGATCAAGAGGTGATCCAGGAGCTTTCTCGTGGACATCAGAGAGGACACCGGACTGCCGCTCGGAATTCTCGACCTCTCTAAGCTTCATCTCGGATTAAGGTAATCTTGAGAACCTTGAGAAATCATCACATTAGAACTAGGGTGATTCACGGTGGGAAGTTGGGGCTAAAATTTTAATTTCAGTGCACGATGCCCCAATTCCTAAATGGTATCGAGCCATCTCTAGGATTTCGTATGATTTGTATTTTGTTGTTCATGGATGATATGTATTTGGATGATATATGTAAATGCATGTGCAGAATTTTGGTCAAAGTTACAGCTTTAATTTGATTAAAGTAGTAGTGGTTATCTGGAAAATTTTGATTTTATGTAAAATTTTGATTCAATGTTTTCGGATTGGAATTGTTGTCGTGTATCGTGAAAAGCATCAGACGGCCAATCGTTGGCTCACGGAACGAGCGATTCACGACGGATCCGGCGTGGATCCGCGAGGCTTCCTCGCGGATCGACTTCGGATCCGGTCATGATTCGCGAAGTTCGTCTGGATGCTTCGCGTTCAACATGGTGCGATCCATGGCTAAGGGTTCTTGGATCGTCCGGATCGATTCGCGGATCAGCGCCCTCGCGATCCAGCGTCGGCGAGGATCCAGATCGTCGCGGATCGGTCGCGATCCTTCACGAAGTTTCGAAGTGTGGATCCAACTAGCGGATCAACTCATGAATCCTTCACGAGGTTTGAATCGATCCGCGGAGCATGGATTCATGGCGGCTTGCGGATCCTTCCTGAGGCGAAATTACGTGAAATAAATTTTTTGAAAATTTGAGTTTTAAATTTCGAGAAATTTTCTCTCGATCCGATTTTAAATTGTTTAAATTTTCGATGTTTATCATTTCATATTCTATTGGGTGGGAATTAGTTTGAATTTAATTTCATTAATTCAAATAATATTCCAATTATCTCTAATTAAGTTAGGAATTAAAATGACCTAATAAAATTATTTTTTACCAAAAGTTCTCTGCATGTATGGTCTCAAAATTTGTTTGAGATCTTGATATATATGTATATATCTAAATAATCCATGAATGATTATCTTTCCATTTTATTTAAAGTTGTTTAAATTCAAATGGATGCATGGTGGATGGTTGTGGATAGTAACCCAATGTGATTGTGGAATGGTTGAGTGGTTGTGTTTTTTTGATAAATAGGGCCTGCGTGTCCTGCCTTTCTCATTTCTCTAATTGTAATTTCTTTTCTCATCTAATTCCCAAATGTAACTTCGGGGTTTCGATATTCTACTTGTAATGTACAATAGATAGGAATAGATGATAGGAAATTATGTTTCTAGTGTAGAAATTGTAAATTGGAAGATGAAGAAAGGAGCAATGCAACCGAAGGTGGAAATTGTTTTACCTAGTCAACCGTTAATTTCCCTAATGGCCGGAAATTAACTTAGGAATATCCACAACCATCCACGGTTAATTTATGCTATATTTTATTTCTGAAATATTTATATGCATGAATGTTGATGAGACCGCTAAATATTTTTTCCAAAATCTCAAACTAAAATGTTTTTTGGAAAAGGAAATAAATCCCTCAAAACTAATATTAAATCAAGACAAGCCTTCCATCATTATAGTATAAAACAAAATGTGGTTATTAAGTGCTAGTTTGTTGGGATTCACCCAAAACTGCCTTACTTACTACATGTTTTTTACTATAAGAAATGTTCTTGAGAATGATGGGTTTGATTTAACTAAAACTATGGTTCGTTGGGATTCACTCAAGACCATGAATTTTAGAGGCAAGGGTTAGGTTAATACATAAGATGTAAAATCAAGAGTTGATACCTAACGGATCTAGAAATTACAAAGGGTTGTAATTGGTAAAGTACCTACCTGTTAAAATTATTTTGATTTGTTGAGATTCACTCAAGGTCAAAAATAATTAAGACAGGATTCTAGCCACTATGGATTTTTTGAAAATCTCGGATCAATTTTAGAGGGTAATTGATTTGAAAAATAGTGGAAATAAAATCATAATTTTGGAAGTTTTATGATTTTATCAAACAAAACTTTTTCTGATAAACTCTATCTTCTTTTTGTTGTAGAATGAGTAACAATTTGAGCCTACGATCCATCCTTTCTGATTGTAAACTAAACGACACAAACTTTCTCGACTGGCATCGAAATGTCCTACTCGTTCTCACCCACGAGAAAATCGAGTATGTACTTGATGGGCCCATGCCTAACGAACCCGAACCTAACGCACCGTCTTGTTAAGAATGCTTACAAGAAGCATAGGGATGATAATAGAACGGCTTCATGTGTCATGATAGCCTCTATGACTCCCCAACTTCAACAGCAGCACATGAACATGGGGGCATATGAAATAGTTCAACACCTGAGAGAGTTGTTTGAACAACAATCTAGGACGGTGAGATATGACACCTCTAAGGAACTGTTCAGGTGCAAGATGGCAGAGGAGCACCGTTGCCCACACGTCTTGAAGCTAATTGGGCTAGTGAAATTAGCTGAATTGGGCTTCAAGATGGACAGCTAAATGTTGATTTAGTTCTTCAATCTCCGAGACTCTTCTCTCGGTTCGTTATGAACTATCGGATGAATAATCCGGCACACTACCTCAATTGTTGAATGTGCTGAAAACTGCTGAGAAGGAGATCAAGAAGGTGAAGGGATCTACTGGGGTGCTTGTTGTTGCTTCATCCAGTAAAAGGAAGAGGCAAGGAAAAGGGCCCAAAAAATAACAAGCCTACCAAGAAGCCCAAAAAGGCTAAGGCAGACCAGTCAAGGCAACCTGCTTCCAGTGGACGAGAATGGACATTGGAAGAGGAATTGTGAAGCCTATCTAGAGAGTTCAGAAGAAGCTTGGGAAGCTTCATCAGGTACATACATGATTGAGATAAATGTTTCTACTTCCAAATCGACTCTTGGGTATTAGATACGGATGTGGTTCTCACATTTGCACATCTATCACGGTCTAAGGGATAGAAAGGGGTAAGGAGAAGTAACCCTACGTGTGGGCAATGGAGCAAAGGTTGCTTTAGCTGTAGGGACTTATTACATTAGTTTACCAGGTGGGTTAATTTTAGAATTGTCAAGCATTATTATGTTCCGTACTACGACAAACATCATTTCTATTTCTGTTTGGATTTAAATGGGTTTAAGATAACCCGGAGAATAAATGTTGTTCTTTTCAAAGAATGGTGTGTTTTATGGTTACGGAAATTGGAATAACGGTTTATATATTCTAGATCTAGACAACAAATTCTCAATATACATGAAAAGAGAATGAAGTTAGATAAACTGAATAAAACTTACCTCTGGCACTGTAGGTTTGGTCATGTAAATGAGAAACGCATTTCCAAATTACACAAGGTGGGTATTTGGACTCATTTGATTATGAATCATATGGCGTATCGAGGCTTGTTTACTTGGAAAGATGACAAAACACCTTTCTTGGTAAAGGGCAGAACGGCTAATGATTTACTTGGTGGTACATATGCGATGTATATGGCCCAATGACAATCACAGCAAGAGGTGGGTTCTCGTACTTCATTACCTTCACAGATGACCATTCAAGATATGGTTATGTGTATTTAATGAAATACAAGTCTGAATCTTTGAAAGTTCAAAGAATTGAAATGAAGTAGAGAAACAAGCGGCAAAAGCATTAAAACACTACGATCGATCGTGGTGGTGAATACTGGCGATGAATTTGGTATTATCTAAAGGACAACGGAATAGTTCCACAATGGACTCCTCGGGGACACCACAACTAAATGGTGTATCAGAAGGAGAAACCGCACCCTATTAGATATGGTGCGGTCCATGATGAGCCATTCGAGGTGCCCCAAAATCGCGTTATGGGGATATGCTCTAGACACGACCTCCCATACTCTTAATAGAGTACCAGTAAGGTTGTTACTTCCACACCATATGAGATATGGAAGGGAAGAAACCAAAGCTGTCTTACATGAAGGTTTGGGGTTGCCCGACCTATGTGAAGAAGGCGAGTCGGATAAGCTTGAAGCTAGATCGACAAGTGTTTGTTTGTGGGGTATCAAGAGAGTCTATTGGATACTATTTCTACAACGAGAACAAAGTGTTTGTCTCAAAACATGCCATCTTTCTAGAAAAGAGTTTATTCTAGAAAGAGGCGTGGGAGAGAATAGAACTTGAAGAAGTTCAAGCGACATGGAACTTGAAGAAGTTCAAGATGTCCAAACAAATACGAACACAGTAGAAGAAAGGGTTCAGCCCATAGAGATGAGGCAAACGGAAGGCTGTGGATGTTCAAGAGCCCGTAGGTCATGAAGAGCAGCCCGCACCCAAGAGATATGATTTTCTTGTGAGTCAGGGAATGAAGTGCTAGTCGGACAAGATGACGAACCTACTACCTACCAAGAGGTTACGAGCAGTCAGACTCCTCCAAATGGCTGGAAGCCATGAACTCAAATGGATTCCATGTATGACAACAAGGTATGGACCTTGGTTGATCCACCTGAAGGGATAAACCCCGTAGGGTGCAAATGGGTCTTCAAGAAAAAGACCGACATGGATGGTAATGTGATTACCTATAAGGCTAGGCGGTGGCCAAAGGCTATAAGCAGAAAGAGGGAATGAATTACGATGAAACTTTCTCACCAGTGGCAATGCTTAAATCCATTCGGATATTGCTTGCAATAGCGACACATCATGACTATGAAATTTGGCGGATGGATGTAAAGACTGCATTCCTTAATGGGAATCGCAGAGGATGTGTACATGACACAACCCGAAGGCTTTACATCACCAAATTCCAGTCGGTGTGCAAGGTCCATTTATGGACTTAAGCAAGCATCAAGGCTGGAACATCCGGCTTTGATGAGACAATCAAAGAGTTTGGTTTTCTCAAAATCGGATGAGCCTTGTGTTTACAAGAAGGTTAGTGGGAGTTCAATCGTTTTCACCGATATTATATGTGGATGACATATTAATAATGGGAAAGCGATATCCCAATGTTACAATCGGTAAAGGGTTGGTTATCCAAGAATTTTTCCATGAAAGATTTGGGAGAGCGACCTACATCTGGGTATTAAGATCTATAGAGATAGATCCAAAGGCTGCTTTGTCTTTCACAATCTACATAATGAGATAAAGTGCTAAAGAGGTTTAGCATGGATCAGTCTAAGAAGGGCTTTTTACCTATGTCTCATGGGATAAGCCTTTCTAAGAGCATGTGTCCTAAGACACAAGCTGAGATTGACAAGATGCATAATATTCCATATGCTTCCGCAATTGGATCAATTATGTATGCTATGTTGTGTACAAGACCAGATGTCTCCCATGCTCGAGTGTCACGGCGATTTGGCTAATCCGGTGAAGGTCACTTTGGGGTTAAGAACATTCTTAAGTACTTAAGAAGGACTAAAGATTTGTTCTTAGTATATGGAAATGGTGAATTGGAGGTCAAGGGCTACAGATGCAAGCTTTCAATCGACAAGGATGACTGTAAGTCCGGGGCTTCATCTTTACTCTCAACGGAGGTGCCGTCTGGAAGAGTTCCAAGCAGACACCACGAGATTCTACAACAGAGTACATTGCGGAGGCGAGCTAAGGAAGCCGTTTGGATCAAGAAGTTCGTGGCTGAACTTAGTGTGGTTCGAGCATTGTTAATCCGGTAACTTTGTACTTGTGATAACAATGGGGCTATTACCAACAAAGGAACCTAGGTCTCATCAACGGTCCAAACATGTACTTAGAAGATTTCACCTTATTAGGGAAATCATTGCTGAATGATGTAAAGATAGAGAGTCCCCACCGAGGATAACATAGCGATCCTCTTACTAAAGCACTATCTCAAAAGAAACATGATAGTCATGTACTTTCATTTGGACTAAGAGTTATAAATGAATTGTTTTAGTGCAAGTGGGAGGTTGTTGGAATGTATGCCCAAAACAATTGATTTGTTGAAATACATTCCTAATTAAAGTTTTGTATTTTATGAATTTCCAATTTTATCCGCTTTAATATATGATATAGTTGGTAAAGTCCTTAGAATATTTATTAATGTGATGATAGTCACAAGAGTTGCTGACTATGAGATATCAATCACATTTATAATAAATATTCTTAAATATCTAGTCATAGTATTAATGAGGCGGACATCATTAATACGGACGAATAGTACACAATTGGCCCTACTTAATGTAAGTAGTGGTTGTTCTCATCAACCATGGTATAGGGATACCTAGGCTAATGTGTAGATGAATTATAGAGTAATAATTCATTGGGTGATCCACAGAGATCCCATTAGGATATTTTGTGCCAATGGTTGAATCTCTTATGGGAAATTGTGTAAGTGATCCTAGACTTGAGATCACCACGGTATCTTGAGTGTGAATCAATACCCTTTGATTACATTTCTTGTTACTCACCGGGGTGACTTAAAAATAGAAATTGGGGGTAGTGTGAAGCATGGAGATAGTGAGTGATCAAGAGAATTCACCACTCCAATAGTGGGGCTGATATCCGGTAAAGGCCACTAGTTGGAATGTAACCTTAGTAATTACATTCGATTAATGAAGAATGTCTTCAAGTTAATCTAATCTAAGGTTAATTCCGGACTAGAAAATTAGTTAGTCATTAAGGGAATGGCACTTGTTCCTTATTCCGACTAATGGATATCAATGGTGAAAGGATAATAATTACGGTAATTTTCCATGGAAAAGGTTAGGTGAATTTCCCTTGATCAATTCAATACCGGTAATTGTGATGTGTTGCTAGACACCGCTCACAATTTATAATTATGAATAATTAATTGTAATTGATGATAAAATAAAAGTATTTATTTTATCTAATTCTTTTAAATTATAATTCATAATTATTACGATTATTTGGGACCTATTGGATCACAGCGATAGAGGTGGGTGCGGATTAAATTGTGTGTCCAAGTAGGGACTTGGAAATAAATACTTACGGGGTTTAATTATAAAGATAAATAAATCCTGGGTCCATAGATAAGATAAGTGAGTTGTCTTTTATCGTAAAATAACGAAGGGGATAGGGAAACCATCGATGTTACGGTGGTTTGATTTTGAATCAAACCACGACCTATCCTCTCTTATTACTCTCATCTCTCTCTATCTCTCTCCTGTGTAGTAATACTACGATGGAGAGTTAGAAAAACTTCGAGTCGAGAAAAACTAGAGAGAATATTCTCCGGAAGACTAGCGTAGTCGAGTTCGAGAGTTTGAGTGAGAGAAAGGCTAGCACCTCTTCTCATTCTCACACACACACACTGATCGTAGAGACGATCAAGAGGTGATCAGGGAGCTTTCCGTGGACATGAGAGGACACCTCTGCTCGGTTCTCAGCCCTCTGAAGCTTCATCTGCGGATTAAGGTAATCTTCAGAACCCCCTTGAGAAATCATACGTAGAACTAGGGTGATTCCTGGTGGGAAGTTGGGGCTAAAAATTTTAATTTCCGCTGTGCCTGATGCCCCAATTCCTAACATATATATGTATACACCTTTCGTTCAAGAGCTCCTGAGTTCAACTACATTTAATAAAAGAAACTATGGTTGCGAAATAAAATGTTCTTTAGTATCCCCTACTGAAACATGTAACAAAGTCAACACGAGCTTTTTCAATTTCATATAATTTAAACTATTGTTTGCACTTCACAATTACCTCAATGTCTCAATCTCTGGTTGGAAAAAAATGAAATTAATTTTACTTACGTCATTAGCATTAACTATTTATAATTCATTTTTATACATGTCACGTATGATTACATTTGTGTACACTATTAGTGTAATAAAAATTAATCCATATAGTTAATCAATCAATGTCATAGAGTACAGAACTCCATCTAAGGAGTCAACTTCTTGTGCAGATTGGTGTGTACGTGAATATTTAAAGCGTTGAAAGATAGTTTAAATTTCCTAAGCGTTTGAAGTTAGATTAGAACTACCCAAAAATATTTGACTTGAAAAGGTCGCATTTCTGGTAAAGATTTCATCAGCATTACTGGGTCATGCTGCCATCCGTATATAAGCACAAAATGGGAGAGGAATTAAGGCCCAGAATTATTAAGCATTGATTTTGAACAGCTTTTATACAAGGGAGAAGAACAACGGATGGGAAGGAACGCAGCGTTAGCTATGGCATTCAATCTGCTGTGGATTGCCATTATTTTCTATTTATCTCAGATTTCAACTGCTAGAAAATTGTTGTCAAAACCTACTGGCCAGTGAGTATTTGTTTTTTTCCTTCTTTTTGAATCTCGGATGTTCTCCTTTTCTTTTGATCACAAGTGAAAACAAGATGAACTTTGTAACTTGTATTGTCAGTTACGATTATGAAGCAAAGTTTAAGAACAAATTTGAAATCTTTTTTTTTTTTAGCCCCAAAAAAAAAGTCTTTTCATTGATTAAAAACAGGTAGTCTGTGACTCTGTAGAAATTAGACAATAATCTTCAGAATCACAAAATGAATCCACCATCATCTAACTACTCAAAAGTCGGTACTCATTAAAATTACAAATTCAAGTATCTAAAAGCTATCAACTTACTAATACAGTATTATGCTTTTTTTTTTAACAAACAGTTCTTTTTTTTTTTTTTCTCATTTTTCAAACTACAGAGTACCAGTAGACGACTCCTCTCGAGGGCCTCATCGTTAGGTCCATGTGCTTATTCTGCATTCCGAATTTCCGATGAAGGCAAAAGGATCCGCGGAAGGAGAATGTCGAACAATCAGAATGGGCTATGTCATAGCAAGTTAGGATTGTGAAATAAATTTTTGTAATCCATTGTACAAGAGTTGTAAGTTCATTAATTAGCTTATTCCTTTTCTAATTGCTAAGTTAGAATTTTCTTGGGTTCTTGATCTTTTCTTGTGAAAAACACAATCTTAATCTTCTTAGAATTGACTCATTATTTTCTCGTTTGATTAGAGGGACTTGGAACGAGAGTGCAATTCGGTTTCGACAATTTGATGCGGTAGCGAAAGCATGTAAAAAGAATTTGTTTCATGAATGAAATCCATATAAAAAGAATAAGGGTCCATTCATGATCAAATTCCAAGAAGAGCCCAAAATTCAATAAAAATCTTGTCTAGATTCAACAACAATTCAATATAAAGGTATAAGAACCCAACCAATATTTGATTAATAGGAGCAAAGACTTGTTACAAAAGATCCTAAAGCTGCCTATTTATAGGCTACAAATACTAGTCTATTAAGTTACTTAAAAGAATAAGAAACTCCGTGAAGGTGTAGCAGCACATGAGACCAGGGCTGCATTGTTTATCAGCTAATTTCTTGTTAAAAACATCATACACCATTTCTTCTCCACAATCACGAAACCTGCAAAAATATACAGAATTTCGAAGAATATTTTCCCTGTACTTCCATCTGAACTGTTGATCAGGTTCCAGAGTTTTCCATACAAAATCAGCATATTTAGTGCACTGCCAAGGGCTGCTTTTTCATATAGTTGTATATAACTACTGAATATTATTCATCAAGCCAAGCATAAACCTGTATTATCTAAACCAAGTTAAAAATCAGAATTCTAACCCGAGGATCACTTCTCTTTACGGAGCTATAACTCATCTTTGATTCTTATGGTTAGAATATCCCACATTGATACTTTAAGAATTTTCAACCATCTATATAAGATTCTAGACCACTCCACTCATTGCCAATTGATTTTAAAATAGAATTTTAAGTTCTCTATCATACTATCAGAGTTGGGTTTTGGGTTATCATCCCGTTTGGGTTTACTATTTCGAAAATTGGTTTTGAGATAGAAGTTCAAATTCTTTATCATGCTATCAGAGTTGGATTTTGGGTTTATCATCTCATTTGGGTTTACTATCTCGGAGTTGGGTTTTGGGTTTACTATCTCAGAGTCGGGTTTTGGGTTTATCATCCCGTTTGGATTTACTATCCCATTTGATTTCACCCATGACTTGATTCTTTGTTTAAACCCGTCTCCCAAGTCACGTTTGAAAGGGAGTATTAGAATATTCTACTTGATATTTCAAGGATTTCCAACCAATTGGTTTTGAGATAGAAATCCAAGTTCTTTATTACTTATTGTGGAGCTCTGTGCTTGCTATCCCGAAGTTGGGCTTTGGGTTTACTACTCCATTTGATTTCACCCGTGACTTGATTTTTTTGTTTAAACCCATCTTCAAAGTAATGTTTGAGAGGGAGTATTAGAATATCCCATCTTGATATTTCAAGGATTTACAACCAATTGACTTTGAGATAGAAGTCCAAGTTCTTTATTACTTACTGTGGAACTATGTGCTTCATTAGTGCTGTGTATATATACACATCACCCACAGTTGTGGATTAATAATTTTTTTTAGTTTTTTTTAGTGTAAGTAGGGAATTTTGAATCCGAAATTTCTCACTTACACTCCTTCCTCCTATGCCACCCAACCCATCCCTCTTTCTAATCAATATTAATTGAGCCTATCTTAGCAATATTAATTGTTTTTGGTTTGCTAATAGATAACCATGGATAGATTGGCTGATTTTCAATTTTCAGCTCTTTCAATACACTAAAGCAATAAACTTTTAGTAAACTTGATTCCTTCTAAGTTATCAATAATCCTGACAAAAAATTTCCGTTATGTGTCAGGTTCTTTAAATGTACTTCTCTTTTGATGCACTTATACCAACAGTAGTTATTTCACTATTTGACTCACGAATAGTCAATGGAAAAATGGACCGGATCAATGGATATGAAATTATATTCAACTAGTCAAGATGATCATACATTTATTTTAGAAAGTCTAAATATATTGGGATAGTTGGTCAATCAGCGCACAGATGAACCTAAGTGTTGATATAAATTAAGGATAAATGACTAACTATGAGAATGATGAAGCTAGCTTCAGACGAACAAATCTGGGGACATAATTAACTACTATGACCGATTGAATTAAGTAGTTTCTTACGATTAGATGGCTGACAAAGTCTTTCAGCATTGAATAATTTCCCAGTTAAAGAGGGGTTTTTTAATCAGTTGAGGAGGTGTCTAATAGAGACCAAAGAGTTGACAATTACTTCGACTTAGTTCAAAGACAAGAAACACGAACAAGAAATAAGAGAATGAAAAGGAGACTTAGAAAGAGAAAATGAATTGCAATACTAAAATTGACATTTTTGTCTTGTGTAATCTAAATTGTGTGTTAAACACTTGTATACTCCTCTATGTTAAGAGTTTCTGAGTTCAAGCAATGCACGCTCTGGCAACACATTTAATGAAAAAGAGTATGGTTATGGTATAAAATGTTCTCAAGTACCCCACTATTGGAACATGTAACAAAGGCAATATGAGCTTTTTCAATTTCAAAGATCTAAATCATTGGTTGCACCTTGCAATTATTTCACTGTCTCAATCGTTAGATAGAAAAAGGAAGTCAAATTAATTTTTCTTACACTATTCGCATGAATTTTTACAGTTATTTCATACGTACACATGACGTGTCTACAATGTCAATCTAAAAAGAATTAACCTGCATAGTTAATCAGTGGATGTCAAAGAGCTCAGAAGTCTATCCAAGGAGTGAACTTCTTGTGCAGATTGAATGTAGATATTCGGATGATTGAAAGATGACTTAATTTACCTAGAGTTTGAAGTTAGATCAGCACTGTCAAAAATAATTGACCTAAAAAAGTAGCATTTCTAGTTTAAACTTCGTCAGAATTACTCAGTCACGCCGCCTCGTATGTAAGCATGTTTGACGCATGAACAAAAGGGGAGAGAAATGAAGGCTCAAAAATAAGAAGTATTAATTTTAAACAGCTTAGTTATGCCCCCGGGGGAAGAGGGGGAAGCAAGGACGGGGAAGAAAGCTGCATTAGCTATGGCATTCAATCTGTAGTGCATTATCATTGTTTTCTTTGTATTTGAGATTTCAACTGCTCGAGAAATTGTTATCAAAACCTTTTGGTGAGCGAGACAATCCACACCCACTCACCCCAAAAAATCGGGAAAACTGAAAAAATCTCCAATGTCTTCGATAAAAAGAAGAAGGAACTACATAACTTTTGCTAGTTAGGATTATAAAGCAAGTTCAAGAACGAATTTCAAAATTACTTTTAATCTTGGCAAAATCTCGACAAATATACTGTATTTTTTAAAAGGTTTCTTTATAATGTAAGTGGGAGGTTTTGAATTCGAAATGTCTCACTTACACTACGTTATATCTACTTTGCTTTCTTTTTTTTTTTTCAGTCCTCATATATGTAAGTTATATATATATATTTTACACCTTGCCTTCCATCCCATATCATTCATCCTCAATTGCCAAGCACAGGATTTGATGCTTTAATGCCTATAAGTAGATATTTATTTATCCAACTTTTTTTTGGCACTTTTGAAGCTATAGAGTACAGACAGACGAATCCCTACAGTGCGAATTTCTGAGGATTTCGCATGCCAAAACACCGCCGAAAAGAGAAAATAGAACAATGAGAAAGGACTAAGTTATAGCAATTTAGGATTGCGAGGGGGGAAAAAGTTAGGATTGTGATATAGATTTTAGAATGTCAGTTTTTGTAATCCATGATACGTGCGAGAGTTGCAAGTTCATTACTGCATTCGTTATTATCTTACTAGTTAGAACTACTTGGGTTCATGATCCTTTCTAGTGCAGACAATCTCAAATTCTCTAGCAGCTGTGCCTATCCCTAGCAGCTGTTCATGGTTCTGGAGGAAGCTCCTTAAGCTTAGGCCTATGGTGCAACCATATATATATTCTGAAGTGAAGAATGGTGCGGATACTTGGCTTTGGTTTGATAATTGGCATCATAGAGGTCCTCTATTGTCACACTATGGAACTAATCTTGTTTGATTGTATGGGAGTGGGCTGCAGGCTAAGGTGTCATCCATACTTGTGAATGGTGCATGGCAACTGCCTACTGGGAGAAGCTGTACTGCTGCAGTGGAGGACTTTGCTCAGTTCCTTCCGTCTATGAAGTACTTTGATCCTTCTTCCAAGGACTCCATTATATGGTTAGCGAGCACTTCTAGGATTTTTTTCCTACAAAATCTGCTTATGAATTGTTATCTGCTCCTTGGCATCATCTGGTTTGGTATAAAAGTTGCATCCCAGATTACTCTATTATTTTATGGATGCTCTGCAGGAACATATTGAATACAATAATTCTTCGGTTGATATTGCCTAGGAGAAGAGTAAATAAAGATTGCATGAAGCAATTTGCGTCAAGTTCTTATAATTTTCCCCCCCTTAACACAAACTATTGTCACTTTATTTCTCTGGTAAAAGGTTTTATAGGTATCTTTCTTCCCCCATGCATGAAATCTTTGCAAAAGCCCTTTTCTTTTTTTTTCTTTTTTTTTTGCCTACTATATATGGTGGAAAAACAAAATGTCTATATTGAAAGTCAAAATGCAGCCCAGCGAACTAAATGAGGTGAAAGTTTTATTAATCTTGTATAACAGAATTTTCATGCAAAAGATGCCAGCCATAATTATTGAAGTAATTTGGCGATACTGAAAACATAATTGTTTTTATTTTTTGTCATCGCCTTCTGCATTTTAATGTGTTGTCGATGCGTCCAGACCAAGGCACCTTTATGTCTTCTCCGGGAAGGTGCAGATATGTCTGACCGTCAGCGGGGCCGTGAGGGAGATTCCAGGACTCGTGAAATCGTTCATAGAAGACGTAGCCGCATATCTGATCCGAGCATAAATAAGCTTTTTCCTTGTTAAAAACATCAAACACCATATCTACTCCACAAACACGAAATCTGCAAAAATATAGAGTAGTTCGAAAAAAATTTTCCCTGAACTTCCATCTGAAATCTTGTCCAGGTTTTATGGTTTTCCATCCAAAATCAGTATCTTTAGATTTGCAGTGCACTGCCAAGGGCTCCTTTCTCATACGATTGTATATAATAAGAGTATATTGATCAAGCCAAGCATAAACCTGGCTCGTCTGAACCAAGTAAAAAATCAAAATAATGACCCAAGGAGCGGTTCTATTAGTCATCTTTGATTCCTTTTAAGGAATTTGTGCTTCGTTAGTGCTGTGTATACACACACACATACATACATCAGCCACAGTCATGGATCAAACAGTAATTGAGCACATCTTAGCAAATATTAATTGTTTTCGGTTGGCTAATAAATAACCATAGATAGATTGGCCGAGTTTCAATTTTCGAGCGTTTCCATACATTCAAGCAACAAAATTTAAGGAACTTGAATTCCTTCTAAGATGCGAATAGTGCTTCTAATAATTTTCCGTTATGTATTAGGTGCATGAAATGTACTTATCCTCTAACGTACTTGATAGTTGATACCAACAGTACTAGTTTTTCACAATTTGACTAGCCCCTCCCCCCCCCCCCCCCCCCCAAAAAAAACCCCTCCCCAAGACCAAAAAAAAAAAAAATCAATGGAAAAATGGACCGGATCAATGGATACGGGATCAAATTCAACTGCTCAAAAATCATCATAAATTTATTTTAAGAAATCTAAAAACATTAAGAGAGTTCCTTAGTCTATGCATAGATGACGCTAAATGGTGATATAAATCACAAAAGTAAGTATAAATGACTAACGATGACAATGAAGCTCCAGACAAACAAATCTCGGGGACATATATGACAAATTGAATTGAGTAGTAACTACATCTTCTTTGTTGCCAACATGATCAGACTACTGATAAGGGCTTTCAGCATTGAATAACAATATCCTACTTAATTAAGAGGGATTTTTAATCAGTACTGGGGGAGTCTAATAGAGACTAAAGAGTTAACAATTAGTTCAAAGCCAAGAAACACCAGAAAGAAATAAGAGAATGAAAAGGTGAATTGAAAAGGGAAATTGAGTTGGAATAGTGAGATTGACATTTTTTCCTACGTAAGCTAATTTATTATGGGGTTATATCAGCCTTTAATTTAAGACTCTCTAATTTTATGCAATGCACACTCCAGCAACAATGTATCGTTGTGATATAAAATGTTCCCACGTATCCCAGTATTTGAGCATATTGTAATAAAGTGAATATGAGTTTTTTTCAATTTCATATGATTTAAACCATCGATTGCACTTAAAATAATTTCAATGTCTCAATCCCTAGTTAGAAAAAGAAATTTTAAAAGTAATTTTTTTAAGCTGTTAGTGTAAATGTTTATAATCCTCTTATACATGTGACGTGCTACTATACTTATCCACACTAACATGTGTTAGATCTGATCCCAGGAAATTGACAGACGAGAGCAATAGGGCTCTTGGCAACCCAACAAAGGCAATAACATAACAAATAAATCGAGAGACACTAAATTTACGTGGTTCGGTCAAATGACCTACATCCACGAGTGAAGGGGTAGCGGATTTACTATAACAAAAAAGAGTACAAAAGAGAGGATACAAAATGTTAGGAAATAATTTCTAAACCCAAAATCACCCAAACTGAAAACACAAAAGAGCCAAAATAGCACAAAAGGCTTAACGGCCCAAAAGTCCATAAACTTGCTCTTTTGGTTTGAGGCCTAACGAAAAATCTCTCTCAATATTGGGTCATGAGCCCCACTAAAACTCTCTTGATTGGTGCTGAAGGCACATGGACTGATACTCTTGGCATACCTTAAATTCATTTAAATCCACTTTATTTATAATCACCATAAAAGAGACTTCTTTGTAAAATATTCGATGTGGGATATAAAGCCACACTTAACAAATCTCCACCTTGGCGTGTATCCAATATTGACAAATAACAAATATGCTCCACCTTCTCCATGAAAGTCCCAATAGATTTCAACGAGCTACCAAATTCCCAACAGACCCCCATGAACCACCAATGAATTGAGATGCAAAAAACTCAATGGGTCCCAACGGGTCAAAACCCATAAAAGACTCAACAGATCCAACAGGTTAAAATTGCGAATGCAGTAATCTTGTTCCACCTTCTCCACGAAACCCCCTCTAAACTCCAATGAGACTAATAGCTCTTCGACACAAAACCCAACCGAGTTCCAATAGGGACTTTTTTTTTTTCCCTTTGTAGTGCCATCGTTATCACAGAACTCAGAACCTAAAACCTGATGCTTGGATACCAGTTTGTTACGTTTGGTCCCAGGAAATTGCCAGATGAGACCAATAGGGCCCTTGGCAACCCAACAAAAGTAATAACATAACAAATAAATCAAAGAAAGAGACATCAAATTTACTTGGTTCGGTCAAAGGGATCTACGTCCACGGGTGAAGGGGTAGCAGATTTTCTATAACAAAAAAGAGTACAAAAGAAAGGATACAAAATGTTAGGAAATAATTCCTAAACCCAAAAGCACCCAAACTGAAAACACAAAAGAGCCAAAATAGCACAAAAAGTTTAACGGCCCAATGGCCCATAAACTTGCTTTTTTGGTTTAATGCTTAATGAAAAATCTTTCGTAATATTGGGCCATGAGTCCCACTAATGAAAAATCTCTCGTAATATTGGGCCATGAGTCCCACTAAGACTTTCTTGACTGGTGCCTAAGTCACGTGGGCCGATACCCTAGCACACCTTAAATTCATTTAAATTCACTTTATTTATAATTACTTAGAAGAGAGACTTCTTTGTAAAATATTCGATGTGGGATATAAAGCCACACTCAACAACATGTAATAAAAATTAACCTGTATAACTAATTAATGAACGTAAAAGAGTACATAATTCCATCAAAGTCATAGTAAATATGGTACCCTATGTAAATATGGTGTAAAGAAGAGGCACTAGGGACCATGTAGAGCAGGAGGTTTCTATTCAACGAAAGTCCTTTGTTGATGCAGTGAAAGAAAATGCTACTTTTCCTTCGGAGGAATTGCCATTGGCTTCTGAAGGTGCGGTGTTGGAACATGTTGTACAAGAAGCAATCCATTCCGCTGCTGGAAAAATTATTGAAGAATTGGCTGATCGTGTGATGGTGAAGGATGCGCCTGATGATAAGGAGATGGATGATGGTTTGAAAAATATAGATAGAGACACACCCCTTGTGGGTACATTTGTAGCAGCAAAATCATGTACACCTTTACGAAAGCCACAGTTTAAAGGTGTGTTCGAAGAGACAAAATGGGAGAAAAAGCATGGTATGATCACTTGCGTACAAATAAAATGAAGCAAATTACTTCTTCAACATAATTGCTCAAATGCTTCACTAACAAGAAACGATGTCATCAATAGAGAAGAAGATCATTCACAAAGTGACAAAAGACCAGGACCTAGATGACGACCAATTTATCCAAGTGATGTCGAAGAAAGTCAGGAAATGAAAACAATAGCCAAAAGGAGGTAAAACAATGCAAACACAACAAAATGTCAATTCAAAATCTCAAGCACATTCACAGTCTCGTAAGTCGAACATATTGAGATCATTTAAACATTTGTAATTAAGAGGTACATCCTTTTTATCATGTATTCTCTGAATAATTTTAATAAAAGTGTTGGAATCAATGCCCAACGCACCACCTTTTCTAGGTGGGTTTATTAAAAAAAAAATGAAAAACTCCCCCCAGCTCATGCATAAAAACGTTCGCAGAGTGCTTAGTTCGAAATGACTTCCATGCCTGAGAATGCTGGTAAGATATGCTTAGAGCATAGGTTAATTTGGGTGAATTAAATATGACACATGCTACAGTAATGTAGTGTGGGGAATACTTTATCTGAAATGACTTTTGCCTAACGCAACCATTAACATATCCAGATTTTTGACAATTGCAACTAGAAAATCATGTTTAGAACTCGTAGATAAAGAAAAGTGCAGATCACATGCAACCACTTGCCCCATAACTTACGTTCTCAACATTAACTTTCAATACTTTAGGTCATGCTAATTAATTGCTAAAGTAAAAAGGTTCTGTAGACACAAATCAAATACGGTCCATGGGTTGACGGTCGACATGAATTTCCCCAACTTTTATATTAATTAACAAGAATGTGCGGAGTGCTTTATCCGAAATGACTTGTATGCCTAACAATACTCTGATAAGATATTAAAATTCTTGATCCTCGCAATTGTAATTGTACAATTAATAAATCTCGGGTTTAAAACAATAAGTTTGTTTGGATTGATCTTATTTGGTCAAAAATTTCTACTTGCATCATCAATATAATTTTTAACTACCTTTTTTATCTCAGATACATCACATCAAAAAATGTTACAGTATTTTTTTCACAAATTATCCCAAATAATCTACTATCCAAATAATTCTTCGGTTATATTGTCTAAGACAAAAGTAAATAAAGATTGCATGAAGCAATTTGCCTCAAGGTTTTTTTTTTTTTCCCTTCCCCTTAACGCTAGCTGTTGTCACTTTATTTCTCTGGTAAAGGTTTTTTACGTATCTCTTTCCCCTATGCATGAAATCTTAATTTGCAAAAGTACCTTTTTTTTTTTTGGCCTACTATATATGGTGGAAAAACAAAATGTCTATATTAAAAGTCAAAATGCAACCCAGGGAACTAAATGAGGTGAAAGTTTTATTAATCTTGCAGAAAAGATTTTTCATACAAAGATGCCAGCCATAATTATTGAAGTAATTTGGCAATAGTGAAAACATAATTATTTTTATTTTTATTTTTATCAACGCCTTCTGCATTTTAATGTGTTGTCGATACGTCGAGCCCAAGGCGCACCTGGTCCTGCATCGACAAAACGTGAATCAATAGGAACAGGTGGGAAAATGGAATTCCAGAAGATGTAAGATTTTTCTCCGAAGACGTACATGCATGTGTGACTATTCTTAGCGCAATGGATAGATGTTCTTGTTAAAAATATCAAACACCAGGTCTTCTCCACAAGCACGAAACCTGCAAAAATACAGAGTACTTCCCAAAAAGTTTTGCCGGAACTTCTATCTGAACTCTTGATGAGGTTTTAGAGTTTTCCATCCAAAATCAGTATCTTTAGATTGGCAATGCACCTCCAAGGGTTGCTTCTGCATGAAATTGTATATGACTACGGTATATTCAGTAAACCAGGCGTAAACGGGTGTTGGCTGAACCAGGCAAAAACTTTTATTGAATAGAGCAATGAAATTTATACAATGCAGCAGATAGTTGCCTATACATTATATCATCACATGTACATATACACACACACACACCAGCCACAGTCATGGATCAAATATTAATTGAGCTAGCCCAACTTAGCAAATATTAATTGTTTTTGGTTTGCTAATAAATGACCGTAGATAGATTCCCTTAATTTTCAATTTTCGAGCGTTTCCGTGCACTGAAGCAATAAAAATTTTAAGACACTTGACTTCCTTGTAGGATGCGAATAATGCTTCTAATAAATTTCCGTTATGTACTAGGTCCTCGGAATGTATTTATCTTTTGACGTGCTTGATAGTTGATACCAACAGTACTAGTTTTTCACAATTTGACTGGCAAAAAATCAACGGAAAAATGGACTGGATCAATGGATATGGAGTCAAATTTTTTGGCACATTAAATCAAGGCTCAAACTTGGAAATTCCATACTATTATTTTAGTAGCGTTTTACTCAAGTTAAAAATTTGGTAATTCTATTGGAGTCAAGTTAGTGTTTTTGGTATTTAGAAGCTAGTTTTTGATTAGAAAGTTTTTTCTGGTTTTAAAACTTATTTACCAAATCATCTAGTCTATAAATAGGGAGTCCTAATATTAATGTCATTTGATAAAAATGAAATTTGAGAGCGGCGTGATTAATATATTATTGTTGATATTATTTCTCTTCTCCCACACATACATATATGTGCATAAATTGTCTCCATACCCCTACATACATTGATTCTAAGAAATTTATCTCCTATATTTTTTTGGTGGAACTTTTGGGTTCTACAAAATTCAACTACTCAAATATCATCATAAATTTATTTTTAAAAAATCTAAAAATATAGGGGAGTTCGGTGCTCTATGCATAGATTATGCTAAATGACTGAAGATGAGAACGAAGCTTTAGACAAACAAATCTCAGGGACATATTTAACTATTATGACAAATTGAATTGAGTAGTAACTACATCTTTCTTTTTGTTGCCAACATGATCAGACTACTGATAAGGGCTTTCAGCATTAAGTAATATCCTACTTAATTAAGAGAGATTTTAAATCAGTTGACGGGGGAGTCTAATAGAGACCAAAGAGTTAACAATTAGTTCAAAGGCAAGAGACACGGATAATGAAATAAGAGAATGAAAAGGAGAGTTGAAAAGGAAAACTAAGTTGGAATACTAGATTGGCATTTTTGTCCTGTGTAAGCTAATTAGTTAATTATGGGGCAATATCCGCTTCTGGGTTAAGACTTTCTGAGTTT
Source organism: Gardenia jasminoides (assembly GCA_013103745.1). Lineage (NCBI taxonomy): Eukaryota > Viridiplantae > Streptophyta > Magnoliopsida > Gentianales > Rubiaceae > Gardenia > Gardenia jasminoides. Next base: position 38,915,925 of record CM023105.1, read on the forward strand.
ATGCAATGCACGCTCCGCCTCAATGTATCGCTGTGACATAAAATGTTCTTAGCTATCCCACTACTTGAGCACATTGTAAGAAAGGTAATATGAGCTTTTAATTTCATATAATTTAAACCATTGATTGCACTTTACAATAATTTTAATGTCTCAATCCCTAGTTAGAAAAAAAAAAATCTTAGAGTAACTTTCTTCAGTTAACTTTTTATACACTGTCAGTGTTTTTTTTACACTAGCAGCTTTGGATGCATGCCACATGTGTATGATTTAAATTTCAAATTTAAATTTGTATTATGTGGCATAATCCAAACCTGCTAGTGTATGAAAACTTATACACTGACAGTGTATAAAAAAGTTATCCTAAAAACTAACCCGTATAATTATAATTAATTAATGATTGTCAAAGAGTACGGAACTCCGTCTAACGAGTGAACTTCTTATGCAGATTGAGTGTGAAAATTAAAAGGTTTGAAAGATAGCTTAATTTCGTAAGAGTTTGAATTAAGTTAGATTATATGAGCACTAACAAAAAAAATATTTGACTTGGAAAAGTCACATTTCAGAATTACTGGGTCATGCTGCCCAGTATAGAAGCTTGCTTTACTGCATGGACAAAAGGGGAGAGGCATTAAGGTCCAAAAACATTGAGCATTGATTTTGGACAGCTTTTGTTTCAAAAGAAAAAGAGGATTTTGAACAGCTTTATTACAGGTGGGAAGAACATTTTTGTGCTTTTTTTTGTTTTTTGGGAGGGAAAGCAGCGTTGGCTATGGCATTCAATCTGCTGTGGGTGGTAATTATTTTCTATTTATTTGAGATTTCAACTGCTCGAAAATCGTTGTCGAATCGTCCCTGCCAGTGAGAATTTCTTTTTTTTTTTTTTTAAGTTATCTCCAATGCCTTCCTTTTCCTTTTGTTCAGAACTCGAAAAGATTGAACACTTTTTTTTTTCATTTAGGATTACAAAGCAAGTTTAAGAACGAATTTTGAAGTTACTTTTGGTCTTGGCAAAATCTTAACAAATACACCGTATTACATATGCTTTGCTTTCTTGGCCTCTTTATTCATTTATTTATTTTTACATTTTTTGAAATTATAGAGCGCCGGCAGACAACTCCCCTCGAGGGCCTCGTCCTTAGGTCCATATGCTGTCTTCTGCATTGCGAATTTCCGACGAAGGCCGCCCAAAACACCGCCGAAAGGAGAAATTAGTACAATCAGAAACGACTATGTTATAGCAAGTTAGGATTGTTAAGAAAAAGAGGGGGGAAAAAGTCAAGATTTTGAAATAAATTTTAGATCGTCAGTTTTCCTAATCCACTTTACAAGAGTTGTAAGTTCATTACTTTACTCATTATTTTACTAGTTGGAATTACTTACTTGGGCTCATGATCGTTTCTAGTGCAGACAAGCTCGAATTCTCAGCCTTCTTAAACTTTCCACTCTTGGTTTCTCGTCAGATTAGAGTGAATTAAAACCAGAGTGCAATACACTGTCGACGCCGATTAATAATATTGAAAAATTAAGCATCCAGCACATCAATATATACTTAACAAATAGTTTAATCTAGGTGGATTAAATATAATGCATGCTATTGCTTATGTGGTGGAGGCTATTGATTGAGCTAAATTCTTCAGGTTTAGCGATATCTTAATTGAGGGGGAGTCTCATTCAATCACTAACCTTTTGCTTCCAGAGGAGAAGACCTTTCGATCATGGTGCTAATAATAGATGATGTTCGATAGACAATGCTAAATTTTCACATCAGTGAGGCTAATTGGATTCCAAAGATTTGTAAAAGAGTAACTCATGCATTAGCTCACTATGCTAAAGCCGACACTTTAGATGATTCTATTTGGGATTCACTCCTAAGTTTTTTGAAGCAATTGATACTGGACGATTTCCAGTAATCTTAATAATAAATTTACATGCTATCTTTTCATCAAAAAAATATTGTACATGCTAAAGTAATAAGGAAGACTTCATCCGAAATGACTTGTGCCTAACGCACCATTAATCATATACTGATTTTGACAATTACAATATAAATTCTAGGTTAAAACTGATGGACCCAAACCATAGATAACCGTAAACTCACAGTAACAATCACAAGAAATCTATCCAAGAGGCAAATTGAAATAATTTTCTTCTCCATCACTCAACAAAAAAGGCTGGGGTACAATTAACACCAGTATATATACACCTAATGAATAGGTTAACTTGGGTGAATTAAATATAAAGACGCATGCTAAAGTAATGGAGTGTTTGGAATACTTTATCCGAAATGACTTTGCCTAACGCAGCCATTAACGTATCCAGATTTTTTGACAATTTCAGTTAGAAATTCACGGTTAGAACTCGTACAAAAAGAAAAAGTACTAAATGCAAATCACATGCAACCACTTGCTCCATAATTTAATTTACGTTTGTATTAGTTGTTTTTTGGGGTGTTTTTGAAAAATACTACTGTAACATTTAGAATATGAAATACAATACCATTTGGATTTTTTTTTTGGGGTGTTTTCAAAAACTTTACTGTAACATTTGAGATGTAAAATACGATTACTATAAATGTAGTAGGGGTGTTTTTTTAGTACTGCATATTGGAGTATTTTTAGAATTTAAAATTTATTTGGGGTATCTTTTTTAAAAATTAAACCAACCACCACCATCCCTGCCACCACGCATCGCTATCCCCTCCCATCCCTCCTCTCTCTCTCTCTCTCTCTCTCTCCCCCCTCCCTCCTCCCTCTCCTCTCTTCTCTCTCCTTCCTCCCCTTTCTTCTTCCTTCTCTACCCTCCCCTCCTCGTGACCCCCTGCCCCTTCATGGAGTCTAGTCGCTGAATGTGACGAGGAGGGGATGGGGGCAAGGATTCACCTGGAGATGAGGGGAGGAAAGGAGAAGAAGAAGAAGGAGAAGTTGGAAAGAGGGAGGATGGAGGAAAAGGGAGGGAAAAGAGAGATAGAGAGAGAGAGAGGGGATGAGGAGGAGGGGGAAGGTGAGAGGGGGTAGAGGTGGGCGGTGGTGGGAGGATAGGTAAAAGAAAAAAGATAGAATAATTTTTTTGGGTATATTTATAAATTATTTTTGAAATATTTGTTTGGATTTGGTATTTTTAAGGTTATTGTTGGTTGGTGTATTACTATAGCATTTTGTATTTGAAAAATAATTTTTTGAAAACAGGCCAAAAACTATAAATTCAAACGGAACCGATTGTGTGTGGAGTGCTTTATCCGAAATGATTTGTGTGCCTACCAATTGTTGATAAGATATTAGTAGAATTCTTGGTACTCGCAATTATAATTGTACAGTTAATAATTCTTGGGTTTAAAATAATAATTATAACAATAATTCTTTGGTTAATATTGTCTAACACGAGTAAATAAATATTGCATGAAGCTCTTCCTTTTTTCCCCCCTTTAACGCTAACTGTTGTCACTTCATGATGCGCAGGACCGTAGAGGCCACTACCTTAATCAACTTCAGGAACTCCACGAAAGCGAAGAAGACAATTCGAAAAGCCAAGGAAGATGTATTATTGAGAGGAGAGAAATGATGATGATTTACAAGAATTCTCGACAAAAATGACTATCTTCACCTCAAAATAACAGATTTTTATTATGATGGAAAAATAAAATGTGTATATTAAAAGCCAAAATGCAACCCCAGCGAAATACATGAGGTGATCGAGAGTATTATTAATCTTTTATAACAGATTTTTCATTGAAGTGATTTGGCGAGAATTAATGAAAACAATAATTATTTTTTTTTATATATTTTATCAATCGCCTTTCGCATTTATTTTAGTAAGGAGTCGAAATGTCGAGACCGAGGCGTAAGTAACTCGTCCTCCTCTCGATCGACAGAGATGATAGGCATTAAGCCAAGCATAGACCTGGCTTGCCTGAACCAAGTTAAAAAATATATATATCAAAATAATGACCCAAGGAGCAGTTCTATTAGTCATCGATCTTTGATTCTTTTTAGAGAATATTTGTGCTTCGTTAGTGCCACAGTCATGGATCAAATATTAAATTGAGCAAAATATTAATTGCTTTTTATCAGGTTTGCTAATAAATGACCATAGATGGATCGGGTAAGTTTCAATTTTCGACCGTTTCCATACAACACTGACTCAAGCAATAAATTTTTTGAAGAAACTTGAATTCCTTCTAAGATGCGAATTAGTGCTTCTAATAATTTTCCGTTATGCATTAGGTCCTTGAAATGTACTTGTCTTTTGACGTAATTGATAGTTGATACCAAGAGTGCTAGTTTTCCACAATTTGACTGGAACCCCAAATATATATATAGATATATATCATCGGAAAAATGGACCGGATAAATGGATACGGGATCAAATTCAACTGCACAAAAATCGTCATAAATTTATTTTAAGAAAATCTAAAACTATTAGGAGAGTTCGTTAGTCTATGCATAGATGACGCTAAATGGTGATGTAAATTACAAAAGTATGTATAAATGACTAACGATGACAATGAAGCTCCAGACAAACAAATCTCGGGGACATATATGACAAAATTGAATTGAGTAGTAACTACATCTTCTTTGTTGCCAACATGATTATCAGACTACTGATAAGGGCTTTCGGCATTGAATGGTAATATCCTACCTGATTAAGAGGGATTTTTCATCAGTTCAGGGGGAGTCTAATAGAGACCAAATAGGAAACATGAGAAAGAAATAAGAGAATGAAAAGGGAAGTTGAGTTGGAATAGTGAGATTGACATTTTTGTCCTGTGTTAGTTAATTAATCATGGGGTTATGTCCGCCTCTAGGTTAAGACGAGTATTTATGATATAAGGAAGTTTTTGCTTTTTGTGATACAAGATTGTACATTGACATATTTGCACCCCTAACCTTAGGGTATTGGTTCTGCCACTGAACAGAGACTAAAGAGTTGACAGTTACTTCAACTTTGTTCAAAGACAAGAAACACGAACAAGAAATAACAGAATGAAAAGGTGGCTTGAAGAGGGAAAATGAATTGGACTAGTGAGATTGACATTTTGGCCTGTGTAGGCTAAATTATGGGGCTATGTACTTGTATGCGCCTCTGGGCTAAGGGTTTCTTGAGTTCAAGCAAAGCATGCTCCGGCAACTACATTTAATGAAAAAGAGTATGGTTATGATATAAAATGTTCTCAAATATCCCATTATTGGAACATTTAACAAAGGCAATATAAGCTTTTTCAATTTCAAATGATCTAAACCATTGGTTGCACTTTGCAATTATTTCAATGTCCCAATTTTTAGTTAGAAAACGGAAGCCAAATTAATTTTTCTTACACTGTTAGCATAAATTTCTAGAATTATCTCATACGTACACATGATGTGTCTACACTATCAAACTAAAAAGAAAAAAAAAAACTGTATAGTTAATTAATGAATATCAAAGAGTACAAAACTCCATCTAAGGAGTGAGCTTTTTGTACAGATCGAATGTAGATATTTGAAGGTTTGAAAGATGGCTTAATTTATCAGCACTTCCAAAAATAATTGACCTGAAAAAGTCGCATTTTTGGTTTAAACTTGGTCGACATTACTGGGTCTCGCTGCCCCGTACATAAGCATGTTTGATACATGTACAAAAGGGGAGAGAAATTCAGGCCCGAAAATATTAAGCATTAATTTTAAACAGCTTTTTTACAGAGGGAAGAACAAGGTTGGGAGGAAAGCAGCATTAGATATGGCATTCAATCTGCTGTGCATTATCATTATTATCTTTTATTTGAGATTTCAATTGCTCGAATATTGTTATCAAACCTGCTGATAAGTGAGATTTCATTTTTAAATCTCCACTATCTCAACAAATACACTGTATTATATATGCTTTTTTTTAATCCTTATATAGTCAAGCAATTTTTTTTAATCTTTTCATCCATCTTATATAATTTTTCAGCCCCAACTATTAGACACAGGATTCGATGCTTTGATTTTTATAAGGAGATATGTATTATTTTAACTTTTTGTTGCATTTTTGAAACTATAGAGTCAGGCAGATGACTCCCTTGAGGGCCTCATTCTTAGGTCCATATGCAATCCTTGTAGTGCAAATTTCCGAGGAATGCCAAAAACACCGCCGAAAGGAGAAAGTAGAACAATTAGAAAGGTTGAGGATTGAGAAGCAGAAAAATATAAATAAAAATAAAAAGGAAGAAGAAGAAGAAGTTAGGATTGTAAAATAAATTCTAGATTAGCAATTTTTGTAATCCATTGTACGTACGAGAGTTGCAAGTTCATCACTCTTTTCCTTATTATCTTACTAGTTAGAATTACTTACTTGGGTTCATGATCTTTTCCAGTGCAGACAATCTCAAATTCTCAAGCTTCTTACAACTTTGACTTTTCATTTCTGGTTTGGTTAGACGGAATTGAAACAAGAGTGCAGTACAGTTCTTTGCAAAATCTTTTTTTTTTTTTTTCTTTCCTTTTTTGGCTGGTATGGTGGAAAAACAAAATGCCTATATTAAGAGTCAAAATGCAACCCCAGCGAAGTATATGAGGTGAAAGTTTTATTCATATCTTATAACAGATTTTTCATTGAAGTAAATTTGGCGATAATGAAAACATCATAATTATTTTTATTTTCATCATCGCCTTGGGCAAATTAGTTTGTTGCTTCGGAAGTCGAAATATCGATACCAACCCGTAAGCCATAGCGTCCCCTTGTACGAAAACGTGTCACCATGTGGTTCGTAGTGAGGCAGCAAGGCGCAATATCTTTCCGCGACGCGGTAGTAGCACGCGTCACCGCAACGGCCGGTATCAGCTAAGTTCTTGTTAAAAACATCAAACACTGCTAGATCTCCACAAACACTAAACCAGCAATAATATACAGTATTTCGAAGAATATTTTCCCTGAACTTCCATCTGAGCTCTTGATTAGGTCTTAGAGCTTTCCATCCAAAATCGGTTGCTTTATCTTTAGATTTGCAATGCACCAGCAAGGGCTGATCTTTCATGTAATTTTGTATAATTACTTCATATTCTTTAAGCCCAGCATAAACCTGGCTTGCCTGAACAAAGGAAAAAATCAAAATAATGACCCAAGGAGCAGTTCTATTAGTCATCTTTGATTCTTTTTAAGGAATTGGTGCTTCATTACTGCTCTCTCTCTCTCTCTCTCTCTGTGTGTATATAACTATATATAGACACAAGCACACACACACCTGCTCATCTTAGCAATATTAATTGAGCCGCAGTCATGGATCAAATATTAATTGAGCCCATCTTAGCAATATTAATTGTTTTTGGTTTGCCAATAAATGGCCATAGATAGAATTGGCTGAATTTCTATTTTCGACAGTTTCAATACACTCAAGGCTCAAGCAATAAAAATTTTAAGAAACTTGAATTGCTTCTAAGATGCGAATGGTGCTTCTAATAAATTTCCGCTATGATTATGTCCTCCAAATGTACTTATCTTTTGACGTGCTTGATAGTTGATTACCACAGCACTAGTTTTCCACAATTTGACCCAAAAAAAAAAATAATCAACGGAAAAATGGACCGGATCAATGGATACGAGATCAAATTCAACCGCTCAAAAATCATCATAAATTTATTTTTAAAAAATCTAAAAATATTAGCAGAGTTCGTTAATCTATGCATAGATGATGCTAAATGGTGATATAAATTACAAAACTAAGTATAAATGACTAACGATGACAATGAAGCTCCAGATAAACAAATCTTGGGGACATATTTAACTGTTATGACAACTTGAGAGTTGGAGTAGTAACAACATCTTCTTGTTCGAATAATTTTAAACCAAGCTATTTTAATTCTTAGTTTCCTAATTCTTTTAGTTTCTTGTTTTGGTGTTTTATTTAGTTCCTATATCAGATTAGGAAATATCAAGTTAGTTTCCAAACAGTATCAATTTATAATTGTGTTTGTTTAGAAAGTCTTATAGTTTATACATACTACTACTCTAGCATATTATTACTTGAAGAGTTGAGTCGAGACTTGAATTATGAGATTGAGAGAAAGTCTCCAATTTGCGAGTTGTTGTAAGTTAAAAAGTTATGACTTAGAACGTGTTTTTGTTGAGTTAATAAAATTAATATGTATTTGTTTATGAGTTGATTCTCTTCCTCTTCCCATATATTTTTATACGTGTTAAAGTTCTCTCCGCTGCATAATTTTTTGTACTAACAAGTGGTATCAGAACCCTTAATTCAAGGGTTTGCTCCTCGGGTATTTGTGGTGCCTAAAGAGTTCAGAAAATTTGTGATAAATAAATCTGTGCCATAGAAGGATACAAAGGTTGTGGTAGAGTACTCGTATTGAAGTATTAGACCACGAAAGTTGGTCTAGAGTACTCATTTGTCGATTGAAATTAGGAAAAAATTGACCTTAATTGGACAGAGGTCTGAAAGAGGGATTTTGTCAAAATTGTTGGTGGTATACAGTGATCAGTAAAAGATCCTGCCGAATTGTTATGGTTAATTTTACAGCAAAATTTGATCAAATTTGAAATCAATGAGGCCAAGAATTCAAATAGGGAAGAAAATATTATTTACAAAAATACGTAAATTAGTTTTGGGTTGCCATGGAAAGAGAACTTGTCAATGGTGAAAAATTTTCTATATTAACTCCTATATAAAACACATATACATGCATATTTGAACTGGTTTTTGAAAGTGAAAAAATATGTTGAACAATGTAATTTGGATGGTTTTTTTTTTGCTAAAATGCTGAAAGTATGTTCCAAAACATGTTTACAAGAATAAAACACAGTTATTTTTTTAAGTGATGTGCAAAACAATGGCAGAAAATATTACAAAACTTTTGTTCATTATACTATAATACCTTGGATGTTTTGGAAAGATATTTATTATGTTGTGTAGACTATTGAAAGGAATTATGCTTTCAAATTAAAATTTGGTTGTTGGCATTGAATTGTAGATTTTGAGAATGATAGATTTGTTGATGATACGGGTGGTTTTAAAATTTCTCAATCTATTGTGAGTTTTGAGTTGCATATCGTGCTTGAAGAAATTGGAAGTGATGATTTTGTTGAAGAAAAAGTATGTGTTAATTTGGCAAAAGAAGCAAAAGAATTTTTTGATGAGGCAAAGGAAGAACAAACTGCAAAAATTATGGGCACATGAAGATAAAAAATTTGTGATTCAAGAAGAAATTTCACATGTTGTTGAGAAGTCATTAAAGATGTACTTGAAGATTATGGTGATGAAGAAATTTTTGATTTTGTCAAAATTGATGAATTTTTTGAAGGAGAAAATCAAATAGTTGAATTTATTGAGAAAAATTATGAAGTGGACAAATTTTGGAAATCGTGACATTACTTTAATTGATGAAATTGTTCGTGTTGACAAATTTAGGGATGTTGCAAATATTGGTGGCGGCAACTATCTATCATATATGTATTGCAGGGAGGGTTTTCTGGGAGGGGTCTCTAGGAGTCAGGAAAATCCCAATCCTTTTTTCTAGGAATTTCTATTTAATTTAATTCATTAAATATCTCATGAGTCATCCTTATCAGCACTATCTCCACTCCTACTCACATGCAACTACCTTATCAGCATTATCTCCACTCTTACTCACATGCAACTAACTATCATCTATCATATATGTATTGCAAATCATATTTTTAGGATGGTTAAATTATAAAGTTTCTAACTTTCTATTCTTTTGTTTATAGAGTTTTGTATTTTTTTTAATTATCAAATATCCATTCATATCTTTTGAATTTAAAATGTAAAAGGTGGCACCATAAATGTAGGAATTTGGTTAAAGTTTATTCATAGGAAGGCAAATTAAAATAAAACATCATATCTCCTATTAAAAGTCAAAAGAACAAATGATAATATTTTACTGTTTAATGCAATAATCCTAACTGAAAGTATAAATTATATTTTAAAAAAATAATATTCAGTGGTCATGGATTTAAAAAATCAATAGTTGTACTAATTCTAAACGTTAAACTACGAAATCACTAAATTAATAACAAAGTCCTACTGGCACTTGAAAATGAAAATTATTATTTAAAATCTTTATTTTTGCTAAATAATAATAATAATAATAATAACAACAACATCAGTCCTACCAAAAATTTTTTTTAAAAAAATATAGTTTAAAAGAAAGATATAATGCATTTATCCGTAAACTATATCTACTCAATTTATATATTTTTAATATAAATTTTACTCTAATGGGATTTAAATAAGTTTGAAAAACCCAACCACTAAGAATAGTCTTAGGCATTATTGATTATTTTGTATATATTTTTTATTTTCTTTAATGTAAATATGTAACACTACTATGTCATTTTTAGAAAAATGACTAAATCTTTTTTTTTTTTTTGTAATTGTTGAACGTATTACAAGATATTGTCAGTTTTTCATTTGCATTTCCAGATGCCAATTATTATAGCTATTGTGATTATTCTTGGTTTTATATAGTTTCATATTATGAGAGGTAAAATTAAATATATTCTAAAATTACTATTCATTGGTTCTTCTTTCCTTTGCTTCAAGTGATATCTTTCAATTTGAAGGATAAAAAAATAAGTATATTTTAACAGTTTAAAACTAAACTGGAAGTTATGAAAGTTTTTTTTCTTTCAAATATTAACTTTTTTATTTGGATGTTGAATTATAAACACATTTGAATCCAATTAAATTACATATTCAAACTCATTTTTGTTGATGGAAGGTTATCATTTACAATTATTATTTAACTTATTTTTCGTATAACTATTACAAATAATTAATTATTATTATTATTTTAAATATAAACCCGTGTATAGCACGGGTCAAAATTCTAGTGATTCTGTAATTTTGGGAGATTATTTTGATGGCATGGATGAATTGAAGTATGGAGCATTGGATCAAGAATGGGTGAATATGTTTGAATTTTTTTGACAAGAGTAATCAAGCAAAAAAATTGTATGAGAAATACAGGTTTTGTCCACTATCACGTGTGAAGATGAAATTAAAAATCCATTGCAAATTACTATTCTATGTCATTTACACGAAGACTCAATTTTCTATATACATGAAAGCTCGAAATGTCATTGGAGGTGACCATAATGAAGCGTTTGGTTTAAGAGAGGCAATGTTGGAATAATTTTAAACCAATCTATTTTAATTCTTAGTTTCTTGTTTTGGTGTTTTACTTAGTCCATATCAGATTAGGAAATATCAAGTTAGTTTTCAAATCAGTATCACTTTATAATTGTGCTTGTTTAGGAAGTCTTGTAGTTTATAAATAATACTAATCTAGCATATTATTAATTGAAGAATTGAGTCAACTTGAATTGTGAAATTAAGAGAAAGTCTCCAATTTGTGAGTTGTCGTAAGCTAAAAGTTAAGATTTAGAAAGTATTTTTGTTGAGTTAATAAAATTATTGAGTATTTATTTGTGAGTTTATTCTCCTCCTCTTCCCACATATTTTTATACGTGTTAAAGTTTTTTCTGCTGCGTGATTTTTTGTGTTAACACTTGTTTGTTGCCAACATGATCATCAGACTACTGCTAAGGGCTTTCGGGATTGAATAATAACATCCTACTTAATTGAGAGGATTGTTAAACAGTTCAGTGGGAGTCTAATAAAGACCAAAGAGTTAGCAATTAGTTCAAACACAAGAAACATGAAAAAAAAAATAAGAGAATTAAAAGGGAAGTTGAGTTTGAATAATGAGATTGATATTTTTGTCCTGTGTAAGCTAATTAATTATGGGGTTATATCTGCCTCTAGGTTAAGACTTTCTGACTTAGTGCAATGCACGCTAGAGCAACGATGTATCATCGTGATATAAAATGTTCTTTAGTATCCCACAATTTGAACATATTTTAACAAAGGCAATATGAGTTGATGAGGTGTATTTTGTTGATATATTTGTTCCTATTTTCCTTTATATTTATACCAAATATTGTTTTAATTAATTGATTCTACTTATATTTGGTATTTTGTGTTAATTCCAGGAATTGGAGCAAAACGGGCTTAATTGGTGATTTTGAAGAAGATTCGTGGTGGATATAAGGAAGTTTCCTAATTCGTGTTGAAGTCCAAGAGCTATTAAGATTAGGAAAATTTCACTTTGTAAAAAGCTTTTGGCCTTTATTTGAGAAGGCTAGTAGTAGTTGGATTAGGATTGTTATTTTTGGAAATTTGAGTTAGTAGTATAAAAGGAAAAAAGAAGGGAGAAACGAAAAAAAAAAACAGTTGATTAGTACTTTTAGTTTTTTTTCTTCTTTTCATTACTATTGGACGTTTTCTTTTCTTTTGGGTTATTCCTTTTCTTCTTGGTTGGTGCGCCTCAAGGAACAAGCAGGGAACGGAAGACGCAAGAAGACAATTCAATCTTCTTCTATTTTTTCGCATCGTCAATTGGACAAGGGTGCTTAGAAGGCTTCCAACGGATTTTTCTTCATGATTTGTTCTCCATTAATGGAGGGCTAATTTCTTATTTCTAGTCAAGGAAACAATTGAGGATTTGGTTCAACTATTACTGTGAGATCTAATCGATTTTATTTATTTCTTCTATTCATTGGTATTTGTATGTTTTCTGTTTTATTGGCTATGATTATCGTGTGTGATTAAATAGGTGTACAATGTTTAATTATTCACGTGATCGATTTGCTAATTAGAGTAATTGAATCCGTAATTGTTTGATTACTTTAATCCCGGTAGCAACTGGCATAATTGGGTTTGTGTCAGGGAAATATACAATCTAATTTAAATGGACCCTCGTAGCGTGTTTGTTAATTAGAACAGGGTTTCTCTAATTTTTAATGCAATTAGGAATTAAATCCTATGGTCGTACCTAGGGTTATTCCTGGATTAGGGAAATAGTCAATGGTCGTACCTTGGCTATCGAAACAATAAGGAGAGACTGCTGTCAGATCGTATCGGCAGTGAAAAACCTGTTTATCAATGAATGTTGGAATTATATTTGCATCAATGATCAGTTATTTGAACCATTTCTAAAGTGTATCCTTGACTAGAGTTTTTCTCATTAATTCTCTCTCTTAATTCCTAGTTGGTTAATTAGTCAATATTTTGTTAGCATACAATTCTCAAAATCCCCCATTTCCTGTCATTTGAAAAAGGAGTTAATTTTCTCCAGTCCCTGTGGAGACGACCCTATCTGCCACTATATACAAAATTAGATAATTCTGGTATATTGGATCAAGTATACTCCTTGGAATCAGGGTGAAGCCAGTAACCCATTGCACATCCGGAGTCCCTGCTCCAGTACCTGGGATTAGCTTTTGGTTATTTTTATTGGCATTAGGTCTATTAATTATTATTGTACAGGCTCGACACCTGTCATGAGTTTTTTCCAATTCATATGATTTAAACCATTGATTACACTTTACAATAATTTCAACGTCTCAATCCCCAGTTAGAAAATGGAATCTTAAAGTAATTTTTCTTAAGCAGTTAGTGTAAATTTTTATAATTCTTTTATACACATGACGTTGTGCTACACTCGTCCACACTGTTAGTGTAATAAAAATTAACCTGTATAATTATAATTAATTAATTAATGTCAAAGACTACAAAACTTCATCTAACGAGCGAACTTCTTATGCAGATTGAGTGTGAATATTAGAAGGTTTGAAAGATAACTTAAGTCCCTAAGAGTTTGAATTGAGTTTGAATTGAGTTAGAATTAGACCAGCACTACCAAAAAAACAGTTGACTTGAAAAAGTCGCATTTCTGGTGAAGGCTTAGTTACGCATGTACAAAGGGGAGAGAAATTGAAGCCCAAAGACATTAATAAGCACTGATTTTGAACAGCTTTTGTTTCAAAAAAAAAAAAAATTTTGACCAGCTTTATTACAGGGGGGAGAACAAGGATGGGGATGAAAGCAGCATTGGCTATTGCATTCAATCTGCTGTGGATTGTCATTATTTTATATTTATTTGAGATTTCAACTGCTCGAAAATTTTTGTCGAATCGTCCCAGCAAGTTAGGATTGTTAAAAATTAATAATGAATAAAAAAGAAAAAAAGCTAGGATCGTCAAATAAATTTTAGATTGTCAGTTTTTGTAGTCCGTTGTGCAAGAATTGAAAGTTCATTACTTTATTCCTTACTATTTTACTAGTTAGAATTACTTGGCTTCATGATCTTTTCTAGTGCAGACAATCTCAAATTCTCAATCTTTAATTCTTAAAATTTTGACTCTCCATTCCTCGTTTGGTTAGACGGGATTCAGATAAGAGTTCAATACACTGTCGACAATGTTGAATAATTGATAAAATTAAGCATCCAGCGCAACAATATATACTTAACGAATAGTTTAATCTGGTTGGATTAAATATATATAACACATGCTAAGTTAGAACTTGTAGAAAACGAAAAGACTAGAAGGAGGTCACATAAAACCACTTGCTTCAAAATTTTCTTTCGCAACATTAAATTTCAAGACTTTAGCCTGTGTCAAATACCGTTCATCAATTCCCCAGCTTATACACAAGAAAAGTTTGGAGAGTGCTTAATTCGAAATGACTTCTATGCCTGAGAATGCTGGTAAGATATCGAAATTCTTTGATAGTCAGCAATTGTAATTCTTCAGTTTAATATTGTCTAAGACAAAAATAAATTAAAATTCCATGAAACAATTTTGCTTCATTTTTTTTTTTCCTCAACACTAAATGTCATAACTTCATTTCTATGGAAAAAGGTTATACAAGTGTTTTTTCCCATTTTTTTTCTCCATGGATAAAATCTTTGCAAAAACACTTCTTCTTCTTCATTTTTTTAGGGGCTTCTGCGGCTGCAAAAGAAGTTATCTATATTAAAAGTCAAATTCAACCTGGCGAACTATATGAGCTGAATTTTTTTTTTTCGTGCATAGCACGTTTTTCATTACAAAGATGTAATATCTGATGAAGTAATGCGACGATAATAGAAACATAAGATTTCCATTTACCATGGCCCTCTGCATTTTAGGGTACTAAATGGTTCGAAGACTCAGCCAAGTCGAGTCATCACCGGAACAAGGTTGACGATTTGATACCGTTCCGATTTGACTTCGAGACATGTAACTAGTTGAAAAATCATCGAGACTTGGCCGAATCGGACCGAGTCGGCTCCGAGATACAAAAAAAGTGGCCGAGTCGGCCGAGTCATCCCGAGTCGACTCGGAGTCAAAAGATAAGAGGAAAATCTGATAAAAATGACAAAAACAAGACAATATTTAATGCACAAACACAACAAAATCTGATGGACAAATACAAAATACAACAAAATCGAGATAAAAATAAGCACAGTAGCACAACCCAATAATTCAATGACTTTGAACCGCATCGTCATTCTACTTGGTATTGATAGATAAAAAAATATTAAATAATTTTAAATAATTTTAAATTCTTAAATTTTTTAATATGACTCTTTTTTATCTTTGACAGGGGATTGATCATGAAACAAGTGAAGTTTCTCCTACTTGTATCAAAAATAAACTTGTAAATCGTACAGATTACTTATGCAATTATTATTTTTAAAGGTTTTTTCTGTGTGCTATTTTGACCTTTTTTGTAATGGTATTATGTTGAATGTTTTAAGATATATATTATTTTTAAAAATAGTACATTTTAGAGATTTTCTTTACTCATTTTCTTTTTTTTTTACATATTTTTTTATATTTTGAATGATCATTTACAATTTTTAGAATAATAAAATGATTTAAAATATGCGTCTCACCGAAACCGCGACCGATATGCCAAAACCAATGTGGAACGATACAATACGCGACTGCGACCGTGACTGCGATTTTGAACCATGTTACTAAGTATAGCAAAATATGGCTGTCATCGCACGTCGTATCCTGATTTGAGATATCTTTCGGACTCCATAGTCCGGCAGGACACGTCGGGTATGCCCAACTAGAACAAGTTACACTTGCGTTCTTTATCAGCTAATTTTTTGTTGGAAACATCAAACACCAGTTATTTTTCACAAAGTCGAAATTGTAAAAAAACAATTTTTGCAATACACCGGTAAGGACTGCCAAGCATAAACCTGGCTGTATTGTCTGAAACAAGTAAAAAAAACTCAAAATAATGACCCACAGAGCAGTACTACTTTTTACGACTGTATAACTCAATTTTCATTTTTATTCAAGAATTTGCGAATTTTTGTTAGCAGAATTTGTGCTTCGTTAGTGCTACTTACTTGTATGTATGTACGAATGACATTCTGAGCCCATCTTAGCAAATGTTAATTGTTTCTGATCTTTTGCTAATAAATACCATTGGATAGACTGGCAAAGTTTCAATGCTCGACGGTTTAAATGCATTCTTCTCCAAGCACGGGACACATGCTGATTCAAAGGGCCTCTACTTTCTCGGTTAGCCATTTTCGTTAGAATTATCCAAGTCATTTCCTTTGCATAGTCAAACTTTGATGTCTTCATACGAAATTCATAAGGGATCTTCAAAGTACCCTTCATTTTTTTCCCCTAAAAGACACATGTTTCCGTACCTAAGTGCCCTCTGACCATACTTTAGCACGCAAAAGTGGAAAATCCAAGGGTCCTTTGGAATTTTCATGCTTTTGTGAAATTTCAGGTAAGTTGCATCGTGGAAGGCAAATTGTCAATGATACTTTCTTGTAAAACGTTTGGCGAATCTCATAAGCATCACAATACATGTATTGATTTAGTCGTAGAAAACTCATTAGCGCTTGACAAAATATTAGCGTTTTCTAGTCTATTTATTTTCTCAATATACATGAAATAATTAATTAATAACTATCCTTGCGTTTTAAGTAATCTTTTCTTATTTGATATGTGTGGAAAATGAACAACGAAATAGTCGTACTTGATAATGCGTTGGGCCCTTGAGATGACTAGGGCAATAAACTATGGCCTTACCTGCAAACATGCATGCATATATGTGTGTCTATAAAAGAAGAAGCTATAGGGCTTATTGATATATCATAAATCTCATTTGAGGAGGTGAAGAATAATTGAGAAATATGGGTCGGAAAGTAGCCTATGTTATCTGCGTCCTGCTGTGGATTATCATTCTCTTCCATTCCTTTGAGACATCAGCAGCAAGGACAATATTGCCCGAAAATAAAACCCACCGAGCCAGGTAAGTGTTTTTATTATCACCCTTTCCTTATCTCTATGGAATCAATATTTGCTTTGTATTATTTGCAAGAAGTGTATGAGAGGAGTTATATCCAGTTCAAATTAGTTCATGTAATTCTTACCGTTTCTATGTCAATTGATATAATTTAGGTGTAAATTTAAAATTTTCAACTCATAAAACTGGTTTGGTGATTATATCAAAATTATATGAATTTATACCAAATATAACAAAAATTTATTTGAATCAACTGAAATTGATCAAAACTAACTTGTGAAGCTCCTGATCTATGAGAAATTTGGGTAGAAGGTTGTTATATATTTTTCATTGGAAAAGAAAAATAAAATCATAATATATGCTACTTGAAAATCACAATTGGTTTTTCTAACGAACACAAGACATTTGAGGCTTAGAAGTGGAGGTCAAAAGCCTTGCACTTCAAAATAATTTTTTAAAACTCTGTCTTCCTTCACGTAATAAAATATAGTCACTTGTCCATTTTTTATTCTTTGGCTTAGTAGAAGAGTAATTTTGTAAGTAGAAGATTATGTAATAATTACAAATTTCATTATACAACTTGGCACGTTCATAGGACTGTTATATGTTTAGAAATTTCTAATATTTGAAATTGCAAAACATTTTTATTGGGTAGGTAATGGCTAAACGCTTCTTTTCTCCCTAAAGAAGAATAACTATTTTTTTAAAAGCTCAAATTTAAGACAAAAAAAATCCCACGACTCTAATTTTAGAGAATACATAGCCTAAGCTGATATTAGCTACTGCTCGTTTTACCCTATTTGATCACAGATTTTAATTAAGAAATTTTCTTCGGCAGCATATACGTTGCTTTAGCAGTATCTTAGTCATAAAATATATCAGCAAACCAACTAAATTACAGGAGAACATATTGTAAATAGTCTTCCAAAGTAGAAACTTAGAATGGATTTGTTATTTGGTGTTCCAATAAGAATGAGTTTAGTGTTTTTTTTAACGGGAAAAAAAAAAGATTTTTTGCTTGCAAAACTATTGCAATTTAGGGGTGGATGATAATTTTGGAGCATTATTTGTGTATACACGTTTCTTTGCTAGTGTGCTTATTGGCGCCCTTAAGGCACCAAGCAGAAAAAACCACGTCGAATTCTTTCCAGTAAATCAAGTGATCTGCCTTGTATGTTTAACTTTCCATTGCTTCTCTGATTTGTATTTTTAACCTTTCTCTTTTCTTTTCTTTTCTCATGTTGGATCAATAGGGTACCTCAACCAGGCTCCCCTCAGAGTCCACATCCGTAGGGCAATCTGGACAATGCAAAAACGCAGACTAATGCCAGTACTTTTCTTCATGATCAATCTCTTAACCATGTTGAAAATAAAATTTTTGCAAGTCCGAAGTTTGTGATTTATGTGTTTCATATCATAACTCTATGTAAATAAAAGAGTTGTAAGTTGATTCCACCACTTCAATGCGTTAGACAACCCAACACTGAATTTGTTGCTTTTTCTTTTATGCTTTTTAGTTCAATAAGGATCCGGGCTTCTGTATTTTTTGAGTGTAAAATGGCTGTTTTTCTTCTTTATTTCATTTTCATATTTTCCCTTGAGAACACATGATGGTGGTGCAACTAACTAATCTATCCCAAAATTAGTATCTTCACAAAAAAAGGGGTGCGGTAATTCAATTTCAATTGGCCATGAAAGCTAAGAAATGGAAATGTGCAATCACGCTTAAAAAAAAATGCAACTGACGTAATTAGGCAAGGAAGAAAAAATAACAAATTAATCCAGCGTTCCCTCATATTAAAAATCATACATCATTTCAGGAAATTCACCAACCAGACTAGGAATAATTAATTAATTACTACCAAAATTTATCGCAATAGCTAACATAAACTGGTTAAAAGACGTATAAAAAGCCCAAGAATCTATAACGATTGGTTTCTTAGTTTTCAAAGCTACTTCAACTGAACGTAATTGACCGTTAAGCTGGAGAAACTAATGAACGAAGGTGACCTGAGTATAACTTTGAATGGTGAATTAATTGAAGATTGATATTGTTTTTTCTTTCCTCTTTACTTTTTTCATTGGTGTGAATACTTTTTGTACTTATTAAGAAGCATAGTTTTGGCAGTAAAGATGCGGCCATGCAACCAGACAGGCATATTAAAATTCCTTGACCAACCAATATATCTATAACGAAATACTTGTCATGAACCAACATAAACAATTTTGCTAACTTGCACGCTGAAAACTCAAATTGATGCCAATATACTCAAGATTTTTGCATACTATTCCATTTGCGGTACAAAGTGACAGGTGCCGAACCTGTGCAATAATAAATATTAAAATCCTAATTACCACCACAATTAATTGCAAACTGATTCCAAGGAGTATGCTACACCCGATATACCAGAATTATCTTTAAGAAAATATTAATTTGTAGTAGTGGCAAATAAGGTCGTCTCCTCAGGGAACAGGTAGAAAATTGTTTCTTTCCAAGTCACAGGAAAATGGGGGGTTCGGATGGGATAGAACTAGAAATAAAATAAATCAAAATTAGAGAATGAAAACGAAAACACCAATTAAATAAATCACCAGAGAATAATTTAATAGAAATAACAGGTAATGATAAAATTCTACTCAAAGGAACAACTTAGATCATTGATGCATGAATATTTCGCTCATTCGTCACTAGGCTTATAGTTGCCAACAAACTCGACAACCAGCTTTTCCTTACTTTTTCGAGATTAAAAGCTAGAAAAACCCAACCCTAACCAATGAACACGCTAAGAGGGTTCATTTAAGCTAGATCATACGTTTCCCCAACATAAAACCAATTATGGTGGTCGCCACTAATTATTAACTAAATGAACGATTATGTTTTCAATTAGTTAATTTGACAGTAGGCTATTAGGTTAATTTAAATACCCGGCCGTTGATACTCAATTAACAAAATAACCCTCAATCAATTAATCCAAAAGCGTCTAGTAACAAATTAAAACAAAGGTTAGAAATTAGATTAGATCTCACAAATGTATTGGATTGAGTAGACGAGTTTTAGCCGCTCCTCATCATGCCCATCCCACGATTGATTGATTTAATTTGTATGCCCATGACCACGTTGGAATTTGGATGTTAATATGATTGGAATTAAGATGAGGAAACAACCAAGATGTAGAGGTAAAAGTATTAATGGGAAACTAGGAAAAATAAGCAAAGTCAAGACGGAACTTTTGTTTCCTTTCTCGCTTGCTAAAGGGACTACTACTACCACTACTAAACAGAAGAAAAAACTAATGGAACGAAGAGCTACTCCCCAATTCTCAAAACAAGTCCTAAACCTATTACTCTAAGTTTATTTATATAGCCAATCACTAATTGTAATAAGAATCCTATTACAATTGGGATACTAACAAATAAGCCTAACAATAGAAAAGGAAATCAAATCTTCTCCAAAAAATCAGCTTCCAATTCCTCCAAAGACGTCAATTTGTTTTGTCAGGATTTCATGACCTATTCCAAGATTTGATTCCATCTTTAAATTTTACCAAAATTGCACTTTTAAGCTCCAAATAATTCCAATGACCTAAAATCAATGCCAAGAATCAAATATGAGTAGAATCAAGCAATTAACACAATATTTAGGCCATAATTAAGGGGAAATATCCATAAATAATGTGTACAATTAAAGACTTAACACAAAGTATCTATCAAACAGAAAACTTAGGCAGATGTAATTAAGTGATAGGGAATTTGCAAAGTTAATTAACAAGAAACCTGAGAGACGGAGAGTCAAACCTATATACCTAGCTCCAATTTCCCCTCACAGTTAGTCTTTTTTTTGTCGGTTAATAACATTTAGTTATAAGTATAATAGATAT
Source organism: Gardenia jasminoides (assembly GCA_013103745.1). Lineage (NCBI taxonomy): Eukaryota > Viridiplantae > Streptophyta > Magnoliopsida > Gentianales > Rubiaceae > Gardenia > Gardenia jasminoides. The sequence goes on from CM023105.1 coordinate 38,936,901, forward strand.
ATATTTTAAGAGATTTAACTGTGATAGGTACTGCACATATCATAAATAAACATCAATGAAACACCAATAGATGTTGGTGCAAGTAAAAGGATCTTAATCTCTTAGTCATGAGATCTTAGATTCGAAATCCCTGAAAATGTATAAAACAACGTTGGTATGTATCCACTCATGCAGGGAAGGAATCCTTGATTGTGAGACTGCAACAGAATTTCCATTTCAGTTACCACAATCAATTGGATCTTATATGCAGACTTCACAAAGTTTATGTCTGGACTAAAGGGGAAATTTCATATTTAAGATAGAGCTAATTTCTCTTGTAGATTCAGAATTAATATAAACCCCTGAAGTCGATTTATATCACCATTAGGTGTAATTGTGACAGACCAAACTACAAGAGATCTTTTCATAACACATTTTTATACAGATTTACTAAATTATAATCAACATATACACACAACCTCTTCATATGTTTAATTTTCTACGAACACTTGAAGATAATTACATTTATCTCCATTACATGTGCTCAGTTTTATCTGGACTTGGCTTGGATTTGATCACTCTCGGTCCAACGTTATTTGTAGGGCAACAGGTCAAGTCCGGTTTCCTTGCGAACTTCATTTGGGTGGTGGGGTTGGTATCCCACCACGACGGCAACGTTCAGTGATATTGCATGGTCTAGGTTTAGTTTTCGGGGGCACCAGGCAGTTCGCGTATCGTAGTTTGTTGCAAATTGGTCTCCGTCGTAGTGGCCGGTAACCTGTGGTTCCATGGCCGAGAGCTTCAGAAGCAGAGTCAGTAGGAGAACTTCCGCCAGTTGCCTTGGAAGCAAAGCTTGGATCCACTCCAATCGTGCTACCTCCACCTGCCAAAATACAAAAATTACTATTACCGTAAAATTAGACATTAATAACACTAACAGTAGCGAAAAATCCACAACAATTTCCTTCTACTCTAATCCCCAGATCAATACCTTTCATGCATCAATGATTTATACTGTCATCATCAAAGCTTATAGGAAGTGTATCAAATTTAGATGTGAATGCTTTTGATTGGAGCATACTCGTTAATTTGCTGAGCAATTAAATTTTTTTAAAAAAAGTCAATAAAAAAGATGTATACTTACCGCTGCTGCCAAGTCTTCTGTCAAGTGTCCGTCCAGAGAGAGCTGGTTGGACTAAAATGACGGAAATCAGCAAGAGCCAATAGAAGATGAAAATAGGAGAAGCAGAAGTCTTGCTCGTCATTGTTTATTCTACGTGGCTGTGTGAAAACTTGTACAAGCTCTAGTGTTATATATACTAGTGCTTTTGGCACCCTAGGTGTGTGATTATTTCAAGAAAATGTATGTTTTTTTTTTCATATTAAGTTATATATTATGGTAGATGTATATCCTTTATTTGAAAAATCTATGGTTACTATTTAACAAGTGGGGATGTGAGGGAGTTAGTGTGAGGAAGTTATAACTAGATCTCGATGGAAGATTGTGTGGATTTTTTTTTTTTTGGAATATATTGAGAACAATTCGCCCTTATAATTTCACAAAGTGACACCTTGTGTTTAATTTACACAATACAATATTGCTCTCGCTTTATAAATTGTATAGATGATTGAGAAAAATTGAGGGTTTGTGATTCTATTCGGAGAAAGAATTAAAATGATAAGATCCTGAACTGTATGAAAAAGTCTTTTCTGGCTGCTGTTTTACTGGCCCCATATATCATAATTAAGACTTGAAAGACTAGCAGGGGTCTTCTGCTCTTTTCTGTGGCCTCCTTTTGTCACACCATATTAGACGCCTGTAGACTAGAAGGAATCTGTCCCAATTCCTTATTCTGGAGTCTCGTGCTTGGAAGAGTCTCAAGTGAAAGCTCTTGAGATTAGCTCAATTCGTTATGAAATAAAAACTCCAATGTTGAAGTTATTGGGGATTTTGTATTATTAAAGTGTTAGTGCACTTATATATTTGGCTATTAAATGTAAAAGCATGGGGTTGGAAGGGGGCCAAAAAAAAAAAAAAAATGCTCCACCAGCCCGTATGTGTGCTTGACAATTGGGAGATGTGGGATCATATGGTATTCAGGTATAACCCTATACCATCTATTAAATATCTTCGACCTATTTTGTTTTAGAGGTATTATCTGCTGTAATTCCCTCAGCTGATAAAACTTGGACATTTCACCTAAAAATACACTTGGATTCAATTCACTAGCTCAGATTTCGGCCTAATTTCCAAGGATGAAACAACTCCGAAGAAATGGATGAATCAAGCTGCCCAACATTAAGTGAAAGACTTCAACAGCTCTCGTGGTCTTCATGAATGGATGACTTTACTGCTAAATGCGAATGATTAGGGCTTTCAACTGAATGAAACTTTTGTGGTCTCTGTTAAAATGAAGGTGCCAATAATTGATAAGGTGGGGCTTGGACCATTCGACTTTTCATTGGTTACGTTAAAAAAAGAAAAAGAACAAAATAGAACATCAGTTGAAAGGATTACAAGGATATTTCATCCATCATCCAGTAATTGCTGACTAGTCTATGTAAGAGTCTTTATCCTTGAATGCATGTTTGAAAGGATTACAAGGATATTTTGCCAAAGTGATAGGAATTTAAGTGAATATTATTCGTACCTTGATGAATTGACCAGCAAAACCATATCCACAACTAATTAGATTACCCCAGACGAGATTAGTCTTCCCTGCCAATTAATTCTATAACAAAACAATTCGTGTCCACCTAAACAAACTAACTAAATGATAAAAATGTTTATAATCTCGGATTAACATTATTCTCTTGTGGGAGAGAGCTTACTGCCGATTGTGCCAGGGAACTCGAAGGACCAGGATTTTACAACACTGTAAACTAAAACATCAGTTGATCAATGGTCATCGGAGATATGTGCATTTTGGCTAGTGTTTGTGGCTTTTCTTACAGGCTTAGCGAACAAGTCGAACTACTGGTCACGGAAATCATCATCTATAGGCAACCAAAAGAGAAAAAGAAACGTGAATATAGGCGAAAATTAAAGAAAGATTTGCCTGTCTTTTGTTTCTTTTTTTCCTATGATAGATTGTCTCTGTGAAACTCGTAGAAGCTCTGATCTTCTACTTCCCACACAAGTAACTCAAATTAGTTTGCGAACTTGGTTGCCATAGTTGATGCTGTCAATTTCAGTAATTGACTTGAATGAAGTAAACGAATGTGTTTTGTGGCTGTACTTGTTGGAACCAAACTGAACGCCAGCTCGACTGGAAGGGAACTTTTCTTCATCTTTGGGTTTAAGAGTACACCACTCGTCCACCACTGTTTAGATGTAATTGTGACTGACCAAACTACAACAAATCTTGTACAATCACATAATTTTTATTCATTATGGATAACTGTGAAGGCCAACTCATACCATGAATGATAATTTAGCAAAACAATTAGTCTGAATTCAATAAATTATACAGTAATCAACAAATCCACAACCTCTTCATTTATCTACGCCGTACTTTCAAAAACCACCCTGAGATTTCTAACAACTGTGGCCACCTCTCCTAAGGTTTAAAAAATTATACTTATCTTCCTTGATACTTTGAAAAGACTATAGTAGCATTCACAAACTTTACAAATTTTAAGTAAAAATGCATTTAAAGTAGAAAATAAAAATTCTTCATTTTTTTGTATAACTTCTTTATCCTAAAGTTCTAACCTTGTCTTAAATAGTACATTATACTTCATTCCCAATTTTTCTAACTAGATTTATTAATCAATTTACAAAAAGTCAACCCAATCAATTAGGGAGGCATTTGTTAAAATAAGTATCTCCAAAAATTAAATAACCAAAAAAATGCCCAATGTACCTTAAAAAGAATGCTTTCAAAGCATGGCTTAAATTTTCCTGCTAAAAAAAATAGAAATTTTCGCCTAACAAATAATGGTGATAGTTGACTTTTTAGTATTTAATTGGTTCTATATATCAGAGGGAGGTAATATTGGATATTCATTGGATATTTTATTTTTGGCTTATATCATCAATTATCACCAACACATACTTCTTAGAGTAGGTTTCCATAATTTTTAAACCTCAAGGGAGGTGACTGCAATTGTTAAGGGAGGTTTCTGAAATTATCCCTTTATTTACCTTTATATACGCAATTGTACAGAATTAAATTTATTTCCGTTCCATGGGTTCGGTTTTATCTGGGCTTAGCTTGGCTTGGATCACTCTCGGTCCAACTTTAGCTTCTAGGGGAAACAGATCAAGTCCCATTTTCTTGGCACCGTTCAGACGTGACAATTCCACAATCGCGTCATCATTTCTTCGACTAATTAATCGACAGAAAATTTGTATGTTACCTAAGAAATTTAAACGGGAAATGAAGGAAGAGTAAAACTTTGGCCTGCATAAGGTCGTTCAAAACATAGATGGTGGACAAGGAAGCATATTCATCTCGTGGAGGGAAAAAAAATGAAATTGCATTCGCATGATTGACACCAAGTAATTTCATACCAAGAGTGTATTAGGGGTCAAATGGTTTTGGGACATTAAATTGGAAATAGTTCTTTCCTTAAGGAAATTATAAACAGGTGTCCAAATCTTGATTCACTCTGGATTGTTCTTATTTGACCAAAAATTTTTGATTTACATCATCGATATAATTTTCAATCACGTTTTTATTTTACATACATCACATCACAAAAATATTACAATATTTTTTAAAAAAAAATTATATCAAATAATCTAGTATTCAAAACACAGTCTTACTTGATAGAAAAAGAATTTTCAAATGCATATCCCCTTTTTGAGCAAGAGAGTGTATTAAAGTACAGTCTTTAAATGTTTGAAATCAAAATTAAGCCTAAGGATAGCTCATATTCTCATTGAACTAATTCAATATACCATTCCGCTTATCTACTTGCGTTATGATATATAGCTCTAAACATTGTCCAGCAGAAGATGCCCAAACGCGAGCGCGACCATCCACCACGGTCGCAAGGATAGGAATTTCAGAGGGAAAGAAAAAAAAAATTGTTAAAACGAGAAAGGAATCGAGTAGTGCAGTTGACTAGAGAATTTGTTCATACGCACCAAGAAGATACTTGCTAGCCAATTTCACCTGATGCGTAGATAATTCACACATGAGAATGAGCAATGCGGCAGCATATAAAAGGCCATGAATTTTTGGCTAAGCAATTTAATTTGGCTAATTAGCATACTACTGAGGAAAAATGGTTCCTAGAGTAGCCCTTGGCATAGTGTTCATCTTTTTGTGGATCATCGTTCTCTTCGATTTGTTGGGGACGTCAATGGCGGCTAGACATATATCGAGGTTGCAGTCCTCCTAGCGCGAAAGCATATCTATCGATGATTAATTTCATTTGTTTATTGATTTTTTTATTATGTATTGGATTTAACTATACATATGGTGTCTTAATTCTTTTTTTTTTTCCCCCTATTGAGAGAGAGAAATTAATTCGTATGTGTTGGACCAATTCTGTAGTAGTTCCCATACCAGGCTCCTCACGGGCTCCACATCCCTAGGGGGACCTCTCTGCATTGCAGATCTAGAACAATGGAAGAATGAAGGTGTTCTATGGTGAATTTATTTTGTTATGTGTGACGCGTAGTAAATGAGTAATTATGTAAGTTAGAAGAAGTTTTATGTGACTTTTGGAAACTGCAAGTGCCATCAGATAATATAGTAAGCTCTTAGTGTTCTTTTTTCTTCTTCTCCGTGTTCTTCTTTTTTTTTTTTTTTTTTTTGTGTGTGAAAAGAGTAAGCTCTTAGGTTCACTTGTATCTTCGGTGCTGTGATTGATGGATGCAATGGAGCTATGCAACTTTTTAGTTTGTGCAATTATCGCCAATTCTCTTATGGATGGAATAATAATTGAATAAAAATATGAAGTAGTCTTAGAAGCCCATGACAGATGATAAACAAACATTTGCCACTTATTGCGGTGTGGTGCTCAAGAGCCAAGCCTACCACATTGTCATATCCAAAAAAAAACAAAAAAAGGGGTTCTCCATCATGTGAAAAACTTGTCCTAAGAGGGAAAAGTTATTTTAAAAAAAAAATAGAAAGGTTAGACAGCCACTCCTCCTAACATAAAATCAAAAAACTCCCTTTTTCTGATGCTCAATTACTAGCTAGGGTCGTACCTGACGACTGCAAAAGTTCCCAAAGCACAGTCCCGGGCCGCCCGGTGACTAGGCAGGAGACCTGCAGCAGCAGGGTGAGTAGGAGAGCTTTGGCGAGTTGCCCTGGGAGCGGAGATTGAAGGATTGGGATGCACTGCCAATTTTCTCATCTCCACCTGCCAAATACATAAAAGTCCTATTACAATAACGTTAGATATTAGTAGTAGTATCAAAAGGGCTCCATTTCCTCCTACTCTAATTTCCAAATCAACGCCTTCCATGCATCAATGATCTATGCTGTGCCATCCTTAACAAGTCTATAGGAATTGTATCACATATACTACATGTGAGCGTGTGTGCACGCGCGCGTGTATATATATATATATATGTATATATGTATGTGTCTGCGTGTGTATTCACTGGTAAGCACCACCACCCAAGAATGGGGGGGTAGGGGTTATACTTACTGTTACCGCTGGCCCCAAGATATTCTGCCAGGTGTCCGTCCAGAGAGAGCGGGTTGGACCAAAATCATGGAAATCATCAAAACGTAATAAAAGATGAAAATAGGAGAACCAAAAGTTTTGCTCCTCATCATTACTTATTTCTATGGGGCTGCCTGTAACCTTGTAGTACAAGCTCCTGTGTTTTATGATTTGAGGTTCGAGAAAGATATGATGGTTTGTGATTCTATTCGGAGAAAGATTTAAAAGGAACGACTACGTACGTGCGTGGACCGTAAGAAAAACTTCTAAAGACTTAAATGGATCTTTACTGGGCCCCTGGCCAGCTGCTGCGATGTTGACCCCATCGGTCATAAACTTGAATAAGATCATGACGACTAGAAGAGTGGAACTTGTCAAAGTCTTGATTGACAAGGAGTTGTCAAGTGGATCAACACTAAAATTTAACAAATTCATATATTAACATATATTCAATTGGATGTGATAATAAAAAATAAAATATGTAAATTAATTACGTGGTACTAATTTTTTAAATAAAATTTATTTCAAAAAATAAATGATAAATTATTCACTTATCACTTAATATAATATATATGCTCAAATGTATCAAATTTAATACTTAACAATTTAGTAACTTAATGAATTCATAGTTTAGATTTCAGCTTTTAAACTTTATTTTTATCAAACACACCCTAAGACAACATTTTATTGTCTCTGAGGATATAACTAGCTATAAAACCATAGTCACATGCTAACGTAATATCACAATATCTAATTAAATGTTTGAAGTTTAAAATTAACATATTGGTTCTAGACGAATTTCTACCTAATTTCACAATTCCATTCAAATGAAGAAAACATTACTTGAATCAATGAAATTGTGGATTCCGACTTATTCACTCGACTTCATCCCTCTGAGATGAAATTTCTTTTATTTAACTAAAACAAGTCAATGATGGAAAATTTGATCGTGTACGGGATAGAAATCATGTTGAGATCAATGAAGGTTAAAGAAAAAAACACATCATTGACTGGAAAATTTTCACACCGGGATTTCACACATGCAATATGGTTCATGTTAATAGTGAACAAAGAGGAGACAGAGAGGTTGAGGGATGGATGTTAATGCTGAGAAAGTGTCCTATAAAAGGCGACACCAGACAAGGGGTTGAGGGATGGTATATTGATATACATATCACAAATTTTTGAAGTAACTTAGCAAACTAGCATTCTCATCAAGAGAAAAAGGAAAATGGTTCATAGAGCAACCATTGGTCTGGTCTTAATCCTGGCTTGGATTCTTATTCTATTCCATTTGTTTGAAGAATCATCGGTTGCTCGCAATCACGTTCGTTTTCTTGTCTCCTCTCCCAGTCCCGGCCAGTAAGTATCAGTGATTAATTAGCTCTAATCTGGTCTCAAACAATCGCCTCCCCTCACAAACAAAAAAACAAAAAAAGAAAAAGAGAAAGAAAGAAAAAAAGGCTCGATTCTTTGTCGTCTACCATTGGTTGGCTAACTTTATGAAACCCTCCAGATATTTTTCAGTGACAATAAATATAAGGAAATTACGAGGTTTGGGTTGAGGATGAAACTTGTGGCAAAATGTTTTGATCATAAATTTTTTTTAATTACTGTATTTTTATTTTCTGAGTCAACGCTATAACCTGCCAGTGTGTACTACTAAATTGGCTGAGATACAAATTTTAGTACCTTAAATTAAGAATACGTCATAAATTTCTTTTTCTTTTCTAAATTTAGGAGGATACATAAATTTATCTGCAACAAAACTAACTATTGTTTTGTCGTTTCTGTGTTTCTTGTTTGATAACAGGGTACCTGTACCAGCTTCCCCTCAAAGTCCACATTTTGCTTGACGAGATGCATTGTAAGATTGGAGAAAGGAATCGTTACTTTTCTCCTTTGATATCGATTTTTTACTAAGATAAAAAAGTTGTAATCTCTATCTATTTGAATTTTGAAAGAATAATCGTTAGACTTTTACTTATTTTTTGACACTTTTATACTATTTTGTCTCTAATCTCTATTTATTTGGTTTTTCTTCGCCTCTCCTTGGCCTCCCTTTTCCACTAAATCAAATGGCTTGAGAGTGAAAGAAGTTTATCATATTTCTCGGCTCAATTAAAAATCTAACCAGTCTTGAACGGGTAACTAAGTTTATATCTTGATTTAAATTGTTTTTTCAACCAAAAAAAGAAAAGTCTTATGTGCTCTCTTTTTTGGTTAACAAATCTGTAATTGTAGGGATTAATTCACTTATCAACTAAATGTTCTTGAATTACAAATTCTTATGATAAGAAGCTAAAGAATTTCATATGTGTGATGCGTCTTACTGACTAAGTTATACTTTATTGTTAATGCAAACATATAATAATTAAATTTTTTAATATTTAATTCTTTTTTTACACTAAGAAATACAATTACGGACTCTATACATAACTGATGTTTCTGGGCAAAAAATATATAATAATCAAAAGGTTTGTTATAGCTTTTTTCCAATTTCCCTGCTGATAATGGAATTCCAATTTCACCGTCCACACCACCATTCTGAGAAGATTGAAAATGGAAAACAAGAACAGCTTTTCCATGTAACATAAGCTTAAAGTTCTTTCTGCTCTTGCTTAGTTATTAGCTAAGCTTATTACAAGTTCAGGGTGCAGAAGGACTTGAGATAACAGTTATAGTCGCAGTAGAAACCCGCCGGATCAGCTGGGTTACTGAGTTAGTAGAAAACTCAGTGACTCAGTCGTGACTGTACCACAATCGCGTCATCATTTCTTTGACGAATTAATCGTCAGAAGATTTATGTTACCCGAAAAATTTAAGAAAGAGTAAAACTTTGGCCTGCGTAAGGTCGTTCACAACGTAGATGGTGGACTTGGAAGCATATTCATCTCGTGGAGGGAAAAAAATCAAAATGCATTCACATGACTGACACCAAGTAATTTCATACCCAGAGTGCCTGGGGGTCAAATGGTTTTGGGAAATAGATATTTCCTCAAGAAAATTATGAATAGGTGTCCAAATTCTGATTCGCTCTGGATATCCTTTTTAACCAGAAAAGTCTATTATAATAGAGTTTTTAATAGTTTGAAATCAAAATTAAGTCACAAGGATATTCCATATTCTCATCAAATTTGAAGGAAAAAGTAGCACCTCAATGTGCTATTCCCACTTATCTACTTGCATTATGATACAGCTCTAAACTGTTTCAAGCAGAAGCTGCCAACGCGAGTTCGACAATCCACGGTCACAAAGACAGCAATTTCGGAGGGAAAAAGAATATGTTAAAAAAACGAGAAAGGAATCGAGTAGTCGCACAGTTGACTGGAGAATTTGTTCATACGCGCTGAGAAGACCTTTGCTAGCCAAGTTCACCTAGCCTACGTACGTAGACAGTTCACACATGGAAATTCCTAATTTGTTTGAGACATCAATGGCTGCTAGACATCGATGATCAATCTCGATCTTTCCTTTTTCTTTTGTCATCGATCTGTTGGCTTTAATTATGGATATATAGTCCTAATTTTCATGTGTTTGATCAACAGAGTTCCTGTATATACCAGGCTCGTCTCGGGCTCCACATCCTTAGGCCAACCTCTCTGCACTGCAGATATGGAAGAATGGAGCTAGCTGCTGCATGATTAATCTCTTTCTTCCCTTTTTTTTTTTTTGGTTACGATGGAGGGCAAAGGCCCGTTACATAATAACTAATCTAGGCGTCGTAACTCCATAGGGGTCTTGGCTTAGCAGAGGTCTAAGTGATTGAGTACATGATTAATCTTTAGCACGTTACATATACTATAAATGATTAATTATATAAGCTAGAAGTTTATGATTTTTCTCATTCTTTTGAAAATGCTCACTGTTTCACCCGTATCTTCAGCGCTGTGGTTGATCGATGTAATGGAAGTATGCAACTTTTGTTTGTGGAATTATCATCAATTTTGAATTAATCACATCATTTAGCTTGTGTATTAGTTCTTGTCTGATTTGGACACCAAGAGAGAGTGATGCGACTCGATGTTTACTTATTTATGGATGAAGTAAATGAGTAAAACAAAAAATTTGATGTAGGTTTGAATTGGCCACGACAGTAAAATGAACAAACATTTGCAAATCATTCTTTCACAAAATTAATTAGTATGATCGGATAATGTTGTGGTGCCTTGAAGATTTTCAAAGCACTCCTAGCAAATGAGTTTTTCAGGTTCAAGTCTATGCTACGGTTGGTGGGTAAATACGGACTTTCGAGGGATACATTACAAAAAATCAGACTGTTGTCCCGGGTGTGCCTTTAACCCATTATGATGATTATAAGAGCCAAACCCACTACTTTGTCGTACCAAAAACAAAAATGTGAAAATCCATTCCATCTAACAAAAAAATCAAAAGAGTTCACCTACAACAAAAAGCGATTCTAAATTTGTATTTGAATAGTAGATTATTTAGAATAATTTTTTTAAAATATCGTAACACTTTTTCTATATGATGTATATGATATACAAATATGAATGAAAATTATATTGATAATTTAAGCAAATAAAATTTGACAAATAAGACACAATCTAAACAAACCTGATATTATTAAATGATAGATATAAACACGAGAATCACTAAAATCAAGGAGTTGAGGTGGTTTATCCTTTAGTTTGTTTCTATTAATTAGTCGTAATATTTAGTATAGACTTTTCCAAATCAAAAACCTCTTCTCTTCTAATGGTGAATTACTAGGTAGCTAGGGTCAATGAACAATGCAACGGGTTCTCAAATTACATGGACGGGCAGTTTGCTGGGCGCGGGAGGCAATTCGCGTACTGCCCCGCGTTGCAAATTGGCCGCCGTTGTAATGCCCGATAAGATATCGGATTGACTGCCTCCAGCTTTGGGAGCAGAGTTAGTAGGAGACCTCCCGCCGGTTGCCCTGGGAGCAGAGGACGAAGGATTTGAATGCACTCCAATCATTCTGTCTCCACCTGCCGAATACAAAAATTACAACTAGTATTACGATAAAATTAGACATTACTATCAAAAGGGCTAAATCCACGCACCTCAATTTCCTCCTACTAAGGGTGCATTTGATAAAACTGAAATTTGAAACCTGATTTTATTAAATTACTAAATTATTAAGTACCAAATTTAATAAATTTGAATATATCACACATGAGTGGTAGGTGAATAGATAACAACTTATTCTTTGAAACAAGTTTTATCTAAAAAAGATTCAGTGCCATGCCATTTAATTAATTACTTCTAAATACGTTAAGATCTGAATCTTTTAAATTCAAGTGATGATTTGAGTTATCAAACAGCACCTAACCTCCCAAATCAACCCCTTCCGACTTCCATGCATCGGTGATTTATAATATCATCCTTACAAGTCCATAGGAAGTGTATCAAATTCGGATGTGATTTTTTCCGGTAAAAGTATACTCACGGCTAAGCAATAAACAAAAGTGTGAATAGAAAGACGTATACTTACTGCTGCCGCCGCTGCTAAGAACTCTGCTAGGTGTGCGTCCAGAGAGAGCGATCTGGACTAAAATCATGGAAATGATCAAAAGCCAAAAAAAGATGAAAATAGGAGAAGCACAAGTCTTGCTCTTCATCATTATTTATTTCTAGGTGGCTGCCTGTGAACTTGTACTACAAGCTCCTGTGTTGTATGATTTCAGGTTTGAGCAAAATATGATGGTTTTTTATTCTATTCGGAGAAAGATTTAAAAGGAAAAACTACGTGGAACGTATGAAAAACTTCTAAAGACTTACTAAAGTGGGTCTTTTCTGGCTGCTATTATGTTGACCCCATATGTCATAAAAATTGAATTAAATCATGACGACTGAAAGAGTAGAATTTGTCAAAGTCTTGATTGACAAGGGAGTTGCAACCCAAACTGGATGCTTATACAACATTTTATTGGCTCTGGGGATATGACTCGCTATAAAACCATACTCACATGCTAACGTAATACTACAGTGTATGTAATCAAATTTTGGAGATCGAAATTAACATATTGGCTCCAGAGAAATGTGAACTTTCCACTGAATTTCACATTAGCACTTGAATGAAATTGTGGATTCAGACTTACTAGTTCGACCCCATCCCTCCGAGATGAAAATTTCTTTTGTTCAAACGGAACAAGTCAATGATGGAAAATTTGATCATGCACGGGATAGAAATTCTGTTGAGATCAATGAAAGTTAAAGAAAAAAGAGACGTCATTGACTGGAAAACTTTCACCCCGGAATTTCACACATGCAATATGGTTCACGTTAATAGTGAAAAAGGAGGAGAAACAAAGGTTGAGGGATGGATGTTAATGCTGAGAAAGTGTCCTATAAAAGGCGACACAAAGGTTGAGGGATGGTAAATTGATATAGATATCAAAAATTTGAGGTAACTTAGCAAATTAGCATTCTCATCAAGAGAAAAAGAAAAATGGTTCATAGAGCAACCATTGGTCTGGTCTTATTCCTGGTTTGGATCGTTATTCTCTTCGATTTGTTTGAAGAATCATCGGCGGCTCGCAATCACGTTCGGTTTCTTGTCTCCTCTCCCACTCCCGGCCAGTAAGTATCAGTGACTAATAAAGCTCTCCTCATGTTTCAAAGAAACAAACTTTTCCCTCCCTCCCTCCTCCTCTCCCGGGGGACTTTGTTGGTTTTTGTGGTTTTTTTTGGGGTTGGGGAAAAAATATCATAATAAAAGCTCTATTCATTGTCGTTTACCATCGATTGGCTAACTTTATGAAACCCTCCAGATATTTTTCAGTGATAATAAATATGAGGAAATTACGAGGTTAGGGGTGAGGATGGAACCCGTAGAAAAATGATATTTTGATGATATAAATTTATGTTAATTACTAAATATCTTTTTTCTAAGTCAACTCTATAACTTGCCAGTGCGTACTATTAAATTGGCTGAGATACAAATTCAAGTACCTTAAATCAAGAATACATTATAAATTTCTTTTTCTTTTGTAAGTGTAGGTAGATACATATAAATTTATCCGCAAGAAAACTGAATATTGTTTTGTCATTTCTATGTTTCTTGTTTGATAACAGAGTACCTGTGCCAGGCTCCCCTCAAAGTCCACATTTTGCTTGACGATATGCATTGTAAGATTGGAGAAAGGAGCCATTAATTTTTCTCCTTTGCTATCGATTTTTTACTAAGATCGGAAGGTTGTAATCTTATTTTTTGACACTTCTGTACTATTTTATCTCTAATCTCTGTCTACTTTGTTTCTCTTCACCTCTCCTTGGCTCCTGTCCTTCATTAAATCAAAAGGCTCCAGAGTGAGAGAAGTTTATCATATTTCTCGACCCAATTGAAAATCTAATGAGTCTTTGAAGGGGTAACCATGGTTTACATCTTGATTTGAACAGTTTTTTTCAATCCCAAAAGAAAAAAAATCTTATGCTACCTTTTTTGTTAACAAATCTACAATTGTAGGGAGTAATTCACTTAGGAACTAAATGTTCTTGAATTACAAATCCTTAATATAAGAAGCTAAGAATTTTGTATGTGTGTGATTCATGTACTATAATCGCGTTCTACCAACTAAGTTGCACTTTATTGTTAATGCAAGCATATAATAATTAGAAATTTTTTTAATACTTAAAAGTTCTTTTTTGTTTTAACACAAAGATTTACAATCACGGACTGGGACTACAGCATAATAGAACACATATAATAATCAAAAGTCTTGTCTGCCTTGATAGAAGAAGCAGTGCAGTAAGCGTCTCCGGACATAGAATCAAATATGAGGCAAATATAAGCTTCTTTTTTTTTAATTTCATTGTTAACTCATAATTTTCTAAAAGTGTAGTTTGCCCTCAAAATTTTTTTTTAAGAATATTATGTTAACCTTAGATTGAGGGTGATTTTGCAATATTATGATAAACTTATTTGAAAAGTTTGACTATTTAACTCTGACCATTAAATTTAACACAAAATCTAATGGTTTCACCTTAATTATACCACAAGAGGTTAAATTGTAGATTTTCAAACTACAAAAAGCTAAAGCAAATATACTCCAAATCATGGGGGACTTCAATGTATTTTACCCTTAATTATAAGTAGCATTGCTCTGAATTCGAGATGCACCACTTCTAGTAGTTACTACTTTGGCACTGAGACTGCTGCTGTCAAGAACTCTGCCTAATGCTCGCGCAGTGACTGCTGTTTGGATTACTGTAGTTGTGGCAATTATCAAAGAAGCAACTATAGGTGAAAAGACCTGAAGAAACAGGCGTTGCCCGCCATCTTTCTTTCTTTGTGTAATAAAGGCATGAATGACTTTGATTAGTCTATATGAAGCATCGAAGTCAAGTTCTGTACTTCATCCCTGGGCTGATCGAAAGTTTTTCCGAAGACTTGGAAGACTTCGACTCTGTAGTCAGTCTTGTGCTTGAAGGGAAGTTAAGTGCGCCTCCATGCAATTTCACTTATGAACACTTTTGACTGCTGACTTGTCCGGAAAAAGGGCTTACAATTCCAGGTCCACCTAAACAAACAAAACTAAACAATTCATAATGTTTATGATCTTGGGTTAACGTTAATCTTTTGCGGGAGAGAAATATTGGCAATTGCGCCAGGGGAACTTGATTGGCTTGGAATTACTACACTCTTAAATTAACTCGTCAGCTGATCAATGGTTGCTGGAGATGTGTGCATTTTGGCTTGTGTTTGTGGCTTTTCTTACTAGCTGAGAGGAGGGGCTGAACTACTTTGTCACAGAAATCATCAGTTATTGGGGAAAAAAATGATGAATATAGACGAAAATTAAAGAAAAAGCTGCCTGCCCATCAATTTTTTCCCCCCCGTGGTAGACTGTCTCTGTGAAACTCGTAGAAGCTCTGATCTTCCACTCCCTACCGCTGTACTTAAAATACAAATAACTCAAATTAGTTTGGGTGCCATAGTTGATTCTGTGAATTTCAGTGGTTGACTTGAATGAAGTAAAACGAGTGTCTCTTGCGGCTGCACTTAATTGGAACCAAACTGAACTCAGCTCGACTGAAAGGAACTCATCAATTGTCATCATCTTCGAGTGTGGGGTACTAGCTCTTTAACTTTACCTGGATTTTGGAGTTAAAATTTTCTGTTTTTTGGTTCTAAGTTACCATTTCGAAACCACTGTTCACAAAACCACAAAACTTTTTTATAGAAAGTATGGGCTGTTGCAAGGTTTCATATCGTTGGCAATGCCTGAATCTCATAGGGATTGATTTAACCATGGCTTTCTTCAACTAGTGCAAATAGTATCCCCGTAGAAAGAGATCCAACAGAGATAGCTGGTAATGCATGCTCTATTTTAACCACTGCGTGGCTAGCAACAGTTAACAGGGGGTCCTGAGAACTAAATTGAACATATAAAACTGTGCTTTTTTTTTCTTTTTATGTTTATTCCCATTTTGTCTTCAAAATACCAAAATTCTTATCAGGGCTCCAGGAAAGGAAAAACACACAGAGAAACGTATGCACTTTAAGCACTCTCTTTTGAGTTCTAACATCAGCTTCGTCTACAAGATATAAGAGCACTAAACTGAAATAGTCAGCACGTTTAATAAAAATCCAGAGCCAAGAAAAAAAAAAGTTAATACTTTACACACAACATACATTTTGAAAAAAGAAAACAAATATATATATATATATATATATATATAACGGCTATACTATTGAATGGAAAAAAAAATGAATGGCTATGATTGCTTGCAATCTTCTGGTTATAAGTTCCCCAAACCTTTTGCTCCCTGTTACATTGTACAATTAGTAAAGTTACAAAATGGGTGTACTGGATCTGATCTGACCAGATATAACTCTCCATCAAATGAGTGCTAGAATGGACTGACGCTGCGGGCTAACTTCAACATGAATTCAGGTACTAGGCGTTTTCTTGTGGGCGCACGTGCATCTTTGGCAAGCGCTTCAGAGTCTCCAGCATGAATTACGGCAACCAAATCTTCAAACATATCGTCTCTACCCCCTCTCATTGGGTCCTAACAGTAGGCAAGCCAAGCAAAGAAATAATGCATCAGCAAAACAAATAATCATAAACTACATGCATAATTTCCAGTGGATTTTGGAAAAGGTGAAACAGAGTTTTAGTAGTGATGCTGCTAATGAAATGAAGTACATGAAAGGTCAAGTTTTTTCTATTTCACATTCTCAATCAACCCATGAGCAATAAAGAAATAACATATGGTGTTGATGGGATAGGAAGAGAAAGAATGAGATTCAGTGTAGAATTGAACCCAAAGCAAGATTTGTCATGAAAAGTATGAAAGAGGCATCAATAGTGTATGAGCAAGCACCTGTAGAAACAAGTCTGTGTGAGTCTTTCCTTCATATAAAACTGATTCAGCTTGAACTCCAACTTTCTTAAGAGTCTCCGCAAAACTCTTACTGCACAATGGATAAGTGATGAGTATGATGGGCAGAACGTATTGATCAAATTCATGGTGAATCAACAATAATTCCTTTAAATAACTACTGATATTGCATATTGTACTTATAAGTTAGTAACAATAATCTTTGTAATCGCACTGCACTTGAGGGGAGATTCTTACCTTGAATCTGAGGGAATAGAATAATCTCCAGTTCCATGGAAAAGAATTATTGGTGGTAGGAGAGAAGCTGCATTTCTAACATCTGGGTCCTGTACCTTGATTTCAGGAGAATATCGTCGCAGACCTTCTTCCCCTTCCATTATACTGATTAGATACACCAAATCATCAGTAAGATGAAAAGCTATAGAGAAGAACAAGTGCATTCTTCAGAAGCAAGGGTTGCAACAGTACTGAACAATTACCTCTCAAAAATTCTGCGGTATAGACCTCTACTGTGAAAATGATCAACCAGTTTAAGGAGATTGTATCTGTCCAAAAATGTTAACCAAGAACATGAATAAGTAGCATGTTTCTAGGTTGCAGAATGGGAAATCACATGTTAAGAGAAGAGTGCATGCTCATATCCAATTTGGCTACTAGTTCACATTAAGCAAAAGAGGTCGTTTAGCTTTCCATCCTCATGAACTAGATACTACTTTCCCATGTATATATCACAGCAGAGATATACTTAAAGCTGTTATGATTTAGTTCAAATCTAGACTCCACTTTTAAGCTGTAAATCAGAGAGCCATCAAACTCAAGGTACCACAAGAACAATTCAATCGATCTGACAAATATCTAAAAACTAGGACTACCACAAGAGCCCAACTACTTCTGAGTTTTGCTAAGTGAAAAAGGTTTTAAAGCATATTTCCAGAATTGGTAATTTTACTAATACCATACATAATTGCAACCAAAAATAACTAAATATAATTTCAACAAAAAAAGGTAGGGCAGGAACAGAAGTGATCATTTTCAAACACCATCTTTTTGGTCATATTCAGTTTGCACTCAAACTTCTGCCAACTATAAGATTTACAGAACTGTTAAACCCTCATCTAGACCCTTTTCCCGGCTCATTGACAAAAGCTTCAAAGATTTTCCCAGTAGTTATTAATTCTTGAAGAACGCATGAACCACAAAAATCTAACTTTCCAAGAGCTAGTGAAGCAAATGAATAAAAAAAAAAGGGCAAAATAGGCAAGGAGAGAAAAGGAAAAACAAAGGAAGAACCTCTACAAAAATAGCCAAATCCTACTTGCTTGCACAGTACATTCAGAATAGTAAAGGCTTTGATTTTTTTTTTCTATTACCACAAATTATACCAAGACACAAAAAATATGATGGAAACCGTCTTGAGCCATTAGCCTGCCACTATTTTTGTCCATCCCAAGCAGATCTGATCAGCTATTGATATTACAAAGTTGTGTAGAACAGATCCTCTGACTATCGTGCTTGCTAATTGGAGTGTGCTGACTATGTCCTTTCTATGCCAAGAATTTAAGCATGAACTTACCCTCCAGAAAGACCAAAATAACACTTAATTTGAGAGACACTCCAAGAAGTGCTTTCTCCTTCACCAGCCTCCTTGATTGCTTGCTCTAGAAGTGCACAAGCAGCAATATGAGCACCTGCAGACTGGCCCATCAAGTAGATTCTGCCAATAAAAATGATGATTATGAAGACCAGAACAAGTATATCATCTGGATATAGACCATAAGATAACTGCAGATGGTGAATACCTACTAGGATCACCTCCATATTCAGCAATCTTGTTGCATACAAATGAAATACCTTGAGAAGCATCCTGAACCATATCACCCATTGTTCCCTGAGGGAAGTTTCTGCAATTAGCAATCCAGCATCAGATGTAGTTAGAGCCAGTTAGTGCAATATTCTAGTGCTAAAACTTCAATGAGGATCTTGCTAGCTAAACTTTCTGATTTGTAATCAAAAGTATGGCACTAGTAAAAAACTGTCCATCAGGAAATTAGTAAAGTTACTAATGCTACATCTTTATTCCTAAAAGCATTCAAACAGAAAATTTAAATTTTCCATGTGC
Source organism: Gardenia jasminoides (assembly GCA_013103745.1). NCBI lineage: Eukaryota > Viridiplantae > Streptophyta > Magnoliopsida > Gentianales > Rubiaceae > Gardenia > Gardenia jasminoides. Next base: position 38,955,970 of record CM023105.1, read on the forward strand.
TAAAGCTCAATTTGTACTTGTAATTCTTCAGATATAAAAAGAAGGAATACAGAGGAAATATGACCAATTCTTACTGCAGTGTTTGTTCGGTATGCTGGGGAACACAACAATTACCTGTAATCTATGCATGCCACTATAATGTCTCTTTCTGATAACTGTTGTCCCAGAAGAGAACCCCAAGCTTTATACCTGCAATAGGAAAACAAGTGCTTAGATTTCAAGGAAATAGAGCGAACAGACGAGACAATAAAGGCAAAGCATGATAAAATATGCACAAAGCTATATGCTTTTAATTTGAAACCTGTATCTGGAGATATATACTTTCTTTGGAAAATCAAGATTCTCAAAAGTCAACAGAAGTTTGATAGCTTTTTAATAGTAATTAATACCTGCCATAGATGTTTAACATAATTTTAGCATTCACCACAAATGCCGAATATTCACTTTTCTGAAGCAATCAGTATTATAGACCTCCATGTTACTTCTTCAGTCTTCTTATCCTTCCTCTCTCTTTCCTTTTTTTTTTTTAAATAAAATACATGTGCATCTGACCATTTGTATGAAGCAGACTTTGCATATTTACTTTTATGAAGTTATGACATTTGATGAGTTTTCCTGCACATTGACCAAGAAAAAAACCAAAGTATACCACACACCCAATTATCCAAGCTCCACCGGTTATGAAGGCAACGACTGGCTTTGGTCCATCACTATCTTTTGGTAAGTACAAATCTAGCCTGCATCGTTAAAATCTTTCTTTGGTTAATAAACCCACGGAACATAAGCAAAGAATTCAGCAAATAATGCATAATTGAATAAGAAGGCTAATGTGGTCAGCTGGTTTAATGAATGCAAATACCAGAAAGCAAAATTAGTAATACTTAAATTATACCTATTTCTTGGTTGGTCACCAAAAACAATACCTCTCCGCACTTGACTGGAATAGAAGTAATAATACCCAACTGTAACATTCAAGCACTAAAATTATGCATAGCATTTCAGCAGCTATAACTGGTTCATGAAAAAATAACTATTTAATTCAGAAAATAAAAGATAAATAACAGAAGTCACACAAGTGGGATACCATATAGTGTACATAAAGAGATGAAGTTAAAAAGTATTTCTTTAACAGAGATCATTAAACATCCAAACCTTGAACGAAACCAGGAATGAGTAGGAATGCATAACAGCCAAGTGCAAGAAATCTGGTCATCCACCTGTAGCCTACCCTGAATAAGACAAATGATCAGAAATCAGAAGTTAACATAGACTGAGGAGAAAAGATTGTCATTTGCAAAAGGACATAACAATGTCAAAATGAACAATCTTTTACGCTGTATAATTAATGGAAGAATCAAATCATACACTTGGTCATCATAATGCTTCAATCAAGATATCAAAACCCGGTGATCAAAGTATAGCTAATAACCAGTCTATACTAACATTATCACTGGTCAATTTATTATTCGAACTTAAAAAATAATTAGTCAATTTTCCATAGAATTTAAGATAAAACTCTGAATTTTCATGTTTATCTATGTCTATAACTAGATGAATGGTGAATGTCAACTAGTTATGGAAACAACAGAAAGAAAACAAGAATGAAAGGTACTAAAAAAGCCTCAACCTGTTGCCTATACTGCAGATCACTCCAGTGCATCAAACTGCACTCGGATTACCTAGCAAAATATTCGATATGCCCGGGGGCAGCCTTCTTTAGGCTGCGTAATAACAGTACTTTGAAGACTAAACTATTCTTTAAGCCAATTAATTATTTTCCTTTTTTTTTTTTTTGGGATGGGGCTGGGGCTGGGGAAGGAGAGAGAACAGCTGCTTTTATACAATTTTGAATTCTTCAGACAACTTAGATATTTTAGATAAACGCTAAATATTATGTTCATTATAGGCTGTACCAACATAACTCCAAGAAGAGGAATTTCTTGTCTCAGATAGATAAATTTGCTTTAATTTACCACATTTTTCATCATTAAACTAGTTTCACTTTGAAAAAGGTGTTGGTATGTTTTGCCGACATAGATCTCAATATATAAGAAGTCTAGCAGATAATTGCAACCGGTCCAACAACTTGTGGACGAGAGGAACAGCTAAGCACGCATTCAAGTATAATGTCAGATTACTAGACATGTCAAGGTAACTACAATGCTCTAAATACTATCACCAACCTTGTCGAGGCATAAGCCTAAAGAGATCTCCACTCAACAATCCTACAACTTCATCGAGAGTAGCATTAATATATCCACAAAGGTGAGCACTTAAGTCAAAATAAAATAATTTGAATCGTTTTAACTTAGACATCCAAATTCACAAACTTGATCAAATGTAGGAAAACTCTCACTGGATGAGTAACATGAAGCTCAGAACTAAGGGGGTAGTCATTTCACAAACTTGATCAAATGTAGGAAAACTCTCATTGGATGGTTGTGAATAGATAGAGCACCACATCAACAAGGTAATGAAGGTAGACGGAGTGAGAAAAGCCAAAAATGTCAAAGAAGTCACCTATTTAAGTGATCTAGCCAGCATAAAAGTTCAAATGAGGGTCATAAAATGCACCACTAAGAAAAGTTGTACCTTCAGTACATATCCCCGGTAGGACATAGAACAATCCCTTTGAAAAACATTGCTCTCATAATAGGGACTGTGGATGAGATATAGGCATAAACATGAACAGCGTACGCTATTTGGAAGGTTGCCAACAGATTAAGGCATTCGAATGGTTCTTTGCCAAACAAATTGTATGGAGTATATTTAATCAATGAAGGACAGCTTTGCCTACTTCTTCATTTTCATGCAGAACCTAGCTCAATCTATTTTGAGGCATTAGTAGAATTAGCTAACACTTAATAAAATCACTTATGGATCATCAAATTATGTGAAATAGCAGTTACTACATCCTACAAAGGTTCCCAATTTAGTTGCTATTAGCCTCTGGATGGTAAGCAATATGCAAGAAAATCATTTCATTTTCACAGCTAAAGGCAGAGTTAAGCATTGGGTAACATTTGTGAATTGGCACAACAGAATCCAATACGCTCAGTAGTTAGCCAAAATTTAATGCCTTTTACCAATTGCAGCAGCAACCGACCTGAAATCCATAAAATCCAGCATACAGAATACAGAACAAAATAAGCAGGTTTGAGAAAGTTACCCAAGATATCTCAGCAGCTTAAAGCTAAGGCGAGTAAGAAGATAAGTATCCGAGGCAGCCCTGCCCATATCTTGTCGAAAAGAGTGACGGCGGCCGCCATCGGAGAGGGAGAATAGGCTGGCTTCACTAGCAGTCCTCCTCCTCCTCTGCTGCTGCTGATAAGTAGTTGAACCCCAGACGTAGATGATAAAGTGTCAGTGTAACTTAAGGTCCTAGAAATTAAGGGTCTTGTCTCAATTTTCTTATCATCCTCGAAAGTTGGAGAAATCAAAAGCCTGGTTGTGGCGGCCAAATCATCCTCTGATCCGAACAACATTGTTCCACCTGAGGCTGAAGACGTTATTGGGATTATCCCAGTTGATGATGAGGACGATGAAGAGGGATTTGGATTAGATATAGGAAGTAAATGAGATTGCATGTTTTATATGACAAAAATATTTAAGAAAGATGTCTTTTTTGTCGGATGAATTAAGGTTTTCCTATGCTATCTTCGTCAGAGTGAGCTGGAAAATCATGCCGGGATCATGGGATGTTTTTGACTGTTGTTAAAATAGTTAGCTGAATTGATAAATTTGGGAAAGATGAATAGGGGCAGGGTGGATGGATTAGAGCACAGCAGAGAAGACGGGAGATCAGGAATTCTATTTCCTCAAGTTTGATGAATCTTGACAGTTTGAAATTGTAGGAGAAGCACGGGGTTGCTGCCCTCCCACCCCCCTGTGGGGACCTTGTTTGGTTGAAAAATGGTGGATTCGGATTGGGGATTGGAAGGGAAAAGGTGGGACCAGGGACAGATTGGTGCCACATGGTTTGCTATGGTATTCTTACTTTTGGCATCAGAAACATTTGGAATTTTCGACTGGTGGGCTTTTTTGTCTTTATCTAATGGTTTTTTTCTTTTTGAGTTTTTTTCTTTCAATTTTATTTTCTAAAAAGGACAGATTGGTGCCACATGGTTTGCTATGGTATTCTTACTTTTGGCATCAGAAACATTTGGAATTTTCGACTGGTGGGCTTTTTTGTCTTTATCTAATGGTTTTTTTCTTTTTGAGTTTTTTTCTTTCAAATTTATTTTCTAAAAAGGAGAAAAAAAAATTTTTCTTTACACTCACTCTTGATGTTAGAAATATTTAGAGGATTCTAGAAAATCAATTTAGTAACAGGTACTCTTCATTTGAGGACCATAAATGGACCGCAACTTTACGAAAAACTGGCCCTATATTCTAATGCCATAATAGCATATTGCTAAGTTATTAGACTAGGAAAATTCATGGATCCCTCACCTAGAGGCCGTGGGACAAGATATGTTGAGCATTTTGAGAAGGAAAGAAAGACAAAAATTAAATTAGAAGTAGACAAAAAGCAAATGAGAAGTAGAAGACAAATATTAAATTAGAAGTAGACAAAAAGTAGATGAAAAGTAGCTTTTTTATCTTCATTTCTTCAAAGATCCAGTAACTTGTCTGGTTTGGATATTCATCCTCCAATCCCTATACAAAAGCTCTTTCGGCTCCCCCCCCCCTCCCTCCCCTTATTCCATAGTGTAGGTTAGTGTAAAAATAGTGTAAAAAAGTGCTAATGTGACAATAAAAAAAGTATTAACATGGTATGGAATCAAATTTTCATTTTCCAATGTTGGCATGGTTAAATTCCTCAAGTTGGAAGGATAAATTTGTGAGGTGATTGACTTGGTAAGCTGTCAATATCCTCACATATCCTTGGAAATTCTTTTTGGTTTCCCCCAAAAATGTCATTTTACTTATATTCCTGTACAAGAGGCGTAAGATTATCAAGTAAATACGCGATCATCATCCCTAGCTTTTAATTCAAGCCAAGGGGGAAAACTCTGTTTCCAGCAGACATCATACTGGAGCTTTGAGGAAAATCTTGCCACTAAATGACTTGGTCCCCTTGCCTTCTAACAAAAGTAAAGCTATATTCACCATGATCATTTTTCAATCTAGCTAATGTCCTATAAGAATACATTGAGACAGCGGTTAATCTATAACTTTTCCATGTGATATATGTGAGATAAAAAGATGATTAAAAAATATGTTGATAATATAAGTAAATAAATAAGATAAATAATTCACTATTCTATTGCATGGTTGAATACTAAGTAAAACAAACGTGAAAAAAAAAGAACAAAATTGGGAAAACTAGACCAAATGGTTGATGACCAGACATACATGAAATGGCACATTCATATTGGGTCGCTTTCAAAACGAAGCTTCAGTGTATGTTGAACTCTTGTTGGGCCCATGGGCCCTAAGTCATACAACGGGTCGGTAAATTACGTATCGAATCGAATGGCCTCCGGCCTAATTTTGGAGCAAAGTCCAACAGCGTTGTGGCATACGAAACATCTTTTTCTTTTTCAACTTTTGTACATATATTATACATATAATATATATATATATATATGTGTGTGTGTATGTATATCTGGATGTGTGTGTGTCTGAATATGTGTGTGTGTGTGTGTGTATGTGTGTGTGTATGTGTATGTATGTATATATATTGCCTTCATTCCACATAACCATAAGAAGTTGATTATTTGACCCCAAAAACTAACTTAATAGCTAAGGTTTTCGCCCGCTCTTTAATGACAAATGGCAAGTCACACTCGGCCAATATCTTAGAATTACGAATTTGACAAATTCACCTCTCACACTGATTGTCTTCTATTTTCTCTTTCTTATCAAGAATATAGATGGTCATTCACTCAAATTAGACTTGCAAGAAAAAGTAAACCTAACACTTAAGAATTGACATGCTGGAAAGTTAATCCGTTTGGATTGTTATTTTTTAAAATTTTTATAGAAAAAGGTACGGAAGGTGAAATTTTTTTTAATCTTTAGTTCTATTATATAATTTTTTGAAATCATGATCTGGGTCAAACACGAGTAATTAGTGCCAGTACCAATTTGAATCAATCCAAATGTAATGAACTTTACAGTAGCTCTAGAATAGGTTGACCATTCTTGTATCCTATCAACTTTTAGCTGTCAAGTTTTGAATTCGTCTAGTATTGAGCGTAGGTTTTTTCTTCGCAAAGTTTATAACTTGGTAATTACAGAAGGAGATCAGCTCTAGTAACTAAGTAGTCAAATCTGACAATTCGGTCACTGTGATGGACTATATCCACTTGTTAAGTTTGTTCTTAGCTTTTCTTTTCCCCCATGCAAGAGTAGCTTTGGCTCTGTATGCTACACTACTGGTGACCAAACTTGCTCCTTAGTTATATGCAACTATCAATTTAAATGCTTTTAATTCTTGACACGTTTAGTCTTTCATGTCCCTGAAACCATACTAAGATCACTATTGGCACTGAAAAAGTAAAAATGATTTGGTCATAATAAGAGTCAATTTGTTAGTGTCAATGAAACATGTGAAAATGGCTAAGAAATGAGAGTCTATCGTGAGGGTAAATCCTGTTAAAATTGCATGATAGTAGGAAGTCGAATCGAGTCTAGTCCCAATGGAAAGTTTGTAAGAATATCATTTTCCCTCCAATAACTATCAATAGAATGTGAAATTGCCATCCTTGACGCAATAAGGAGTGTGTTTGGATATAAGATTATTTGATAAAAGTTTTAGATTAATACTGGAACAATTAAAAAATGGTTGCCAACATTGAAAGGTTTAGAAAATATATCTATGATGTAACCTTTCCTTATGCAAATAATTACTCATAAAGGATGTGTAAATTACAGCATCCACGATTGACAAAATTGTATCCTAGCTTTGCAAACTTGTTTAGTTGTTCAGAATTATATCTAGATTTAACACAGTCAAGCAGGAGTTCATGCTTAACTACGCACAAGAAATCAATTCAGCATTATGATTTCAGCAACATAAAACACATCATGAAGGGCTTTCTAATCAATTTGAAGTCGAAAATTAAAACTTTTAATCACTTCTGTGATTGACTTGCTTATCAAAACGAAATAAGATTGACCATACAATGCAATGGTATTGCACCATTGGCACCCGAAAATGGAATGAGATAACCTTGTCTACCTAACGTACTTCTACTGAAATGGTATCAAGCTCTATCAAGCTTTTTTGTCCTGTATTAGTCACAATGTGTCAAAAGTCAAGAACACACTTGGAAATTGGGATTGAAGATAGTGTGGAATTGCAACGTTTTGGTTGGTTGGCAAAGCTCGCAAACTGATTCGGGAACTTGCCCTGCTTTGTCAAAGCCATCCATCCTTGCATGTCTCTAGTGTTTTATGTGTAAACTTGGCCTTATCCTGACAACATTCTTATCTAACACATAATTTAATTATTCTCAAGATCGAACTTAATTAATAATAACCTCAGTCAGGTGATCTTGAAGTACTCGACTCTCAAGTTACTTTTTTTTCTCCTTCCCCTTATAAGAGTTTGAGTCGGTCCTTCAACCAAAAAAAAAAAAAAAAAGAAAAAAAAGCAGCACTTCGCTGTAGTTATTGTGTTATGCAAAGTACACAGTGAGACTTGTTTCAACTAATAAAGCCCATTATAGTACTTCATATATGTTATATGATATAGCAATTAAAACCAGTTTTTGACTAATAAACTTCTTAACATCAAATAGTACTTCTTAAATTTCTTAATTATAGTACTTCTTATATGTTATATGATATAGCAATTAAAACCAGTTTTTGACTAATAAATTTCTTAACATCAAATAGTCGAGCCAATATTGCTATAAGAGGTTTTGCAACCACAATATTAAACAATTTCTTGGACAAAGAGATGACTAACGCATAAATCATAATCATTGAGTGGACTCGTATCCAACAGGAGATTTTTGGTACGTAACGTTTAGAAGGTAATGGAGCATAACCGGAAAGTCCTTGCTGTGGTTTCAGAAACAGCCAATTGAAGTTATTGAATGAGCAAATCATATAGACGAAAACATTTGCGTCTAAACAACAATAACAGTAATCGTGTTGATTGCTATATTACAAACTTTTCGTAGTGCAAAACTTTTCTTAGGATAACATATGTTAATTATTGTGATAGTCGTCCTTGCATGCTCAGCCAGTTGGCTTTCATCATCAGTCAAAGCATAATTAGTTTCAGAGCTTTTGACGAAGGTCCAAACTCCAACAATAGATTTGAGCTTGTGCCCCTATGGGCTTCCTGGTCAAAGAAACTTTCTTTTTGCTCATGTTTTGGCCTTTCCTCAGATGAAAGGACTTGGACGGGACTAGTGCCCGGCCGTTTTGAGTATTGAAGTTCTTCTCAAGTACGAGATGGTTTCACTTTTCTTCATAGGTGATCGAGATGTTGATTAGCCTTTTTTCAACCTTTTCTACCTTCAAAGACCAAACTTAGCTGTGTAACTTTTAGCTTAGTGGAATGCTAACTGACAAAAATTTATGGAAATGAAACATAATGGAATTGCATTTACTTGTCCTACTCCTCTTTTTCTTTTTTCTTTTTTCTTTTTCTTTTTTTTTCCTTTTGAAGGTCTATCTTACTCATGCTATTTCACTTTCATCAATAATTCCTATATTATACGATTAAAAATCTATATTGGCATATCAAATAAAGTATAATAATTCTAAGAGTATATATTACTAATTCTAAGAGTATCTATTACTATTCAACAATTTCGTTGTTAAAATTTTCCTTGTAGTTTTCTTATTTGGTAGTTTGAATATTGTATTAACTCATTCCTTGTACTCGTCCTTTCTTGTTTACTTAGTCTTGTATATTATAATTATTTGGTCTTGTTATTCTCGTTATTCTTAAATAAATCACCGAGAATCAAATGGTCTTGTCAGTCTAAATGTTATGTATTCAATTAGTTAATTTTATTAGGTTAATTTAAATACACTCAATTAACAAAATAGCCCTCATCGAATAATAACAAATTAAAAGAAAGGTTAGAGATTGATTAGATCTCACAAATGTATTGATTTTAATGAAAATAACCATAAGAAACGAAAAGGAAGATAAAATATTGTTAAACTTCCCGTCAAATGAGCAAGACAATCTAGCCACCAAACGATCAAGGAAACAAGTCACAATCCAATAAAATAACTAAACTAATCTTAGAAAACTATGATGTCTGTTTTTTCTCAATGCATGGAGTCTTCTCTCCTTCGACGACTTGGCTGCTTCCCCCATAAAACCAAAGAAAACCTAGCTAATATAATAGAAGTTCCCTATCAAATTAGGACTCGAAGAGCCCAAGTCCTAATTGGAGTCTAACTTGCTAAAAAATAATAACAAAGTAAATAAGGAAACCAAATTACAACTTTCCTAAATAAAAGGGTCTTTAACCAATTCCTAAAAATAAAATAAAGTAAAGTCTTCAATTGGCAAAAAATCAGGATTTTATTCACTGATAGTCTTCTGAAATTTTCACCAAACTTGCACCTAAAATTAAATTCCAATGACCTAAAATCAATGCCAAGAATCAAATATGAGTAGAATCAAGCAATTAACACAATATTTAGGCCATAATTAAGGGGAAATATCCATAAATAATTTGCATAATTAAAGACTTAACATTAGTTAGTTGAAAAGAGTGAAGATCTGATAGTCATGTTATTAATATTATATCATTGATTTTATTCCTCTTCTCTCATACATATTTTTATGTCTATAGAATAGCATTGCATTATACATTTTGAGTGTATTACATCGATCTCCCCGCTTTAATAATTTTTGAATTATAATCTCTGGATTCAACAATCTCTCACGCATGCGCAGTCACCATTCGTGCGGAAAGAAAGGGTTTAGCTAATTACAGAACCAAAGCTTGCACAAGTAACAATATTTTTAAATATACATTTCTTCTTTTTATGCTAATTATTGTTGAAGTGATAAAAGCAAATTCATTTGATAAAATTTACATTAAAAATTGACACAATTGAATAATTATAAACCACAACCACCGTAGACAATGATTAAAATCCAATTAAGCAACGTCATCTAAGTACAGAACAAATAAGAATAAGAATTAGCTTCAGTTTGAGACTCATTGTTTCCATAGAGCAACTCATTCATTTTTTTTTCCCTAGTTCCCTTCCCTTGGCACCATAACAAATATAGTCAAGGAGATCTTTCGAATCACAAAGCTCATCTTTTGACATGCAGCAGATCGACCAAAGCAGTTCAGAAAGTGAAAAATAGATCGAAAGTCAATTGGCTTGATAACTTCAAGAACCTGTCCATTTTGTAATCTAAGACTAGAAAGATGGGCTTTATTTTCTTTAACATTTATAGGCTACAGGACAAGGTGAAATTCTCTTATGAAAATGCTGGCGGAAATAAAGCAATAAGGTAGCACGAACCTATTGAGCAATAAATCCTTCAAGAATCCTTGTTGCTCAAATATCTGTTCGATCAGTAAACCCACAACTAATTATTTCATTTGATTTGTATGTTTGGTATGATCAGTAGTGTAATTTTTTTTTAATTTGTTTGCCTGCTTTTTGGTGCTTCACTTTTCTTGCAGGGAGGGGGCTTCAAGCCAATGTGCTGGAAAATCCCAAGCAATATAATTGTGGCTACTCTTTCTTCTCTTTTTCTTCTTTGTTTTTGTAATTTTTAAACATCCCACTCAGTACCATATTGAATTTTATCCAGATAAGTGTCCTATATTGTTTAATATAGCAGTAGCTTTGTAGATATTTTGCACGTACGGTGTTCCTTCTTTTCCTTAAACATTCCAATATCTTATGGACATGTTCGCAGAACAGCATGATATAGACTGCAAAACGTGATATTTAATTCTATAAAGTCTTAAGCTAATATAAACTACACGTGATATAAGTTCCCATTTACTCGTAATTATAATTTAAGTGCTCAAAAAAAGTAATTATAGTTTAATTAACAGCTCCTTTATGTTTTAGAATCTAACTAGGTTTATCCATGCCAATCCTTAAGCCGCCTAGGACAGCCGGAGTTCATGAACTGCGAACTTTGTTTGCTACTTCTTTAATAATCCTCATCATCATCTAAATCTTACTTGATCTAATCTCCGAATCAACCAAGATTTGGAGAATTGGAACCCAGATGGCCCCCTCAATAATAAAATTTGAAGTATAGATGGCAGTGATTTCTTAAGTTGGAATTCTGCTCAAGTTCGATGGATCATCTCTATATTCCCAAGATTGAGAAACTCTAGGAATTTTGCTGCCATATGCCAACCTTTATAAATATTTAAAGGACAAAGATGACCATAAATTCCTTCCAAACCCTTTTCTGATTAAAGAGATTTAACATCATGACCATCCTAACAAACTTGCTATATTACATTATCATCAAGCAGAATAATAAACGAGACGAAATTTTTCATCAAATGAACTTTTTAGGCTAATCATTCTCCTACGAGCATGAAAATTTACATGCGCTACTTGACTTGAGTTTGAGTTAGTCCGGACCATGAGATATGCTACATTAAATATTCATACCATGCGCATTGGTGTTAATGCACTCAGGAATGGTCTTTTCATGGATCTATATATTTGCAAGAATCAGAAATTCCATACCATCCGTTTATAGTTTCAATTTTTTTAATTTGTGGCCATTCGAGATGATTGACGAGCCCTAACAATCCTGCATATCCTAGCAACCAGACATCATAGATATCTCCTTTTTTTTTTTTTTTTCTTTTCTTTCCTGAAGCTTCTTGTGAAACATTTCAGTGAAATATGACCAAACTAAGATTCCCGAGACGTGGTACTTAACTTCTTAAAGCCTCGAAATAGAACTGAATTTGATTCCTGAACCAGGGTCTGTTATTGTATGGCATGCATGCATCATCAATAGTTATCGATTTAAGTTATAATTAAGTATCTCAATTAGGGTCCCATTGAAATTTAGTCACTATTTTTTTTCTTCATTCGCCTTGCACACGGAGAAAAAGGAGATCCTTGATAAGCTACTCCATTCTGCGAAATTCGTAAACTAAAAAGTAGACTCGAGGGGTAAATTAAACACATATGGAGGTTTAAATAGGTAAGATTCTATTTGTCCAATCATTAAAGAAATTAATAAATAATAGTGAGATCTTTTCTTTAATTAGGAGAAAAGCATAGGAATACGCGTGGAGTTTGATCCACATCACACGGAATGGTATCATCACCATTTCCCTTATCTTCTTCCTCCAACACCTCCACAAGTTTGTGATTCTTCAGTGCATTATGAGAATCAGAATAATTAAAATCTTTTATCCTAAATCCAATGAGAATTGTGTAAAATGGCTCTGCAAGAATACCCGGTTTATCATCAGAAGGTTCGAAATGTCCGAGAGGACAAAAGGTATTAATTCATTCATCAACCTCAATGGCCTCAACCCCATATGATCGTTCAAAACTTATTCTTCTTCCCTGTTATCTTCCATGCATTGCTTTGCAAGATTATGGTTCATACACGTTTGTTCAAACAAATAATCCATACCTGCCATTTCTAAATTAATACATTATGCTTGTTAAATTATACCTGCCATTCAAACCGAAAGATGCTAAAAGGGGCATATACTTGTGAAAGTTCCACTCATTTTGTCCTTATTCAGAGATGGTGTACTACTGTGACCTCAGATTTAAGAGCAGTACAAGAATCTCTAGGGTACTTGCAAGAAGGATATGCCCTATATTGAATCACTTTCGTCTGGATTAAAATTTGAAAAGATATGTTCCTAATCCATTTTGCATAAATGTTTTTTTTTTTGGGGGAAATTCTGCATGGACTTACATTTGCCAATAATTTAAAGGGCATTGTCTGGAATAACAATCCGGAATCGTATGCTAAGGATCATCTTTCCAATACTTTGGAGGCCTAAACTATACCTTGTTATGACATTATTCCGTATTATATTTGGCCAGACATGTTCATGAGAAATAGAGAATCAAAAATTCAAGGGGGCATGACGAACCATGGGCTTATGTAAGATTCCAATTGAAATGAAACATATCAACTTCAATATTCGATCTTATTTCCCAGGCATTAGTTTCTATTGACGTCAGTTTAAGGTATAATTTTGTCCTTAAACCCTTGCTTCTGCGGCTGTTTTCCTTTCCTTTTGGTTTTAGTTTTATCAGGATGGGGTAATGTCTTTCTTCTGCTTTCCATCCCTGAATTCTAATCTTTAGATACTTTAGCGACTCTTATCCCTGACCGAAACCATTTGTTGTATGGTTTTGTCTAAGGGAAACAGGAGCTTATTAGCACTCATTAAAATGTATTTCATGTGTTAGTTTTATAAAAACATAAAATTAATTAAGAAAAGTGAACAAACGCAAAGAAGGATAATAATTTTGAGTATGTGTATATACATAATAAATTGGATGGGATTTAAGTGTACTAACAAATGTCCAATATGCACTATTAGAAAAATTCTTGCCTTATTCTAATGGAATCTTGCCAATGGTACATAAGCCGTCCATCTAGCTAGTTAAATCTAGTTATGCCAGTAGAATTGTATACTTGCACATACACAAATCAAGTAGAATTTTACATTAGACCTTACAGAATTCATACTTTTTATGATTTGTTAAATTCTTGAAAGCCATAAAAGACTTATTTCTTATGATATGAAATTGGTCATATTTACAAAAAATATGATTTTCAAGTCACAGATAATAAGAATGACATTCATTTATAAGTCGCGCTTGATTTTGTTACTTGTAAATGTGGATCACTATTTACATAGTCATAATTCATTTTGAAGTCACATGATCAATTGTGACTATGTAAATGGTAACTTTCATTTATAAGTCACAAAATCAATTGTGTCTCGTAAATAAATGTCATTTCCATTATTTGTGACTTGAAAATCATACATACATTTTATGAGCAGCACCAATTTCATGTCATAAAACAGAAGTCTTTTATAACTTACAACTATTTAACAGGTCATGAAAAACATAAATTTCTTGTAGTGAGACAAAATTACAGATAATATCAAACAACCCTGCGTGTTTATCTGCATCTGGGAAGAAGACGAAAGAAACTGTGGGAAGCGGATGAAAGAAACTGTAGGTGGGGCATAAAGGCGCAACAAGAGAAAAATTGCTATCCTACTCAAGACCCATGACTTGCATGGCTTGTCGTTGGTCCATTGGTTGAAAAGCCTTAGAATGTGGAGTACTCCAAGGTAAAAAACAGGACAGCAAAAGTGGAGCATATGACAATGCCACCGGTTTTCATTTTGTGGAAGTCCCCAGCAGAGGAAAAGGGCTGTAGGTGATCTGTGATGGCGCTTTCTGCTTCTTATCTGGAGAGGGGCTCTGAAATTCTTTCTATTGGTTCGTGCATGGCAGCTGGTGTAGATGAAGAAAGGGGGCCGCTTTGTCGAGACCTATTCTCGTAATAGGCGGCAAAGCGAAATGGGAGCAGGGGCCGAGCTAACTGATTCTTCTGTACATCATAATTTTGTACAGGATCAATTTTTACAATGACTGATATTCAAATATAATTAAAAATTGTACCCATAAAACGATTCATAAGACAGAAAGAGTCCTATGTAATTTCAAGAACCAAAACAGTATGCTCATAAAAATAAAAAAAAAAAAACTTTACTCAACATGTAAAATCCTGCATTTTGTAGTACAAACTCTTTGAGAATAATTGAACTATATTTGAGCCGTTCTTGAAATTGAATTTGCTTATTACATGATTCCTGAAAATATATGCATAAGTTGGAAATTCTATTTGGGAGTGTATAAATTCTGGACAAATCTATTTGGGAGTGCATTGCTGTGGATCAAATTATGCAAAAGGGCAAACAATCTCTACCCCAAAAAAAAAAAAAAAATGCTGGTACAGTGAAAGACCACAAGATCTATATTTTTGGCATTAGATTGTCTTCATTCGTAATGGAGCTTAGCTGACCACATGTTTCCTAGCCACCAAAGAAACATCTCTTGTCAATGTGGACCAACAACAAAGTTGTAAGGAATTCCTTCATCTGAAACAAACTCTATCTTTTGCTTATTGGTAGCTAAACGAAAACGTTAATCTAATGCAGTTATTAGGGTCCCATGTAATCACCCACTGGCTGCTATATGTGTATATATGTTCCAGATCAAAATAAACTTTAAGAAATTTCTTTTACACAGGCACACACACACACATATAGTTAATAGCTTTCTTGAGCTATATACTGTATCTGCTTACAAAGAGAGAGGTAACTGATATGAACACTTCCATATAAATCTGGGGGAGTCCATCTTGCCTTTTAAAGTAGAAGAAGAGATAAAGGCTTGAGATTTGTAGGAAGTATTAATATCATTTGCCTGAAAAAGCACGTACTTATAAAATAAATTAATTAGTGTTTTTTACAGTGTTTTTAAGCTTTTTTTTTTTAGCAAGAAAGAAATGGGATTTAGGAAACGGAGGGAATTTGGAGATTTGAATTCAGAACATCTAAGTTTTAGGATGTCAAACTCGACCCAAATTCACCACTAGACTAAAACTTTTTCGACAATTTACATAAACATCAAATTGACCAAACTAGAATTGAGTTGCAATAGAAACTTTCTAGGATGTATTCTGTTTATTGTTAGAATTATAATTAGAATAGGAAAAGGGATGCTAGCTCTTGTGGGTTGGGGTGGTGGGGTTGGCCATATGAAGACAATAGCATATCTTTGAGTCAGCCACCTAAGGTGGCATTTTCAGGACTCCAATTCTGTAACATCAGTGATGTTGCTATCCGTCTCAATAGAGAAGAAATGACTGAGCACGGCTGCGGATTTCGAATTTTCGTACTAGTGGAGGGTATATCATATATGCTGACAACTTAGTAGTAGAAAAATGGAATTATTTCAACAGAATATTACTATTTGGAACCTTCCTTTCCTATTATACCTGAAAAATACCAGAACTAGTAGCCAAATACTCGAATTTTTTTTTTTTATTATTTGCAAAAGCTTATCTCAGAAAAAATTCCGTGCTTATAAATAATTCCACCTTGTTAATGTTCTTAGCATTTTAAAACAAAAAGGTCAGTGAAATCACAGAGTGAGTTACAACTCATAGTACATTATACCAATTTCGGAAAATGAATAAACTACGTACAAAACAATTCATGCGTGAATTACCTAGTGATCAGTAGAGCATGTAAAGCTCAAAGGCAGCCAAGGGGCGTATGTTCTCCATTTAGATTGGCAATCATGGTTCAGCTCGTTTTTCCCACAATTACCTGCATTTAACGAAACAGATGAAACTAGAAAAAGTTTGATCTTGTCGATGTCCATGATCTTGATTGACACATGAGTACACTAACACGATTAGGTAGATCATACATAAATTAAATAGCTCTATTTCGTGTAGCAAACAAAACCTTTCACTACTGGAAGTGGGAGGTTTAAAATAATTACGAAAACCTTTCTAGTTATCCTATTATCCTAAGCTTAGTGGAAATCAGGCTTGGCTAATATTTAAGTGGCAACCTTTGTGTACTTATGACTTTTCGTGACCTGTATGTCATTTAGGTAATAATCCTCAAATGCAGAAAGTCCTTTACTTTGTGAGAGGCTATGCTTCCCATTACGTATTCCTGCCACTTCATATTGTTGATTCCTTATGCCAAGATAAGAGGTCTTATATTTTATATTCTTCAAATGAACATGCTGCAAATTGTATTGTCTTAGGAACTAAATTTGTGATTCTCTAATTCTACTTGTATAGTGCTAGTTTAGAATGGTGATATACGGTAGTACTTTGATGCATGAGGGAATTTTTTTTTCGTTGTAAAGCTTTTTTGTGACGATTAATGAAAAAAATCATTTTTTGCTTTAAAAAGAAGTTGTAAATTGTATTAAAATAAACAACCTAGGGGTATAAAATTAATTAATGACTTTATCTAGCCTAGAAGGAGATGCACCATAGCCCAATAGCGTTCAGCTTTGGCCTCCGTTTGCCAAAATAAACATCTCAAGACAAATCATTTTATTTTGAGATCAAAAGTGTGGGGAATTCTGCATGCCCTTTTGGATAGTATACTCTTAAATATCAGTTCATCGTTGAATATTGAAATAAGTGTCGTAGACGCTTCGATTGTAACAGTTTCAAATATTTAAAATATAAAGCACTACAAGCATTGTGAGAGATATATTATGGGAATGGTTTCCTAAAGGGGTATAGAAATTTTCAAATATAAGACATTTCAAAAAATTATTGGGACATCCCACCTTTAACACTAGAAAAAGAATTTTATTTTATTTTTCTAAATGCATCTTCCAGATACTTTATCTAAACAGTAAGAGTACCATACGAAGCATTATACGTTAGACAGTATGGTTAGGCCCTACAATCCGCATCTACTTTAAATTTCCTGTGTCTCCAAAATTTCCATAACAACATGCTGGCTGAGAAGTCACCATATCCGGCAGGAAGTTTAGAAATCTTTCCGGGGAAGCGAATCACACTACTACTGTTTTTTCCAAGTGGGAAGAGCTAGGATAATATTGGTGCTGGGGATATTACAGAATGTGCTCTTGGGCATCCCACATCAAATTCCTTTTTCTATCCATAAATATTTGATCACAGGCTCAAACTTGAATGCACTCACAGCTTGAGCATCTAGCCTTGCCACATTCATCACTTCATAGCAAATTTTCTCTAAGAAAATTGATCGCCTCAATAGAGTCAAGATGGTGAAGTTCTCTAAGCAATTTGAGGGTCAGCTGGTCCCTGAATGGAAAGAGGCTTTTGTAGATTATTGGCAACTCAAGAAAGACCTTAAGCGAATTCATCTCCTCAACTCTGAAAACACAAGCGTTAATAAGCAGCCAAAACAAGAAAGTTGTTTCTCCAACACTTTCTTCTCTTCTTTAACGAAGCTTTCTTTGCTTGGACATCAGCAAAGAGAACACAGGGTCATTCAAGTACTAAATCTGTCCCTCCCTGTCACATTTTTCATCTTCTTGCCTCGCGCAATTTCACTGAAAAAGCAACATATTCATATCTTGTTGTCGAAGTTCAGCTCACATGGAAAATGTGAAAATCCAACAAAAAAAATTAACTTTAACGTTTGCTTGTTCGCTTTCTTATTTATCAGGTTCACCGAAAACTTGCATCCCCAGCGAGCACGGGAGATTTGTACGAGACTGAATTGCTTGAGCAATTTGCTGACGGTGATGCAGCAAAAGAGTTTTTCATACTTCTGGACCATCAACTTAACAAGGTGAACCAATTTTACAAGGCGAAAGAGGTAGAGTTTCTTGAGAGAGGAGACTCACTGAAGAAACAAATGCAGATTCTTGTAGAGCTCAAAAACTTTCTCAAGGAAAAACGTGCTGAAGGGTCCTTTTCTCAAGATTCAAAAGAGGACGTTTCAATCTCAGGCACCATTTCTTGCGGTATATTGACTGACTCCATCTTGATTATATGCATCATGGTACATCCATGGACGACAAACTTGGAGATAAATTAGTCAATCACAATTTTGTATATCATTTCCTGGATTAAGTGGTATTGAGACATGCAAATGCTATAGAGCATTCATGATTCAACTGCTACATAGTTCATGCTTTTTCCTTTTTTATGCTATGGAACTTATGAAATTCGTGTTATGGTTCCAAGATTTACATTGTTTAACTAAAATTTTGATCATATTTATTGGCCACAGATGAAGAATCTACCACAGACATGGCAGAGCAAGAGAAGGGGCAGGACAATCCAACAGATGAGCCTGCCAAAAGTGATGTCCAATACGAAGACTGTCCAAAACCAGATGAATCGTCCAAACCTATGAGCTCAAAGAAAATAGATGGGAAATTCAGGAATCTTTCGACTCGTGTTATCAATTGCCAGGGGAAAAATCTAAGAATTCACATTCCACTGACAAATCCAACACGTACATTCTCTGCAATAACATATCTACTTTGGGATGATTTGGTCAATCAATCATCCAAGAAATATAGTGTAGAAGGAAGCAGATTGCACATAAACAAAACAAAGCTACATCATGCTGAGAAAATGATCAGAGGAGCTTTCGTTGAGCTCTACAAAGGATTGGGGTACCTCCAAACTTACAGGTATTTATTTTACTCAATTACGTTGATTGTACCACTTATGGTTTATGATCTTTGAAAGAAGTATCTGAACTCATTTTTAACGTAATTCCATTGCATTTTTTTCTCAGGAACTTAAACATGCTTGCGTTTGTAAAAATTTTGAAAAAATTTGACAAAGTGAGTATGGAGGCTAACTCTTACAGTCATATGCACTTCTATAATTTTCTTTCTTTTACCATTTTGGTCGTTGACAATAACTTTTTTAAACTTTTTTATAGGTGACTAACCAACAAGTTCTTCCTATTTATTTAAGAGTGGTCGAGAGTTCATACTTCAACAGCTCAGACAAGGTAAATGCTAAGCCAAAAAGCAACACTTTCAAGTAAAATATCTAGTGAAAATGAAATTATTGCTGCATGATGGAGCAGGCTAGCTACATGACTGTGATAGGAAAATGATTGGTTGTGGGGTATTAGCCATCCCATCCCAGATTATTCTTAGACAGTGTTAAGTGGTCATCTGCAAGTAAAGTGCATTTCCACACAAGCAATGGTCTAAGATTTTCTACTATGTAGCTAAGATACGCTTGTCTCACACTACACTAGCCAGGGTCCATGTTTTCTGAAACAATGAAAATTTCTAATTAGTTTCTGTAATTAGCAGGTTTTGAAGTTAGCAGATGAAGTCGAAGAAATATTTGTTAAACACTTTGCTGAAGATGACAGAAGAAAGGCCATGAAATACCTCAAACCGACACAGCGCAAAGAATCACATTCTGTGACGTTCTTCATTGGTAAGTTTCCTCCCTTTTAACTTGATCATAAAAGAACTTAAAGCAGTATTACAAAAAGGATAAATTTTTGAGATAACATATATAATTGTTTTCCTTGGTTGTATCACTTGTCTTTTGTTTTACATTTCTGATTAGCTAGTGTTCACTGGGGTCCCATTTGACACAAAAAAAAAAAACAATGCACAAAGGTTACAACAAAATAAATGGCCTTTAGGCAACTTGACCTTGAATTAGCCACTAAATATGAAACAAAAAGTTCTACCAGGGTCCACAATTTGGAGATGGAGAGAAAGAGAAGGTCCATATGGGTCACTATCAACTTATTGACCACAACTTTTGAACCTAATAGGACCCTCAAAATTAAAATGCAGCTCTTCCCAATTTTCCCAGGGTAGTACCTTGCCATATATTCTGGGGCTTTTATGATTGCATGTACTACTAATGTTGAGCATTTATCTGACATACCTTAGGAAATAACAGACTGAGGTTCCAAATTATTGCTTTTTACTAGTAGTGTGATCTGTCACAAACTTCAACCTATGGTCGTTTGTAGATTAGTAACCATATGAAGCCACTATCTTTCATCAGACTGATTAAGGAGGTTTTGTGCATCTAACAATAAACTAGTCTGGTTATCATGAAGTTTTAGCTAAAGTTCTCACTTTCATCAGACTAATTAAGGAGGTTTTGTGCATCTAACAATAAACTAGTCTGGTTATCGTGAAATTTTAGCTAAAGTTCTCACTGTGCATAAGAGTCATGTCCTTAAATCATTCATATCTCCTAGAAAACAACTTAAGACCATCATTCTAGTGCTGAACACCAATGTAATGAATTACAACATGTACGACACCAAATGGCGGAGGAGATTCCAACTAATCTATTCGTTTCTTTTGGATGGTCAGGACTGTTCACTGGGTGTTTCCTTGCGCTATTGATAGGATACATCATCATGGCTCATGTCACAGGAACGTACAGGCCCAAATCAAAGACAAACATTTACATGGAAACCTTCTATCCGGTGCTTAGGCAAGTAAATGCTGATCCAAGTTCTATAACTATTTCTAAATATGCTTCCAAGATCAGCTGATTAAAATGAAAACTGTTTATATCCTTGCAGCATGTTCAGCCTACTGTTTCTGCACTTCTTCCTGTATGGATGTAACATTTTCATGTGGAGAAAGACCCGTATTAATTACAGCTTCATCTTTGAGCTGTCCCCAACAAGAGAACTCAAGTATAGAGAGGTGTTTTTGATCTGTACCACATCAATGACTGTTGTAGTAGGGGTCTTGTTTGTACATCTGTTGCTCATAGCAAAGGGTTATAATGCTCAAATTCAAGCAATCCCAGGCCTTCTATTATTGGTAAACTTCTTAAAAATAAAAAGCAAAAAATATATACCATCATAATTACATTCGTAATTTCTCAACTTAGACAGCTCACAACGATATTTTTCCCATAGGTATTTCTATTAGTGCTGGTGTGTCCTCTCAACATTATCTACAAATCAAGCCGCTACCGCTTCCTTTGTGTAATAAGAAACATCATTTTATCCCCTCTGTACAAGGTGGTCATGCTGGATTTTTTCATGGCTGATCAACTTTGTAGCCAGGTTAGCTCACCTAATTGTGCCATATGCAGCGACTTTTCTCATTATTTAATTAACTATAGAAGAGATTTTGCCATACTTAAAAGATCCTATGTACTATGATTATCTCTGCTATATTAACTGAATTTGTTTTTATCCTCTGTACTATGATTATCTCTGCTATATTAACTGAATTTGTTTTCATCTAAACCAATCAGGTACCGATGCTCAGAAACCTCGAGTACGTAGCTTGCTACTACATATCAGGAAGCTACAAAACTCAGGACTATGGACTTTGCATGAGGAACAAGAACTATAGAGACTTGGCTTATGCAGTTTCATTCCTTCCTTATTACTGGAGAGCTATGCAGGTTAGGATATAAATACAGAAGGCTTTTTTGAAGTTTTCTATTCTGTAATCTTTCGAGAATAGATTAAAACCTCATTATTAAATTACGATGATTCTATTTGGCAGTGTGCTCGAAGATGGTTTGATGAAGGGCACACAAGCCATCTTGTCAATCTTGGAAAATACGTCTCAGCAATGTTGGCTGCAGGAGCCAAAGTAGCATATGAGAAAGAGAGGAGCAGTGGCTGGCTCTCCCTGCTTGTAATCGTATCTAGTGCAGCAACGGTGTATCAATTGTATTGGGACTTTGTCAAGGACTGGGGTCTGCTTCAGCTCCATTCCAAGAATCCCTGGCTAAGAGATGAACTAATGCTGAAGAGAAAGTTCATTTACTACTTCTCCATGGTATTGTTCTGCTCTTCCCCTGCGAGTTTCCTCCCTCAATTAGAGAATAAATGAAAAAGCTAGGTAGTATATCACACAACTCGTAGGAAGCCACCTGGTATAAGAAGACAAAGATCCACATACAGATAAACTGATCAAACAATCATTTTAGCGATGAAATTGCAAATCTCTACAATTGTTTTCTATTGAACAAATATCCCTGATATTCTTCAAGATTTTGAACCGTTGTTATTGTTATTATCTTATAGGGATTGAATCTTGTTCTCCGATTGGCTTGGCTGCAAACAGTCTTCCACTACAATTTTGGGAATGTAGACTACAGAGTGACAGGGCTATTTTTGGCTGCCCTGGAAGTTGTTAGAAGAGGTCACTGGAATTATTATAGGTACATATTCAATTCTACATTTTGGTCATCTTGCATCCATGTCCATCCACTCGGTCGGCTATGTTATATTATCATGAAGCTAGTGATATCTCTGTTAGTATATTCCCTGCTGCTTTACTTCGAGATAAGAACTTCCTTTTTTTTTTTTTTGGTGGCATAGGTTGGAGAATGAGCATCTAAATAATGCAGGCAAATTTAGAGCTGTTAAGACAGTACCACTTCCATTTCACGAAGTAGATGATCAAGATTGATAGCCCCCCATTAGATGGACTACTTGGAAGACAGAATCAAAGAATTTGATCCGACCTGGCCAAATTGCTGAGAGAGGAATTTATTACTTCCCATTGATAAGTTGATGTTTCAAGATGTCAACTACTTTTCTTTCGTTTCTTTTTTTTTTTTCCCCTTTCCTTTTTTGGCTGGGAAATTTATACTTGTAAACAAAATTTTCCCCATTTCAATAAAATCAATAATACCTAGAGTTTAATTTTGTCTTTTTGAAAACCTCCATAATATATATTCAATTGTATTGCATGTTGGGAGAGCTCTCCCCACAAAAGGGTTCGACATAATTCGAACATAATTAATGGCAAACCGTAAAATGGATACGGATACTTGTGATTTATACAAAAAAAGAAAGGAAAAAAAAAAAAAAAAGAACAGCTAACGGATGGGAAGGCCTTTTCTGCTTTCCCTATTGCTTTATTACTCACGCTTTTGGGTCAAGTGTAACTAATGCAGGCAAATTTAGAGCTGCTAAAACACAAAACCACTCACGCATTTACGTCAAGTCTCAATTTTCAAGTTGATCTTTCAACATATCGACTACTTATTTCAATTGGAATAGGATTATATAGGCGGATTGAGCTTCGATCGAAGTTCAAAAAAACAAAAATCTGAAAAAATAAGGTTTGACCGACTCGGAGGGGGTGGAGTCCGACAGGTCAGGACAGCACGTGTGTTTGGAGAGTAACTTCCAAAGATAGCTACTGGATCGGGCTTCGTGCAGAAAATACAACTTTTGTCAACGGCCTGCAGGCCTGATATGTTTATTCTAGAGCCCAAAAAGACAACCAAAAGGGGGAGGGTGGCAGAAGTTGAGCAAAAAGAAATCTGGCGAACAGCTAAAACACCTCTGTCACCAGCTCAGGTTTAGAAGTGTAAATTGGAAATAGAAGACTTCTCAGTATTAAAAGAACAGTTTTTCTTCATTTTTTCCCCTCGGCTTACTCATATATAGGTGTCTACCATGTGTAAAAGTGAATCCAGAAGGAATCTGACAAAATCAGTTCAATCTGACAAAAAATAAAGCAACAAGAAAACGCTACAAGACTCCACTCAAATATAGAGGAGAACCAAAACATGATTAAAGAACATATAGACCGAAACAGAATGAAGAATAACACAATAGTCCGCTATCTCTAACAAATGCGAAAATTTTCTGGTTTAAATACATCGTCTGCAACATCAGTTTGCAATTGTCTTACCACGAAAAAAAGTAATGATATCTACTATAGAGTAGAAGAGTATCAAATTTAGTCATGCAGCAGGAAGTACAAATTCTGAAGTGCCTTTATCATACAGGACCTAAAACACACTCATGCTGTAGGAGGAAAGCCATGAATGGCATAAAACATAGGAAAAAAGGTGCGAAATGTTACAAGAAAAAGGGAGAGGGAAAAGGAAAGAAAAGAGTCAACATAGAAAGGCATTGGGCAAAGAAAACTGCTAACATATATAGTGGTATACATCACCAAAGTCAAAAATTAAAATAAAACAAGCAAAGGTTAGATGTTTGCCCCTAAAAGCTAGGTACAAACATAAAACTACTTGATAAGGACTAAGCTGAGTAATTTTAATGAGGAAAAAAAATATCATTAAGTCCCATTGCAGTGTACATCACAAAAGATGAGCAATCTTATTCATTTTGTCAAGACAAACTAGGACATCAGCAAGCATCCAAAAGCACACTTTCAGAAAAATAGTGGACAAACATTCAACTCTAAAGGAATACTAATCAACTCAACCTGCCCAGAATCAGATCGTAAACTAATGCAAAAAATTGGGACAATGTTAGCAAACTAACTGCTGAAACTTTAGTTTACTGCAACTTTGGCAGTATCCATACTGCTGGTGGCAAGTATGGCGATGATTGAGGAAGCTCATAATGTTTCCCTATTTGTCCACTGTCCAAGTGAAAGATTCCCATGTCAGTAGCTTCATAAGGAGCGTCAGGATCCCTCTCTGTGCAGTCATCCGTGAAGTATATACAATCTGACTGGCAGTTGCGGAAACCAAATGTCGGGATGCAAATAGAATGGTTATCCCCCACGAATAATGCAAGATTAGGCAAACTCTTGATTTCCACCCATTCCGCCTCCTCCTCATCACGATCACTTGAGTGCTTCCTCATCATTCTGTAAACCTTGAAACACACCGTCACCTCATAGTTGATATAATCAATCATCTCAAGGTGACGTCTTCGGACCAATAATAGACCTCCATCAAAAGATTCAACTAGATAAGACATATGAGAGTATTCAGTAGGCTGTGATATCACATATTCCACACGAGGACCCTCATAGTGTTCCACCTCATCGTCATCCTCATTCCCATCCTCACTATCATCCGATGAATCATTACCCTCATAATCAATTACTAATAGCTGATTCCTGAAATTCACTGCATATAACTGTTCCTTATGAAAAAGAATATCCCTAACAGGCCTAAACTTGTTGTACACACAAGTCCATGACTGTTCACCTGACTTTATGAATGCCACAACGGGAGCATCATTATACATGGCAGCAACCACATAACTATTTGGGTGCAAACAAGGATCACAAGACAAAATAACTCGGTGGATGTAGTACTCGGGTACGGAATGAAATCCAGGAATGGCCACCATTATTGGAGGAAGATGTATGGACTCCCCAGAAAAGGGATTCACAAGCTTAACGGATAAATCCTTTTCGGCCATTGCCCACCAGCCATATGAAGAACCGCAACACCTTAGCCGGTGAGGAACCCGAAACTGATAATAGTAAACCTTATTCTCACACAAACTATACAAATTCTAGTGTTCTTTACTTCCTTCTCGAGGGATCATTAACATTGGGACCTGCTGGTTGATTGTTTCCATCCGCTTATGCTTGTGATCAAGTGCAACAGAAAGCCATGACTTGCACACAACGCTAAATTGGACGAAATCAGGGAGTATTAACTTACTCAAAATCACACCAAGAACATCCCCTTGCAGCTCTGCCCAACTTTTACTTTCTCCTCCTCCTGAATCTGTTAACAAACTACCCGCCATAGTTAACTAAATTCTCTCAAACCACCACACAAAGCTCTCGCATTTTATCTATAAAAAACCCAACCAAAGTTTGGCAGACGAAAGGAAACCAACAAAGTATCAAATAATATAGGCAAAGAATCCTCCAGTGTCGTGAAAATCTAGTAGAAGAAAACAATTCACACGAAGAAATCCATAATCCAAATCTGGACAGGAAACGAAAACAACCCCAAACAGAAAGCAAAAATGATACGGAAAGGAACAATTTTACATGGTATAATTTACATGCACCTAATTCGAGGTTTCTACATCATTGATACTTCTTATCTCAATTGGAATAGGATTACACAGGTGGATTGAGTTTCCATCAAAATTAAACAATTCTTGGGAAAACTGTTCGACGACTCCGAGGATAGAACGAAGTCCGAGACTACAGCATGTGTGTTTGAACTTTGAAGAGTCTGACTTCCAGTGGGTCGGGCTTCATTCTGAGGCCCGATGTCTTTATTCTAGAGCCCACACTCAAATTACACACACTCTCTGTGTGTATTGAAAAGGGAAAGCAAAATATACTAGACCTTGTAGTGATATATTTTCATAAAGCTGTTTGTCGAAGAATTTAATATTGATTAAGTCATTAAGACATTGTACAGCGTGGCTAATGACAAGGGTGAATTACACTTGAAGTTTCATAAAACTAAAATTTAAATTTTGAAGTTTGAATCTATTAAATTATTGAATCGTTAATTGCTATTAATCTGATACATTTGACTATATATCACGTTAAATGATAAGTGAATAGTTTATTACTTATTTTTTAAAATAATTTTTGCATAAATTTTCAACAACTAATTCAATTCAGATGTTTTTTTTTTGGTTATCAAACGTGTCTGAACATATTAAAATTTAAATTTAATAATTTTAAATGTTAAATTGAATTATCAAACAAAGTCTAAGAGAGACTGCTAGTTAAGTTTTTCCTGACCTATTGTGCTGGATATCTGTCACATTCAATTTTTTTTCTTCTTTTTATGTGGAGTGTGTGATATAGAGGTCTTAAGAACCCTCTGTCAAGTACTACGATCCGTATCTACTTTGCACTTCTTGGATAATGATTTCATGTGATTATGAAAGTTTTGTTGCATTTTATATTTTATTTAATAGCTAAAAAAATAAAATTTATAATCTACTGAAGAATGGTTTTAGCTGATTCTGGTTATTTTTTTTATTTTAAAACATGCTAGAACAAAACCTTTTTACAAAGTTTTTAGATTCCTTCAATAAGTTTTACCCTTTTTTTTTTATTTCCTATCATGTAAATCGAGCATTCGTTAGTGGTCTTTTTGGAAGTTTCTGGAAAATAAAACTACTATGGAGTGATAATTTTGGAAGAGGAGAAGAGATGCCTTACAAAAAAGTTATTTTGTTAGCTCCTTCTTTCTTTTTTTTTTTTTTTGTTAGCTTATTCACAGCTATCAGAATACATAATCATATAAAAAAAATTAGATATGCATATCTTTTGCTATCCTCAGAAACATATTGTCATAAAAAGTCCTTTCTTTTTGAAATTGATATAGCAAAAAGATTTAGATCAATTTTAATATATTTTATTTTCTTCCCTCAAAAAATTAACAAACAAACTGGAAATTACGATTTGAGCCAGACCTAAAAATAATTGGAAACGACAAAGCAGCAAAATTGCATTTAAAAAAAAAAAAAAGGCTAGCATATAAAAAAAAAAAAAAAGAAAAAGGTTAGCATATAGCCGTCGTTTGTCCGACTCTGACGTTAACCCATTCACAATACAACTTCAAGACGTCTAAGGACTAGGATTTGACTTTGCGAAAGTCAGATCTGCTGATGACATCCTTCTCCACATAGGACACGAAAGAGTTTGGACTTGGGAGACTATATATTATATAAGGGAGGTCTTTCTTAGCCATCTTCATTGTTAATTGTTTCTTCGTTCTATCGTTTTAAGCTAAGCTAATCTCTTACTGTCTCCTGAATTCGGAGTACTCAAAATCCTTCTTTGTTCTTGTTTAGTCTTTGTCATAATGGATTGTAATCCTATTAGATCAGATTATGGATCATCAGAAAGCGAAACCACTTGCGCTGATCTCCATGCTGACGTTCTAGATTTGATTTTGACTAAACTAGTTTTAATCCCAGATTACATCCGATTTGGTGCTGTTTGCAGACAATGGCATTCTATCTTCCTGGGCCAAAAGCAGAAGCGCATGGAATCATGCCGCCAGCAGCCTCCCATGTTGATGATCCCGGCGGGTGATGGAAGTCAACAACATCGTAATTTATGCAGCGTTTTTGAGGATAATAAGGTATATCATTGTTCGTTTCCAATTCCGTTCAGCAAAAAGTGCTACGGTTGCTCTTACGGCTGGTGGGCTTTTGCTGAAAGAGATTTTGCCATCACATTGATCAATCCCTTCTCTAGGAAGACCATACACCTTCCTCCTGTAATGAGAATGCCTCATTATGATCCTCCTTATGGGGAGGAGAGTGAGGAGAGTTCCGTTGATGGAGAAATCCCTGACTTTGATAGTCATGACAATGATCAGGATGAGGACAATCCAGTTGAGGATTCAGTTTACATCGAACACCTGATTCATAAGGTAGTCTTGTCTTGTGATCCTTGTTTGCATCCAGAGGATTATGTTGTCGCTGCAATCCATGGAATAGCACCCAGGGTTGGATTCATAAGGTCGGGACAACAATCCTGGAATTATCCTTACGACCGGTTTGTACCTGTTACTGACGTTCAGTTTTACAAGGGAAGGTTATATGCTGTAAATGGTCACAACAAGCTTGTTGCTGTTGACTACTTTTCTGCTGACGATTCATCAGGCAATGGGAATTGCTGTGGTGATTCATCAGATAACCGAGATGATAGAGATGCTGCTACTGAAGATGAAGATGGTAGTGAAGACAGCTACGACGGTGACGGTACCTTTCAAGGTGATGCTCCAATGGAGCACTTGATAATGCAGGATCCTACACATTGGTCTGAATATTCTACAGTGTCATATCTAGTTGAATCGTTGGAAAAAGACCTACTATTCGTCCGAAGGATTTACCTCTTTATGGAGGATAGTCAAAACTATGACTTCCAAGCCACTGTGGATTTCAAGATTTATAAGTTAACAATTGATCATGAAGGCCCTAAGTGGGTTGAAATCCAGAGTTTGGGCAATTCTGCATTGTTTTTGGGCGCCAACCACTCTATGTGCATCTCTGTTACTAGTTTTCCAAATTGCAAGCCGAATTCTATATACTTTACGGATGACAACATGGAGAGAAATCTTGATAAACCTTATGAAGCAATTGACATGGGAGTCTTTGACTTGGAGAATAGACAGATTGAGAAACATTATGACCTTCCTGAATCGCTAAGAAAAATGCCATCAGCAGTATGGATATGCCCAGGATTGAAGTGAACGGAAAGTATAGCGGTCACATTGGTTACTTTTTCCAAGTTACATTATGATCTGATTTTGGATCTAGCAAACTTTTTTCATATGTTTTTTTTTTTTTAACTTTTTTCATATGTTAGAACTAGATAGTTTTGGATGTTGGCATCAAGGCTATCAAAGCCATAATGGTTGAAAGCCTTGATCTTTGGACGGCGTAGTTTGTTCTGTAAATAATATGGATTGAACCTTTATATGACCATATCCAGTCCATCTTTAATCCTTCTCTTGTTAGTTGTGACTTGTAAGCTAATATTTTCTCTGACTCTTACCAGGGTACAAAGTTGAGAAACCCTCTAAATATTTCTAGTACTTTGTTCCTTCTATTAAGTGGTCACAACCATTCTATTTGCATGCATCTATATGGAGGCTAATGTGTATGTACACCTAAATACATTTGCACTTGCATGCATCTATGTGGAGGTTACTGTATATAAAGCTACTTGGTCCTGTAAAACACCACCGCTATCCAATATATGCATAAGAAACGCCCCATCAAGGAGACAAGTCACAGGTCAAATAAAGGAAAAAATTTGAAGGTCATCCAGACAATTATGCATGGAGTAGGGGAAAACAAGAGATTGTGAAGCATCACGTCAAGAAGCTTGCTTGGAAGTCATATCCTTGCATTCAGGTTTATGGAATGACATTAGTAATGATTTCTAATAGCATAATTACCAAAAGTTCAGAAGCAATGCTGGAAAACAAACAAGCTCAAGCCTGAAACTGTAAGGGCAAATCTTTCTGCATTCAGCTCCATGCTAACCAATACTTAAACTAAGCACTGTAGTATACTTTCAGAGGCGAGATAGAGGCTTCTTTCTGGAGCTTCACTGACTGATATGGCTCTTAATGATCTCTTCTTTCTGCATCCATCCTATGTCGTCGTCTACCTTTTTTTTTTTTTTTTTTTTTCTAATGTCTAATGAATAATTCATTTGATTAGTGCAGCCTCTTAGCTAATGCGAGCTCATGTAATATTTATTTTTATCCATCAAATTAATAGTTTCTCAAAATACTGCAATCTATTCGTGTGAGGTAAAATTCTCATAAGAACAGCTATTGACCAGTGCAAGCTCAATTCCTGTATTTATCTTTCCATGATATCAAATATGCCTAACGCAAACCAACAAAAAATATATCTACAATGATGTGATCATTTTGCGGTTTTCATATGGTAATTGTCAATGAGAGATTTTTAAGATCATGCAAGTTCATAGTTTATACTCACATTTCATCATTTATGCAGTGAATTCATATTTTTCATAGTTCGTTTGTCTTTTTGTATTGAATTTAATCTCAGTTAATTATAGAAAGAAGTTACAAAAAGAATACTTTGAATAAAGAGCGATCTAACTTTGTAGTTGATAGTAATAGTAGAAGAGATCATTAAGAAAATGGTGGAGAACTAATTTTGTGGTTATTGGTTGGCACAATTTAACATGTTAAATTTGCCCCCACTAACTTGTGTTTCTAACTCCGTCTTTGGGTCTAACCTATGTTCTTAAAATCAAACCCAATGGTGACTCAACCGACCTTAGGAGTTAGGAGTCAATAGGTTCCACCGACTGATTCATGATCTAATCAGATGATGTCATAAAGATGTTTTAATTATCTATAAAATAAAAATTATGTATTAAGTTACACTTGCTATATTTGGTGAGTTTGTAACTAATATGAAGAATTCATCCAAAAAATTGTACAAATTTAGGCTAGAAATATAATTTGATAAGTGTTTCTAGTGTACTATATAAGCGATTGAGGGTCAATTCTTGAACTTAAAGTTCAAATGCACATTAATGAGGCTAAAACTTTTAACAGGGGAAAGGAGCGGAAAGAGAGGAGGGAGAAGAGGAAGAGGGAGGAAGAGGCAATGGAGGAAGGGAGAAGAAAAAAGAGCAAGGGAAAAAAAAAAAAAAAGTGACTGCCAGCAAGAAGAGATGAGAAAGAAAGGGTTTGGGTAGGGAGGAAGAAGAGAGAAGAAAGAAAGAAAAAATAAAAAGAAAGCAAGAAAGAAAAAGAAAAGAAAAGAAGAGACTGGAAAAGGAAAGTTTTTCAATTTTTTCAACACCTAATACACCAAAAAATTTTTACAATTTCTATGGTGAGTTATAGAATTTTATACAAACACCTAAAAAATGCAACTCCTAAACGGACTTAAAAAACACACCTTCTAAAATGACACGAGAGTTACATACAGCTCACGATTAACCTTTTTATTTTATCTCTTTATCCTATCTTTTAGTATTTTCACCCCATATTATGTAGATACTTAAAAACAACTACCAATTAATTTTTCATTCCATCTCTTTATCCCTGTCTTTTAGCATTTTCACCCGTGATTTATAGATATTTTCCCAATTATACAAAATCTCAAACGATATAAATAATGTTAGAAGTTATAAATACTTTTCCAACTATTTAAAATCTAAAACGATAAAAATAATGTTAGTAGCTAGGAGTTTTATATAACGCATGGAGAAACTCGATATAAACCGTTGCTATAAGAAGCTCTGCGTGGAAATGATAAACTACGAATCCCTTCTGATATTCTACCTTAATTGGGACATTCTTAAAGTCTTCACTCAAATGGTTACAGAATTGACAAAAACATTGGTGCAGATTAGCAAAACCACTATGATATTCGTTATCTAAGTTTCAGCAGAGCCAGCAGCCTCTACATGCAATCCGGAAAAAACTATTGGGCCTTTACCATTGGTGGTTCAGTCTTGACTGGAGAGATGGAAGTGGAGGAGACGGGAGAGGAGAGAATCTGGATAGATAGGAGAACGTTTTGTATTTATACTTTCAGCCCCAGTAATTACAACACAAGCAAATTTAGAAAGGAAAATGCAGCAGTACTGTACTTCTATTCTTTCATACATACATACATACATACATACAAACGTGGGTGTGTGTGTATTACATGTATACATACATTGTCACAATGTCACTTTTGTTCTTATAGCCTTCTAAATAAACATTCCCCACGTTTGCATGAGAATTTAACTTTCAAAAATCATTTATAAACTTTGAGAAAATTCTAACTTTGTGATGGAAAAAAAAAATTTTCTATGTCAGGGGGTGTTTGTCCAGAAGTTTCCGATAATAGGTATTTCGCATTTGTTGAATGCGAGTTAAATGAAACTCGCATTCAACAAATGCGAGTTATGCTTTCCCGGCCACCCAAAAATAAAAGGAAAAAAATTGATTTTCCATGTGGAACTCGCATTTGACAAATGCGAGTTCCGTGGAATCAAAACTACCCGGTAGTCACCTTACCCAGCCTCCCGCAACCCAAATCAATTAAAATCAAAAACCCTAATCCGCGGACGAAATTGGGAACTCCACAAATCGAGCCCCAAACATGGCCAATTTCTCAATCGAAACCACGGAAGTCATCTGCACACCTGCAATCGATCAGAGTAGCGCGCCTTGGTGAAGTGGTGAGGCGGGGAGCTGCTGCAATTCGGTGAAGAACTTTTGTTTCCTCTCGCCGTCGGACAGCCGCTGGACAGCGGCATTGAAGCTCCGCAGAAGCAACAAGCGGCTGAGGTAAGCTTTCCCCTCCATCTTCGGCTCGCTTCATCTGCTGCAAATGTTCGGTGGTTTGAAATTGATTTTTTTTTTTTGGAAAACGACCGGCCGAATTTAACTGAAGTGAGCAAACAGAATTCACGAAAGGCGGAGGCAGTGACGGTGGGAAAATTTTGGGGGAATTAGCTTTTGAACAGTTGCCGGAATTGGTGAGGAAATTTTTTTTTACGTTTTTTCAATTTCTATTTTTTATTCCCAATTCTGATGCAATAATTTTAATTTGCGTTGCCGGTGGTAAAT
This sequence comes from Gardenia jasminoides, assembly GCA_013103745.1. Taxonomy (NCBI): domain Eukaryota; kingdom Viridiplantae; phylum Streptophyta; class Magnoliopsida; order Gentianales; family Rubiaceae; genus Gardenia; species Gardenia jasminoides. The sequence goes on from CM023105.1 coordinate 38,989,253, forward strand.
TTTTTTTTTTCCGTTTCTGATGAAATTTTGTTTTTCCCTTTCGGTTGATTTTTGTTTTGTCACATTTCTGGTGCAATTTGTTTATTCTGTTGGTATTGCTAATTTTTTTTTCCATTTATGATCCATTTTTTGTTTTCCGTTTGTGTTGGTAATTTGTGTATGCCATTTCTGATGCAATTTTTTTTCTGTGCGTTTGTGTTGCTAAATTTCATTCAGTTTTTGATGCAATTTTGTTTTCCATTTTTGCTGCTGTTTTTTCTTTCCATTGGTAATGCAAATTTTGTTTCCGGTTATGTTGCTTTTTTTTTTCTCATTTTCTGATGCAATTTTTTTTTCCGTTTGTGTTGCTAATTTTTGTTTCCATTTGTGATGCAATTTATTTTTTCCGTTTGTGTTGCTTTATTTTTTTCCATTTCTGATGCAATTATTTGTTTTCCGTTTGTGTTGACCTTTTTTTTCATTTGTGAGGCTTATTTTTTTACATTTCGCATATTTTTGTTCCGTTCGATGGTATTGTTATTTCCATTTCGTTTTTTTTCCATTTCTGTTGCATATTTTTTGTTCTGTTTTCTGTTGCATTATTTTGTTTCGCATGTGTTGCATTTTATTTTTTTCCTTTTATGTTCAAATTTTTTTTCCGTTTGTGTTGCATTTTTTTTGACTGATTTGTAGTATTTGAAAATTAGTATGAACAATTGCCGGTTGTGAATTTGTTTAGTGAAGTACCTCTTCCCCACTTTTTATGGCGAAAGCTGAATATTACTTCAATTATATAGTTTCTTCGTCTATGATGGTTTTTTTTTTTTTGGTTTATGAAAATTACAGCTGCAATTGCCGTCGCCTGGTTCAATGAAGTACCTCTTCACCATCTATTTGTAGAAAGCTAAAAATAAATGCATAGGAATTTTGTTTCCGGTTGCTGTTGATAATTGAGATGTTAAGCATGTTTGAGGTCGAAAAAATTGTGTTTTGCTGGCTGGGAGTTTTTGTCACTGTATAGGGGAAACTCTGCCGAATTTTATATAAATTGTGTAGGGAAAAATATTTTCAAGAACATATGACATAAATGTGTATTATGCGTTTATACTTTGAAAAAGGTAATTGCTTATGATGGTAGGTACTATATGTTATCCTTGTTCTTTGCCCTTAATTCAACTATGTGATTATTAAGTACAATTGAAAATAAAAAGTGAGCAATGAAAGGGCAGTGCTGAAACAAATTCCCTCAAATGATGACTGCAAGTATATAATTTGAACTGAGTCGAAAATGCTGTAACATTTTTTTAATATTATAGATAAGAGACATTGTAGAAATTATAAGAGTGCTCGACGAAAACGTTAGGATCTCTACGAGGAGAGCTGTTTGCAGTAAAATATTTTAATTATTAAAAAAGAAACCCCAAGAACCTGTTTTCGTCATTGGATTACTTTTGTTATGTCAATTATTGAATTATTCGGATGCATCCAAGGTAATAATTTCGACCTGGCATATACAAAATTTTGGTATTCGAATGGCTTTATATTCCAAAGGTAGACGCGACGCAAGCACAACGAGACTCTCCCAATGTGAAAAAAATTTAAACTTTTTCTCAAATGCGGTGTGCTTGGACAAGCCAATGTGAGATGTTTTTTTTTTCTTTTTTATGATAGCCAAGAAAGTTTAACGCCTAAAGTGACAGGTAGCTCTAACGTGGGTCAAATGGATCTCCGGTTCCTGTAAATAAAATGTACGGCCTTGGGATTAAACTCTATATCATTTGTTTCATTGGCCAAGTTACTGGGGTCTTCTCAATAGAAGAGGAATTATTATATGGTACCGTCAACAAGACTAAAAGTGATGCACTGTTTCACTTCTGATGCAATTATTTTCTCTGCGTATGTGTTGCTAAATCTCTTTCAATTTCTGATGCAATTTGGTTTTCCACTTCTGTTGTAAACTTTTTTAAGTACATTCTCGGTACGCACATATTGATTTCTTTTAAAAACTATTTTTACGGTGAACTCGAATTTGCAAAATATTTTTTCCGGTGCCGGTTCAAAAATTTTTTTTCCATTTCGGTTGCAAATTTTTTGCTTGATGTGACCTTTCTGAAAATGAGCTGTTGAATCCCCGGATGTGGAAAAAAGTCCGGCTTTGGCGAGCTTTCGATTGACATCTCTTTTTTTTTTTGGCGTTTATGCTGCTAATTTTTTTTTTTTTTTGCGTTTCATTTGCGAAAATAGTTTCACATTTCTGTTGCACCTTTTTTGCTTGATCTATAGTTTCTGAACATGAGTAGCTTCTTTGGCGGATGTGGAAAAATTGGTGAAGTACCTATTCACCAATTTTTTTAGGGAAAGCTCAATATTAGCACATTGGGTATTTTATTTGTTCGTTTCTGCCCCCGCCTTTTTTAGTTGTAGTTTCAGAAAATTACATAGTAAATTCGTGTGCTTCTAATCTAATTGAGTGTGTGTGTGTGTGTGTGTGTTTCTACCTTTCGGTGGAAAAATTTTTTTTAATTGCCGTGGCCTCATTACGTGAATTAATGTTTTCACCGTTTGTTTGCCGAAACCTGAAAATAAATGCATTGGTTTCTCTTTTTTTTTTCCGTTTCTGTCTATATTGCGAAATGGAAAGTAGCTTATTGATAAAAACGCAGCATAATAACATAGAAATAACTACTTTTGATGAGTTTGTAGTGGACTACAGATTAGAATTTTATACTCTCATTAGGAATTCTTTGATATTATTATTTGTAAATATTTGGCTGAATTTTTACATGGCATAAGTAAATAAAAATGATATCGTATTTTCATTAGGGAGAGTTTAAAATTATTGAATGTATGTTAAGCATCTTTGGGGATAGGAAAAAAGTGTGTTTGCTGGTAGGGAGTTTAATCATTTTATAGGAGATACTCTGTCGAAATTAAGATAATTTTTAAAAGGGGATAGGAAACTTGTGTTATTCGTTTATACTTTACAAAAAACAAATTGCTTGTGATTGTAGTTACTATATTCCTAGGCTATTGTCTTTTGCCCTTAACTCTAATATTTGATTAATATGTACAATTTAAAACAAAAACTGAGCAATGAGAGGTCAGTGCTGGAAACAAATTCCCTATGAGGAAATTATCGTCTATATAATTCGAACTTAGTTGAAAATGTTATAAAAATTGTAAAATATTATAGACAAGTGACATTTTTAAATTTCTATTCCACGGGCTGCGAAAAAAAATAGAATACTATAGATAGGGGGAGCTGTTTCAAATAAAATAGAATAATGTTGATTAGTGTAACCCCAACATCTTGTTTTTATCATTCTATGACTTTTGTTATGTCAATTATTGAGTTCTTGGGATGCTTGCAGATTAATAATTCTTGTTTCGAATCCACATATATTTAGGGTCTACGGCACGGCTTTATGTTCGCGATTATGTTGGGCATCGGCGGTTTCTTAAATTTCTTGTTTGCTGACTGTTCTTGTAGTTGCTGACTGTTACCGAGGGCGATCACGAGGAGGTCCACCCCTAGGATGACCGAGGGGCTTGGCGGACTTCTTAAGAGTAGCGAGAACAATTTCAGCGATAGGATTGAAGTGAGTGCTGAGAAACTCGATATTGTCGTTAGTAATGAGGGTTGGCTTTAGGGTCGCAGGGTTTAGGAAATAGGATTTACGGTTTAGGGTTTAGGCTTTCAGGTTCAGGGTTTAGGGTTTTGGATCTCAGGGTTTAGGGTTTAGGGTTTAGGGTTTAGGGTTTAGGATTTCAGGTTCAGGGTTCAAGGTTTAGGGTTTAGGGTTCAGGGTTTAGGATTTACGGTTTTAGGGTTCGGGGTAGAGGGTTTATGGTTTTTGGGTTACTTCATTAAGGTCATAGGGTTTGAAGGTTTACGATTTACGGTTCATAATCTTTAGGGTTTACGATGCTCAACTTTTTATTACGATTGAGGGTTGGTTAAATAGGGATTACACATTCAGGGTCGTAAGTAGTACATAAATCGAAATCTGTGTTGGAATGGAACTGACATTTTATTGTAATAGTATCAAATTGCCTAAACATAGTGCTGAAATAAAGAAAAAATATCAGAACATGATTTCTCCATTTATGCTCTACATCCGGCTTTTGTAATTTTAGTCTTCTTGTGTCTTACTGAATAAGTGTGTTCAATTTAAATGATCAATTTTTCTTCTGTTACGTCGCCACCATTTAGGCGAGTTACACATAAACTGGCCATGTCTAAGGATGGCCAGGCAACAATCAAAGACCAATTAGGCGTGCCCACGCCAACAGGACACGCCAAAGAATAGAGATTTTCGTTGCATGGTCAGAAGCAATGGGGCTAGTTAGGCGTGTCCACGGCAACTAGGCATGCCTGAGGAATGGAATTTTCGTCAATGGCCAGAAGCATTGGCACTACTTAGGCGTGCCCATGCCAAATCGTCACGCTTATGGTCACCAATTGTAAAACTTGGTCAGAAGCGTTAGTGCTATTTAGCCGTGCCCACGCCTAACTTGGTGGATCACCAAAAATAAAAAAACAAATTTCCTTTCCCTTTTCCAACTCTCAGTTGTGTTCTTATTTCAAAAAAAAAACCCTAAACCCTAATTTCTTTCATTTTCTTTCCTTTCTTTCTTTCTTTCTTCCTTCTTCTTTCTTCATTCTTTCTTCCTTCATTTCTTTTTCTCCAAATGTTGGCGGGTAAAAAATAGCCAAGTAAAAGATGTTTACTACTGCCACATTAGTTGACCATTAAGATTATTGGATTTCTGGCCACATGACCAAATACCTTATTCACACAAATTTATTTCGATATTAAATATCAGGAATTTTTTTTTAAAGTTTTTTTGGTCAATGAACATTCACGAAACGCCCGAATTATTAAATTAATTTTTCACGCGAACTCAAACTCGTGTGCGAGGATTGCGATTTCCGGGAACTCGCGTTCTTAAAAATGCGAATTTTATAGAAATCGCATTCGCTACATGCGAGTACGAGAGGAATTTTAAAAAAATCAAAATTTTCGTAACTCGCATTTCATGAATGCGAGTTCCATAAAACTCGCATTCATGAAATGTGAGTTCCTTAAAACTCGCATTCATGAAATGCGAGTTATATGAAACTCATATTCTACAAATGCGAATTCCGAAAATTCTAATTTTTTTAAAATTATTGAACTCGCATTCCTCGAATGCGAGTTCTATGAAACTCGCATTTAAGGAATGCAAGTTTCGACACTTTTTATTTTTTTTAAAATATTGAACTCGCATTTCTCGAATGCGAGTTCTATGAAACTCGCTTTTAAGAAATGCGAGTTTCGACACTTTTATTTTTTTAAAACGTGGAACTCGCATTTGTGAAATGTTAGTTCAGTGAACTCGCATTTCACAAATGCGAATCTCACTTGTCTGAACCCTACACCCAAATCACCATATTTGCAAAAAAAATTTAAAAATCATAATATTTTTAGAAATTTCTCTATAAACTTCAGATTATGCTACTCCTATTCTGTGCATGGGGATTGGGGATGCAAACATCTCAAATCTAAAAACCGGTTACAAACACAAAGATGGCTGATACATCTTAAATACAAGTACTGCAGAATTACCCCATTCAATAAGCCTACCAGGGCCAAAGTCATCAGCATCATCAAACAAACAGCAATCCTGACAATAATCATCCCAAGAATATATGTCTGTTTACAAGACAACCAAAAGGGGGGGCAGATGTTGAGCAAAAGAAATCATGACAGCTAAAACACCCACCACTTCAGGTTGAAGTGCAAACTGGAAATAGAAGACTTCTCAGTATTAAAAGAACAGTTTTTCTTCATTTTTTCCCCTCGGCTTACTCATATATAGGTGTCTACCATGTGTAAAAGTGAATCAAGAAGGAATCTGACAAAATCAGTTCAATCTGACAAAAAATAAAGCAACAAGAAAATGCTACAAGACTCCACTCAAATTAAGAGGAGAACCAAAACATGATTAAAGAACATATAGACCGAAACAGAATGAAGAATAACACAATAGTCCGCTATCTCTAACAAATGCGAAAATTTTCTGGTTTAAATACACCGTCCGCAACATCGGTTTGCAATTGTCTTACCAAAAAAAGTAATGATATCTACTATAGAGTAGAAGAGTATCAAATTCAGTCATGCAGCAGGAAGTACAAATTCAAGTCCCTTTATCATACAGGGACCTAAAACACACTCATGTGGGAGGAAAGCCATGAATGGCATAAAACATAGGAAAAAAGGTCGAAATGTTACAAGAAAAGGGAGAGGGAAAAGGAAAGAAAAGAGTCAACATAGAAAGGCATTGGGCAAAGAAAGCGCTAACATATATAGTGGTATACATCACCAAAGTCAAAAATTAAAATAAAACAAGCAAAGGTTAGATGTTTGCCCCTAAAAGCTAGGTCCAAACATAAAACTACTTGATAAGGACTAAGCTGAGTAATTTTAATGAGGAAAAAAAATATCTTTAAGTCCCATTGCAGTGTACATCACAAAAGATGAGCAATCTTATTCATTTTGTCAAGACAAACTAGGACATCAGCAAGCATCCAAAAGCACACTTTCAGAAAAATAGTGGACAAACATTCAACTCTATAGGAATACTAATCAACTCAACCTGCCCAGAATCAGATCGTAAACTAATGCAAAAAATTGGGACAATGTTAGCAAACCAACTGCTGAAACTTTAGTTTACTGCAACTTTGGCAGTATCCATACTGCTGGTGGCAAGTGTGGCGATGATTGAGGAAGCTCATAATGTTTCCCTATTTGTCCACTGTCTAAGTGAAAGATTCCCATGTCAGTAGCTTCATAAGGAGCGTCAGGATCCCTCTCTGTGCAGTCATCCGTGAAGTATATACAATCTGACTGGCAGTTGCGGAAACCAAATGTTGGGATGCAAATAGAATGGTTATCCCGCACAAATAATGCAAGATTAGGCAAACTCTTGATTTCCACCCATTCTGCCTCCTCCTCATCACAATCACTTGAGTGCTTCCTCATCATTCTGTAAACCTTGAAACACACCGTCACCTCATAGTTGATATAATCAATCATCTCAAGGTGACGTCTTCGGACCAATAATAGACCTCCATCAAAAGATTCAACTAGATAAGACACATGAGAGTATTCAGTAGGCTGTGATATCACATATTCCACACGAGGACCCTCATAGTATTCCACCTCATCGTCATCCTCATTCCCATCCTCACTATCATCCGATGAATCATTTCCCTCATAATCAATTACTAATAGCTGATTCCTGGAATTCACTGCATATAACTGTTCCTTATGAAAAAGAATATCCCTAACAGGCCTAAACTTGTTGTACACACAAGTCCATGACTGCTCACCTGACTTTATGAATGCCACAACGGGAGCATCATTATACATGGCAGCAACCACATAACTATTTGGGTGCAAACAAGGATCACAAGACAAAATAACTCGGTGGATGTAGTACTCGGGTACGGAATGAAATCCAGGAATGGCCACCATTATTGGAGGAAGATGTATGGACTCCCCAGAAAAGGGATTCACAAGCTTAACGGATAAATCCTTTTCGGCCATTGCCCACCAGCCATATGAAGAACCGCAGCACCTTAGCCGGTGAGGAACCCGAAACTGATAATAGTAAACCTTATTCTCACACAAACTATACAAATTCCAGTGTTCTTTACTTCCTTCTTGAGGGATCATTAACATTGGGACCTACCGGTTGATTGTTTCCATCCGCTTATGCTTGTGATCAAGTGCAACAGAAAGCCATGACTTGCACACAACGCTAAATCGGACGAAATCAGGGAGTATTAACTTACTCAAAATCACACCAAGAACATCTCCTTGCAGCTCTGCCCAACTTTTACTTTCTCCTCCTCCTGAATCTGTTGACAAACTACCCGCCATAGTTAACTAAATTCTCTCAAACCACCACACAAAGCTCTCGCATTTTATCTATAAAAAACCCAACCAAATTTTGGCAGACGAAAAGAAACCAACAAAGTATCAAATAATATAGGCAAAGAATCCTCCAGTGTCGTGAAAATCTAGTAGAAGAAAACAATTCACACGAAGAAATCCATAATCCAAATCTGGACAAGAAACGAAAACAACCCCAAACAGAAAGCTAAAATGATACGGAAAGGAACAATTTTACACGGTACAATTTACACGCACCTGATTCGAGGTTTCTACATCATTGATACTTCTTATCTCAATTAGAGTAGGATTACACAGATGGATTGAGTTTCCATCAAAATTGAACAATTCTTGGGAAAACTGTTCGACGACTCCGAGGATAGAACGAAGTCCGAGACTACAGCATGTGTTTTTGAACTTTGAAGAGTCTGACTTCCAATGGGTCGGGCTTCATTCTGAGGCCCGATGTCTTTATTCTAGAGCCCACACTCAAATTACACACACACTGTGTGTGTATTGAAAAAGGGAAAGCAAAATATACTAGACCTTGTTGTGATATATTTTCATAAAGCTGTTTGTCGAAGAATTTAATATTGATTAAGTCATTAAGACATTGTACAGCGTGGCTAATGACAAGGGTGAATTACACTTGAAGTTTCATAAAACTAAAATTTAAATTTAGAAATTTGAATCTATTGAATTATTGAATCGTTAATTGCTATTAATCTGATACATTTGACTATGTATCACGTTAAATGATAAGTAAATAGTTTATTACTTATTTTTTAAAATAATTTTTGCATAAATTTTCAACAACTAATTCAATTTAGATATTCTTTTTTTGGTTATCAAACGTGTCTGAACATATTAAAATTTAAATTTAATAATTTTAAATGTTAAATTGAATTATCAAACAAAGTCTAAGAGAGACTGCTAGTTAAGTTTTTCCTGACCTATTGTGCTGGATATTTGTCACATTCAATTTTTTTTCTTCTTTTTATGTGGAGTGTGTGATATAGAGGTCTTAAGAACCCTCTGTCAAGTACTACGATCAGTATCTACTTTGCACTTCTTGGATAATGATTTCATGTGATTATGAAAGTTTTGTTGCATTTTATATTTTATTTAATAGCTAAAAAATAAAATTTATAATCTACTGAAGAATGGTTTTAGCTGATTCTGGTTATTTTTTTATTTTAAAACATGCTAGAACAAAACCTTTTTACAAAGTTTTTAGATTTCTTCAATAAGTTTTACCCATTTTTTTTTATTTCCTATCATGTAAATCGAGCATTCGTTAGTGGTCTTTTTGGAAGTTTCTGGAAAATAAAACTACTATGGAGTGATAATTTTGGAAGAGGAGAAGAGATGCCTTACAAAAAAGTTATTTTGTTAGCTCCTTCTTTCTTCTTCTTTTTTTTTTTTGGTTAGCTTATTCACAGCTATCAGAATACATAATCATATAAAAAAAATTAGATATGCATATTTTTTACTATCCCCATGAACATATTGTCATAAAAAGTCCTTTCTTTTTGAAATTGATATAGCAAAAAGATTTAGATCAATTTTAATATATTTTATTTTCTTCCCTCAAAAAATTAACAAACAAACTGGAAATTACGATTTGAGCCAGACCTACATAATAATTGGAAACGACAAAGCAGCAAAATTGCATTTAAAAAAAAAAAGGCTAGCATATAATAAAAAAAAAAAGAAAAAAAGGTTAGCATATAGCCGTCGTTTGTCCGACTCTGACGTTAACCCATTCACAATACAACTTCAAGACGTCTAAGGACTAGGATTTGACTTTGCGAAAGTCAGATCTGCTGATGACATCCTTCTCCACATAGGACACGAAAGAGTTTGGACTTGGGAGACTATATATTATATAAGGGAGGTCTTTCTTAGCCATCTTCATTGTTAATTGTTTCTTCGTTCTATCGTTTTAAGCTAAGCTAATCTCTTACTTTGTCTCCTGAATTCGGAGTACTCAAAATCCTTCTTTGTTCTTGTTTAGTCTTTGTCATAATGGATTGTAATTCTATTAGATCAGATTATGGATCATCAGAAAGCGAAACCACTTGCGCTGATCTCCATGCAGACGTTCTAGATTTGATTTTGACTAAACTAGTTTTAATCCCAGATTACATCCGATTTGGTGCTGTTTGCAGACAATGGCATTCTATCTTCCTGGGCCAAAAGCAGAAGCGCATGGAATCATGCCGCCAGCAGCCTCCCATGTTGATGATCCCGGCGGGTGATGGAAGTCAACAACATCGTAATTTATGCAGCGTTTTTGAGGATAATAAGGTATATCATTGTTCGTTTCCAATTCCGTTCAGCAAAAAGTGCTACGGTTGCTCTTACGGCTGGTGGGCTTTTGCTGAAAGAGATTTTGCCATCACATTGATCAATCCCTTCTCTAGGAAGACCATACACCTTCCTCCTGTAATGAGAATGCCTCATTATGATCCTCCTTATGGGGAGGAGAGTGAGGAGAGTTCCGTTGATGGAGAAATCCCTGACCTTGATAGTTATGACAATGATCAGGATGAGGACAATCCAGTTGAGGATTCAGTTTACATCGAACACCTGATTCATAAGGTAGTCTTGTCTTGTGATCCTTGTTTGCATCCAGAGGATTATGTTGTCGCTGCAATCCATGGAATAGCACCCAGGGTTGGATTCATAAGGTCGGGACAACAATCCTGGAATTATCCTTACGACCGGTTTGTACCTGTTACTGACGTTCAGTTTTACAAGGGAAGGTTATATGCTGTAAATGGTGACAACAAGCTTGTTGCTGTTGACTACTTTTCTGCTGACGATTCATCAGGCAATGGGAGTTGCTGTGGTGATTCATCAGATAACCGAGATGATAGAGATGCTGCTACTGAAGATGAAGATGGTAGTGAAGACAGCTACGACGGTAACCGAGATGATAGAGATGCTGCGACTGAAGATGAAGATGGTAGTGAAGACAGCTACGACGGTGACGGTACCTTTCAAGGTGATGCTCCAATGGAGCGCTTGATAATGCAGGATCCTACACATTGGTCTGAATATTCTAGAGTGTCATATCTAGTTGAATCGTTGGAAAAAGAGCTACTATTCGTCCGAAGGATTTACCTCTTTATGGAGGATCGTCAAAACTATGACTACCATGCCACTGTGGATTTCAAGATTTATAAGTTAACAATTGATCATGAAGGCCCTAAGTGGGTTGAAATCCAGAGTTTGGGCAATTCTGCATTGTTTTTGGGCGCCAACCACTCTATGTGCATCTCTGTTACTAGTTTTCCAAATTGCAAGCCGAATTCTATATACTTTACGGATGACAACATGGAGAGAAATCTTGATAAACCTTATGAAGCAATTGACATGGGAGTCTTTGACTTGGAGAATAGACAGATTGAGAAACATTATGACCTTCCTGAATCGCTAAGAAAAATGCCCCCAGCAGTATGGATATGCCCAGGATTGAAGTGAACGGAAAGTATATCAGTCACATTGGTTACTTTTTCCAAGTTACATTATGATCTGATTTTGGATCTAGCAAACTTTTTTCATATGTTTTTTTTTTTTTTAACTTTTTTCATATGTTAGAACTAGATAGTTTTGGATGTTGGCATCAAGGCTATCAAAGCCATAATGGTTGAAAGCCTTGATCTTTGGACGGCGTAGTTTGTTCTGTAAATAATATGGATTGAACCTTTATATGACCATATCCAGTCCATCTTTAATCCTTCTCTTGTTAGTTGTGACTTGTAAGCTAATATTTTCTCTGACTCTTACCAGGGTACAAAGTTGAGAAACCCTCTAAATATTTCTAGTACTTTGTTCATTCTATTAAGTGGTCACAACCATTCTACTTGCATGCATCTATATGGAGGCTAATGTGTATGTACACCTAAATACATTTGCACTTGCATGCATCTATGTGGAGGTTACTGTATATAAAGCTACTTGGTCCTGTAAAACACCACCGCTATCCAATATATGCATAAGAAACGCCCCATCAAGGAGACAAGTCACAGGTCAAATAAAGGAAAAAATTTGAAGGTCATCCAGACAATTATGCATGGAGTAGGGGAAAACAAGAGATTGTGAAGCATCACGTCAAGAAGCTTGCTTGGAAGTCATATCCTTGCATTCAGGTTTATGGAATGACATTAGTAATGATTTCTAATAGCATAATTACCAAAAGTTCAGAAGCAATGCTGGAAAACAAACAAGCTCAAGCCTGAAACTGTAAGGGCAAATCTTTCTGCATTCAGCTCCATGCTAACCAATACTTAAACTAAGCACTGTAGTATACTTTCAGAGGCGAGATAGAGGCTTCTTTCTGGAGCTTCACTGACTGATATCACCAAAAATAAAAAAACAAATTTCCTTTCCCTTTTCCAACTCTCAGTTGTGTTCTTATTTCAAAAAAAAAAAAAACCCTAAACCCTAATTTCTTTCATTTTCTTTCCTTTCTTTCTTTCTTTCTTCCTTCTTCTTTCTTCATTCTTTCTTCCTTCATTTCTTTTTCTCCAAATGTTGGCGGGTAAAAAATAGCCAAGTAAAAGATGTTTACTACTGCCACATTAGTTGACCATTAAGATTATTGAATTTCTGGCCACATGACCAAATACCTTATTCACACAAATTTATTTCGATATTAAATATCAGGAATTTTTTTTTAAAGTTTTTTTGGTCAATGAACATTCACGAAACGCCCGAATTATTAAATTAATTTTTCACGCGAACTCAAACTCGTGTGCGAGGATTGCGATTTCCGGGAACTCGCGTTCTTAAAAATGCGAATTTTATAGAAATCGCATTCGCTACATGCGAGTACGAGAGGAATTTTAAAAAAATCAAAATTTTCGTAACTCGCATTTCATTAATGCGAGTTCCATAAAACTCGCATTCATGAAATGTGAGTTCCTTAAAACTCGCATTCATGAAATGCGAGTTATATGAAACTCATATTCTACAAATGCGATTTCTGAAAATTCTAATTTTTTTAAAATTATTGAACTCGCATTCCTCGATTTCGAGTTCTATGAAACTCGCATTTAAGGAATGCAAGTTTCGACACTTTTTATTTTTTTTAAAATATTGAACTCGCATTTCTCGAATGCGAGTTCTATGAAACTCGCATTTAAGAAATGCGAGTTTCGACACTTTTTATTTTTTTTAAAACGTGGAACTCGCATTTGTGAAATGCGAGTTCAGTGAACTCACATTTCACAAATGCGAATCTCACTTGTCTGAACCCTACACCCAAATCACCATATTTGCAGAAAAAATTTAAAAATCATAATATTTTTAGAAATTTCTCTATAAACTTCAGATTATGCTACTCCTATTCTGTGCATGGGGATTGGGGATGCAAACATCTCAAATCTAAAAACCGGTTACAAACACAAAGATGGCTGATACATCTTAAATACAAGTACTGCAGAATTACCCCATTCAATAAGCCTACCAGGGCCAAAGTCATCAGCATCATCAAACAAACAGCAATCCTGACAATAATCATCCCAAGAATATATGTCTGTTTACAAGACAACCAAAAGGGGGGGCAGATGTTGAGCAAAAAGAAATCTGGCGAACAGCTAAAACACCCCAGTCACCAGCTCAGGTTCAGAAGTGCAAACTGGAAATAGAAGACTTCTCAGTATTAAAAGAACAGTTTTTCTTCATTTTTTCCCCTCGGCTTACTCATATATAGGTGTCTACCATGTGTAAAAGTGAATCAAGAAGGAATCTGACAAAATCAGTTCAATCTGACAAAAAATAAAGCAACAAGAAAATGCTACAAGACTCCACTCAAATATAGAGGAGAACCAAAACATGATTAAAGAACATATAGACCGAAACAGAATGAAGAATAACACAATAGTCCGCTATCTCTAACAAATGCGAAAATTTTCTGGTTTAAATACACCGTCTGCAACATCAGTTTGCAATTGTCTTACCACGAAAAAAAGTAATGATATCTAGTAGAGTAGAAGAGTATCAAATTCAGTCATGCAGCAGGAAGTACAAATTCTGAATGTCCCTTTATCATACAGGACCTAAAACACACTCATGCTGTAGGAGGAAAGCCATGAATGGCATAAAACATAGGAAAAAAGGTGCGAAATGTTACAAGAAAAAGGGAGAGGGAAAAGGAAAGAAAAGAGTCAACATAGAAAGGCATTGGGCAAAGAAAACTGCTAACATATATAGTGGTATACATCACCAAAGTCAAAAATTAAAATAAAACAAGCAAAGGTTAGATGTTTGCCCCTAAAAGCTAGGTCCAAACATAAAACTACTTGATAAGGACTAAGCTGAGTAATTTTAATGAGGAAAAAAAATATCATTAAGTCCCATTGCAGTGTACATCACAAAAGATGAGCAATCTTATTCATTTTGTCAAGACAAACTAGGACATCAGCAAGCATCCAAATACACACTTTCAGAAAAATAGTGGACAAACATTCAACTCTATAGGAATACTAATCAACTCAACCTGCCCAGAATCAGATCGTAAACTAATGCAAAAAATTGGGACAATGTTAGCAAACCAACTGCTGAAACTTTAGTTTACTGCAACTTTGGCAGTATCCATACTGCTGGTGGCAAGTATGGTGATGATTGAGGAAGCTCATAATGTTTCCCTATTTGTCCACTGTCTAAGTGAAAGATTCCCATGTCAGTAGCTTCATAAGGAGCGTCAGGATCCCTCTCTGTGCAGTCATCCGTGAAGTATATACAATCTGACTGGCAGTTGCGGAAACCAAATGTTGGGATGCAAATAGAATGGTTATCCCCCACAAATAATGCAAGATTAGGCAAACTCTTGATTTCCACCCATTCTGCCTCCTCCTCATCACAATCACTTGAGTGCTTCCTCATCATTCTGTAAACCTTGAAACACACTGTCACCTCATAGTTGATATAATCAATCATCTCAAGGTGACGTCTTCGGACCAATAATAGACCTCCATCAAAAGATTCAACTAGATAAGACACATGAGAGTATTCAGTAGGCTGTGATATTACATATTCCACACGAGGACCCTCATAGTATTCCACCTCATCGTCATCCTCATTCCCATCCTCACTATCATCCGATGAATCATTACCCTCATAATCAATTACTAATAGCTGATTCCTGGAATTCACTGCATATAACTGTTCCTTATGAAAAAGAATATCCCTAACAGGCCTAAACTTGTTGTACACACAAGTCCATGACTGCTCACCTGACTTTATGAATGCCACAACGGGAGCATCATTATACATGGCAGCAACCACATAACTATTTGGGTGCAAACAAGGATCACAAGACAAAATAACTCGGTGGATGTAGTACTCGGGTACGGAATGAAATCCAGGAATGGCCACCATTATTGGAGGAAGATGTATGGACTCCCCAGAAAAGGGATTCACAAGCTTAACGGATAAATCCTTTTCGGCCATTGCCCACCAGCCATATGAAGAACCGCAGCACCTTAGCCGGTGAGGAACCCGAAACTGATAATAGTAAACCTTATTCTCACACAAACTATACAAATTCCAGTGTTCTTTACTTCCTTCTTGAGGGATCATTAACATTGGGACCTGCTGGTTGATTGTTTCCATCCGCTTATGCTTGTGATCAAGTGCAACAGAAAGCCATGACTTGCACACAACGCTAAATCGGACGAAATCAGGGAGTATTAACTTACTCAAAATCACACCAAGAACATCCCCTTGCAGCTCTGCCCAACTTTTACTTTCTCCTCCTCCTGAATCTGTTAACAAACTACCCGCCATAGTTAACTAAATTCTCTCAAACCACCACACAAAACTCTCGCATTTTATCTATAAAAAACCCAACCAAAGTTTGGCAGACGAAAGGAAACCAACAAAGTATCAAATAATATAGGCAAAGAATCCTCCAGTGTCGTGAAAATCTAGTAGAAGAAAACAATTCACACGAAGAAATCCATAATCCAAATCTGGACAGGAAACGAAAACAACCCCAAACAGAAAGCAAAAATGATACGGAAAGGAACAATTTTACGCGGTATAATTTACATGCACCTAATTCGAGGTTTCTACATCATTGATACTTCTTATCTCAATTGGAATAGGATTACACAGGTGGATTGAGTTTCCATCAAAATTAAACAATTCTTGGGAAAACAGTTCGACGACTCCGAGGATAGAACGAAGTCCGAGACTACAGCATGTGTGTTTGAACTTTGAAGAGTCTGACTTCCAGTGGGTCGGGCTTCATTCTGAGGCCCGATGTCTTTATTCTAGAGCCCACACTCAAATTACACACACCCTCTGTGTGTATTGAAAAGGGAAAGCAAAATATACTAGACCTTGTAGCAAGGTTTTTAAAATAGGAATTCTACCTTGGATCATTTTTTACTTTGCAGGATCGGATCGTAGGATCGGATCATGGGATCGATCGATCCTACAAAAATCGTTAAAAATAATCTTACTAGTAATTTTGACATTTGCAATTCACATATACAGCAATAAATAATGCAACTCATGTACAATCAATATAATAGTATTATTAATTAAGGTTACAATCGTATTATCTAAAATATTTGGGATAATCTAAAAATTAAATAAAAATTTTAGAACTACCTGTGACATATTGTAAATGAATCTAATTAAATGAAAAATATTATTCTTTCTTAGTTTTGAGTTCAAATGCATTTATTGGACAAGGTAGGTGGAAAAATTGACTTTATATGTGTGTGTGTGTCTGTGTGCATATCATTTAAGTATTTATTAATGAGATAATTAAATACCAATTTTTAAAGATTCACCAATTTTTATAGGTAAGGAATTAGTATAACATAATTATGTGGTTTTAAAGTTTTTTGAATTTAGTTTCTAATTCAACAAATAGCATAATTTTCTATACAAATTTATGATCAAATTATTAAAATTTTTATCATAATATCTGTAAATGATAGGATCGTATTAAAATTTGATCGAAATCGAAAGTCATAATCTAGATCGTAGGATCGCAAGATCCCACGATCCGGATCACGATCCTGACAACTAAGCCTTGTAGTGATATATTTTCATAAAGCTGTTTGTCGAAGAATTTAATATTGATTAAGTCATTAAGACATTGTACAGCGTGGCTAATGACAAGGGTGAATTACACTTGAAGTTTCATAAAACTAAAATTTAAATTTTGAAGTTTGAATCTATTAAATTATTGAATCGTTAATTGCTATTAATCTGATACATTTGACTATATATCACGTTAAATGAGAAGTGAATAGTTTATTACTTATTTTTTAAAATAATTTTTGCATAAATTTTCAACAACTAATTCAATTTAGATGTTCTTTTTTTGGTTATCAAACGTGTCTGAACATATTAAAATTTAAATTTAATAATTTTAAATATTAAATTGAATTATCAAACAAAGTCTAAGAGAGACTGCTAGTTAAGTTTTTCCTGACCTATTGTGCTGGATATCTGTCACATTCGATTTTTTTTCTTCTTTTCATGTGGAGTGTGTGATATAGAGGTCTTAAGAACCCTCTGTCAAGTACTACGATCAGTATCTACTTTGCACTTCTTGGATAATGATTTCATGTGATTATGAAAGTTTTGTTGCATTTTATATTTTATTTAATAGCTAAAAAAATAAAATTTATAATCTACTGAAGAATGGTTTTAGCTGATTCTGGTTATTTTTTTATTTTAAAACATGCTAGAACAAAACCTTTTTACAAAGTTTTTAGATTTCTTCAATAAGTTTTACCCCTTTTTTTTTATTTCCTATCATGTAAATCGAGCATTCGTTAGTGGTCTTTTTGGAAGTTTCTGGAAAATAAAACTACTATGGAGTGATAATTTTGGAGGAGGAGAAGAGATGCCTTACAAAAAAGTTATTTTGTTAGCTCCTTCTTTCTTCTTTTTTTTTTTTTGGTTAGCTTATTCACAGCTATCAGAATACATAATCATATAAAAAAAATTAGATATGCATATTTTTTACTATCCTCATGAACATATTGTCATAAAAAGTCCTTTCTTTTTGAAATTGATATAGCAAAAAGATTTAGATCAATTTTAATATATTTTATTTTCTTCCCTCAAAAAATTAACAAACAAACTGGAAATTACGATTTGAGCCAGACCTACATAATAATTGGAAACGACAAAGCAGCAAAATTGCATTTAAAAAAAAAAAGGCTAGCATATAATTAAAAAAAAAAAAGAAAAAAAGGTTAGCATATAGCCGTCGTTTGTCCGACTCTGACGTTAACCCATTCACATTTCACAATCCAACTTCAAGACGTCTAAGGACTAGGATTTGACTTTGCGAAAGTCAGATCTGCTGATGACATCCTTCTCCACATAGGACACGAAAGAGTTTGGACTTGGGAGACTATATATTATATAAGGGAGGTCTTTCTTAGCCATCTTCATTGTTAATTGTTTCTTCGTTCTATCGTTTTAAGCTAAGCTAATCTCTTACTTTGTCTCCTGAATTCGGAGTACTCAAAATCCTTCTTTGTTCTTGTTTAGTCTTTGTCATAATGGATTGTAATTCTATTAGATCAGATTATGGATCATCAGAAAGCGAAACCACTTGCGCTGATCTCCATGCAGACGTTCTAGATTTGATTTTGACTAAACTAGTTTTAATCCCAGATTACATCCGATTTGGTGCTGTTTGCAGACAATGGCATTCTATCTTCCTGGGCCAAAAGCAGAAGCGCATGGAATCATGCCGCCAGCAGCCTCCCATGTTGATGATCCCGGCGGGTGATGGAAGTCAACAACATCGTAATTTATGCAGCGTTTTTGAGGATAATAAGGTATATCATTGTTCGTTTCCAATTCCGTTCAGCAAAAAGTGCTACGGTTGCTCTTACGGCTGGTGGGCTTTTGCTGAAAGAGATTTTGCCATCACATTGATCAATCCCTTCTCTAGGAAGACCATACACCTTCCTCCTGTAATGAGAATGCCTCATTATGATCCTCCTTATGGGGAGGAGAGTGAGGAGAGTTCCGTTGATGGAGAAATCCCTGACTTTGATAGTTATGACAATGATCAGGATGAGGACAATCCAGTTGAGGATTCAGTTTACATCGAACACCTGATTCATAAGGTAGTCTTGTCTTGTGATCCTTGTTTGCATCCAGAGGATTATGTTGTCGCTGCAATCCATGGAATAGCACCCAGGGTTGGATTCATAAGGTCGGGACAACAATCCTGGAATTATCCTTACGAGCGGTTTGTACCTGTTAAAGACGTTCAGTTTTACAAGGGAAGGTTATATGCTGTAAATGGTCACAACAAGCTTGTTGCTGTTGACTACTTTTCTGCTGACGATTCATCAGGCAATGGGAATTGCTGTGGTGATTCATCAGATAACCGAGATGATAGAGATGCTGCTACTGAAGATGAAGATGGTAGTGAAGACAGCTACGACGGTGACGGTACCTTTCAAGGTGATGCTCCAATGGAGCACTTGATAATGCAGGATCCTACACATTGGTCTGAATATTCTACAGTGTCATATCTAGTTGAATCGTTGGAAAAAGACCTACTATTCGTCCGAAGGATTTACCTCTTTATGGAGGATAGTCAAAACTATGACTTCCAAGCCACTGTGGATTTCAAGATTTATAAGTTAACAATTGATCATGAAGGCCCTAAGTGGGTTGAAATCCAGAGTTTGGGCAATTCTGCATTGTTTTTGGGCGCCAACCACTCTATGTGCATCTCTGTTTCTAGTTTTCCAAATTGCAAGCCGAATTCTATATACTTTACGGATGACAACATGGAGAGAAATCTTGATAAACCTTATGAAGCAATTGACATGGGAGTCTTTGACTTGGAGAATAGACAGATTGAGAAACATTATGACCTTCCTGAATCGCTAAGAAAAATGCCATCAGCAGTATGGATATGCCCAGGATTGAAGTGAACGGAAAGTATAGCGGTCACATTGGTTACTTTTTCCAAGTTACATTATGATCTGATTTTGGATCTAGCAAACTTTTTTCATATGTTTTTTTTTTTTTTAACTTTTTTCATATGTTAGAACTAGATAGTTTTGGATGTTGGCATCAAGGCTATCAAAGCCATAATGGTTGAAAGCTTGATCTTTGGACGGCGTAGTTTGTTCTGTAAATAATATGGATTGAACCTTTATATGACCATATCTAGTCCATCTTTAATCCTTCTCTTGTTAGTTGTGACTTGTAAGCTAATATTTTCTCTGACTCTTACCAGGGTACAAAGTTGAGAAACCCTCTAAATATTTCTAGTACTTTGTTCATTCTATTAAGTGGTCACAACCATTCTACTTGCATGCATCTATATGGAGGCTAATGTGTATGTACACCTAAATACATTTGCACTTGCATGCATCTATGTGGAGGTTACTGTATATAAAGCTACTTGGTCCTGTAAAACACCACCGCTATCCAATATATGCATAAGAAACGCCCCATCAAGGAGACAAGTCACAGGTCAAATAAAGGAAAAAATTTGAAGGTCATCCAGACAATTATACATGGAGTAGGGGAAAACAAGAGATTGTGAAGCATCACGTCAAGAAGCTTGCTTGGAAGTCATATCCTTGCATTCAGGTTTATGGAATGACATTAGTAATGATTTCTAATAGCATAATTACCAAAAGTTCAGAAGCAATGCTGGAAAACAAACAAGCTCAAGCCTTTCTGCATTCAGCTCCATGCTAACCAATACTTAAACTAAGCACTGTAGTATACTTTCAGAGGCGAGATAGCGGCTTCTTTCTGGAGCTTCACTGACTGATATGGCTCTTGACAATGAAATTCAGGTGGCCGATGGGGTTCATGACCGCTGGTAGAACAGCAATGTGAGGCCATGTCAAACGTGCGCAATCACAAAAAATTCCGCTGACACAGAAAGTATGTATCAAACTGATTCAGCTTTAACTCCAACTTTCCTAAGAGTCTCTGCAAAAGTCTTACTGCACAATGGATAACTGATGAGTGTTATGATGGGCAGTATGCATAAATAAAATTCATCGAGCACAAGAGTCAATGACGATTCCTAATAACAAATGAAAATTGAATTAACTACTGGATTATATTCTGTATTTTACGAGTCAGTAACAAGAAGATCTGTAATTGCACTGCACCTGAGGGAAGATGATTACCTGGAATATGAGGGAATAGAATAATCTCCAGCTCCATGGAATAGAATTATTGATGGTAGGAGAGAAGCTGCATTTCTAATATCCGGGTCCTGTACCCTGATTTCAGAAGAATATCGTCACAGACCAATTTGGCTACAGGTTCACGCTAAGCAAAAGAAATTGTTTATCTTTTCATCCTCTTTAACTAGATACAACTTTCCCATATATATATATATATATATATATATCAGAGAAAAGAAACTACTTTAAGCGTTTATAATCTAGTTCAAATATATACTCCATTTTGTAAGATATAGATCAGAGTGCCATCAAACTCAAAGTACCATGACAACAATTCAGTCAATCTGACCAATATCCAAAAATTAGGATGAGGTAACAGTCCAAATAGCTCTGAATTTTTGCTAAGTGAAAAAGGTTTTAGAGCATACTTCTGTAATTGGAAATCCTACTAATACCATAATTGCAACCAACAATAACTAAATCCATGCTCAACAAAAGAATTAGTGCAGGAACAGAAGTGATCATTTCAAACACCATTTGTTTTGATCATATTCATTTTGCACACAAACTAAAGCCAACTTTAGGCTTTACAGAACTGTTAAATCTTCGTAGATGCTTTCCACAGTTCATGGAAAAAAGTTTCAGACATTTTCCCAATACTTATTAATTTTTGCAGAAAGCATGAGCCATTTTAAACCCTACTTTCCAAGAGCTAGTGAAGCAAATGAAGGGAATAAAAGAAAAGGCAAAATAGGCAGGGAAAATAAAAAAAAAACAAAGGAGGAAGCTCTACAAAATTTGCCAGATACTACTTGCTTGCTCAGCCCATTCAGAATAGTAAAACTTTTGATTTTTTATTATCACATCATAAGGAGACAAAAAAATTATGATGGAAAGGATCCTAAGCCATTAGCTTGCCACCTTTTTGGTCCATTCCCAGGAGATCCGATCAGTTCTTGATGTTACAAAGATGTGTAGAAGAGATCATCTGAATATAGTGCTTGCTTACTGGAGCAAGCTGACTATGTCTTCTCTATGTCAAGAAACTTTAGCATAAACTTACCCTCCAGAAATACGAAAATAAGCCTTATTTTGAGAGACACTCCAAGAAGTGCTTTGTCCTTCATCAGCCTCCTTGATTGCCTGCTCTAGATGTCCACCCTGCTGACTCTCCCATCGAGTAGATTCTGCCAATAAAAATTATGATTATACAAAAACACCAGAACAACTGTGTTATCTGGATAGAGACCATAAGATAACAGCAGTTTGTAAATGACTATTCAGGTCACCTCCATATTCAGCAATCTTGTTGCATACCTAATCGGATCACCTCCATATTCAGCAATCTTGTTGCTTACAAATGAAATACCTTGGGAAGCATCCTGAACCAATCGCCCATTGTTCCCTGAGGCAAGTTTCCGCAATTAGCAATCCAGCATCAGATGTACTTAGAGCTAGTTAATTAGTACGATATCCTAGTGGTAAAACTTCAATGATGATCTTGCCCGACTAAACTTTATGATTTGTAACCAAAAGTGTAGCATACACCAGTAATATATATTCCTTCAAACGATTAGTTACTAGCGGTACAACTCTATCCTCAAAAGCATTCAAAAAGAAAATTTACAGTTCCCATGTGCTAAAGCTCAATCTGTACATAAAATTCTTCAGAATTAAAAAACAGGGAAAACAGAGGAATTCTCACTGCAGCATTTATTCGGTATGCCAGGGGTGCTAAACAATTATCTGAAATCTATGCATGCCACTATAATGTCTCTTTCGGATAAATGTTGTCCAAGAAGAGAACTCCAAACTTTAATCATACCTGCAGCAGGAAGTGCTTACAGTTATGAAGAAAATGAATAGAACAGAAGGGCAATAAAATCAAGGCACGATAAAAGATTCACAAAGGTATATGCCGTTAATTCAAAACCAGTATCTAGAGATATATAATTTCTTTGGATGCTCAAGATTCTCAAAAAGCAACATAATACCTTTGTGAATCTGAGAGCTTCAAACAGTACCTAATACCTGCCTACAGAAGTTTAATATAATTTTAGCATTCACTAGAAACGCCAAATGTTCACTTTTCTAAAGGATCAACGCTATAGACCTCCATGTTATTTCGTCAGTCTTCTTAATCATTCCTTTTCTTTTTTTATCAGACATATGTACATGTGACTATTCGTACGAACCAGACTTCGCATTGTTACTTATACGAACTTACGACACTTGAAGAGTTTTCCCGTGCAATGACCAAGAAAAGGCAAAGTATTGCCGCACACCCAATTAATCCAGGCTCCACCGGTTGTGAAGGCAACAACTGTCTTTGGTCCATCGCCGTTTTTTAGAAACTACAAAATTAGCCTGCATCATTAAGATCTTTCATCAGTTAATATTCTCACGGAACATAAGCTAAGAATTCAGAAAATAATGCATAATTGAATGAGAGGGCAAATGTGGTGGGCTGGTTTAATGCATGCAAACACCAGAAAGCAAAATACTAATTACAAAATTATACCTATTTCTTGATTGGCCACCATAAACAATAAAACAATACCTCTCTGCACTGATTCTGTTCAGTTTCTTGTCCCCTGAAGAAAACCACCATCATTTTCTTGATCACCAGCAGCATTCTCCTTTTCATTTCCTATTCTTTTTTTTTTTTTTGAATCAAGAATATAACTTAAATTAATAAATTAGAAGTAGTGGCTGAAAACAGCTTCAAGCGCCGCCAGCAATGGCGTTGGCATTGCCGCCACCTCCATTGCCAACTCCATTGTCGCCACCGCCATTGCCAACGCCATTGTCGCCACCGTTGTGTCGTTTCAAGTGCGCCCACATCTCGGTCAATGATCTGAAGCGCCTCTTGCATCGGCGTTCTTTGCAGAACACCGTGCACTCTCTATGATGGTCTTTCTGATGTTCCAACATTCGCAGATATGTAGAACTGATTTCGTCGCACAGATTACAAGCTCCTGATTTTTCCCTAAACTCATCGTCCAGAATCTTCTTTATTTTCCCCTTTTTCCCCATTTTCAATTAGAAGAGAACAAGAGTTCTGTTCTCTTTTCTTTTCTCACTCCCTCTGCTGGTTGGGAATTCTTGCCTCAATCTCTGGCTCTTGTGCTCTTTGAATTCTGATTCTCTCTTTTCTCGTTTTAGAATGTCTTCTTGGGCTCTGAATTCTTGGTCTGCTTCTTAGTTCTTTCTTTTCTCGCTTCGCTGCTATTGAATTTAGAATGACGAGCGGGCAGTAATATTTGAAAAAGGAGGGTATATATAGAGACGTAAACGACGTCGGGTCCCCAACCAAAAAAAAAAAAAAAGAGAGGCACCAAGAGGCAAAAACGAAGGAGTCACCGACGTCGTTTTAGTTATGAATATCAGAATATGTACTATTAGCTACATTGTCCTCTATATTTTCTATTTTCTAATTAGACCCCTGAATAAAAAAAATAAACTAAGTATCCAGTAATTCACAGTCTTGCTCTTGCCAAACAAAAATGGCTTCAACCATTATGTAGGTTTGATGCTTCTATCGGCTTGACTACTGCGAATTTCTCAGGATTCAACAACCATAAACGCCATCTCCCTATTAACTTTCTTTCTCTGCCTCCCTCCTCCAGACCACCACCCAATTTCTTTATAGAATCTTCAAGGTAAATTTTCCAGCTTTGCTAAAAATTATAACCTGTTAAACCCATTAAAAAAATCAATGTTTATTTGCCTATGCATGTTCTTGAACCTAGACATATGATCCTTATTTTGTTGTTTTCTTTTTACTTTAATTTGGCATAATGTTTACTGGGATTTTTTTTCTAATATGTTTCTGATAGGTTTTTGCGTTAAGGTACTCTCACCTGTAAAGCAAAGATTCTATCTTTCTGTATTTTTATGCATGTAAATGGGTACATATTTGCTCACCAATGAAGAGTTCCTTGCATAATTAATTGGGTTTTGCAGGTTGAGGGTTTGCCAAAGAAAAATAACTTCAAGACAGTTTCTTGGAGTGCCATTATTGTCTTGTTTAGCGGGAGATAATGCTGGTGTATACCCAGAATCAGGGGACGCCTCAAATTCAAGTGATTCTCCAGAGGTATTTGAATACCTTTTTTTTTTTTTTTTGGTTGCCTTTCTGCAATGAGTTTACTTATAATGTCTGTTGACATTATGTCAGTGGCTAAGAGGAGCTGGATTAGTGGATTTCAAATAAAACGTTTTGTACATTTACATGTTTACATTTTGGGAAATTTGTGTTCTGCCTGAATTGTTTACTAACTATAATATTCCACGCAATATTGTTTTCTATAAGAATTCTATCCTATCAATATGCAAAACTGTGTATGTGTTCTTGCTATTTGACCTTGTTGCGGCTGTTTTTAAGCGTGAGGATCACATTACTTCACACATAGTTGAGGAATTAATTATTCTTTCTGAAGTGTGTCTTTTTCTATTTCAAGTGGTAAGAGCTCGCGACGCACCCTTTATATTTGGTTTTGCTTACAAATGTTCGCTTGCAGGGGGCGGCCTTTGACATAAAACTTCCAAGAAGGAGTTTATTGGTGAAATTCACTTGTAATTTATGTGGTTCAAGATCAGAGAAGTTAGTAAACAGACTAGCTTATGAAAGGGGAACAGTATTTGTGCAGGTATTTGCACATTGATTCTTGACTATGTCCTTTTTGGTTCAGTTCAGCTATTAATTGCAAGCCGTAATTGTTCCACTTTAGACTTGAAAGTATTTACCAAAAAAAAAAGAGCTCAGGAAAGACAATAGGATAGTTAAAAGACAGAACAACATTCTGTTGCTTTTTATCTTTTGGCAAGTAAAGAAAGTGAACTAATCATATGATGCATGAGATTTTAGAAGTTCAGTAGTGAGTTTGTCATGTCTCTCGCATGCTCTTTTTGGGTTTATCAATGCCTAACAATGGAGTATGCTTTGATTCCAACATTCTGTCCTTCTTCTTAACATCAAGCACCGAAAGTGATTTTGGTTCTATTCTCTCCAGTGTTACTCTTCCATTTTCTCCTTTGAACAATGGCATGGAATTTGATTATCCACCAACATCATAATTCTTAAATAATGTGGGGATGAAGCTTTCTGGCACTTGTTGCCAAATAATCTAGTAACTGATGAGAAAGCAAAGCATATTATATTTTGACTATTTTTCTCACTTGCGTCCTTGCTGCTTTGCTTCCTGACTCATATTGCTACTGTTCAGTGTTCAGGCTGTCTCCAACATCACAAATTAGTGGACAATCTTGGACTGGTGGTTGAGTATGATTTCAGAGAGGAAATGGATTCAGATTCAAATGCAAATAGATGCTAGTGGAAGTTTCATTGCACAATCAAAATGCATTATGGCTGTATTGCAGTTACATCTCAAATGCATATTTGTTTCATATGGATTGACAAATCAAATCAATTTGAATATCTGGAATCATGGTTCCGGAGTCGCATTTAGTGAATTCTTTACCATGAATATCCTGCTTCTAAATTTCTTCTCATGTATGGCTACACAATGAAGCCTCTCCAAGACAATTTCTAGTTAGTGGATGATAACTAATAGAGTAGTGATTGCTAATCCCATGCAGGACCACATACTTGATCTTCCTTGATGCTGCAGAAGTGATGCTGCTCCATTCTGAAACCAAATGAAGAGATATGTGTTATCTTGTGAAATATTGATAATTGTTCAGCCACTGCATTAACTTAATACACAAAGTAGGTATTTTGTATTAGCACTTGTTGGCAGATACATTACCAAGTCAAGAGTGGGTGATGGTGCTGGTGTAGTTACTGCTGAACCTTCAACCGTAGGTGGTGCAGGAGGGCTTGGTGGTATGGGTGCTGGTGCTGGTGCATGATGCCTATGGTGCTTCTTCCTTCTTCTTTTATGCTTGTGTGGAGCTGGTGCAGGCGAAGGTACTAGCTCTGGTGCTGGGGCTGGTGGTTTAATAGCTGGAGCTGGGGCTGGTGGTTTAGTAGCTGGAGCTGGGGCTGGTGTTGGTGGGGCCTTAGGTGGTGGAACTGGCGCAGTTACTGTTGGTGCTGGGGCTGGTGTTGCAACCACTGGTGCAGGTGCTGGTGGAGGTTGGACTGGAGGAGGTACCTGTGGTGGAGGTACTGCAGGTGGCAATGCTGGTGGTGAAACGATGGGCAGTGGCGGTGGCACTGCTGGTGGTTGTGTTGGACTCGAGACAGGTGGATTTTGTGGGGGTTGTGGTGGGGGGGTCTGAGGTGGTGGTGTGACAGGGCTCGAGGCTGGTGGCAGTTTAGGTGATGGTGATGTTGTAGGAGGATTAGATGGTGTTGCTGAAGTCACAGGTGGCTGTGTTGTGGTTGCAGGCGGGTTAGAAGGCGGAGGTGTAGTGGTTGGGACAGTAGGGGGAGAAGCTGCAGGTGCTTGTGCATTTGCCAAGGCTAAAAAAATAGCAAAAGATGCTGAGAGGAAAAGCCACGGAGATGTGGCCATTTTGTGTTGTTTGGACAGATTGGACAAATTGAATCTATTATATACAACTATGCAGTTCCAGGCATCCTTGGAGTAAACGGTTGGTAATTTGGAGGGAGAAATGTAGTTTTCCTGTGAGTGCTACAGCTCCCCTATTGATTATCAAGTTAGATCAGTTGGGAAGGCTAATGCTAGAATGGCATAAATTCGGGTATCATAAAATGCCAATCATGCGTTGACATATGCTTCTAGATATAGAAAAAATGAGTATAGTAGTTTCTTGCTTTCAGAATGTCTTAGAGTTCATTCTACGATCTGTCAACCTCCATTTTAATCTATTTTAACTGCTGATAATTTTATCGCTGAAAAGAAAATCAAGAGAAAGGGGAGAAATAATCATTGAGATCTCTGTACTAAGACGTGAGAACAACAAAGATAATGAAAGTTTAACCTTGAGGTTGATGCAGAAATTCCTCAACCACTATTTATTTTCATCAAGAAAGCATGTGGTGTATTAGAGGCAGTTGATTAATGGCAGGTTATGTCAAGATTATGGTGCCAGCGTTGTGCCAACAAAGACTGCTTACCATCCTTGGACCACCCACTGCCTAGTCGGTAACAGAATTGATGATTAGAACATGAGAACTGAACTTGGTTATGGAGTCTTTATCAAATTCAAGAATAGCAATTCAAACTACCGTCTTTGCAGTTTGCAGCATTGTTTGATTGTTTGATCTTTTTTGCCCTGTTGCCACTAATCTTCCCACAGCAGGAGTATTGAGCCTTGCTTTGAATTGATGCACCGAACTTCTAACAAATCCAACACTTCATCTCATCACTGACTTTCTGAACTAACAACCTTTTGCTCCTGAATGTAACTTTGAAACTGGGTTTACATGATTTCTGGACAACTTTCTTTATAACTTAATCTAAGAGATGTTCGTAAGAACATAAGGTAATGTTACCTCAGGAGAAACATATTTGTGATTCGCTTCTTATAACTGGCGTAAACAACTCGTATCTATAGGCTTACAGCCTGAAAAAATGAAACTGCTAGAAGTAACCCAAAAAAATTTTAAATAATTAAATAACCCTGAAGTTTACTTCAACATAAAAAAAATGTCAGTAATTTACATTATTAACCATTTCTCTTGCCTGACACCTTGACGTTCTAGAACCCCTAGATTTTATGTCACATCTTATTGTTGAATGATTTTTATCAGCAACTTATTCGCGTCCGTTTAAACTTGTATGAAAGTTCAATTTCTCAAATTAAGTTCCAACCATCATACCAAAAGCTTCTTCGTGTTAAGGATTTTGTACTAGGGTTTCAAACTTAACCTGACTTGTTAACAGGCCTTCATCAAAATACATACCTACGATGGTTGCTGAGGGATCTTCAATTCAAAACTTAAGGTTTATAAGTTACTAAAAAGCTTCATCACAAAGGAAGAGATGCATTAAGTCGCTAAAAGAGCTCCATCACTTTTTAACACTTCCGTGGAAGACAAATAAAGACCGATTTAGTTGGTGCAGTGACATCATGCCTTTCTACAACATTGTGATTCCTAGAAGCCAAGGCTACAACATTGTGATTACCAGAAACCATGGATGTCCTTTAAAAATTTTCTCCAGAAAGGGGTTCTAACATCCCCTTTTCTTCTTCCCTTTGTAGAAACACGAGAATGAACACAAAGTTGGATTATTTGAAAGCTTAACTTCTAGACTTTATTTTACAGCATCTGTAATGAGTCACAACATCTGATCAATTACAAGCAGAACATGAGATGGAACGCATCATGAATCTTGGTCAAAAACCTTGACGGGTGATGGTGTGAAATGGGAAGACATGAAGGTGGAGTGGTTGGTTCTGATTTATTATCCTTCTTTCTCCTCAGTTGAAAGAAATGCTGCATTGTGTCAGCACACTCTGCTGCCAGTATTCCACGTCGAACTACTATTTTCGGGTGAAAGGGATGAACAGGAGCAGGGGGCTTATCTGATAATTCCAATCCGCTTCCTCCTTCACCATTTGGGAAAAGCCTGCATATTATTGATGGAAGATCATAAGGAAAGCAAAAAGGAATGTCCAAACAAAGTACTCCATATTAATTATCGAGAAGGGCATGGGCATGCAGACAGAGAATTAAGCTCCTATTGCACCAAAGGAAAAGAACTATGAAATTTCTTCAAGCACAATCTGGAGAAAATATATGACATTGCTTACCTGATCCAGCTCCCATCAGCTCCTAGAAGCTTATTAGGAGCTCCCCAAACGACGGTGTCAATTCTAGCTTGAAGTATTGCTCCAGCACACATGGGACATGGTTCAAGGGTAACATACAGTGTCGTTTCCTACAGACAAAAATTTGAATAATGAATGGCACTGCTCAGCTTCTTGCAAAGAATCAAGGTGCATATAGTGCTAGAGATAAACCGACTTAAGTGTTTCTTTAGCACAAATTGAAAACTTCAACCACAAAGTGATTAAAACAACTATCATAACTGCATAAAAGGCAGTCTAAACACAAATATCAGAGGCCCACCTTTACCATTCTATATAACTCTAGCTAGAAGTCAATAACAGGGTGACGTAGTTTTCTTCACTGAATAGGAATAGATAACCAGATCACAGTAATAAAGAAACAAATGAGATGGAGTAGAAGAAATAGTATGATATGCTTTGATAAACATCTAGAACTCATAGAAAACCAAACTTGTGCAAACATGCATTCAAGTTGGATCATATAGTAGTTAGTTGCAGCAGTAACGAAGAGCACTTTCTCCAAAGAATACATGAAGTTTTGCTTGAGTGAATGGCCTAGTTGCTCAATTCTTTGTGCCAGTAACAGGCAGCTGCATGATTCGTATCAAATACAGGCAGAAAACACAAGCTCATAAATAGGTCTACACGTGATCATTACACTTTGGCCTGTCCAAAAACTGATGATAGAGTTTGTAGCATTTAATGGACCTAATACTCAACTAAATTGCAGGAGAAGCAGGATTTCTGTGTGAAGGAGCAAAAATCCAATTTAGCTTCCCCTCCTGTTTCAGACTTCACAAAGAAACACCAAACTCAAGGTTTAGATGTCTCCTCTTTTCTTCTAAACTTTCAACCCAGCCAACCACGTGCAATTGATTTTATTACAGTTATATTTTAACTTGAAATGGACCAGCAGGAGAAAACTATGTTACTCGGACTCAGGTGCGGGAGTCCTGTGAATACAGGTATCTAGTTTAAAAATGAAGAGTCCAACATAGGCACAGGGCAAAGTAAAGAGTCAGTTGAGAAAATGTAAAGATAATATATGCTGTTCCCCTTTCAAATTACACTTTGGCATTTAGAAATAGTAAACACATTCTCATATGGAAAAATACAACTCCTATGCAGAACCCAGAATCCAAAGCTCAGATTGCACCAAAATCATCCAGAATTAGTGAGGTGGACATGCATATACCTTTTAAGGTCCTCCAAAACTTAATGCAACAATAACCTATTTGTAATACTAATGGTCTATATTCCATTGTATCTATATACTCCCCATGCTTCTCACATGGGCATTACAAACATATAATTACACAATCTACTAGCAATATATGAAGTTCCAAAGTCATCTGAAAAAGGTCCTTTTGAGAATACAATTGAACCATAAGAAGTAGAAAAAGTTTACCGAGAGTCTCCATGTGCGAAGTAAGTTCGATGCCTCCCGTATGCAATTTATTTCTGCATGAGCAGTGGAGTCACGCAACTCTTCTACTCTGAAATATCATATGAATTACCTCAAATAACTGCTTCCAATAATTTTAAAAAAATGTAAAAAGGACCAACACACTACAACTTACAGGTTATATCCACGAGCAATTATCTTCCCATCTCTCACCAACACAGCACCAACAGGCACCTCCCAACTGTCAGCAGCTTTTTTTGCTTCTAACAGTGCTTCCCTCATGAACATTTCATCAACCCTTCTTTGCTCCATTTCGAGCCTATATGCTTCCTCCCATTCATCAAATCTGTCTTTTACAACTTGATCACTCCTTCCAAGTTTCCGCCTTTCCAATTCCTCGTTCTTGCTTGCAGGCCTAGGATTTTCTGTCAGAGTAGTTGGAACTGGTGCATCAATCTGTACAACTGTGCCACTGCCTGATCCTCCAGCCTTCCTAGATGCTGAGTTTTCTCCTACAACACGCGATCTTCTAAGCTGCAAGGAAGGCAGTGTAACTGATGATTCTGCTGCTCTGCTTTCAGGAAATGAACGCTCAGACTTCCTCTCAGATGTTGTTTCACCAGTATGAAAAGAATTTTTTTGAATGGATGAATTGCTTTGCAAGATGCTTGATGAGGACAAGGAACCTCCTACTGTCTGCTTCATCTCGCCCTTTGAACTTGATAAGCTGGACACCTGCCCTTGACTTTCAGAACTAACTTTTTCATCTGGTTGCTGGTTGACAGAAGCTGATTCTTCCGTTAAGGTTACCCTATCATCTTTTGTCTCCGAATGAACATTTTCATCAGGGTCATGGCCAGAAAACCATGTTTCACTACTTGTAGATTGATTTGGGGAACTCTTTCCACCTGATTTTGCGGTTGAACCGTGTTCAGAACGTGAAGCCCAGCGCAAGCGAACTATATCTCCAATGATGTTCCACAAAGACTTGCCAGTTCTCTTGACAACGGTGGTCCCGTTATTGTTTTCCTTCTTTATTCTTCCTGTTTCAAGATGTTCCTGCATAGATGGTTCAGCTACATCCCAACTTTCATCCGAAGGGCCTTTGATTCCAGAACTCTGAGATAAACTCCTAGAGTCCTGTTCTCTTGATTGAGAAACTCTAGAGCTGTATGAATTACGACTATCATTTTCCTCATGCACCAACTTTGTTTCATTTGTTTTCTTCACCTCACTGAGTTCAGAGGTAGAAATCTCATTCCTCACCTTCTGAACATACTCTCCAATATAATGAGCAGAAGATTTTTGTAGTCGTTCAGCTGAACCAAGTGCATCTTCATGTGACAAAATTTTCTGAAGCTCCCCCTGGGCCTGATCACCTGCACTGTGGCTTTGTTCATGTAATACAGTAAACCCATCAGCACTTTGTTTAGTTGCTGATTCACCATGAACTGAAACGCCGGCTAGTAACTGAGAAGGAGGTTCTGTTACTATGCTGGCTGTTACATTATCAGCACCCACATCAGATACACTAATTTTATTTTTCATATTCATCTCTAACTGCTCTCTCAATCGAAGATCTGACTTATGAATGGAGCTTGATTTTGCTTCATGTTTTTCCATGCTATGTCGAGTTTCCTTCTTTGAAACTGAAGTACTTTCTGAATGCACTTTTTGAGTTACTTGTTGACACTTTTCATTCGAGTCCAGTAATCTGCTGCCCTGGCCAGCTTGGCGATATTGCTCTTCTCTGTTGTTTACAGAACTCAGGTCCATACTTGAATAATCTTCCTGCTTCTTCATTCTAATTTCAGATTGTCTCACAGCACTAGACATCCCTCTAACGTCCATTGCTTGAATTTTTGATACGTCAGTGAGTTTGCTTGAGTTCCTCCTATATTCATCTTCCCTGCTTAGGTGACCAGCTGAAATATGATGGTCACTTTCTTTTCTCTCAGAACTCATAGATTTCGAAGAACTATCATTCCTACTATGATAGAGCTTATGGGATGCAGAAGAAGTTTCCGTATCAGCATCATGAGCCTTGGACATCTCTGTGCATTGTTTAGACTTCATTCTTGTTTCACTCTCATGTCCTTGGCCATGCTGCTCTCTGGCTTCCTTATCAAATTTGACAGCCAAGTTCATTTCTTTGTTTCTATCATCAAACTTTGCACTTACTCCATAAGCACTTTGTTCGACCTCTCTATACCTTGATTGCTTGTCAGCAAGTTCCTTGCTCAATTCGGTCTCTTCCATGGAGACATCAGTAAGCCTCTTCTCTGATTTCTTTCTCCACTCACCCTCAACAGAAGATAATGCTCCAGAAAAACCCACTTGAGTATTTTCTTTTCCCAACACATCCCCTTGTCTCTTTGAGTAATCCCCATGCCTATGATGCTCTTCCTGAACTTCATCAGACACAACTCCTTCATTCCTTCTTGAGTCTCTCATGTATACTCTTGATAATTCTCCCTCACATTCCTCCTGCTCATGCTGAGCTTCACTATCAATCTCAAAATCACCCGAAGAAAATGAGTGATAAGATGAACAACTTGATCCATCTTTGGTGACCCTTGCCTATGATCCTGTCTTCTGGACAAATCTTCCTTCTCTTCAACCCTCACCCTTTCCCTCCAATTCTCCCTCAAATGTTTCTCTCTTTCCTCCTCTCTCACTTTTTCTTCTCTCAACAAACTGTCCCTCTTATCCTTCTTAGCCCTCATTCTTACATTCTCTCTCAATAGGATGGCTCTCTCTTTTTCTCTCCTATCATCCTCTTTCTGCCCCATTTCCCCCTCCTTCGACCTAATCACCTTCTCTTCATACTCAAACTTAGATTGACCATCCAAAACACCCGGACCACCATTTTTTGTCCGTCTCCTCAGATTATTCTTCCCACCATTCCCTCTCTTCTCCGCCTTGACATCCCTAGATGACTTCCTGCTTCCCTCCCTAATTCTATAGCACTCGTCACTAACATCCTCAGTCAACAAATTAAGCATAATCTCAACCTCATCAATTCCGTTACTATCATCACAAACATCACCCCATTCACTCGTTTCCTCTAAAACCATCCTCCTAATCCTCCCCTTTCTCAAATTCATCCCCTTAAAAATGTAATCTTTCTCACAGTAACAGCTTCTTCCAACATCAAAAGGCTGACATCTACTGTTAGTAAACCGGTCTAAACCATTCAAGATCAGTTTTTTATAGGGTGACCACTGAATCAAATTAGACTGCCTTAAACCATATAAATAGCTAGGACTAGAAATGGGAAAACTGCTATACAGCGAATTTCCACAACAAGAACAACATGATGATGGTGAATACAGTAAAGGGTTCCGATCAATTCTATCGTTTAAGCAGTAAGAATAGTCATTGAAGGAAAATGAAAGTGGCCCTTTACACCTTACATGGAAGCTCGAGCTCATACAGGTGTTCTGCATTGCTTCCAGTGCGTCTTGTACGTGTAGAGGGAGGGAGGGAACTGGGAAGGGAAGAGTTACCTGTAGATGAGATGGGAAGTGGGTTTTGACAGAATCTCTCTCGGATTCGTTAAGCTGAAGCAGCAGTAGAGTAAATGTTTAAGAGTTTACACCACATCACATGAGTCTGGGCTGGATCAGATTGGGAAACTCCAGCACTTGTTTTTTTATTTCTACTTTTAGTTTTCCCCTTTCGTTATTCCCTTGTGGGTTCTTTGTTTGCTTATCGAAAATCAAATTGCACTATTGAAGTGCTACTCAATTGAGTCAAGCTATTTTGAACTGAGGTTTTGGGCTAATCTATAAAAGATGTACAAGTGTATATTGAACGCTGTGTTTGAGGCCAAGCCAACCCACAAGTTGAGCTTTATAACTCAGAGTACTAGTTTCTGAATTTTGAGTAATGGTTGTACAATTGTAATTTATCTTTCATTTTACCTGAAGATTCAATAAAAATATAGATATCTATTTTAATTAAATTGAATAAAAATGCAATAGAGGTATCAAAATCATTAACTCCACTTATTTTGTCTGTTCAATCCAACTAGAGTTGTGACCCAAAAAAAAAAAAAAGTACTAATAAGAGGCCTCAACTTTCCATCTAGAATCCAGCTCCAGCTTGAACCACTTTTTGATTGCCATTTTCTTCTTAAAAATGTTTACATTTTTCGTGAATGTATTTGCTAATTACCTTAATATGCCATATATATCAAATCAATACAGTATATTTTTCTACAAAAAAGTCTAAGAAATAGCAATCCAAATGGGTTCTTAATTACCTTAATGACAACATTACAATAAACTAGGTTTTAATCTATGTTTGATCTATTTGATTATGACTTTCTACAATTCCCCAAGGAAAAGTTTATCATTTCCTTCTACGTCCTAAATGTTAAATTCTGGTGGATTGTTACCAAATAACTGAAATGAAAATTTTGGCTTTTTTCTTTTGGTCCCTTTCCAGCATTCATAATCTTAGATGTTTTGATCAGGGTTGAAGATGATGCCCATGAGGATAAAATATAGTCACATCACCAGCCTAAGTTGTCTAATTTCTTTTTTGTACTAAAATAAATAGACTATTGATTAGCATTGTTACACACTTAAAAACTAGAAACTCAGTCTAATTATCTTTTGAGCTGTGACCATGCTTATTATTTCTAGAAAATTAGTATTAGCACCCCAAATAAGGGCCTTTTGTCCACTCCTTTAAAAATATTACAGGTGGACCAGTCCGAAGCCAATCCCATGTATCCGGATCAAAAACTAGTTCATACACGTTGATACTTAAAAGCCCAATATCATTCCATACAAACACTTCATTGGGCTTTCCAGATTCACTAATTACCATTTTCTACTAACAAAATTCTTCCGTAAAGTTAGCCATTTAAAATGAGGATTAATCTTTTTTTTTTTTTACTCCGTCAGTGTTATATTAGCAAGTGAGAATTGGATTTCAAATTCAAATTAAGATAACGTAACATGCATCAGAACTCGCAAATGTATACTGTCAATTTAAAAAAAAATGAATAATATTATGCATCGAAACCCGCTAATATATACTGTCATTCTAAAAGATGAATTCTTAAGATAACTAGTTTTCAGTCATTTAAGTATCTGTCCCCTCGAAGGAGGAAGTTCAACATCTATTTGCATGAATTGGCCCTCACTTGATCACAAAGGAAACTCTGCTTTTTGAGTTATTGATCACTATCGCTACTCGTAAATGTCTCCAATGATGGAGGGGACATATCTGGGTCAGCCCGTTTCTTGGCCACCCAAATACTTCTACAAACTAGTAGTGGTGTATAATTTTGGGAGAGATTCATTCTTACTTAAAGACGAAAATTTAAGACTATTATTGTTTATTTGTAAAAAGTATCAACAAGTACATTATGCATTAATATTATTTTTTTCTGGCTTTCAAACAAAGAGAAATACCTAATATTCAGTACCACAAGAGCAGCAAAACTCGTTCGACAGACTAATTCACACGATGCTAAAATTGATTTGTATGCATTACACAAAACACAAATTTGGATCCATATTTATAGCTCAAAAGTATGGGAAGCGTATTTGCAGGTTCAAATTTATTTGAATATTACAAAAGCTATATACTTTGGCGGATTTGGGTATTTCAATTTTTTCCAAGGTTGCCTAGCTAGCTTGTCCTTTCATGCTTCTTCCTTTAGCATCAATATATTAACAACAAAACAAACATTTTACAGATACAAAACAATAAAAAAAAATGTTACTACCAAAATTCTTAAAAGGGTCTTTGATTTCAGCACAAGTACCTTAAGAAAATCCCCAAAACCAGCTTAACTGATAAACACATTTGTCAGGCTATTGTGAGGATTTTTAATCGCCTCTAAGTCCATTTGATCTTCTTGAGGTTTGGAGTCTCTTATTGGCCAAAAAATTAAAAAAAGACAAAAAGGGAATATGAATGTCCCAAAGAAGATTCGACAGGATAATGACATTGGTTCCCAGCAAGTTACAAAGTTTTCCAAATTGACAGACCAAAGCAAGTGATTCTCAAGGCAAGATGCCGATCAATATCACAAACCAACGTAAGAAAATGTCCAAAGCCCATTGGAAGCTGCTAAACTAGGCCTGCAAAATGCACACGGCATCGTAGCACAGTAGCGGTGCTGAATCTTTATGAAATTATCGCACAGCATAAAAACAACTTTTGCCTTTCGTTTTCTAGTCATAAGCAACAAACAACAATGGTGGCTTTATTACTGTTGCCGGCATTATATCCACCCAGAGATTGCCGGAGACGAGACAGATTATGGTATAAACCTTTTCCTGTAATTGTGCTTCTGCCCTTCAGAAAACAAAAGGGAAAATGCTAGCTGTAGCTAGGCTGCAAATTGGCATCTAAAGCCATATATCCAACCAACATTTTGTCTATCGATAGCAGATTGGCAATGTGACATCCATTTTAATTTTTTGCCAATTGCAGGCCATTTTTCTAATGACAAACTGGTTGCCAAATGGGACAATTCTCAGTCTAAATATTCAATATTTTGTCATAACCTACTGAATGCCGTCGGAGACAAAAATTGTGTTTGTTACAGAAATGTACTTTGAGAAAGGCATTACTATATACATATATGCACTTTGTGTCACGGAAACTAAGGATACCCCTCCAAATGTGCAAGTGTTTTTCTGTCATTCTTTTGTCTTTTATTTATTTATTTTTCTTGGGATACCCTTTTGAGTTTTCAGTCTAGGAGAAAACGTGCAATTCTCTCAAAATACTCCTCTCTCTCTTTTTGGTTTTTGGTCACGACCATCAATTCACTCTATAGTCTTCATGTCATATTGGTTTATTTAGTATTGTGCGTTTGTAACGACTAATTGCTCATTTTGGAGTAGTACAAGTCATTTTTGAGACAAATAGACAACATAAAGTTTTCTCAGTTATTTCGGCTTAATCCCTCATCAATGGCTATCTATGTCACAAATTCGAATAAGTGGAAATAGTCAAGAAATGGCAACTGTTTTTAATGAGAAGCTTAATTTGGGTCATCTTTTGTGTGCCCTTTAATGTATTGTGTGTACATCTCCACTCTTGAACACGGATTTTACTTTTAATATACTACTATTCAAATTAGGTAAGAGTACCTAGAATGAATTCTCTACTGATATCTTGTGCAGGATTCTAGATGAAACATTTAATTCATTGGTTTGGTCCTTCGCATTAAGTCACAATATATGCAGTTTCCTCCATCGATTTCTTTGTTAAATAAACTTTGAGAGGTTGAATTAGTCAATTTTTTTCGTTAAGTGCTATAACGGTCTAGCTATCTCCTATACGTTACCCTCCTGCTCTTACCATACATAATTTTGATGATTTTTTGATTGTAAATCTAATGAATTGTCTCAAGGATGTTTAAATAATACTGGTCATAAAAATGTGAGGAAGTTATTCTGCAATTGCCTTGCCTTTGCGAGGAAAAAAGAAGAAAAGAAGCTTACTCGGGGAATGCTGGGTCAATGATTCATGCTACAAAGAAGAAAGAAACTGAAAAGAGATAGTCAATTATATATCTAACACAAGTAAAATAATGGGGTTGGTCAAGCAATCAACGGTCTACTGATTCAGACGACATGGTGGTGGTAGTATAATATAAAGAGACGCAGGTGCAGGAAAATAAATGGTGTTGAGAGAATTGACTTAAAAAATTACGAATGTCAACACGACTGCGCATGACCGCCAATGATGTTATACATCGAATATTGCCTTCAGAACTTTCTAGGAATGAAGAACTCATTAGAAGTACAATTTATCATGAATTAGCTTCTGGAGCTTGAAATTTTATTTATAATGTATCAGTCTATTTGATGAATTAATTCGAATTTTCGAAGAAATAGAGACAAAAAAAAAAAGAAACAAAAAGCACATCGTATCAGATCCAAGAGTCGAACCCTAACAAACTGCGAAAATAATTTAAGGGAAAACTTTTCTTGTTGTATATTAGTTTTTCTATGGACATAAAATTTCACGATTTGATCGAGGTTTGAAAGGCCAAAGGCTACATATTGGAGAGCATTATTGATTATTCCGGTATGAACCAAGGAAAAAAGGTGATAGATTCATAGAATAGAGTTACATACAGATGAAGATGAAACTTCTGCTGAGCTTCTTCCGAACTGTCAACGGTGAATTTGCCAAGCAAGTGGTGATGCCCTCCGGGGATTGGTCTGGTGGCATGGAACTGTTGAAGATGTGGCGTTGCTTGATTTGAATCTCGTTGCCAACAAGTTGGAGGCGGGGGATTAGTCTGCGGGGTCCACTTCCTGCGGAAATTCCTTAAAAAAAAAAAAAAGAAAAAAAAACCAAGCAAGTGGTGATTTCCATGTTGAACACTGAAGAAGGGCTGAAACAATATCAAAATCGTGCTTAGACAATTGATTGATGCAACACGGAAGAGCTTACATCATTGATGGCGGTACGTTTTAACCACCCCAGATACCTGATTTTGAATATGCCTGCATGCACATTACCAAGGCCTGATATTTTCTGAAAAATCTACATTATTTAATTAAGTACTAGAAGCATTGTGGGACAAAGGTTATGCAAGAGATTACGCCCCTTTTGATGTGCTGTCGAACTATTGATTAGAATAAAAAGTAGCAGATTTGTAATCTAATCCTAGTCTCTCACCCTAATCAATGCACGCTCGTTTGTTTGGATAGGAGAATTCTTCCAAAATTTACTTGTTTGCATCATCAACACATTTTTCAACCACAGTATTTTTTTTCAAATTATTATTTCAAATACTCTCTATCCAAACAAACGAGTTAGGATAATGCTTATTTGTCTGCTTCCAAGTTTGTCCGAAGCTTGCTTTTGTGCGCTTAAAATGACTGAAAAGTGAGAGTTCACGGATGAACAGTTTCATTATCCAGTTTTGTTCCATTAGTTCTGGCTTCTCCTACCTTCTAGTACTGTTAGCTACCTCTTTTTTTTTTCTTTCTTTCTTTTGAAATGATTATCAATCAAGTTAATGATTTTCTTAGAAAGATATTTAATCAATTAGAAGTTTATAATCTTTTATTTGGCCTCCTAAGACTCAAATTGTCAGTAGGGGGAAAAAAAAAAAAACTATCACCCATCCTCTGAATTGGAATATTTTTGCACCAAAAAATTTTTTTTTTTTGTTAAAATTATAACACTGACCCTCCTTTATATTTAGAGCACCAAATAGATAAACCGTGATTGATATATGGTTAAACTTCGAGTTTTATTTGCAGAGAGAGATGTAGATATTCTCAAAATGGTGTACCCCTTAGGACCATCATTTGCCTGAAGTTTGGCAAGGTCATAATTTTCGAACTTCTAGCAAATTATTGAAAGATGTATGGCAAAAACTCCTGGATGAAAAGAAAGAACAAAGCAAAAGAGTGGATATTAAAATAACCATATTGACTTATTATTTTTGTATTCTTCTGGCCTAGTAGTTTCATTCAATTTGTTGGCGTTATGGATGTGTACAGTGGATACAAATGACTAAAAAATGAATACTGAATGGACCAGCCTTTTCCAGCCATTTTTAATCTAAACAAGTAGCTAACTAATACTTTATCAACTATTGATTCCCTGTAGTGCTGATAGACGTGAAAACTTCCCTACATGGATTATGTTCAATTTCTTTTTTGCCTTTAATGGAACTGATGGCTTCTCATGGATAATTGAGTAAGCAAACTATAGGACATGTATCAAATTCCAAAGTAAGAAAGGTAAGGCTATCAATTATGCAATACCTAATAATCAAGCTAATAAATATATGTAAAAAATACACAGCGCACTTCGAGTTCTAGGCATACCAAAATAAATCATGTTTCTATTATATCTCCAAATAAATAGATAGTCTTGAAGAAACGAAAGTATTCAAAGGAGGAGTAACGAATAGAAACGTGAAAACCGATCCAACTTTCTTAGTTAAATAGAAGAGTTTAAGACGTTAGTGTTTTAAAACGAGTGTTATTAATTTGGTCTATATTTAACTGTACAATAAATGTGAGTTTGTACATCCCGATAGTAAGTTCATTGCAAACTAGATACACTAATAAGTACTTTTGGGACATCCGAGAAAAATTCTAAAAACAAAACCCTTAAACAGGTAAATCGTATCCTACTCTCCGAGGGTTCTAGACTTGCAATTCCACACTATTGATTAGTAGTAGCAATCAAGTTTGGCCTATGATTGATGTCCAGATATTTAACGAATGACTTCATTTCTCACCCTTTTTGTACATGAGAATCAATATGAACCAAGCATCACCTGTGACCAACTCAATTCAGTTTGTATGGTAGTGGCTGCAGAAGCAAACTGGTGAAATAGACGACCAGGATTATTATACATAACCATTACCCCACCGCTGGGGGGATTGTTTGTTTGATTGTTTCAGTAGTGCGCCGATGCAATTATATCAGAAGACCAAGACTAGATAAACGACCCCTTTTGTCGTCAGCCAAGAAAAATAGGTGCTTCGTTTTGTCTATACTCTTTCAAGGTTTTGGACGCTTTCTTTTCTGCATGGCTATTCTCTGTTAACTTCGCTGTTAAAGCGACTCGTATTGGTGGCTGTTACATCTTTGTTTATTATCGGAAAGTGTTGTCGCGTTTATGGGGGTTTATCTTTAGGTGAAGGATAAGATTTACGTAGCAACGGTTGTTAAATTTTTCTAGATTCTCATGTCATGACTTTCTACCAAACCATGTTTTCTGTCCCTGGATTTCTCTACGATTGTCATAGTAGTTGTAACATAAAATTGATAGCGCCGATGAAATTGATCTGAAATGAGATGGATGAGATTAACTATAATACACAATTTTTAATGAGAAGCAGATTTTGTTATGATTTTACACGTTGTCATGTTAGTGTCTTTAAATTGTTATCGTATTATCCATGTATGTTATATTGATGTACGACATAGTTGAAACAGATGATTGCTGAAAATTCAATTTCCGTATTTTATGAGGTACGTAGTATATGCTAACCGAGAAAGTTTTAGTCTAATGGTTAGAATTGAGACTAATAGAATTAAGGGTTCTAGATTTAGATTTTTCCTCTCTTTTTCTGTTGTTGTCATTTTTTTAAATTCTATCTCTGTCCTAGTAGAAATTTCCTTCTTCCTAAGTATGTACTATCTAGTTGCCTTCTTTCGTGGTACAAGAGGACCCAACATAAGTGACAGGCTGACAGCTTAATTGAGAGTTTCCGATACGAAACTTCCTGTTAATTTCTTATATGTTGAAAACCACTGCTTTGTCGAATATGAGATATATAGGTGCTCAGGTCCATACTAAATCCACGATCTCCAAATGGCTAGTTTTGATATTAGACTTTGAACAAACACTCGTGCAACACGAGCAAAAAAGCTCATCCACAATTATTAATTTATGGGTAAATGACAAAAAAGTCCCCTGTGGTTTAGATATTTCACAGAATGGCTCCCTGTGGTTTGAAATCATACTAATAGGCCCCTCATGGTTTGGAATAACATGAGAAGTCGATGGAAAACGTCAAAATTAACGGTTCCTAGTGAAATGACAGAATTGCCCTAATAATATAAGGAAAAATAGCAGCAGAAATGCAGCAGATTTGCTCTGTTCAGAAAAAATAAGAAGAGAGAAGAGAGGGGACAACCGAACCCAAAAACTATAGAAGGAGAGCGTGAGTAGATCAGTGAGATATTTCATTTTTATCGTAATCAAACAGCAAGATCGAAGTAAGATCCATCAAATTTTTCATTTTTTGCAGCCAATGGAGTTTTATTATGGTATGAAGGGTAGAATAGGTATATCATGTCAAATTTCGTCTTAAAATACTCATTTCTGTAATAAACACTTGCATTTGGAGCGCTTTTACGTCAAACGCGTTAATTCTGATGTTTTCCGTCGACTTTTCATGTTATTCCAAACCATGAGGGGCCAATTAGTACGATTCCAAACCACAGGAAACCCTTCTGTGGAATACCCAAACTGCAGGGAGCTTTTTTATCATTTACCCTTAATTTATATAGTAGTCCTTTGTTTTGTGAAACTAAAAACAGCTCCCAGTGGAAAGTAAACAACGACAATGAAAGAAAGGAATGTCTTAAGGAAAAAAACAGGAGACGGACGAGACCACACGGCTTTTATCTCAAAGTTCATTGAAATGCCTTTTCCTAAGACCATATGGAAAAGTTTTTGCATCAGTACTTTTCTAGGCACCACTTTTCTTCAATCCAGTGGTTCAAGTTCTTCTCTTTAATCAAAAGTTGTAGTCCGAAATTTTTACTACCTGGTTCAGATTAATATAAGAAATTCACAAATATTTTTTATCCAATGCCTAAATTCTTGAACACAGATATCGCTTTTACTGGTCATACAATTGAACTTTACCTGTTTCTTTGAACTCATTCGACCAGTGGCATCTTTTATCCCATAGGGATTTTCACATTAAATAAGGGTTTGTTTGGATTGAATGTTGTGCAACGCAGATTCAACCATAACATCACATTAAATGAAAATGCAGTTAGTGGTTTAGGTGGTTAGTT
Source organism: Gardenia jasminoides (assembly GCA_013103745.1). Classification (NCBI taxonomy): domain Eukaryota; kingdom Viridiplantae; phylum Streptophyta; class Magnoliopsida; order Gentianales; family Rubiaceae; genus Gardenia; species Gardenia jasminoides. The sequence goes on from CM023105.1 coordinate 39,033,019, forward strand.
GAGAAATAGTGGCACTTCAATCATCTCTTGTCAAATTTTTTAGTTCTAAGGCCCTATTCCTCCAGATAAATAAAATCTAAAACTCATCTAATTATTGTTGATTTTGAGTGTACGATCATTGGGACAGAAACTCACTCTTAGCCAACTAACATCATCCCTCCTAGATATGGCCTGAAATTGTTAATTTCAAATGTATTGGTGTCCATGTCAAAGTTGATCAAATCTTGTTGAATTCTATACATCAAGCATATGAACCTTTTCTTTTTCATTCCCTTTTTTTTTAAGCAGAAAAATGGTGGAATTTAAGAAGCGAGGAAAAGGAGAGCGAAATTGAATCTAGAATATCTAATTCTTAGTTACTTAAGTTTAGTCATTCGCCCATCAACTCCTCCTTGGCATCAAACGTAGTACAACATGATTTTTGGTGACATAACTCATTTTGTAAATAAAGAATGCCTGAAATTTTTTACCTTCATGCAAATTTATAATTTAACATTATATTTTACCAAATAAATTAATAAAAGAACAACTTTTTTACTCGTGTAGGGTTAACATGCCATTCAATAATTTCGTATTTAGGGAACTGTTTTAAATATATAAGCTATGCTAATTGTTCTTTTCAACCAAACTCTTTAAATACTAGTAGCAGGAACTTCTAAGGGTAGTCCTAAGTCCACGTACTTTGGTTTTTAGCAGTATATCTGATTAATTGATGTTGACTAATTACTACTACAAAGCATGCCCAGTCTTTATTGGAGAATTTTTTCTTTTCTTTTCTAGCACATATGTTGGGTACCCGTACATCCATACCCTGGGATTATTAATCAAAGGAAATTATATCATTATTTTTTCTTTCATTGAAAGGCCAAAAAGTAGATGAAACTCCATGCACTACAGATATATTTCAAATGTAGTTTTTTTTTTTTTTTGGGGTATAGTGTAAAAACCTCTCGTTAATATTCATTACACGTTTTTTCAAATTAATGGAAAAGGAAAGAAAAAAAAAGAAAAGGAAAGTCCTTCTGGATCCCACAAATTAATTGCTAATACTAGAAAGGAAAGTCCTTCTGGATTCCCACAAATTAATTGCTAATACCAGACTAGATAGATTTTCAGGGCCCTCCAATTTAGACATTTATTATTTCTTCTTTAATTTTGTGGTCTCCACACATTTGTCTACCATTTTCTATATGTTTATGAAGCAAATTTATTTCATGAAAAGCTTCTATATTCTTTGATAATCAAACGCCTATAAGACTAGTCTGCCACCAACTATGAAACCATAATGCGGCCGCCCCTTTCTATGCTTTAGGTCCTTCTGATTAATGCTAACATTAACTCCTTTCAGTAAAGAATTTTGACCTGATGAATTTTCCTGGAATTTGATTTTCCAAGAATTTCATTCTTTTTTCTTTCTTGACAAACTGCCAGATTGGATTTTAGGATGGGTATTCTTATTTTTTGCTATAAAATTCAAATTCTTTCAAAATACAATCAAGTTGGGAAAAATAAAATCTAAAGAATAAAATTAATTACATCAGTACGATCGAAGTTTACTGTATATTTCTCAGGAACTGACAAAACCATTTTCCTTCCTGTAATAAGAAAGGATGTTAACAAACTTACAAAAAGATGAAACACATAAACAACGCATTTTCACTCCTTTTCCATTTTACGCATGCATGTCGATTATGAATCTCTTTCAAGTCAAAGTTAACTCATTTTTTGGTGCGTTTATCATCGGATGACTTCTTCAATTTCCCTACCAACTGGTTCGAACGTTAACATCAATGTGACTTTATCCTTGACAAAAAGGATTACAGTAACAGGTGAATTCATAACCACACACAAAAAAAAAAGAAAGGGGGGACCTAAACTTGACTTCAACGGCACGCACTCTCTCTCAAAATTGACCTTTTTACTTTTATTGGAATTATTCAAAATTATTTTTAGCAGCGGAATGATAGAATTTAAGATGCGTGATGGAGTAAGGAGATTTGAGATTAAAATCACTTATGAATCATAAGGTCTCAATTCTAACTACTGAATTAAGATCTTCTCGGCTACTAGTTATTCATTTGTGGAAAGTGATACTTTAGCTAGAAACTAGGGCACGAGATGACAATAAATCTTGGTCTTAGGAGCAATTCAAACATGTCACCAGATTAGAAAAATTCAGAGCTCAAGGACCTAAACCAAACATTTGATTCTGGCTTAGCTTTCAAATTGGATAACGGTTGGTGGATGGAAACCGAAATTTTGCATTTCTTCAGAATATGAGGGTAGCAAACAACTCATCTGGTGCTACTGTGATAAATTAGATAAATTATAGATGAACACGTTTGAAGTTTAGCTAGCTACCTAGACATGGTTTTCTACCTACTAATGCTCATCATGCTGCCAACGCTTGCCTACATATGACTAGGTTGACGTTAATTATGGGCGAAATATGACTTTTCAGTTGTTGTTGAACTTCTCTTAATTAGGCCTTTGTAGTTTGTACAGACAAAGTTGGAAAAGTATAGCAAGAAATTCGAAGGAGAGAAATGACGTGACACATCAAGAAGTGACAAACAAAGAAGCATAAATCAGTTAAAAGGAAAACATGCTTGGTCTAAGACGTGAAAATTGTTAAATGTAGATTGGACCTATCGAATAATTTTAAACGGTTCTTTTATTTATTTATTTATAAAAACTCCTAAAAATAGTAATACAAACGGGTTCTAAGTTAAAAAAGAATAAAAAGAGAAAGCTAGAATGTTTGAATGGGTGAATGTAAAATTTTTTTTTCTTTTCTGTTTGATTAACCCGATGGAAAATCCAAATAATTTTTTGGTTCTCTACTGTCCTTGTGAAGTTAACTTCACGAGCAAAATTCGAAGATGTTGAGGAGATATGTTTAATATATATGTCTTTCGCGTGCTCAACTGTTTATGATTTTCTTTCATTGTTCTTAGAAAAGAGACCCCGTCATTCTTGAGCGGTAGAGGCAAGTTGATATTGTGCCGGTGGGTCAAGGGACCCGATGCGTTTCGTTTTCAAGACACTTGTTGCTGGTGAAATTTTTGGCAATTTTTGCTGCCAATAGAAACAATCTTGACTCAATAACACAATAAACCTCTTCTAAACTTATCCTCATCAACGATTGTGAATTTTACCCTCAAGCACAATTACAACTAAATTGGGTTTAGGCTCTTCATATAAATTTAAGATTTAACATAGAAAGAAACGGTTAAAATTTGTTGGCATATTAAATCAAGACTCAAAAACAGAATTTTCTATATTAGTATTTAGCAGTGTTTTAATCAAGTTAGGTTTTTGGTAATTCTAATAGAATCATGTTATGGTAGTTTTATTGTTTAGAAATTGGCTAGAAAATTTCTTGTATTTGTAAAACTTGTTTATCAAGTTATCTACTCTATTAATAGGAAGTCTTATTATTGTTGTCAATTGAGAAGAGTAAAATTTGAGAATCTCATTATTATGTGTGTTTATTGATATATTACTAATATTATTTTTCTTCCTCCCACACATATTTGTATGTGTGTAAATTGCCTTCCTCTATTCCATATACATTAATTCCATTAAATTTATCTCCTACATCTTTTTGGTTGATTTTTTGGGTTCTACAAAATTAGAAATGTCTTCCCCCTCAGGGGACCATATGAAATAAGCAAAAACAAGTAAAGAATAGGAACCCAAAAAGAAAATACAGAAAGAAGGAAAGTAAAAGCACCTAAGAACACGGTTATGTCTACATATTCTTGAAGTCATCACTGATGCTGTGCATTACAGCATTTGTAAGTAAGCAGAAGATTCATAAATTTTCATTTTTTTCTTTTTTTTTTTTTTTTTGTGGGTTGACGAGGCCAATCCCTTTTCTCTGTTTTCCTAATTGCGTGGAGTCAGAATTGAAATTTCCCGGAAAAGAAAAGCCATTATTGTTAATCAGTAGCTATATGGAAAATTGTTAGGGTACTATTCTCAGAGGCTTTTGTATAAGAAACCAACCAGAAATTCTAGTAAATTTTTATGTACAGAAGAATTTTCTACAGAACCATTAGTCAAGTGACCTTAAAATTCGTAGCTTCACTCTCAAACCTTCTTTTCCTTATATTTTTCATTGTAAAGTTTTGAGTCTCACTTATATTTAAAAAAAAAAAAAAAAAACCTCTCTCAATTGGCAAAAAAAAAACAAAGAAAGAAAGAAATTTACTCCATCAATGCTCAACCGAGTATTTACTCAGTAGAAGCTAGAAGGGAGTAGGGCTAGCCGCTTACCCATTAGCAGTGTAGTTTGGCGTGGCGGCCTTCTGAGCCGAAGACCTGAGGTTGCAGTTCAGAGTTGGGCTCGTAGACGACCATTAATTAAGCCGCCGCCTGCAAAATCAGATACACATGGACATGGTCACTTCAATGAACTCATGTTTCGCGTCATTCATGGATCCGAGGACGTGACCAGTTTACCAATTACTATAAGGGATAATTTCAGAAACCTCCCTTGACATTTATGACTATTTCACTGACCTCCCCTGAGGTTTCTAAAATTACACTAACCTCCCTTGAGATTTAGTGTTTGGTTACAAAATTAGTCCAAAGTTAGATAAAGTACATTTAAAAAATGTTTTTTGGAGAGAGATGAAAATTTTTTTCATAAATGCCCCTCAAGCTATTGTACAAGTTGTATTAGAGACATAATAAATACTAATAAAAGATATAAATAATTAATAAAAGACTAAAAGTGAGAGAATGAAGTACAAGAAGGAAAAGTATCTACTTATCGATTACCAATGGTTAGTGCTTTAAAGAAATGACTATTATACAAGCCAGTGGAACTGATGCATAAAAGCCATATTGTCACCATATGTGCAAACAAGAATCTAACCTGCTATTATCTAAACAATTACATTCTCTACCAATGAAAAATATTTTATCATTCATAAGCATGTACTTAATGATTTACTGACAATTTCGTGCTACAATAAAAGATTTCAAATGGTTTCTTATCACTTAATTTTCAAAAATTCTAAAGATATCTAATTTCTCCTTTCAAAATAAGGGCACGAAAAGAGAAAAAGAACTGCCACAAATTTGGTGATAATTGATATTTGTAATAAACTCATTTTAACAAAAATTATGACTAGCATCAGAAGTTTTTGTCTAAATATGCATTTAACCTATATAAAAAATAATATTGAAAATAATGTATCTTGATGAAGAAATGAATAATTAAACATCAAAAATATCATTTAAAGACAACATATAATCTCATTGGGCATAATAGTAATTTTACATGGTATGATGTAAGCAAATGGACCCCAATTTCTACTAGGGGAGGTAAGTGTAATTTAAAAAATCTTAGGGGAGATCAGTGTAATAATCAGAAACCTCAAGGGAGGTTTCTGAAATTATCCCTTACTATAATTTATACTCGGTCTTATTGGAGATTGATATGAAATTTCAAAGAAAATTTCTATTATGTTTCCATTGTCCACATGAAAATAAATTTAGTCATTGTTTGAAAAGTCCCTAGAAAATTTTTATGCATTCTGTGAACACATTTTTCAATCACTTTTTTTACATTACATACATCAAATCATTACAGTATATTTTTCTTACAAAAATTTTAAAAAATAGCAATCCAAAGGAACTTTAAATTTTACGTTTAAACTTATCATATGAATATAGACAATAATATTTATTATTATCACTCTAAATACTAATCTACAAGTTATGTGACTTTTCAAAAAATTAATGCATGAAACCTATTTTAAGGACATGTTCGGTTAGACAACCATTTTCTGGATTTTTTATTAAAAAAAATAAACGGTAATGATTTGATGTACATGAGGTAATTTGAGAAATATGATCATAGAAAATATAAAAAATTTTTTGGTAGAAAACTCCAATCTAAACAATGCCTTAATTTATAATAAATTGGTAAGTATACAAATGAAAACAGAAGCATTGGATGCTGCATAATTAGTGTTCTACTTTTGCCAAATGTTGATTTGAATAACCTCTTTTTTATTTCTCTCTCTATTTCTTGTGGAAGCAGCAACAAGTCATGACCTCACCGCCTGAAGAGACTAAAATCACTGAGAAGTCTCCCTAATAAAGAGGCTATGAAACTCAGTCGGGATTTTGATCCGGGAAAATTGCCTAAAGTTGTCCACCTAGGTAAAAAAACAGACAAGACTGCGCAAGAAATCCAGTTCCCATTCATATCTTTCTACTTCTAGAAGAACACGAGTGCTATCCAATGCTGTACCTGAAAATTCCTCTTTTCTTGCGAAGCAATTAACAATCTACGTTGCCAAATGCAGCAGACCAGAACAAAAGAAACAACCCCTCAAATTATACTCGAAACCATTGAACGAGATTAATTAGCACTGATATGGTTTCTTTTCTTGTTAAACAAGGTAAGAGATTGCACGGACGCAAACAAGAATCACACTCGAAAAGAAAAGACTAGAATGATAACCTGTTTTGTAGCATGCGTTGTTAAACTAAAATCTCCATACTTGTTAATACAATTATTAACACATAATCCTGGCTCATCATAGTAGATGTGTGAAATAACTTGCTGATATGTGAATCCTTCTACAATCAAATCTCTAGAGATCTTATTTACTTCTTTTTCCCAAAATCCATTAATTTGACACCATATATTCCAAATGCTTGAATGTAAAAGCCATAATTGGAAAAGTTTTAGTGCAAATTATTCTATGTGTAACTATGGTTTCATACAGATTTGGTGATTTTGACTATTTTTCAAAAACTTTATTACAGCTATTTTTGTAAAAAAAACAACTACCAGATATTTCATTTGAATTAGGTATTTTTTAAAATGTATTTTGGACATTTTTAAAATGTTAAAAAATTTTCACCACCTACCACCACTCATTGCCGCCCCTCTCCTCCGCCATTACCACTGGCCTCTCTTTCTCTCTCTCTCTGTCTTTACTCCTCCCCAACCCCTCTCTAATCCTGTTGATCGTGAACGAGAGAGGGAGAGGTAGGAGAAAGGAGGAAGGAAGGGGAAGAGAGAGAGGAGGGAGGGATGGCGGTTGCACCGCTGACATGGATGGGTCATGGCTGGTGGTGCTAGAATAAGAAAGAAATTTAAGATTTATTTAATTTTTATTTTTAAGTGCATTTGAGTGCGTTTTTTAGAGTTATTTCTGAAATTTTTTACAGTAGACTCAATAAACAAAAACGATTTATGGGATAAACTCTCAATCCAAGCGCAGCCGCATTATATCAGTGGATAGGTGAGAAGTCGTGTTACAGCTTAGCCACTAAAGTTAACATTTAATTTTACGAGCGATTGCAATTAGTAGGAAAAGACACCAAAGTGCTATATTATGGAAGTTTGACCAGGTTTACCAAAAAAAAAAAAAAGGAAGTTTGACCAGTCTCACACCTGTTGCACTGCGCCTTCGCCGCCATGCTGTCGCATCCTACAGGTTCCCACCTTTAACTGCGCGTTTTTCTTGTTTAAATAAATTATTTTGATCAAGTACTAATTAAATGTAATATATTTCTGAAAAAAAAAAAAACTAAGTCCATTTTATTCCGGAAAGGAATATTCATTTTACCCCATTTATGTAAAAAAAGATATTCATTTTACTCCCTTTCCCTGACACTGAGCAGCTATGAAAAAGGAAAAAAGAGCTGTATTTCCAATTCAAACAATTTCCCCCTTTTTCTCTCCTGTGCCAAAAGCCTTTTACTTCTTCTTCTCCTTAGATTTTTATCTAATCATCACATTTGTACACGCACTAACACACCTTAAAATACACACACAAGCATTAGATACTATGTGTGTATGTATATGTATACAATATATACATGCATATCTGAAATGAAGTATTCTTTTGTTGGTCTTCCCTGTGTATAACTGTATATAACACAGACACACAGAGAAGACCAATCCACCCAAAAAAAAACCACCAAACCTCACAACATTTTTCCTTTCTGCAAATACTTCCCGCGAAAAATTTTTTCATCATGAAAGTGAGAAAACATCAATATAAACCCGAGGTCATCAGAACCCATCTACCATTATTATAATGTAGACTGATTATCCATTTTTATTAATAATTCTGGGATTTTCATGATTTTTCCCCCCACCTCTTGTATCAATCATTTTCGTTGTTTTTATGGTTAACTATTAAAATGTTTTATTAGCACGTCAAATAGTAGTTGAGTTTTGAAAGTTTCTTTGAGCCAAAATGCGTGTTTACAATCCAACGGTTGTAAAGTCAAACCCATGAGAGAGAAATAGAGGAAACAGAGAAGGGAAGAAGAAAGCGAGATCCAAGTCAATGTTCAAAGCGTTAGGGCCGAGTTAAAAAATCAAATATTAGGACAATTCTTCCTCAATACTCTGATTCTCAACACATTTACTTTCTTTCTTCTGCTTCATCTTCTTCTCATTGCATTGCACCCCAACACCCATATATATCTCTCATATATGATTTTTAATCATCTTTTTGTATCCAATTAGCTGTACATTAGTAGACGAAGCCTTCTTTGTTTCTGGGTCATTTTTGTTTCAAATGTTGGAGCTTGTTTCGTGGAAATATTGAGGTGGGATTGTTGGAAAAACAAGGTTGATGATTTCAAGGATATTCTTCTGAATCCTTGAGGTTTGCTGTTTCCGTGTCTTTTCGGATTCTTTCTTTGTTGTTGTATCTTTGTAGCTCCTGGCTGCATAGTTTCATTTTCTTCATCTGAGTTGTGCTTGTTTCTTGATTTGGGAGCTTTTGAGCTAAAAAGCCTTTTTCTGGGTTCTGTTTCTTGGATAAATTTGCTTATTCTTTTTGGTGGGGTGTGGGAAAGTTTTCACTTTTAGGCCTTTTTTGGCCTTTTATTGGCTCTGGTTTTCTGTTCAAGGCTGTCGTTTGCAGAAAAGAGCTGCATTTTCAGTTCAAAATTGCAACTTTGGAAGGCTAAAACCTTGATACTTTGAAGTGGAGGAGTTATTAGTTTGAAGTTGACCCCAATGGCACCAAAAGACACAAACAGAGTTGGTAAAAGAAAGAAGCTGCATTTCAGCAAGATCTACTCATTTAGATGTGGAAGAGGTGGTTTTAAAGAAGATCATGGGAGTATTGGAGGACCAGGATTTTCAAGAGTGGTATATTGCAACGAACCAGCTGGTTTTGAAGCTGGTTTAAGGAATTATCCTGGGAATTATGTCAAGAGTACGAAGTATACAATTGCCTCTTTTCTGCCTAAATCTTTGTTTGAGCAGTTTAGGAGAGTGGCTAACTTTTACTTTCTTGTTTCTGGTATATTGGCCTTCACACCTTTAGCTCCTTATAGTGCTGTTAGTGCTATTATTCCTCTAATAATTGTTATTGGGGCGACTATGGTGAAAGAAGGTATTGAAGACTTGCGCCGACAACAGCAGGTACTTGATAATTAACCTCTCTCTTGTGCTTTTCCTTTAATTTAAATCCCTTCTACATTTTGAGCGTAATTCGTTCGAGACATTAATGAATTAGCTCATACAAGTAGATAGACTTTTGTAGAGAACTTTCCAAGTCAGAAATTTTTTGTGGAAATGTTTGAATATCTAGATGAAGTAGAAGGTACCAATATATCCATAACAAGGATTTACTGGGGCATAAAAGAAGATGGATAGGAAAATTTCAGTATTTTTGTTCACAATTAGTTGGTAAATTTAGTGTAGTAGACAAGCTGAGATTGCTTTTGATTATTAAAAGATATAAATGGTCTGGTATAAGCGATTAGATATATCTGCTGCTAGGACTTTTATCTTTTTATCAAACGAATTTGGGTCTTATTATTGCAAATTGAATGCCTGCACTTTAAATTCTGTCTTAAAAAATTCTACTCATATTTCAAACTGACTGCCACCGTCAAGCTTGTCTTTATGTTGCTTGTGAAAAATTTCTATTTCAGGATATGGAGGTGAACAATAGAAAAGTTAAAGTACACCGCGGTGATGGGCTTTTCCAGGATACAGAATGGAAAAATCTCAGAGTTGGGGATATAGTTAAGGTGGAGAAGGATGAATTCTTTCCAGCAGACCTTCTTTTGCTTTCGTCCAGTTATGATGATGCAGTTTGCTATGTTGAGACCATGAATCTTGATGGCGAGACGAATCTGAAACTTAAACAGGGATTGGAGGCAACTTCATTCTTGAATGAGGATGCAAACTATAAAGATTTTCAGGCACTTGTCAAATGTGAAGATCCAAATGCTAATTTGTACACTTTTGTTGGAAGTATGGAATTTGAAGAACAAGAATATCCTCTTTCTCCTCAACAACTACTACTTAGAGACTCAAAACTGCGAAACACGGACTATATCTATGGGTCTGTTATCTTCACTGGTCATGATACCAAGGTTATTCAGAACTCCACTGATCCCCCATCAAAGAGAAGCAAAATTGAGAAGAAAATGGACAAGATCATTTACTTCTTGTTTGGTGTCTTGTTCACGATGGCTTTTGTTGGATCAGTTTATTTTGGCATTGTAACAAAAGAGGACTTGGATAATGGACATAAGAGATGGTATCTAAGACCGGACAGTGCTAAAATTTTCTTTGATCCCAAGAGAGCTCCTGCTGCTGCAATATATCACTTTTTGACAGCCCTGATGTTGTACAGCTACTTGATTCCAATCTCCTTGTATGTGTCGATAGAAATTGTGAAAGTCCTTCAGAGCATGTTCATTAATCAAGATATCCACATGTATTATGAGGAAACTGACAAACCAGCCCATGCACGCACCTCAAATTTAAATGAAGAACTTGGTCAAGTAGATACAGTACTTTCTGATAAGACAGGGACATTGACCTGCAACTCCATGGAATTCATCAAGTGCTCTGTGGCTGGGACTGCTTACGGGCGTGGTGTTACTGAGGTTGAGAGGGCTATGGCAAAGAGAAATGGGTCTCCCTTAATGGTAAATGGAAAGGATGTTGTTGAGGATTCCCCTAAGAGTGCCACAAAGTCATCTATTAAAGGCTACAATTTTGATGATGAGAGGATTGTGGACGGCAATTGGGTGAATGAGCCACATGCTGATGTCATACAGAAGTTCTTTCGCTTATTGGCAGTCTGCCATACTGCTATCCCTGAAATAGATGAAGAAACCAGGAAGGTTTCATATGAAGCTGAGTCACCAGATGAGGCAGCTTTTGTGATTGCCGCACGAGAACTTGGATTTGAATTCTATAGGAGGACGCAAACTACTGTTTCAGTGAATGACTTGGATACATCATCTGGCAAGAAAATTGAGAGGTAAGTACTTTTAACTAAGATCTTGCTGTGGCTGCTGATTTGTTACATCAGGATTTCCGTAGTTGAAATGGATGCCTCTCAAAATCCAAATTTCAGACGTGTCTTCCAAGTATATAGCTGCCAGAAAAAATGAATCTTTTCATGCCATTGAAAAATGATACCTGCCTATTGCTTTATGTTCACCTGAATGGAATGTTTTGACAAAGCTTCCTCACTTCTTGCAGGGAATATAGACTTCTAAATGTTTTGGAGTTTGACAGCACTAGAAAGCGGATGTCTGTTATAGTAAGGGATGAGGAAGGAAAGATTCAATTGCTCTCTAAAGGTGCTGACAGGTTGGTATAGTAATCAATATATTACTGCTAATTCATGTAATACATACTCCTATATCTACTTTCAACTGTTTCATGGAAAGTTTTTTGTTCCTTCCGCTTGCTCTGATGCTATCTCTCTCTTGGCCACCTTGTTACCAATCCTGCAGCGTCATGTTTGGGAGGCTTGCAAAAAATGGAAGGGAATTTGAAGACCAAACCAGGGAACATGTTAACGAGTATGCTGATGCAGGACTTAGAACTTTGATACTGGCCTATCGGGTGCTCAGTGAGGAAGAGTATAAAACATTCAATGAAAAATTTCTAGAGGCCAAGAATTCAGTCAGTGCTGATCGTGAGGCATTGATTGATGAAGTGACAGAGACAATTGAGCAAGATTTAATTCTTCTGGGTGCAACAGCTGTTGAGGACAAACTTCAACCTGGGGTAGGTTTTCAGGTTTTAACCAGAGGTAACTTATCAATTACAGTAAACATGAAGATAAACATCGACCTGATTATCCTTCCTTTTTTGCCCCTATTGATCTGTTTGTGCTAGGTTCCTGAATGCATTGACAAGCTTGCTCAAGCGGGCATAAAATTGTGGGTTCTGACTGGAGATAAAATGGAAACTGCAATTAATATAGGGTATGGTCATTTGAAAAAGCTTGTGGCATTTTTAAGTTTGAGAGGTTATTTTGTCGTTCATTTCTAACTCCAAAAAATCTTGTTTTGCAGTTATGCCTGTAGTTTGCTTAGACAAGGGATGACGCAGATAATAATCACGTTAGAGACCGCTGAAATCATAGCTCTTGAAAAAGGGAATGACAAGAATGCTATTGCGAAGGTATATATGAATCCTGTAAACTTCCAACTAACTTTTAGTCATGTCCATCTAGAAGAGAAAATGAGCAATTGATGCTTACTGAAAACTGTACTTATTGCATGTCTTGAGAGATGGACAATCTATGTGGCATACCACTCCCGTTCCATGCTAAGGGCAGGTTTTGATGGTATTAGGTCTGATAATTTTTGGTGTGGATTGGAAAAGGAAAAATTTACCTGCTTTTATTGCCTCAAGTTGAATTTCCAACTAAGTTATGTGTCTAAAACTTCCTGCACCGTGTCTGTTTCTTGTTTCTCCTTTAGAGTATGTTGAAACAAGAAGGAAGTTTCATTAATTCCTTTTTCTGGTGGAAAATTGTCTTACATTGATGCTGAAAGGAATATAAATAGGTAGTTTGATGAGTTAGTTGGTTTTGACATTTTCCATTGGCTTAGCTTACTTTATCATCTTTTACTTGTCCATGTCAAATTTTCTTGTGCAGCTACTTATACAACTCTTTGTTAATAACTGTATTATGTGGTCTAAGAAAAGTGCTACAAATTATTTTATCAATAGGCTTCAAGGCAGAGCGTCATCCGGCAGATTACTGAAGGAAAGGCCCAGGTTAAGTCAAGCTCTGAGGCATTTGCTGTGATAATTGATGGGAAATCTCTTGCTTATGCATTAGAAGATGATACAAAGAATTTGTTTCTGGAGCTTGCAATCAGCTGTGCATCTGTTATTTGTTGTCGATCATCACCGAAGCAGAAGGCATTGGTGAGTCCGGACCACATCCAAAACCCACAGGCTCAACCCATCTGATTGTATTGCTATTGAGGACTTAGTTTTTGATGCTAAATGCAATTGCTACTGGATATGCAGGTTACAAGACTTGTTAAAGATGGAACCAAGAAGACAACATTAGCCATTGGTGATGGGGCTAATGATGTGGGAATGCTTCAAGAAGCTGACATTGGAATTGGAATCAGTGGTGTTGAAGGAATGCAGGTAGAGAATTTACCTTTTACATGATTAGTTTGCAGGAATCATTATGCTTTTATCATAATCTACCACTTCTTGTTTTCACATTTATTTTCTTGTGCAAATCAGGCTGTCATGTCAAGTGATGTTGCAATTGCTCAGTTTCGATTTTTGGAGCGCCTACTTCTGGTGCATGGACATTGGTGCTACCGAAGGATTTCTTCAATGGTAATGTCTTTGACTATTATCTTGATAGTACGTCTTTACATATTGTTTGCACCCTTATTACAATTGAAAGAACATTGGTTTTTATCTGAATACAAGCGGTTTTGGCCTTGGATCAGTTCATTCAAATATACAAATCATCTTTTTGTCATATTCTATCAACCTCAAACTTTCTTAATCAGTGATTTAATTTGGATTATCTCTTCTTTTCTTTTGCAGATATGCTACTTCTTCTATAAGAACGTCACATTTGGTTTTACTATATTTCTATACGAAGCATATGCATCATTCTCTGCCCAGCCTGCATACAATGATTGGTTTTTGTCCCTTTACAATGTTTTCTTCACATCACTTCCGGTCATCGCTTTGGGAGTTTTTGATCAGGATGTATCTGCTCGGTTTTGTCTGAAGGTATGCCTTTCATCTAGAGCTACGTTTATAACAATATTGCACTGAAACTGGCACGTTCAACTTATCATATTTAGAATTTTAAGCTGTTATAAAAGGATTATTTTTCCTAGACGTATAATAAGAGAACACAGATGTTGCCAAATAAGCAATTAGCAGCATTTTGGGTGTTCTTTTTAAGCAATGAACATCAATTTGGGTGTTGATCACTATCTATAACAGCTGTTAGGTGATTGCAACTATGCCTACTATTTCCATTGGAGTACATCATCCATCAATGAGAAGCCATATACAACGGAAAAGTTATAGCTCCTAAGTGTAATTATTCAGAATTAGAATGTGTAGTTTGAGCAAATACAGGAGTCTGCTTCTGTTTTGGAGTCTCTATCTCATAAATTTATATCTCAAAGGACATAGCCAAATATTTTATACTAGCCCTTATCATTTATTTCTATGAAAGGATGGTTCCTTACTGATTCATTGGGATTGTGTTGCAGTTCCCACTGCTGTACCAAGAAGGTGTACAGAATGTTCTCTTCAGGTGGCGGCGCATTATTGGCTGGATGCTAAATGGCGTTTGCAGTGCTGTTATTATCTTCTTTTTCTGCACTAGAGCGCTGGAGCCACAGGCCTTTAATAAGGATGGAAAAGTTGCAGAATTCGCAATCTTGGGCACAACTATGTACACTTGTGTTGTTTGGGTTGTGAATTGCCAGATGGCTCTTGCTGTCAGTTACTTCACCTTAATACAACATATCTTTATCTGGGGTGGAATTGCTCTATGGTACCTTTTCCTCCTGGCATATGGAGCTATAACTCCCAAGTATTCCACAACTGCATACAAGGTGTTCATTGAAGCCCTTGCCCCTGCCCCAGCATTCTGGATAGTAACAATCTTTGTGGTTATCTCGGCCCTGATTCCTTATTTTTCTTACAATGCAATTCAAATGCGGTTCTTTCCCATGTACCATGGGATGATACAGTGGATAAGGCATGAGGGTCGCTCAGATGACCTAGAATATTGCAATATGGTGCGACAGAGGTCAATACGCCCCACGACTGTGGGGTTTACTGCACGTTCTATGGCAAGAACAAATCCATTGGATGGTAGGAAGCAAAATCACAGATAACATGTACAGGTGTGTCTTACTTTGAGCTGCTGTAGACTCTAAACCTCTGAATTTTGCTCTAAAATCAGAACTGTAAACGGTGTATATGATCCTGCGGCTGTCTTTGGTCATGGCCATTGACTCCAAGAATAGCAAGTTCAAAGAAGAAACAGCATTCAATTGTACCATCTGTGGAAGCAGCAGAAACACACCGAGGAAGTTTGTAAATGTTGATAATTAGTGATAGAAGCTACGATATATTTATTCATTTTCAATGTGTATTTTGTAAATTATCGATACATACATCATAGAAAGGCAGAGTTATGGATTCTTTCAATGGGGAAGGGATAGATTTTCCCTCCGATCCCGCCCTCTTGTTTATGGTCTACTCTTTTGTAATACAAGTTCATATCTTTTGAACAATAAAGATGTTCTGATCTCTCATTTGAGCTTGCCACCTGTAGTTTTCTTTGGTCTCTCTCTGTCTCTCTCTGTTGACTTGTGTGTGCGTGAAATATTGCAAACCAGCAATTAACTATGTGACTGTAATATTCTGGAACTGAGTCAAAGTTCATCTTTCCAATCTTAAACTTGTACAAACTACATGTACATGCTGCAGTTAATATGGAACCACAGTTGATTTTATTAGATATGAAGATGAACATGCACTGCAAACTAGCAAGGTGGCATTCTTCAAATTTTGTTCCTAGTGAACATCATTCCGCCTCTTACAACTAATGACAATTGTGCCTCCAAGTTTCTTTTTCCAGCTGGTTAAACTGTCTAGTTTGGTGGCAAGGGCATATTAAGCTTTTGAAATGAACAAAAACGCAGATTAGATTTAGGCTGCATTATATGGTGCATCAGTAGTGTGCTTTTGTTGATACCAATATTTGATAAGTTGAACAGCCAAGATCACAGAACGTATCCCTTTGAAGCAAATGAAGTATCATATGGCTCAGGAACAAATGCTCTATTTGCTTCAAAGGATTAATCCATTTTGTGGACAGAGTTAAAACAACGGTACTGAAGAGTTTACTAAGAGCCCTTGCGAGTTGCAATAGGCCTTCTATGATGATTCCTTGATTACTCAAATGGATCAATTTTTAGGGTGACAGAAGCATCGGGATTGTCCAAGTCATGTTCATTTGCCTGAATATGAAGTTTCTTCGGTCCTGTTTTGAGGAAGATGATAAAATATAATGCCCTTTTCGTACAGAACCTTTCGTATGAGTGATCCAAATATCGTCATTGTGCTGGCAAAGTTGTATTCATCGTTGTCATCTAAATATCAAAGTTACATGGATTAAATAACAAGAAAGAAAGAGAAGAACAGACCCAGATCCAGGCATGATGAACCCTGAACATTTCATTCCTGAAAATCATTCTCAAGTACTAAGATACATCCCTTAATATCCAATTTATATTTTAATTTCTGGAGAGGGAAATGAGACTGATTATGGACAATATGAACTATCTCTGGATACTTTCAAAATAAAATCCAACAATGAGCCCACAAAAGCGAATGTTTAGAAATTTTCTCCGCGAGAAAAGTTCTTTCGAGTAAAAAAGAATGAAAAGAAAAAACAATTTTCTTGAATCACGCACACACAATTCAGAAGTGTCTCTTACTATGACCTCCAACATATGCTTGTTGCATAGTAATATATATATATATATATGTACAGGTCTCGTTGATTATGTACATGGAGGCTCTAATTCGACCCCAAATGAAAAAAAAAAAAAATACAAAAGGTAACAAAAAATAATGGAAAAGATCAGAAGTAGAAGTCAACGAGGCCTAAGCCTAAGGAATCATGGATATGATCATTGTCAACTAACTATAAGAAGTATGATGATACAACAATGATATTACCATCTTGGCTGAATATCACATTTCAGGGGAAAATTGACAAATCATACCACACAATCACCGATCCATCGATCACATGACCGTTAGACCAAGAAAATCAGAGGCAGATTTGCCTAAAACGTTGGCAAACTCATTGAAGCTAATGACCCCATCTCCATTTGTATCAGCATCACGCATCATTTCAGTTAGTTCTTTATAGGTCAAGGGATGTCCCATTTTGGCCATTTGGCCAGCAAGTTCAGCTGCAGTAATGAAACCATTGCCATCGCGATCAAACGATCGAAACACCTCCATAAGTTGTTCTTGATTGATCAGAATCTCCTCATTCATGTCTGGCAAAATGGCCTCAACCAGCTCTTCAAATTCGATTGTGCCATTACCATTGGCATCCATGTTGGCCAACAGATCATGAATTTGATTCCCTGTTGGTTTTAGCCCGATGGAACGCAGCAGGGCCGCGAGCTCTAGCTGCGTTAGGCTACCATCCCTGTCCATGTCAAAGCGAACGAAGATGTCCTTCAGCTGTTTAAGTTGATCTGATTGAAGCTTAGCCATCCCTAGGATGGTGGGAGGAGAAGGTGCAAGAAGGAAGAAAAGAAAAGGACCAAAATATTGGAAATTGTCAGCTGGTTGAATATGTGGGGTTGTGCTTTTTGCTTAAATTTAGTGATCCAGACTTAGGACCATGTTCAAGTTGTCATTTGAGTCAAGAAAAACTACTAGTACAAGAAACCAAGAGTTAATTGCACTGATCTCCTTCATGGTTGACATAATTACAAAGACTTCTCATATGATTGCTCAGATTGCAATGACTTCCCCTATCTGTCATCTATGTTTATGTCTATCATTTTGTACTAGAATTTAGTATGGCTAAGCTCTTCTGTTATACTGGGTTCTAGTTGCACTGAAAATGCGTACACTTTCCCTACATGCTTTTTTTTTTTTTTTCAACTTACTTTTTTGTTATATTTTCCCATGATATTATTTCTTATTGTACTAATTAGAGTAATTGACAATTCTCAACCCCTTTTACTTCGAGGTAAAGCCATATGTTGAAAGTCTATGAGAGTCAATAACAGCCGTAATCACAGAGGTAAAAAAGAAAAAATTATCTCAGGAGATACTATCCATAATTTTTAGACATTTGAAGGGAATTCATGCAATTTATCCTAAACCAACATGTTTATGGGTCTAAGGCAATACCGCATGTGAGTTGTCTTTGTCTTCTAATCGTTAATCATGTGACCAAGTCTTGGCAAACTGTCTGCTCTGTAATTGAGGAATTGACCTTAAATTTGGCTATGTGAACGTATTGGACACGATTTATGATTCAATTAGTTAGCTGGAAGATTCAAAAGTTCACCAACTCTTGTTCCCTATAATTGCTTGCTTTCTTGCGAACAAGCTATTAGCTACTACTTCCATTTGGTTTTCATCTTGATTCTTAATTCAATTCAAGATTCACAGAACAGATAGACGCGTAATTGGAAGTGAATTTTCTAATGCTGCCCCAAAAACACCCAAACGGGATTTCTGATAAAATAAACCAACTCTAGGATCCAAAAATGGGATGTCTAAATTGATGTGTTAGTGCTATTTGAGTTGGTATTGCTATTGGTTATTGGGTGGTAGTCTAATTCTATTTCATGGTTCATCACAAGTTGGTATACGAAATTCCCTTAAAATGTTTCCATGGAATTCTCCCAAAATAACTCTAATCACACTAAAACATCAAGAATGTGCCAATTGAACCCCTCAAAACATTTTGTTTTGCCATTTTGTCTCTTTAACCTGAAAATTGGGTCCAATGTTGCATCTCAAGGTTGCGGCTGAATTTGGCATTTTACGCAGCTTATAGATGAGCAAAATCAAAGTGGATTTGCAGCTCCAAAGAGGCCAAAATAAGTTAATACTGACCTTATTAACAGAAAAAAATTCAGGGTATCATTAGAAAATTTACTTGTGTATAATTGGTTATACACTTTGCGAGTGCTTTATACGAATCAAGTCTTAATATACAAAGAAATGATCTACTTTGAATTATAGCCCTCCAGGAAAAAAAAAAAAAAGAAAATGAAAACCTGGTAATAATTCCTATCATTCCATTTGTATCGGATACAATTGCAACTACAATTTGTATCAGTCTCCTCAATTCATTTGCCTGCATATAGTTTCAATGCCGTCTCGAATAGTAGGAACATCCATGCATTATTGGACCGTACATGATGCGGCATAAAGTTATCCTGGCCAGTTGAAGAATTGACCATCCTATCAAGATAAGAAATTATTTGACAATGACTAACCAAAATTGTAGACTTTCTTTCTATGATGTTGAATTAATACTATTTTAAAAGGACAGGAACGTGACATTGCCCACTTTAAAGTACTCAAAAAGAAGCTTTTGATATGATGCATAACACAAACTATTCTCACATGTTGGAGAAAAACTGCAAACTAAAAACTCAAAACTGTGGGAATGGAGGATATCTTTTTCCCTTTCAAGTGAACCTGAATATCCATGCATTGAGGCATTCTCCGATATTGCCTCATTAGAGTTTAATAATTCAGAAAGAAGCTGAATACATCTACATACAGAGACTTAAAGCATCAAAGACTCTTGTCTGCAGCTAAAAGATCCAAACACTTGAATCAGATGATAATTAACAACATCATAATCAAGTTCCTGGTTTCCTAAACATGGTGGAAAGCTCCCACGAGAGACCTCTCCATCCCAGAATCTTCCAAAGCCAAACTCACCCCTAAGGCAAAACTCCTCCAAAACCTTCTCAACTTCATCGATACAACACCGAAATTCAGGCAATTCACTAGTGGAGAACCCTTCCACCTTAACTCTGGAAGAACCTTCATGAATTCTCCAGCAGTTGTCATCCTTTCTTTTCCTTCTTGTATGCAGAATCTTGTCTCCTCTCTTCCTATTCCTCAGCTTCTTGGCGTATTTTTTCGTCTTTGTGAGCAGCTTGAGTGGCAGTTTGAGCAAGATGAAGACAACAATTTGCAGGATCAAGCACTGGCAGCAACAAGATATCACAATGCAATCTGCTGCAACCCCGTTGAGATCCTCCATGCTTTGCCTATACGAAAGGAGAGGAGAAGAAAGATGATCAAGAAAACCATTGAAGGAAGTTATATCTGGTTAAGAAATGAGTTCCTTTCTCCTCTTTGGAAGAGTATAATAAAGTGTGAAGCAATGAGATTATCATCTTGCAAAGCTTTAAAGGACGCAATTATGAGCCATTAACTTAACAACTGTAGCATGTGCCCTCAATGTAGAATTTTGGCTTTGATCAAAGATGTAACAGGGATTGCGGCACATAGCTTTCAAAGGAAACACAAGCTGTCTTGGCCTCATAACTTGCATTCTACATTTGAGGGATTCCTGGAGTATTTTTCGTGGATTACTTGAAGCCTTCTCATCCCTGTCTAGAATACTTGTCTTTGAAAGAAAGAGATCCTTTATAGTCGATCCCTCTATAAACTTTTCTTTAGATGTGGAACTTTTAACCAAAAAGGAAAAGCAATAGTAGGCATTACAATTATTGTCAGGGAATAACTATGTTTATAATACTGTAGACTTTCATGTCTAGACCAATAGATACCAGCCCCACATTCTTTCACGTCTCAAATTTCCACCATGCATCTTCTTGGATGCACCCTTAAGCAGATAATTGGCTTGTCGATTCAAAAATTATATCAATTTATTCATAATTCCGTGGAGATGATTCACCTATTGAAAATAAACCGAGTCTCAGCATTTATTTCACTCGTATGGGGCAAAATAGTCGCAACCTGGCAAGACTGAGCAAACACCAAAATTACGGTTTGTTAACACAATATGAATCCCTTGATTCCAACAAAATTAGCAGCCAAAAAGCATTCATTAGTTGGAGCTGCTTGACTCATGAATTTGATCTGAAATAAGTTCGACTCCAAAACATTTACCTCAATGTAAGATCCACACAAAAACGCATTTGACACCAGACGTGCATGTACTTTCAGCACTTACATGCAGGTAAACCATTCTGTCACTCAGGATAAAAGTACAATCTAGAATGCGCCTAGGATAATTCACGTATAAATAATCGTGGGAAAATTTCATGTAAATTATTAGGGGACAGTATACCAGAAAAGTAAAAAAACCTCAATGAATTTCATTGAAATCAGGTGAAGTCAAAATCTTACTTACAGGAAGAAATATGCCAAAAAGAATGGGATGAATATTACATACTCGTATAAGCAAGCCAAAACTGGCCCTATTTACAATATATCTAACCGAGGGTTTCAAGTACACAATCCAAATCGAGAACAGCAGAGTCTGAGGGTGAATAAACATACCAAAGAGTAGTAGTCTTTGCGTTTACATTATGAGAATATTGGTTTTGCTGACCCAACCGGATTGTTGAGGTATTGATCTCTACCTATGTTCACCGTTATCTGCTCCACGATAACTACCTTGACTGAAAAAGTCGGTACTGTAATCTTGACTACCAAATGCCATCCTTCTAAACAATCTTATTTCTTCAGATTGCTGTGCAGAGTTGAATAATTGACTTTCACCAACTCTCATTCCATTTGTCAAATCTGAGGTAGCCATGCTGTCAAAAGCTCTCACAACCTGTGGCATATAGATAGAAGGAACATTAAACTCCACTCCAGTTGAGTGGCCTAGTAAGGGAACCTTGAACTAAATGTATCTTAAAATAAATATACCTGTCCCATCTGTGGTCTCTTTGCAGATGAATGTCTTACACAGGCTGCAGCAACTTCAATTAATCGAAACATTTCACTATCGACGTAATTCTTCTCAAGCCTTGGATCCACCAACTCATCAAATTGCTCTGATTCAAGTGCATGACTGAGCAAAGGGCGAGCCTGACAGAGAATTTGATCATGTAAGCAATGGCAGTTTTACTAGCTGCTTACTCAGTATCATGTCAAGAAAAGGGAATCAAATGAAGAAATTCACAACAGAAATGCTGAAAGAATAACACCCTCAGAATCGAGAGGAAAAATTGCAGTGGTCCAGTTAGTGGGCCATTTGAATATTTACATCTTTGGGGAGAATCTGAAGTTAATACTACAGTGTTCCTAAATTCTAGAATTATGGTTGGAAGCATAATGGGAAAAAATACACAAGTAAAACAGGATACACTTTAAAAATGGAAAGAATAGCCAAAGAACCCTTGAGATTTTCAGGGCATGGATGCATAAGATACAATCTGCAAATACAGCCTCTAGGAAATAACCATAGATGACGCTCCTGCAAAATTTCTAGTTATCCTGGTTCATTTTTCTCTCTGAAACAAAGAGGATTCTATGCAGAAATACTCTACTTTGTGCAGGCATATGCAAAAGAAATGGCCCAGCAGATGTCCAAACAAGATTAATTCTTCATTAGATGTGAAAAAGGGGAATGATCTGTCTTTTGCAACGGACAGAAGCAAGGACCTGATAACCTGCAATTAGATGAGACTCCAAGGCAAAATCCCAACGATGACACCACTAAGGAAGGGCAAAAGTAGACAATTTCTGCCGAGAACAGATTGCATTTTCAAATTTTGCATTTACTTCAATTAAAATTTCTCATAGAGCAATCTGCTCTCCAATAGTAAGGATGCGACTAGCGCATTTCTTTTGTTAACCATTGCTATGTCTTTTGGGACGCTAGCTTTAAAAACATAGGTCTTCTCTACTATAGCAGGTAATAACCATCATGACACATCTGTTTTAGTTAATTAACTCGGGACAGCAGGTGAGAGTCCACAGCTCAAGACTTTTGCTTTCAGCCACAATGCTGGGGTCTTTACAATTGTTGTAGAGGTTTCATGTTCAGTACGGCCAGAAACCATGCAAAAAATACTGCCCAGGGCCTATGTCAAACCAGGCATCGAGGGAAAACAATTAAGGCTTCTTCCAGAGCACTAACAGAATGTAATTGACAGGAAGGGACAAGTACTAGGCATGCTGTATGAAAATTAGACAGTGGACCTTCTTTGAAGCCCATAATACTAGAAAACACAGATTGGTCATCGAATGCTGCTGAACTTGGATGCTTGCACAAAATGCTGACTTCAGCCATACTTATTGGAACTTCAAACCCTAAATCGAAACTTAAGCACAACTTGCTGATAGTACCTGACCCAAAGCCTTACGGATTCCTCACACTATCCAAATCCAACTTGGCTCAAAGATTTGGACAATAATCCCAAGCCCAAGATCTGACTGCCCTGTTGAGCCACATGGTCAGCCTAATTTCACCTTGGGAAGCAATGAGAGGGGCTCATCAGACCCACTAGGATTCTAATATTTCCTGGCTATCAAATGAAATGCATTTTAGAAAAATTTCAAATTTAACACTTGCAGATTTTGTACTTGCATTTCTACTTGTCTTACTATCTTTCTCTCTGTGTCTCCTACACAACGCATCAACAACTATAGCCCATTTGAATTCATTTAATTGTTAGGAGAAGAAGCTAACAGTTAACAAAAAATAGCTAGTAATTAAAAAAAAAAAAAAAGGAACCTGACTTAGGGCCACTTGAGTGTTTAATCCGTGGATGTTGAGGTTGGCTCCTATAGAGCATTCCAACACAAACAATGACAACCTTGTATTAAGGGTAATTGTATTAAATCCCCTAAAATTTGTCCCAAACCATTTTGCCCCCAAACTTTATCTTTAAGCCCTTTGCCTCTTGAATTAACAGTCAAAGGTAGTGCTTTGGTGATATGATGCAAATAACCTCAAGTTGCAATTGCAGCTTACCCCTATAAATTATGTCCCTAGTTGCAAAAAGAAAATTATACTCAATTTACTCTCTAATTCATGTTTGAGGATGGAATTACCCTAGATATTTACTTATATAGATTCTTCTTATTTTCCTTTTATTTCTAAATCTCTTTTCTTTTTACCATTCTGTCTCGCGACAATTAAGAAATATATCATTGTTAATAATTCACTTATCACAAACTTTGATTTTAATACTTGTCTAAATGGTTTGATTTTTGAATTATAAATGCTTTCTAATACGAGCAACACACATTTTATTGTACCATACATTAGTTTGGTTTTCTTAATTCTCTAGTCCATTTTTTTAATTTGCCAGATGTTGTTTATTATTCAATTTTCAGCATTAATAACTAATTAAAAACTCTGATGTTAAATTGTGGTACATTGTACTTAGTGCATTGCTTGTACTATAAGCACATATAATCTAGAAATTAAAAGGATTTAAGATGCAGATGTAGAACTTAGAGCTTGTGGTTAATCAACTAATAGCAGTGATATAATAGTTGAGGAATGGGCTAAAACAAAAATAAAATAAAATATAAGATAGAAAAAAGAAATTAAAGAGAAAAAGTGAGGAACAAAAAAGAAAAAGAAAAATAAAAATAAAAACCATAATTAGCTGGGTGATTGCCTACAAAACTCTTTTAGCGGTAAACTACAACTAGGATCATAGTTAATGGGGGTAAACTGCAAGTTAAAATTTTCTTATTGTTGAAGATGAGGGCAAATTAAGACATCCAGTTTAAATGGTCAAATATGATTTTGACCGAAAGAACAGGCAAAAACATGAGGGAGCAAACTGGTATTGGGACCAAACATCGAGAGAGTTCACTGCAACCAACCATTGTATTAATGCTATGTTTCTATTTCCGCTGGCAACCATCTAATAAAATATTGACCTTAGCAAAAGGGTAAGAAACATTTTTGGACAAAACTCTTGGTTATAGACACAGCAGAACTGCAGACATTCTACATTTATCCAGAAAGCTGGACCATAATGACATATTCCTGCAACTACAATGCAACATCTGCATAATTATGGTAAGCACAATGATACCAGCTGAGAATGCAATAAATATGTTATTCAAATTAAATCTGTTTATCGAGACTATGCCCTAAAGCTTGAAAAAACACCAACATAACCATTAACACATTTAGCCAATTTATAAGCATTGATTCATATAAAAAAGTAGAGACGAATATCCTGTTTAATTTACTGTTGAATAGCAAATAGGTACAAGTCAACAAACTTACCCACTCAACTAAACTCTCCTCACCAAGAGGCCGGGATGCATCTACAGGCTTGCGTCCAGTAATTAGTTCCAGAAGTACAACTCCAAAGGAGAACACATCAGACTTTTCAGTCAATTTCCCACTTGAAGCATATTCAGGAGCCATGTATCTGTTTTCAACCCAGGAGAAGTATGAGAATTCCAAAAAAAAAAAATATATTCAGAAGCTGCCAACTGAAAAAGAAAGACTTTCTTCCACATGAAGCCAATGCCTACCCAAAGGTTCCCATAACACGTGTAGTGACATGAGTATTTGCATCTTGACATAATTTAGCTAGTCCAAAATCAGAAACCTGTAAGCAAGACATTGTGTTGATATTCTCACTCATCTCAAACCAAAAAAATTACCAGCAACTAGTGAAAAGCAAAGCATACCCGAGCTTCAAAATTGTAATCTAATAGAATGTTTGATGACTTTATATCCCTGTGGATAATTCGGGGATGGCCTGCCATGTAAACCAAAAACATTCAATGACACAGTGAAATTAAATTAAAATTTCAGAAATCAACAATTATATATTATACTTGAAGATGAGACTCAATACTCCTCAAAACAGAATTTGACATAAAATGGCTTGGCTAAAAACTAATGTATAAGAAAAAGAACTATGCAAGCAGAACTTCATCTATGAAACCCCAGAAGGAATGATTGAGCTACTCAAGTTGGAAAAAGAAAAATGGAAACTGCAGCTTCTGATATATTAAAAGAAATGCACCTTCCCTGCTCCACCAATTTCATCTTTTGGAAAGTGGATAGAACACAATCATAGGAAAGCAACTTTTTTCCGAGAAGGATAAAAGAAATGGTTCACCTTATATAGGCAATACTTTCTTTGGCAAACCAATGGCTTTATCCAACTATCCTAAATCTTTATTTATACTTGAAAAGTGATGCAAATATCTAATACCCAACCAAGCAATTAGTCAAATTTCGGTTGTGATATGGGGACCAAAAGATAGATAGATCAATAGAACAGAAAGCAAATGAGAAGAAGCATTGATATTTTTTAGACAAGAAGATGAAAGACAGTCAAACAAATGAACAACAGGACAATAAAGTCAATTACAGTCTTCATGGAGATAAGCGATTCCACGAGCTGCACCAATAGCAATCTTGACACGCTTTGCCCAATCCATAACAGGTCTACCATTACCTGAAAAATGCAAGAACAACAAGCACTTACACCACCAAGAATCAGCATTGCATTTTATTTTGACAACAATATGTAACATTTACCATGAAGGTGGAAATAAAGAGTGTTGTTAGGGACGTAATCATAAACTAGCAGCCTTCTACTGTCAGAAATGCAATAACCCACAAGTGAAACTAAATGCCGATGATGAATACGACTAATAATTTCAACTTCAGCTCTGAATTCCCTTTCCCCTTGACCTCCACCAATCTTTAGCTGCTTTACGCCACTTCTCTTCCATCCACCATGTGACCTTTATATACGGAACCAAATCCACCTTCACCCAACAGATTATGAGGTGAAAATCCATTTGTTGCCTCCATTAACTCTTCATAAGTGAACCAAGACCTTGAATTGCCTAATCCTCCAGTTTCTGTTGGTGAATAAACAAGTTTGTTGCCGGAGCCAGTTCTGGTATTAGCTGCAGATTTCTCCAGCTCCAAGAAGGCAGACTCTGGACGCAAATTATAGATTTTATCAAAGATCACCAAACTTTTGGACACTGTTCTGACAAGTCAAAAATTTCATTGACCAACTAGAACTGAGGTAAAGGAGGCAAGACCCAATGCCAATGAAATAAAAGATGACGTATGCAAAACTCACCTGATTTTGGAGAAGACCCAATGGAAGTTGGTAAAATATAGCCCCCATTGGGTCCAGAAGCTTTTTTCTTGCGCTTACATACACACCAGGCTGCTGTACCAATCAAACCGAGCAATATGACACCAAAAATCAGACCAATAGCTACAACCCCTCCTGTTCCAATGCCGCCCTTACCTGTTGATCCTGAGCTGTCTGATGCATTTGCGCCTGGACTGTTGGTAGTAGGATCACTAGAAGAAGGCGTTAATGGTGATGCACCCGGAGGAGGTGGAGATAACTTAATTGTTGGTGGTGGTGACAATGCTCCTGGTGGAGAATTGGAGAGTGAGGGAGATCCTGGAGGAGATCCAGATGGAGAGGCAAGCACAGGGGGTGGAGGGGAGTTACTTGGGGGAGTTGACACTGGTGGGGGAGGTGAGTCACTAGGAGGAGCTGCAGCAGGAGGTGGCGGTGAATTTCGTGGAGGTTTAGATGCTGGAGGTGGAGGCGAATTCTGCGGTGGCTTTGATGCCGGTGGGGGAGGTGAATTCTGCGGGGGCTTTGATGCTGGCGGGGGAGGCGAATTCCTAGGTGGCTGCCCAGATGGTGGTGGAGGTGAACTCTCAGGTGGTTTTGAGGCGGGAGGAGCTGGTGGAGGAACTCGTAGGAGGATTGGCGGATGGTGGAGGAGGTGAACTGGTTGGAGGATTACTTGATGGAGGTGGTGGTGAACTCCGTGGTGGTATTGATGCTGGAGGAGGGGCTGAACTAGGTTGTGGAGAGGTAGAAATGCTTGTGAGGTGGTAGAACTCAATGGCAGTATAGGATACTGGAGGAGGAGATGAACTGGATTTTGGAGGGTAAAAGAGAGGTAAATAGTTGGAGAGTGAATTACTGAGGTTACAGATTGATGATGGTAGGAGGAAGACTAGAAGAAACAGATGAAATGAGAGTGAGGAGAGGATTACTATACCAGAGGTGAATCACATTAGTGAGTAGAGATGAAAGAGAGTGAAACAGGAGGAGGAGATTGAGCAGGAGTTGGGGATGAAGCTGGAGGAGATTACTACAGAGTGATTGGTGGTAGAGAAGTGGGAGGAGGAGATGTGGGAGGAGGAGGAGATGGCGGACTTGGTGATGGTGGAGAAGAAGTGGGAGGAGGAGGAGAAGATGGCTGAGTTGGTGGAGGGGAGGAAGCTGGTGGAACTGCAGCAGGTGTCGTATTTGGAGATGGAGAAATGGCTGCCATATCAACGGCATCCAAATATATCAAGCAAATTTCCACATTCACGAATCTCCATCAGGAAATTCTAAAGAGTCAAATACCATATCAAGATTCCAATAACTCCAGCAAAAACATCAATCGGTCTAAATTCTCAAGCAATCATCAATTGATTTCTTGCTCTTAATCAGTTCTCCCTAATTCCACAATTCACTGAATGGTACCAGTTAAATTCTCCAAATCAATCCTCCAATCTCTCTAATTCTCAGTTAAAAAGCTTCTTCAGTTAGAAAATGCCAAAAAAGCTCAAATCTTTAATGCCAAAAATCCAATCTTGCAGAGGTCCCTGAAACCTTTCCAATCTAGTTAAAATTTGAATGCTCACTTCTCACTTTCCCTTTCAGCAACCAATATATTCTCCAGCACCAAACCAACCCCTGACAACACTAATAAAAATCAAATTTTGAGCAGAACCCAGATAATTAATCACCTATTTAGATCAAAACCCAGTAATCAAAATCACTTAACAAAACCACTTGTCAAAGCCCCAGATCACCAAATGCAGTTATGCCCCTAACCCAGATCAGGGAGCACAAAATCGACAAGAACCCAGATGCCAAATCAAGAAAAAGTCACCAAAAAAATCCAATCTTGCAACCATGCAAGCAACAGACCTATACATACATGTGAACACAGCGCTTAAGTAATTGACAGTTCGACACTAATTCATTAGTGCACCATGCAACAATACCATTTTGGATCAAATGGACCATTCTAGTTCACACAAATGTCCTCACAGCCCGCAATAGACTTTCACCTTTTCAAAGCCGTTGGCAGTCTAGAATTCTCGTCATCAAATTTGTATCTTGCACCCAATCCTTTAGAAGACTCCTATTTGCTTTTACTTTTACCCTTTACGGTTTAAAAAGAAAAAAAACTAAACTCCTGTGTAGTAGTAGCCTCGTAGTAGGGGGTGGGAACTGTAACGATCACCCGACACGTTAAATTCAGAAGATTGTCCTACAAAATCTCTCTCTCTCTCTGTCTCTCTCTCTCTCTTCAATGCCAATATTACTAACATCTATACACGTAGTTTAACGCAGGGAACGAGTCACACTGCGTATGAACTTGTGTGTTCATACGAATGTATGTAACATGGGATGTTTGTCAAAAATGAAAATACAGGACAATATAATCCTGAAAATTACACACTTTTTAGTCATTACTTAATTGTATTTTGATATGGGGAAAGCCATCTCACCGTGTAAACCTAACAAATTTACTCGCTGTGTAACCTTCTAAAAGGGTAATTCTTTTCCTATAATATCCGTAAGTTCAAAATTTGTGGGTTCGTTGTTGTTTCTTCTTAGGATAACCTTTAAAAAAAAAATCTTGTAATTCATGGATGGGTGATGATTTTAAAGGTTGTTTGGATTGTCATAATTTACAAAAATGTTTTTTCCCTTTATAAAACACATTTTTCAATCACCATTTCACTTTATATACATCAAATCGCTATAGTAATTTTTACAAAAATCCTAAAAATAGCAATCCAAACACATGACGCTGGTTTCTTTTTTCTTCCTCTAAGACAACCCCACCCCAACCCAAAAAAAAAAAAAAAAGGCTATCTTACAAGCACAAAATAAGGGGAAAAAACTGTTATTAAAAGTCAATGCACATTTGCTCTTAGTTTTTTTCTTTTCCCTAATAAACTTTCAAACATCTTTTAAAACTTAAAAAGATAAAGAATAACATATCATCAAGATTCATAGTCATATCCAGTTTATCACTCTCAAGCTCACCGTGTAAGTGAAACCACTCATCTAACTTATCTAATACGCGGGACAATTACAATTCCTACTAGAAAGGAGGAGGAGCCAGGCGGCCTGTGATACACGGAAAATGGGGTCACCAAAATCCAGAACGCAAAAATGATAGTGACCCTTACAACAAAGAACATATCCAAGAAGTCGGCCTTGTTTGGACCGGAGTTTTCCACAGAAAAATATTTATATTTTTCATGACCATATTTTCTAAATAATTTTTTTCTCACATACATCAAAATCCCTACAGTATATTTTTTTAAAAAAAATTTATAAAATGACAATCCAGACATGATCTGAATTAGTGTCTGCTTATTGCATTATCAAGTGGTTCTGTGTGTGCATGTGTGTGTGTTGTTATCTTTTCTTTCTTTCTTTCTGTCTTACTTAGAAATGTCCTAATCATGGCCATCATTTAGGCTACACTGTTGCATAATATATTCAATGGGATGCTTCGTTATTACGTCAGGATCTCACTGTTTTTCTTTATTTCGAGCCAAAGTTTACGCCATGTTGCAGCAATGTAGATGGTCAGCGCCTAAGAATCAAACTTTTTTATTGACATTTATTTTGGAGTCATACTTTTCCACTTTCTTTGTTCTTTGTTGGTTCAAATTTCAAACTAGAGAGGCTCTAAGTATAATTATTTTTTTTTCCAGACAAAGTTTTTTTTAGCTCACGCACGTATTTATTGATCTTGTCAGGTTATAATTTAGAAGTCTACTAACAGCTAATAGTTTTTTTTTTTTTTGGTTTTTCAGAGCAAAGTTTGATTTTTTCTATTTTTTTTAAATTTGTTGTGTGTCTAAATTTTTTATGTGTTGGTGACATCTTTCAGGTGATAGGCATTGATTTTTGGCTGTAACCAAAGAAGAAACCCCTTGGAAGCTACCAATTTATGAAGCAGTCAAGTCAACTCATAAGAACAATTCTCACTGGAAGTCTGGAGCCCAAATAATCTTTCGAGTACCTCATCAAGTATTCAATGTTTCGTAATGACAAAACAAAAAAAAAAAAAAAAAGGAGTCAAGAGTTCCCTCAAGTGTTTATCCACTTCTGAAATTACTATTTCTTTATATCTGTAAGATTTTACCCATCATTCTTTATAGTAAAAGTAGTAACAAATCAACTCGTTCATAAGCTAGAGTGTCTTTTCTGATTTTAGTATCAAAATGCATAGCTTCCCTAAATAGGGCTCTTAAACTTTTATGGATGCTTAAATTGTTCACTAGAATCTTCATTACCAAATAAAAGTTGAGTACAAAGAATTTTCACTTTTTGACAAGATATACATAGAAAAAGTGCGTGGATAAATTCCACCACAATCATATGCATGCTATCATACTTCAAGATCCAATCCTCCCACTGTTACAACAACTAGGAAAGTCTCCCATTGCAGTGTTTAATAACAGGTGGACGTCTTCTCATTTGACCTCTATGTTGAGCCCAATATTATTTTCTTTCCCTTTTTTTTTTTTTTATTGACTGATGAAGGAAGACAAGAGTATAATTGGAAATTGAAGCACACAACCTGTGAAAGATCGCTAAACTATATGTAATTAATTAACAAATTATTAATACTTGCCATTGCCAATATTCACACAATGTGTGCCAAAAAAAAAAAAAGTGAAAGATAAACAAATGTAGAAGTCAGTGGCTAATTAAAATATGAGTAAATCTTATACATATGGTCAGGGTTAGATGAATGAAACATAAATTAAATTTGAACTTTCAAATTCAAGTTCAGATTAGTTGTCATGCATTTAAAACTTATAGTATATACACTATTAGTGGAAAAATTAATTCTTGAAGATATTTGTGTGACTTGGAACACTTGTACAGTTGTACTCCCAAGTCTCACGTCTCTCAACCATATATTAATCCCGTAAAAACAGAAGTTGTCAGTTAATAATCATGGACGCAACGCCTGTGTAATCATATAGTTTCATGCTAATGCGACTTTAATAAAAAATCCACTCAACGCAGCCCTATTCCTAGTTTACATGCTAATGCAGCTTTAACAAAAATAATCTTTTAACTTTATATCAGGATAATGTTGTTATTCATTCATCATCTCTTGAGAAGTTTTTGTTAAAACTTGGTTACTTTTTTAGCTAAATTCCAAAAAGTTGTTTCCACATAAGCTGCTCAAAATAGGTGCTTAAAAAAATCTGGTTCCCAAAAGGTGTTCCTAAATATATAAAATGCTGCCTTCAGATCCAGTGCCACTTAAGCAAAGGCATCTTCTGCTTCAGGCAGGTTATTATCTTAATCTCTACTTTCCAATTAAAGTTCTTTACTTACTTTCTTCATTTCTTTTTTCCCCTCGAAACCTATTGAAAGCATCTAATTAATTTAGTTTTGTCCTAAAGAAGAATATTAGACAACTTGGTCATTTGTAATAGGATTAATGTTTTCGGCTGAAAAAGTATCATAATAATGAAAGAATTTCTGTAATTTCTAGTAAAATTAAAATATGTATCAACCTAGATGTTTTTAAAAGCTGAA
This sequence comes from Gardenia jasminoides, assembly GCA_013103745.1. Classification (NCBI taxonomy): domain Eukaryota; kingdom Viridiplantae; phylum Streptophyta; class Magnoliopsida; order Gentianales; family Rubiaceae; genus Gardenia; species Gardenia jasminoides. Next base: position 39,065,461 of record CM023105.1, read on the forward strand.
TACTAATTTGCCATAGGTCTAGGTCTACCAATGATTTCATTTTGCAAGAACAAACGAAGTTTGACTTTTCCACCTCCGAATAAACACTTAAGAATAATAAAAATGAAGAGAAGCATTAATTAATTGAGCAAAAATTCAAAGAGATACGCTGCATACATTCCTGTGTAATATTCTACCCTGTCAAAGTCATAACAACGTGTGATTTTCATACATGACAGGTTGATTATGCCTGTTCATCATAAATAAACAAGAGGGCCAATAGAAGCTGTCGGTGCATTAACATATAGGACCAAATCTTGATGTTGCTGCTTTGACTTTTCCCTGAATTCTGAATTGTGATTCGTGACATTTTTTTGTTCCTGTCGAATAATTATTAGACTCAAATTGCATATTCATTTAATTAATTAATTTTTAATATATTTGTCAATCTTCTCACTGTTATTCTGACATCGACGTGGATTATCGGATAATCACATTAATTAATACAACTGGAAAACATTTTATAATTCTTAATTTTGTCTCTTTATTGTAGTTCTAAATTTTGTCACAGACACACTTCGTGAATTAAGGTTATAGTAGTGTATGTACATTACGGGTTTAAGCTGGAACTGAGTAGACAAATCATCTCTAATAATCGTAATTAAACTATGCAAATCATTAACAATTCTGCCACCATTTTGCTTGGGAAATTATATTTTCTGTGGTCTCAGAATTTCAGGTCAGCATCACACCTTTAACTAGCAGAATAGTTCAAATGTTTGCAAAATAAATAATTAATGTCTACTAGAGTAACTGTATCTTGATTACATCCTGTTTGATTTGTCTGTAGCGATGATAATATCCTAAATAAGTGTCTCTTTTACGTCTTTTTGCTTCAAGATCTCCACCAGAGGATGTACTTAAATTAGTAGCTTTAAGAGAAGGAGAATGTGATTTGATAATTTGACCGGAGAAAAAGGAATTAGAAGATGATCTTATGCTGGTACTTTAAAGAGTAGAGCCAATATGAGATAGAATTATTCTCCTTTTTGTGGATGCCCACAAAATATGCTCTCATGAACCCAAAAACAAAAGGAAGAAACAAAATGCACACAAGTCATGAACTTTGCTTGGCACGTGGAAAATGGCACGTGACGAATCAGAAGTTTTTTTTTTTTTTTTTTAAATTATTGGGATCAATCATAAGTTTGAGACCATTTGGCACTCGAATCTATCCTAAGATCTTTGATGAAATAAAGTTTACCAATCACCTTGTATCAGGGGAGGGGAGGGAGTGTAAGTAATAACTAATAGGCACTAATTTCAATCTCTATCACTTACAGTAAAAAAAAAAAAATGCACCTTTATATTGAAGTAGGTAATCTTGTGCTTTGCACACGCTGCCTCTTTAGGCACAAACTTTTATTTTTCTTGACCTCATATTTTTCAAAAATATCTTCTATTTCTCTCTCTCTCTCTCTCTCTCTCAATGAAGCATTTTATGAAAGATGTAGAGGTGAAAGAAGTTCTGTAGCTCCAGTTCTGCACCATGTGAGCTTTTGCGACAAAACAGGTTTTGCTCGTGAGCTGAAATGTCTGAACTGAACATTTGCATAACATATTCGCTTTTATTTATTGATCCTTTTGGCCCTACGATCCTAAGGTGAGATTTCTAAGCACATCTAATTGCTTGCCACTACAATCTTTTTTCCTATGTCCTAACCATGGTTGCACTTAAAATTTTGACGTGGGTCCTTTATCTGACATATTAATCTTCATTTCAAAAAGAGAGAGAGAGAGAGGATTAGATGATCTTGAATAGAGTAAACCAACAAGATTGGATTTTTATGGCAAAGAATCGGGAGCAAGTTTTATGGACTTGATTGAGGTTGAGCATGGTGTATGACTCATTGGGCTTTTCAAAGTTAAACGTTTTTACGAAGCCAATGGATCCATCCACAATTGACCAGCATTCTGCACCATATCACAAAAAACAGGGCTGAACAATTCTTCATCTAGCAATGGCGGCCCATGGCACATCAATGTCATCAACAAGTGAGGTTAGTTTTGACTTAGTAGTAGTCCACAACAGTTGAGAGGTTTAATACTAATTTAGTTTGTCAAATGCAGCTTGACACATAATTTGCCAAAAATCAACTGTCAGTTCTCTTCCTTTTCCTATGATGAATCACATGCTTAACAACTCATTATTGCACCTCTATCTGTGGTTAAACCTTAATATCTAACTACATATTAGTCATCCCTTGTTGCAGTATGAGCTGTTAGAGCAGCTGAGGCGACCTCGAGCAAAAAAGTAGGCAACGGCCAAGGCCAAAAATGAAACAAAAAGCCTATGAACAAGATTGTCAGTTCAGCTTGTTCTTCAATCTTGATTTCCTCCTGGCGTGGATCTCTGCTGCCCAACTCTTTCCTATTTCAGTCTGGATTTTCCCTGCATGCGGATGTGAATTGCAAAGCAAGGTCAAATTGAATGGCAGTACTTATGACCTAAAGAGATGAAAATGTTGCTCATATGCTAATATCCAAGGAAATGAAAGATGTACCAGCAGTTGACAGGTAAAACTCATCCAAGACCTTCCCATGCTCTGCAACAGTTTGACACCAGATAAGAGACATTGCATGATTCAAATGTAAGAATAAGTCACACTAATTATTTTTGGTGTGCAAAACAACACTTTTACGACTTTATGCAATGAACTCATTACCATCTCGTAAATATTTTAAGGATGTCATGAATATAATTTACTCAGGTAACAATATCATGAATATAATTTACTCAAACAAATAGTTAACACAACTTTCATAAACTAAAATTAACCTGTTTCATACTCCAGTGCCTGCAGAATCATTTCAACCTGCAAAAGATATAAAATGGTTCAGAAAAAAAAAAAATAAAAGGAAAGATTGAAAGCGTCACTTATGAGAGCAATTGGAACTGATTCTTTTTGCAAACAAGACAATTTAACAGTCAACTGCAATGGCTACATACCTTGTCAAAATCCTTAACAAGATTGGCCTCTAAAGAAGAGTTGTTTTCATATTCTTCCCAGAGTTCTTTAATCTCTTCAGCTGCAAAGACACAAGAAAATGCTGTCTTTGATTGATAGGACACAACATACAAAATATGGTAGTCTATCCTGAGTGTGAATTAATACCCCTAATTCCTCCACCAAGAATCTCACACATTTCATTCAAAGCAGCCAGCTCCCGTCTGCTTTTTTCTGCCTTTGGCACACCATCAGACGGAGTTATATCTCCAACAATAGCTGTGAAACAATAAAAATCAGAACTCAAAGCTTTAGAGATCAAAAATGTTAGAAGAGAGTTGGGTAATCAGGCCAAAAAGATTGATGGTATTATGAGAAGAAAGAAAAGATAATTGGAAAAACTGCAGCAACAATAAATTCATCAAGATACTGACTGTGTTTGTTCATGCTCATGGCAAAGCATGGAAAATCAGTACTGGAAGCTGATTTGCACTGATCCATGAAATCTATCAAATGAAGAAACTAACATGCTTTGTATTGTAGCTTATTCAAATAGAAAGGATGAGGTTACATTTCCAATCTTTCGCAAATAATGATGCTCAGTTGCAGAGCTTTCAGGCATACTCTCCCTAAAATAGAACACACAGTTGGCAACATAATTGGAAACTGTAATTGGTAAGTTTTCAGTTCTCCAAGTATTTAGGTTTTTTACACTTATTTTGCAGAAATATAGCACCCCAAACAAGTAATAGAACTTGTGCACAGATTGAGAATGATCCGATGGTCATGAGAAACCAATGATTCCATAAATTTTAGGGATTAATAACAATAAGAAACGGAAGTATTTGATTCAAGCCAAATTACTGCATGCTACTTTCAGAGCAATAGGCACATAGTTCAGTCATATAATTTCTCTAATATAGCAAAATAATGCTCTGCTTAATATATTATTCTCAGAACTACGTATTTTTGTAATAGACACTAACATTTAGCACCCAAATACGTTATACAGCTCAACGAATAAATAGGAGCTTAAGGAGAAGTCACAGTAGATGCGGCAGGGAAGGAATTCATAATGTCAGAGCTCAGATAATATAAGAAAATGAAGTACCTTCAGCAATATCATGAACAATTGCTATCTTGATGCACCTGTTTTGAATGAATAAAAGACCAGATTAAGTGGATATACACAAAACAAATAATAGATAACAGATATGATGTTAAGTAATGAGTAACATGCTAATTTTGGCAAGGCTCAACCTTTCTCTGTTGACACCAGGAAGGTCGCCAGCTATCAAAGCCATCAAGGCCATTCGATACATATGATCTGCAATGGACTCAGGACCCTTTATGCCATGGTTAATCCATCCCTTCCTCTTTGTGGTCTAGAGTGAGAAAGAGATGTTAAGAATTTCCCGTGTGTTTATGGAATACTATAAACACATCTACAAGCATTATTTTAAACAATAAAACTTCTATTAAAAAGCTTTGTGCTCTGAAGGAGGTCTTCAAAATATTGGTTTCCAGGTAAACAGGTTCTTCTGAGTTCTGATTGTTTTCCCTCTTTACCACGACTCAAATATCTACAAGAAGCAATGAAAAAAAAAAACTAGGAAATACAACTACAGCCACGTATTCAGCACAATTAAGCTCAGACTCCCAAATTCAACTGCCTAGTGCATACATATCTTACTCGCTAAGAACAGCACCTTAATAAGATGATGAAACTTTACTCACGAATTCCATGTTTCTTCAACATTTACATAGAATTAACATAGAATTAATGCACTCTATTGCTAGATACTACAGCCAAAACCGACCAATACCTCTTCAACTCCCCACAAAAAAAAAAAAGAAAAATAGCTGCACTGATCAGTTGCCTAACGCCAACCTAACTGCATATTCTGTAAATGCCTTCTAAGTAGTCTAGCCGTGCCAAAAAATCTCACCGAGTGGAAATGGTTACTCTTAAGTCCTACATCAAAATGTAACAACTTCAGGATTTTCAGTTAGTTACCTACGCATTCAACTTAACAGCATCACCGCACTCGTACAAGAACATCACGCGATTCCTGGTTAACTAAAAGCAACCCAACAACGGAAAAAGATAAAAGATCAATGAGTGTCAAATTTTACATTTTACTGTGACAAGCAAATTTGCAAGATAAGCGCATGATTAAAAGGAAGCACAATCAGCATCGTAATCTTCATGGCTTTATTGGAAAAAGGGAAAAACACTCAAAAAAAAAAAAAGGAGTACCTTAAGACGATGGCACAAGGTGAGAAAATCAATAGCAGAGGAAGGAGAAGAAGCAGAGGCCTGTGGACAATCAGCCGGTAAATGGGTCGGGTTCTTTGACGCGGGTACAGTTTGATCCACAATAAAAGAATCCGGATTGGGATTATGACAACAAAGAGAAACCAATCTAGACCTTAATGGGCCATGAAAAAATGGAATCTTTACTGAAATTCGACAAAGACGAGGGCGTATCACATAATGGCTCCCTGATAAAGAAGAGGAAAATGGGCATCCTTTAACTGCTGCCATGGTTAAAAAAACCGACGCAAAGAATGAACAATAATTAAATTTTCAGCTGAAAACAAAAAGGACCCTTTTTCAGTTTGCTGCGAGGATGCTTGATTATTTGATTTCGTGTTTGTTTTTGCTGGCTTATTTTTTTTCAGGCAAAGGGGAGAAGAAGGTGGGAGGAACGGGGAGTCCGTCCGGGAGAGTGGGGTATGTACGTGGGGCTCTCTGTGTCTTGTGTATGTCCACGTGATTTGCAAGCGTTTGTACATTTCAATTTGGGCTGCCTTTCGATTAAGTACAGCCTTAACATTAGGGTCTCAATGGGCTCTTACCAAGAGGTTGGGGTCTTAAGTTTAGGTCTCATTGGTGTAGTGTGTGAATGGTGGACTTTTATTTCTCAAATTAAGAGACTGGAAAAAATTTAATTGGCATTTTATTTTTATAGTAGGTTTCTTTTTTGTTATTTTGTAAAATTCAAATAGAAGTGACTAAGTCAAAAAAAGAATAAGAAAGAATTCCAAGGTATGTAAATTGTGGAGGGATTGGCTGAAGACAACTTTGTACATTTCATTTTGGGCAATTCGGGAGTCGGGACAATAGATCCCTTGCCGATATGTACTATTTCTAAAGAACTTTGTGCACAATATGTCATAGAAAATAGGGATAATTTCAGAAAGCTCCCCTGAGGTTTCATGAAATATCACTTAGCTCCCCTGATATTTTTAAAATCTCTCTTACCACCTTGAAATTGACATTTTGTTAACAATGTCACCCCCTCTTAGAAAAAGTAATATTAAAAAACACATGTTGAAGGAGAGAGAAAATTTTAGTTCCCTTAGTACCTTTGGACTATAAAAAAAAACTTGGAGTTTCTAGTAATGTTAATAACAGTAATCGACAAAATGACATTACCTAATTTGAAATTTCCAAATAGATAAAAAACACCACCTCAAAGTAGGTCACGTATGGGAGGAATGCATATAAGTACTTGACATCAACTACCCATTTGTATAACTTGATTATGAAGAATATCTTATAATCAAGCAATAAAAATTCTACCACTCTCTTGCTTTTATGTAACTATTTTGGTTATGAAACCTACATCATCTCCTATTACTTATTGATCATTTAAAATATGAACTCATAACCTGTTATGCAGTTTATTTTGAAAATCACACATTCAGTCCAAAGCTCAGGGAATCATCTTAGTGAAATTGCAATTTTCTCCTCATCTACTCCAAATTCTCGTATTGTTCACAAAAAAAAAAAGAAATAAAGAAGAGAAAAAATGATGATTACAACATAAAAATAAAAGTCTCATTATTATGAGTATTTATTATGACAAGCAATTGTACGCCTTTGAACGTCTTGTCAGATAATTTCATGCCTTTGTTGGCACAGAAGAAAAAGAATGGTGCCAATTATTTTCCGAATATTTTGCTGTTACATGCTTATGAGGTTTGTCAAACTTCTTTTTTTTTTTTGGTCTTTAGAAGATAAATAATTGTTAGAAGAAATAAGGGTATTATTCGCAATTGATTCCTTCTGATAGTAATATGTGTGCCCACTATTACTTCAGGGGTGGTAAGAGAGATTTTGAAAATGTTAGGGGAGCTAAGTGATATTTCATGAAACCTCAGGGGAGGTTTCTGAAATTATCCCTAGAAAATACTTAAGTATTTTTTATGCAGAGAACAGAAAAATTGTATAAACTATGTATCATTTATTCTTCTAGAGCTCTAGTGCCCCCATGTCTTTGTCCGTTTGCAGTAATGCCCTTCAAATCCTTCATTCCCAAAAATCTCTTCATCCGATGTCTCATAATATGAATAACTGCTACATATTCATGATATTAACTGGTCATGTGAGATGATTTGGGAATAGAATACGTGGCAGTTATTGATGTTATGGGACATGGGGACAGAGAAAATTTTGGAAATAGATGATTTGGACTTGCACTAATGTGCAAAGTCTTTGTAACATTAGGGATTTTCATTCCTGGAGTCAAGAGCTGCCATGGTTATGCTTGCATACATAACAGAATAGCTCTCGGGCAATGTCTGTTGTTCAATTGGCTTTATCAGCTACCATATAACATGTTTGGCAGGCTAAAAATATTAAAGTGTTTCAATCTAGAGATTTTGTTTAACCTCATAGAACTCAGTCCATCATCATAACTGATGTCTGCGCTACTTTTGGGAAGAAACAAGGATTCAAAATTGTCGCTAAATTGGGAATTGAGCATTGCTTGGTGTTTTGACCAAGCCATTTCTGTGTAAGTTTGTATTTGATCGTTTGTTTGTACAACTGTATAGCTATAGATTACCAGCAATTTCTTCATCAGCTTATGTTTTTCATTATAGCTAGATTTTGAAAACGTGAAATTTTAACCTACAGTAGTGATCCCTTATTATATTTCTGGAGAAAATACAACATAAAATTTTTGTTTTTGAGACAGTATCACAAGCTAAGTTCGGTTTTCTGGTTTTCAGGTTTGTCTATGAATCCTTGTTATATCCCTACCAAATAGAAGTTTAGTTTATAAAAAATGAAAACGAAGAGACAACATAGAGAAAAGATTAATTACTTCATTTTTAAGTCTTTGAAATGCATAAGTGGATTGATTTGACTTATTAGACTATTATCCCTGGCATAGAAAGCAAGATAAAACCAAAATCATAAAACAAGCTATACAAAACGTTTCCATTTGTGATAGGTATACCCTATTGGTTGGATGTTCCAAGTTGTTAATATTCTTCGCTCGTCTTGATCAATAATATTCAGACTTACAAAGTAAAAAAATAAATTTATTTTCTTTTAATTTCTTTTTTAAGCCACAACAAGCAACAAATACTATGCAATTTCTCAAGTGGAGAACGAAATACAGCATAAATAACCCAAAGATGAGGATCAAACATTTTATTGGAACGGAATAGGGATATGCAGAATTGAGTTAAGAACGATGATATGTAATTGTTATATTTCGTTCATGACACACTATAAGTTAATAAACCGCAGTTATATTCATATATTGAACTGGTATAGATGAACAAAACTTGAGAACACAACAAAGTCCTATAACAATACATTATATTATGCCTGAAGTAAAATAAGCGGACAATATTATCAAAATTTCAATTCACCTGTCCCGGGTTCTTTACATTTTGCTGTGACTAGTGGCATCAAATCACTGTTATCATATAAAAATCAGAGGATTGTTTAATAAAGATATCCAACCTTTGTTTAATAAGAAGCACTCATTCTCTTGACGGTTTGTGACTTTGGATTTTGTAGAAAATCCTCAGTTAGCTCTTTACGTCAATACAAGTTGTGTGTTGAGTGTATTTTTTTTTTTTGACCAAAGTATAAAATTTTCCATTGATCAGAAAATTTAGCTTATACACAATATATTTTTTTCTTTTTACAACCCACTTCATTATACAAGACAAATCCAGTCTAATCCCCATTCTATTACTAATGCCCAGTTTTTTTTTGTATTCTAGGAAATCCCCTCCATGATCTGGTTACAAAACATTTTTCATTTGATTATTAAATCAAACAAAAGCATACAATATATACTTGGACCATATATCTAATCATTTACCTGCCTACACCTTGCCTTAACCTCATTGGCTTCATGTAACGAATAATGACAAATTCTTGAAACAAATAAAAGAAAAAATTATGGGAAAACCCAAGGGGTGGCTTGCAACTACTTTTCCACATTACAGTACCACTAAATGCAACTACGTCCCAGGAATCACCGGCAGATGGCAAGCCGGGCCATGGGGCTTGAGCTTTGGGAGAACAAAATCCCTATAACATACTTTTCCTTAATTAAAAAGGGAAAAAGAGGAAAACGTGACGCCAAAGCATCCCTACGTGTATATATATATGTATATCTTTCGGTTTCATCGACCTCCACCTCGAGTCTGCGTCGTTATTATCAAAACCCTAAACTCAGATCTTCACCAACATGGACACAATTCCAGAAGATGCTGTTCAAGAAATACTCAAGAAACTTCCAACGAAATCGCTATTGAGGTTTAAGTGTGTTTCAAAGCGTTGGTGCAGCATGATTGAAGACCCCGTTTTTGTTGAAGCTTTTCGTGTTCGCTCACGCAATCGAAGCGCCTGTCTCCTCGTTCGCAAGAATCGTCATGAAAAGATTAGTAACAGAGGTAAACGGAAGGCAAATGATTTTTTCCTAGTGGATTTAAAAGGCAATTCGGTTCCACTCCCGGTTCCATCTTATCTTGAAATATTAACCTTTCTTCACGAGGACGATCATGGATCTTTTACTAAAAAGCAGCCAATTTTGCGCTTTGTTGAAGGCTTAGCATGTATTAATAACATTATATGGAACCCTACTACAAGAAAAATCATGGATCTTCCACCACGAAAGTTGAATAATGTGCATGTGAGAAAGGTGAATGAAGACACAAATATTGTTGCGGGCTCATACAGCTGGTTTGTCTCGGCAGAATACTTTCTAGGGTTCTATTATTCAACCAAGGAATACAAGGTTTTGAGCATCTCTCGCACCAGATCAAAAATAAATTATGGTATCAGTGGCTACAATAATGCGTGGGATACAATTGAAAGCCAAGTATATGCAGAAGTTTTGACTTTGGGAACAAATTCTTGGAGAAATACTAATTTTTCTCTTCCTGAAGAGCTTGAATCTGACTTTTCTGTTGTGACACATTGTAGCATCAATGGTATAATTTATTTGGTCATCCACCAGTATCCGCACGATTATGTTTCGGGGCAACGTTACTACCTACTGACTTTTGATCTAAGCAATGAGAAATTTCAGCTTTTGTCTGTTCCAAAGATTTTGATTATCCAGATCATGCTTGCGAGGCAGGAGAAAGATTTGCCTTGATTGAGTTACTGAGCAGAAAGATTTGGATATTACAAGATTTGGAGAGTGGAAAGTGGACTGAGGAGGATTTTCTGTGGCCTCAAGATTGGTATAGAAATCCTAGTTATTGTCGCTTCACCAAGTGTATTATAGAGCCCATTGGCTCTTGCCCAAGTGGTGATATTTTGTTTAAAAGACGAAAACTCTATTCTAGGCGCTGTGGGTGTGGTGAGCAAGATGACGACGATGATTCTAGGCATGGAGGGCAAGATGACAAAGATGATTCGCAGCCAGTTACTTGTGTATGCTACGATATGAAGCAAAAAGTGCAAGGATAATCCCGGAACTAAACGGGGTAATCGATTTTAATACAGAATATGATGCAGATGACATCTGCATCATGCAAGGGAAAGTATACACCCACTGAAGTATTCTTAATTCTATTCCAACAGAGGAGGAGTATTTGAGCTGATGAGGTAAATTTTGCTAGAGAATTGAAAGTTTCCGAATCCTGTTTTCTGCAGTTATTTTAATTCTTGCATGAGATTCTTTTGCTTTAGCAAGCATTCGTGGCAAGTATTTTTTTCATCTGACACATTGGTGAGGACTAACGTAGCCTAACCATTCCTTGAGCGGAATCGGAATATATTTCGTCTTCTTTGCCTGCGATTTTGCTTCAAAACCTCTTCCCCATCAATAAACTACGACATTAATTATATCCACGCATTAATTGGCTGCTAACCCAGTTGTGAATTTATTGTTGCAAGATGCTTGGATTCCAAGTCCAGAGTTGTGCTATTGGTTTAGGCCAAAGTGTTCAAATTTTATTCGAAGTTTCTGAATTTCCTGAAGAGGGTGATAGAAGACTGAAAACCACAATTACCCACTACAATATGGACCGGACAGAAGCCAGGATAATTCCGGAACTGACCAGGTTCATAGATCTCAGTGATGGCAAATTCTTCAAACTAGTGGAAACCATACATCCACTGGACTGGTAGAAGTTTTGAGACTGTACTCTTTCTCTAGTGAATTTAGAGTTTTTCTTTTCCTTATTCATTCAATGAATTGAAATTCTTACTATATGTCATTTTGGCTCTGTCAATTACCATTCTGGCGAAGTGCAAAGTTAGTAGTTCCTTTTTAAACTTTTGGTAAATTGGAATACAGTGGAGAGGAGTAATGGATTCTGAGAATTGGTTGTTTATAGACAAATGGTAAATACAAAATTATGATAATTAATGCACCTCATTTTCTCATTATTCAGGATCCTGTCAGCCAGTTTTCACTGCCTTCCGTAACTTTCAATAAAGAAGCGTTAGTAGTTTCATGGATGGTAGCAGCCTGTTTCCTCTGCTATTTTATAGTACTACTCAAGCGACTACATCTTGTTTTAAGTTTTGGCGTAGATGGATCCTATTGATGACTAGAAAAATTGTTGCCATATTTATTAAGGACAAGTCGAAATACGAATTTTGGCTCTGAAAACAAGTTCTCGAAGAACACTAATCGTCCTCTTGGACACTTTTTCTGTCCTTTTTGGGCAAGTTATTCGTAATATTATAAATAAATCCATAAACACTGGAAAAGAGCCTCACCTCTGGTGAAATTTGAACACAAACCTTTAGCTCATGGGCCTTAATATCGAGCTTATAAAAAACTTGATATTGGCAATTGTTACCATTAAAGGCACAAGTTACCTAATTATCATAATAGTAACTGATACTAACTTTTAAGGTGAGTTTGTATAACTTTCACATGCTTTTTTTTTTTTTGTAATAAATCCCACTATAGATTGTCTCAAAAAAAAAAAAAGAAAATTCTATAATGGGTGATGTATAACTTTCACATTCCTTTTTGTAATTAGGATTTTAGTAACGTTGAAATTCTATACTGTTTTGTTTCAAAAAGAAAAGAAAATTAATAACTTTAGTAAATTCCACATTCTTGTTGTAACTACAATGGGACTTTAGTACGTAACTTTCACATTCTGGTTCTACTATAATAGGATTTTAGTAACTTTCACGCTTTTGTATGTAATTAGGATTTTCGTAACTTCCACGTTATACAAAAGTTGTTTTTTTTTTGAAAAGAAACTATAACTGGTGGAATAAATTCTACATTCTTTTAAACATTCGCATGAGTATCTAAAAACATATATAAGCTTGAAGCATAAAATAAGCTAATGCAAAACCGCAGCTAACCTTATTATCTTCCCTGTAATTAGTCAGTCAAATTTTGTTCCAATGGGCCTCAACTTTGTATTCATCTACTTCTATCGTCGAGGCCAACAAAACTCCAATGTATACATATATGTGTGTGTGTGTGTGTGTATTCTTTACTTTCATCCCATGAGCATTATCAGAACGCCTCCTAAACTACTTGTTAACTCTGTTGAAACCATCTTAGTAACTGGATGCCGCAGCAGCAGATTAAAAGCGCAATTCCGGAAGACATCATCGTCCAAATACTTGCAGAACTTCTTGCCAATTCCTTATTGAGATTCAAATCAGTCTCTAAACATTGGTGTTCCATAATTGAGCGTCCTGATTTTGTGAAGTTGCAGCACCAGCGATCCCATCATCGACGTGGTGGAGTCGCGGTTCTAATGATTGATATGGCTCGTTAAGATAAGGTTTTTTCTATGCTAGGTGTTGAAAACGAGTGTGATAATTTACCCCTCGAAGATCCGAGGCAAAGAAAAAGGTATCCTAGTCATGTCAGTTGTGTTGAAGGCTTGGTATGTCTCGGGAACACCATATGGAATCCTAGTACAAGTAAATAACCATTTATCTTCCCCCTCCAATTACTCCCATCAACCATATCACCTTTCATGGTCGTTCAAACGTTACTTTGTCGATGTTTTTTCTAGGATTTGATGCTCCAAATTGCCAATAAAAGGTATAAAGTTCTTGTGACGTTTGTTTTGGTAGAAAAGATGATTCCTCCGAGGTTGGGTGGCAAAAGGACGAAAAAGTAGTAGTAATACAGGTTATCACGTTGGGAACTAATTTATGAAGAGATATTAGTGATAGGGCTCCAGAAAAAATGCCTCGGCATATCTGGTTCATTAATAACAACTTTTGTTCCATCAAAAACATGATCATTCGATCGGTGGACTCTCCTGTTATTAAGGGGGAGCATGATGGATCTCTCTTGGTTTTTGAGGTGGAATGCGAGAAATTTCAGACCGTACCTCTTCCACATCGAACATAATTGAGGTGGGAGATAATCGGCTTGCTTTGATTCATAATGGGTGCACAAGAATCTGAATATTGGAGGATTTTGAGTGTGTTAACTGGAGAATGGTGAATCTAACTTGGCCAGAATCTTGGACTGTGAATCCGGAGGACCATCTTTATATGAAACATAAATTTATGCGGGTTAAGCCAAACGTCTCAATTACTTCTACAAATCTGCATCCAAATAATATGATTAAGCACTTAATAAATATTTTGACCAGAACCTCTAGCAATTAAAGTGCATTTTGATAAAGCATCCCAACTCTAAACAGGCTCTTAAACACGATCTTCATTTCATATTTTTGAACGGTAATTGGTAATTGGTATTAGGTATAATAAATTTTGTAACAATTGATATATCAAATTAAAGAAAATGTTTTCAAAAATTCGATTCGCTATGGTTTTCAACGCATTTTGACCTTTGATTTTGAACTAGAACACTACTTAAGTGACAAGCGTAAGTTTATCCTTGATAGTTTTTTTGTACAGTTGTATGGCTATATATTACTAGCAATTTCTTCATCAGCTTATGTTTTTCATTATAGCTAGATTTTGAAAACCTGAAATTGTAACAAATAGTAGTGATTTCTCATTATATTTCTCGAGAAAATGTAAAATAAAAATTTTTGTTTTTGAAACAGTATCACAGCCTAAGTTTGGTTTTCTGGTTTTTAGGTTTGTCTGTGAACTTAATTAGGTACCTCTTATATCCCCTACCAAATAGAAGTTTAGTATATGAAAAAAGAAAACAAAGAGACAACATAGACAAAATATTAGCTACTTCATTTTGAGTCTTTAAACTGTTTAACTGGATTGATTTGACTTACTAGACTATTGTCCCTGGCATAGAAAAGCAAGAAAAAACCAATATCACAAAACATGCAATAGAAAACGTTTCCATTTGTCATAGGTATTCCCTATTGGTTGGATGTTCCAAGTTGTTAATATTCTTCTCTTGTCTTGATCAATAATATTCGAACTTACAAAGGAAAAAAATAAATATATTTTCTTTTATTTCTTTTATTGAGCCATAATAAAATACTTGACAACCAATACTACACAATTTTCAAGTGGAGAAAGATATACAGCATAAATAACCCAAAAATGGGGATCGAACCTTTTACTGGAGTGGAATCGGATAGTTAGAGTTGAGTTAAGAATGATGATATGCAATTGTTGTATTTCGTCCATGAGACAATATGCGTTAATAAATTGCAGTTATATTCATATATTGAATTGGTGTAGAAAAATAAAACCTGCAAATATAACAATACGTTATGTTATTCATGAAGTACAACAATCGAACAATTGTATCAACATTTTAATTGCACTTGTCCTTGGTCCTTTGCTATTTTACTCTGACTAGTGGCATAAATTACTGTTTCATATGTTTTGTCATAAATCATATAAAAATGAAAGGATTGTTTAATAAAGAGATCCAAGGTTTGTTTAATAACAAGCACTCATTCTCTTGACGATTTGTGACTTTGGATTTTGTAGAAAATTCTCAGTTACCTCTTTACATTAGTACAAGTCATGTGTTGAGTGTGTATTGATGTAAAAAATTTTAATGTGTAAATCATATTTCACTTATCAAACAAAAATATATAATACTTGCGTTGGACCATCTAATCATTTACCTGCCTACACCTAACCTTAACCTCATTGTTTTCATGTAATGAGTAATGACAACTTGTTTATTTTTCTTAAGGGAATGGCAATTGGTTGAAACCTTAAAAAAAAAAAAAAACTGAAAAAACCCGAGGGGTTGCATGCAAGTACTTTTCCATGTTTTTACATTGCCACTAAACTATGTGAAGCTGGGCCATCAAGGGACATCGGCCATGGGCCTCGAGCTTTGAGAAAACTTCCAACAAAATTCCTGTATATGCGTGCGTGTGTATTTCCTTCTTTTCATCGATCTCAACCTCAAGCAGCCTCACTAATCATCAAAACCCTAAACTCATATCTTCACTACCATGGACAAAATCCCAGAAGATGCTATTCAAGAAATACTCAAGAAACTTCCAACAAAGTCGCTGCTGAGATTCAAGTGTGTTTCAAAGCGTTGGTGCAGCATGATTGAAGATCCACTTTTTGTTGATGCTTTTCGTGTTCGCTCACACAATCGAAGCGCCTGCCTCCTTATTCGTAAGAATCGTTATGTAAAGACTAATAATGGAGGTACAGGGAGGGTAAATGATTTTTTCCTTGTGGATTTAGAAGGCAATTCTGTTCCTCTCCCAGTTCGGTCTTATCTTCAAACATTAACCTTTCCTCGCAAGGTGGTTCAAGGCGATATTATAAAAAAGCAGCCAATTTTGCACTTTGTTGAAGGCTTAGCGTGCATTAATAACATTATATGGAACCCCACTACGAGAAAAATCATGGATCTTCCACCACGAAAGTTGAATCCGAATGTGCATGTAAGAAAAGTGAACGAAGACACAAATATTGTTGCGGGCTCTTACAGTTGGTCTGTCTCAGCAGAATACTTCTTAGGGTTCGATTATTCAACCAAGGAATACAAGGTTTTGAGCATCTCTCGCACCGGGTCAAAAATAAATTATGGTATTCGTGGGTACAAGGATGATTGGGATATTATTGAAAGCCAGGTATATGCAGAAGTTTTGACTTTGGGAACAAATTCTTGGAGAAATACTAATTTTTCTCTTCCTCAAGAGCTAGAGTCTGAGTTTTCTGTTGTGAAAAATTGCACAATCAATGGCATAATTTATTTGGTCATCCATCAGTGGTTTCGGCACCGTTATAAGGCGCAAAGTTACTGCTTGCTGACTTTTGATCTGAGCAATGAGAAATTTCAGCTTTTGCCCATTCCCATAAGTTGTGATGATTTAGATCATGCTTGCGAGGCACGAGGAAGATTTGCTTTGATTGAGCTACTGAGCAGTAAGATTTGGATATTACAAGATTTAGAGATTGGAAAGTGGACTGAGGAGGATTTGCTGTGGCCTCAAGACTGGTATACAACTTACAAGAATCGTCGCATCATCAATTTTGAAATACAGCCCATTGGTTCTTGCCCAACTGGTGACATTTTGTTTAAAAGACGAAAATTCAATTTTAGGCGTGGTGGTGATGATGACAATTTTAGGCTTGGTGGGGAAGATGACGAAGATGACGACGATGACGAAGATGACAAAGATGACTCGCAGCCTAGTACTTGTGTATGCTACGATATGAAGCTAAAAGGTGCCAGGATAATCCCGGAACTAAACAGGGTAATCGATTCTAATAGAAATTATGATTCAGATGACATCTGCATCAAGCATGTGGAAACTATACACCCGCTGAAGTAGATGTACGAATTCTTAATTCTTTTCTAGCAGAAGACGTGTACTTGAGTTGACGATGTAAATTTTGCTCGAGAAAGTTTTCGAATTCTCTTTTCTGCAGTTATTTCAATTCTTGCATGAGATTCTTTTGCTTTTGCAACCATTCATGGCAAGTATTTTCTTTGTATTGACACATTGGTGAGGACTAAGTAGCGAAACCGTTTCTTGAATGGAATCGAAATATTTTTTTGTCTTCTTTACCTGCAATTTTGCTTCAAAACCTCTTCACATCAATAAAGTGCGTAATATTGCTCTTCACTGTAGCATAAATTATATCCACGCACTAATGGCTGCGCATCCTGTTGTGGATTTATTGTTGCTAGATGCTGGGATCTCGAGTGCGGGTTGGGCTATTGGTTTAAACCGAAGTGTTGAAATTTTATTCGAGGTTTCTTGGTTTAAACCGGGTTCGCAGATGCCAGTGATGGCATATTCTTCAAACTTGTGAAAACCATACATCCATTGAACTAGTAGAAGTGTTGAGACTGTACTTTTTCTCTAGTGAATTTGGAGTTTTTCTTTTCCTTATTGATTCGATGAACTGAAATTTTTAGTATATGTTATTTTGGCTCTGTCAAGTACCATTTCGGCAAAGTGCAAAGTTAGTACTTCCGTTTTAACATCTTGGTAAATTGGAATACAGTGGAGAGGAGTAATGGATTCTGAGAATTGGTTGTTTAGAGACAAATAGTAAATAAAAAATATGATAACTAATACAACTCATTTTCTTAGTGTTCAGGATCCTGTCAGCCAGTTTACACTGCCTTCGTTAACTTTCAAAGCAAAGTAGCAAACCGATTTACCGTTGGTAGCAACCTGTTTCCTCTGCTATTTTATAGTCCGGAGCGACAACATCTTGGTTTACGTTTTGGCGTAGACGGATCCCATTGACCACTACAAATTTTTGCGATATGCATTAAGGGCGAGTCGATAAACAAATTTTGACTTTGGAGACAAGTTTTTGAAAAACACTAATCATTCTCTTGGACATTTTTTTGTCCCTTTTTGGGGAAATTACTCATAATACTATAAATAAATCCATAAAGAGTCTCACCGCTGGTGAAATTTGAACACAAACCTCTAAATCATGGGCCTTAATATTGAGCTTATGAAAGACTTTGATATTAACAATTGTTACCACTAAAGTGCATAAGTTATATAATTATCACACTAGTGACTGCATACTAACTTTTACGGTGAGTGTGTATAACTTCCACATTCTTTTTTGTAATAAATCCCATTATAGATTAGGGGAGTTCTACAGTACCTTTATCATATCCATGAGTATCAATTTACCATTGAATATGTAACAAGAGATATCAACTCTTAAATGATTTTAGGCGTTTAAATTATCGAATGATGTGGCAAGAGTTTATTGGATTAAAATTATAAATATGATATCCAAAAGGGATGGTATAATTTTTCTATAGATTGTTGCAAAATAAAAAAAAATCTATAATAGGTGATGTGTAACTTAACCATTCTTTTTTGTAGTTAGGATCTAGTAACGTTGCAATTGTATAATAATTTTTTTCAAAAAGAAAAGAAAAATTAGTAACTTTCACATTATTCTTATTGTAACTGCAGTAGTAGAATTTTAGTAACTTTCATATTCTTGTTGTAACTATAATAGGATTTTAGTAACTTTCACATTTTTGTATGCAATTATGATTTTAGTAACTTCCACGTTGTATATAATAATTTTTCTTGCAAAAAAGAAACTATAACAGATGGATTGAATTTTACATTCTTTTAAAGATTCGCGTGAGTATCTAAAAACGTTCTTTTAAGATTCGCAGCTAATTTTGTTATCTTCCCTGTAATTTGCCTGTCAAATTGTGCCCCAGTGGGCCTTAACTTTATATTCATATATTTTTATCGTCCAGGCCAACAAAGCTCCTATATATATGTGTGTATGTACTTTACTTTCATCCCATGAGCGAACACTTCCCAAACTACTTTTGAACTCTGTTGAAACTATCTTAGTGACAGGATGCCGCAGGAGCAGATTAAAAATGCAATTCCGGAAGACATTATCTTCCAAATACTTGCAGAACTTCCGGCCAAATCCTTAATGAGATTCAAGTCAGTCTCTAAGCATTGGTGTTCCATGATTGAGGGTCCTGACTTTGTGAAGGTGCAGCGCCAGCGATCCCATCATCGACGTGGTGGAGTCTCGGTTTTAATAATTGAGATGGTTCCTGGAGATTGGGTTTTCTCTCTGTTAGATACCGAAAGCAATAGTGATATTTTACCCCTTGAAAATCCGAGGCGAAGGAAATGGTATCCTAGTCATGTCAGTTGTGTTGAAGGCTTGGTATGTCTCGGGAACACCATATGGAATCCTAGTACAAGAAAAACCATATATCTTCCCCCTACAATTACTCGCATCAACCATATCACCTTTCATGGTGATTCTAAATGTTATTTCACAGATTATTTCTTTCTTGGATTTGATGCTTCAAATTGCCAATACAAGGTATTAAGTGTTTGTTACGTAACTTTTGGTAGAAAGGATGATTCCTTCGAGGTTGGCTGGCAAGAAGACGGAAAAGTAGTAATACAGGTTATCACGCTGGGAACTAATTTATGGAGAGATATAAGTGATGGGGCTCCAGATGAAAATAACTCGGGACGGCTGTTTCTTTACTCAGAGGTTCTGTTCCATCAAAAACATGATCGTTTGGTCGGTAAGATTTCCAAGTGATGATCTATTGGTATTTGAGGTGGAACACGAGAAATTTCGAACTATAGCCCTTCCAGATGATGACGTTGCTGGATGCTTGTCTACAATAATTGAGGTGGGAGATCGGCTTGCTTTGGTTTGTAAGGGGTGCACAAGAATTTGGATATTGGAGGATTTTGAGAGAGGAAAGTGGAGAATGGTGAATCTAACTTGGCCAGAATCATGGATTGTGAATCCACCCCATGATGCTGATCTTGATCGTGAAACGTGGGTTGAGCCAATTGCTTCAATTCAAACCGGTGAGATTCTCTGTTTTATACAGGAACGATATAGGTTGCCATTATTTTCCGTTGATTACTTTTGTATTCTTTATGACATGGAGACTCGAAGCATGAGGAGAGTCCCCCAGTTGACAGGGAAAAGGGTTGACGACATGTCCTGCCAACTTGTGGAAACTGTATTCCCCCTGCGGTAATCGAAATTGGAGTTTTGACAGAGTGGGTGTCATTCTTGTGCCTTCCAGGGCAGTAGCAGTACTTAGAAGATATTTTTCCTTCTTTCTTCGTTAGAGAATGAGACTTGAAACTTGACAATGTAGTTGAGGAGTTATGTTGAACTTTTTTTCTATCTTATTTGGTGGTTTGTTTTATATCTTGTTTTTCTATCCTATTTTTCTATCAATTTGTAGCATGTAGGCAAACCTATATATATTATGTTTTACTATTAGTATAGGTAACTCTACGAAAGAGAAATTCCAATTTTCAATTAAAAGAATTTTCTTTTTCCGCTTGTTCTCCAACAAATTCATGACTGTTTAAATTGATGTCATTGTGTGTCTTCCATCTAGTATTAATTTTCCTCCTCCTCTTTTCATCAGAGGCAGAGACTCAAGCCTTCAAAAATGTAATCAAGGAACTCTGTTGAGCTTATCTTACTGGTTTGTTTTATGGATATCACCCTTCTGCAGTTTTCATACGCTTTACTCCAGCTTGTGGACCAACCTGATATGATTACACCTCTATTTTGTTTTGTTATTTAGTATGGAAAATCTATGACCACTTTGGTTATACCTAGTTAGTGTTTCATTGAATAGATACTTGAAGCAGCTGCATCATTTGATGTGAAAGAAGAGTTCTTTCTTTACCTAAATGATTGAATTGACGAACTAACTTCTAGCTTTGTAAATAGATTTTATTTCAGTCAAAAAAGGGGACACTCTCTTGTGATTTTTTATTCCCCTAATTTCTACATTCTTTCGAGGCTTGTTTGCTACAAAATCCACTTGAATAAAATCCATTTTTGAGGCTTCTGATTTTATTTTGGGACAGAATCCACTTGAACTTCTGATTTTTTTTTTTTTTTAGTCTTTTGAGATTTTTTTTCAATACAAGCTTTGTATTTCTATTTAGGCCTTGTTTTGGAGTTGTGGTGCTTTTGTTGAAAAAAGTACTTTAAGAGGATAAAAACACCTTTAATGTGTTTGATGAGTATCATTCCTTAAATTTAAGAGTAAAGCTTGTGACTATTAGAGCCCTTTTGTTATAAATTCAAAATTGGTGCTTTTAGAGCAACTTTTGTTATTTCACAAAATAAAAAAATTAACTTTAACAATTTTATTATAAATTATGAACTAAATAAAGAGATATATATGTTTTAGAAATTCAAAATTGCATATTATCAAATAGAAAAATTACTTATATAATTATGCATCCAAATAATATGATCAAGCACTTAATAAATATTTTGACCAAAGCGTCTAGCAATTAAAGTACTTTTGATAAATCACCACAACTCCAAACAGGCTCTTAAACGCAGTCTTCATTTCATATTTTTGAACATTAATTGATATCAGGTGTAATAAAATTTTTAACAATGTGATATATCAAATTAAAGAGAATGTTTTCAAATATTCCATTCTCTAGGGTTTTGGACGCATTTTGACCCTTGATTTTGAACTAGAACACTAGGTAAGTGACGAGCGTATGTCCCTCTCAGGATTACAACGTTTTATTATCTTTATATTTTGCTTTAAATTATATGTGTTCAACAATCTATCATTTATGTATTGTAAGGCAGGTTTTTTATCAGAAACCCCCACAAGCCAAGGAAATTCCAATCCTTTTTTCTTATAATTTTACATTTATTTTAATTCAAATATATTAGATAATTCTTATTCCTTTAATCTGCCAAATCACATCTCTAACTCTATAATAACTAACCAATCAAATAAATCATTTAACCAACTAACCACTACGTAAATCACATGTGCAAAATTTTAGGAGTCTATTTGAAATACAATTTCCACAATTATATAGTAACTAACTAATAACAACAAAGTCATTCACAAAAATTGTAATAATAGTGAATTTTAGATTTTTTTCGCTTTACCAAGAATCTAAAATAATTTAGTGTTAATGTAAGAAATAAATCAACACAAAAAATTTTTATTAATCTTTCATGGAAGTGGCGGAGGAAGTATGATAAAATTAAAAAAAATAAATGAATGAAAATTAAAGAAGAGGAAATGAATGCTAAATATGTTTTTACAAAAATTAGAATAAAACTATTGGATTAGCATAATCTAAACTTATCCAATAATGATTGAATTTGAATCCACTTTTAATTTAATCAGATTTTAAATAAGTGATCTAAATCTACCATTTAGGTTCCACTAATTCCTAAACTTAATTAGGTCATCTATTTTAACCCGATTGAATTACATACTCAAACCCATATTTGTCAATGGGTAAGTCAAAATAAATAGGTTACCATTTACTGTTATAAATAGGTGGAAAGTATAGTAGAATAAGAGATAAATGGACTCTAAAATTAGGTCAAATATAGGAGAAATGGGGTGAGATTGGGTAGAGTAAAGAGAATTTAAGCTTTGAAGGTGGGATAAAGGTTATAGAGATGCGATAAGTTTGAACTAAAGAGGTGAGGAACATGTATTGAAGAGAGCACTATCAAGAAAAGAGAAATTGTGGAGTGAGAGAAGTAATTTGAATAGAAGTGGGACATAATATTATATTTGGTTACTTTTGGTATTTCTTTGACTGTTTTTGTGATCTTTTCTTATATTTTTTTACTTTTGAGTATACATTATGATTTTATATAAGATGCATAAATATAATATAATTTAGATACTAAAATGGTACTCTATTGATTTTTTTTAACTTTTTTTGCATGGCTATTATAAATAATTCATTAATTTTTATTATTATATTAAATGTAATCCCATGCATGGCACGGGTGTGATTTCTAGTCATATATGTATTGCAGGTGGGGTTTTGTGTCAAAGGCTTCCAACAGTCAGGAAAGTCCCAATCCAATTTTGTAGGAATTTGTATTTAATTTAATTCATTAAATATCTCATGAGTCATGATAAAAACCGTTAGTAAGTAGTAACTCCTTATCAGCACTATCTCCACTCCTACTCACATGCAACTAACTTATCAGCATTATCTCCACTCTTAAATCAATGGTCATGGATTTAAAAAATCAATAGTTGTACTAATTCTAAACGTTAAACTACAAAATCACTAAATTAACAACAAAGTCCTACTGGCACTTGAAAATGAAAATTATTATTTAAAATCTTTATTTTTGATAAATAATAATAATAACAACATCAGTCCTACCAAAAATTTTAAAAAAAAATAACAATATAGTTTAAGAGAAAGATATAATGCATTTATCCGTAAACTATATCTATCCAATTTATATATATCTAATCTAAATTTTACTCTAATGGGATACGTTTTTTTTCGGTTTATTTCCCTGCTTACATCATCAACACATTTTCCAATCACCTTTTTAACTCACATACATTACATCAAAAAAGTGCTACAGTATTTAAATAACCAAATAATTCCAAATAATAACATATCCAAACACCCTCAATAGTCTTAGGCATTATTGATTATTTTGTATATTTTTGTTATTTTCTTCAATGTAAATATGTAACACTACTATGTCATTTTTAGAAAAATGACTAAATCCTTTTTTTTTGTAATTGTTGAATGTATTACAAGATATTGTCAGTTTTTCATTTGCATTTCCAGATGCCAATTATTACAACTACTATGATTAATTCTTGGTTTTATATAGTTTCATATTATGAGAGGTAAAATTAAATATATTCTAAAAATTACTATTCATTGGTTCTTCTTTCCCCTTCAAGTAATATCTTTCAATTTGAAGGATAAATACGAAATCAACTCAAAACATTTTCAAAAGAAAATTTGTTACCATTCAATCCAAATTTATAATATACATAACTATATCGTGTCCTTTTATTTTAAAAATATAAAAATAAGTATATTTTAACAGTTTAAAACTAAACTGGAAGTTATGAAAGTTTTTTTTTCTTTTTCTTCAAATATTCACTTTTTAATTTGGATGTTGAATTATAAACACATTCGAATCCAATTAAATTACATATCCAAACTCATATTTGTTGATGGAGTAATCAAAGTAAACAGATTATCATTTACAATTATAATAGTTGGATAGTATAGTAGAATAGGAGGTAAATGTGCAATAAAATTTGATTAAAATAAGGACAATTAGGTAAGAATAATATAGGGTAAAGAGAATATAGGATTTAGGGACAGGGGAAAGGGTTGCAGGATTATGAAAATGTTGAGTTAAGGAGATGAGAAAAAGGGAATAACGAGAAGAGCGGAGTTGTGAAACGAGAGAAGTGACTTGAAGAGATGGTGGAGGTATAATACTATATTCAATGTACTTTTGGTATTTCTTTCAATGTTTCTATAATCATTTCCTTATATGTTTTTGTTTATTTTAAAGTTTTAGATAAGATACATAAATATTATATAAATTAGATACTAAAATAATAATCTTTTTATTTTTAACTTATTTTTCATATAACTATTACAAATAGTCCATTAATTATTATTATTATTTTAAATATAAACCCGTGCATAGCACAGGTCAGAATTCTAGTTGAGATGTGTATTGGCCTATTGGGGAGGAGCCAAGTATCAGTCAAATTGTATTTGAATGCCTCAACCATTTTCCATTACTATATTTTATGGTCGAGGCCCACAAACTCCTATATATATGTTTATCATCCCAGCAGCATCAAAAGGAAAAAAAAAAAAAAAAACCTATATTGTTGGCAGGATGCAGGAGCGGATTAAAATTCTAAACAGCCCAATTCCAGAAGACATTATCTTTCAAATGCTTGCTGAACTTCCGGCCAAATCCCTATTGAGATTCAAGTCAGTTTCTAATGGTTGGTGCTCCATGATAGAGGGTCCTGACTATGTGAAGTTGCACCGCCTGCGATCCCATCATCGACGTGGTTGAGTCGAGCTTCTGATAATTCAGAAGACTCTACAAAATCAGTATTTTCCCCTATTAGATATGGAAAGCGATAGTAGTATTCCACCCTTTGAAGATCTGAGGTAAAGGGAAAGATATTGTTTTTCTAGTCATGTCAGTTGTGTCGAGGGCAACTACTGCAAACATGTGGACACAGTACTCTCACCATGATAGCCCTAAATTTCCCTTTGGATAAATTTTTTTGTGTCACTTATTTCCTGTTGCCTGCGTGCTTATTTAAAGCTATCACAATTTCCAATCTCTTCTTGGATTTTGCTGTAAATTACGTTCTTGATGAGCCAATAATAATACTAAGCTGGGAAAGTTTCACCCACACAGACACACATACATGTACATATATATGCACATACATACATATATATATATACACACACATATACATACATAACATATATACATGTGTGTGTGTATAATATTGTATATATTTCAGGTTCTGCATTTTTTATACTGTGCAATAGATTGAGTTCTTCATGCTTTTATACTTCTGATCAGTTTGAAGAAAGTCAAGTTTCACATTTTAAGTCGGATTTACAATTTTCCTTGCTAAGTAAAGGCAAGCAAAATTTACGGGCCTTCGACAAGAAATGGCGATTTCTGCCTGATCCAGATGATGCTGAGACAAATACGAAATAAGTTGTATATTTCAGGAGGGAGGACACCTTTCTTTCATAGATAATATACGCTGAAAAATTTTGATGCTGGTTAGGACAAAAATTTTTTTTTTTTTTTCTTTTTGATGCTGGAGGACTGTGAAAGTGCAAAGTGGAAGAAGGTGAATTTAATCCTGCCAAAAAATTTGGGTGGAGGACCCGTTCCTTGAAGTATATTGGTACACGGGCTCCAAAATGATCAAATTTTATTTAGAAGAGTAAATGAAAACTATATGATTAAAATGATAGTGGGAGTGTGATTAACAAAAATAGAAGTGCAAATAATATATATATATATATTTTTTTTTTGGGTCAAAACACATACTATTATTTCCTTCTACAACAAAAAAATTTTTGTTTTGGGAAAGTACCTTTACAACAAGCGTCCTCTATTACATCATGTGCATTGCATGTTTAATGTTTAAAATGATACTTTGGAGAAGAATACACATTCTGTGCATTATCATACGTCAACACTTCACCGTCTAAAGCACGCCAGTTGATTCACTGAATCTCACTCACTCTGGGCATAGCACAAAGGCTGCCGAACTGATATTGATTACAGCCACAAATCTCATGTCGTGCCATTTCAAATAACTCAGAGGAACGGTTTTGGGTGGCTGAAAATTGTGCCATACCTTGTGTCAATTGTCACAACTTCTGGCCAAGACAGTACAGGGTTTTCCCTCTTTATAAAAATCCAATTATAAAAATACAACCAAACATTGGATGAGATAGGATAAGTCATCCAATCTTGTCTCATCCTATAAACCAAATAAACCGACATTAAAACCCTTATAGTTTATTAGTTCATTTATAGTATTTTCAGATTCTAAAATTATATTTTGATTAATAAAATATAATAATGAATTATTGTCACAACACTTAGGCATCTACTGAAAATTATGACGATTTTCTGACATAAATTAACCACTAAGGTACTATGGTTTAATGTTGAAAAATAGAAAAGGATCAACCAATGTTCCATTGAACTAGTTCTACTGCATTTAATCATGTAGTAACCAAAGCCTTGACAGGATTGCACATAAGTGTAGGAATATTAATTTTCTTTTTTAACAAGGAATATCATAGTTTGATTAATTCCAATTGTTACTGCATATTGAGAAATTAAAAATTTACACGTTATACAATTGATAGGTTCAAAATTCTTATAACCCATGCAAATCAAGTGTAGATTTAGATTTTGAAATGGTTAGAAGGAAAATTATATTAAAATATTAAGAGCTTTAATATCATATAAAAATTTAGGGTGTGGATTTAAGAAGAGAGGGTATGAATTTAACCTGTCCCATAAAGGAAATATCAATGAAACGGCATCATAGGTAGAAGCAAATTGAGATTGGACTACCTAAAATACATGTGCATATAATTTTGACAAAAAATTTTTCTTTTTCGAACAGTGGCACCCTTGTGTAATATATAACATATTTACGTCTTATGTAAGCAATATTATTTCCTCTTCAACCTCTAAACACTTAACATGCATATTCTTCAGTAAATATTTCCTTAGACTAAATTTGACAAATTGTACACGTAGCGTACCATCATAACTTTCAAACAGATGTAACTTCAATTTTTCATTTTTCATCTTATAATCTCATGAATGGCCATGTAATTATTTGGATTGAACTTCTCAAATCATGTCGCGTTATCTCTCAGCTTAATTTCTGTCTTGGAGACCATCTGTGAATAAACCAAAACGTTAATTCCCAACCACAGTTTAATCTTTTGACTAAACCGTGATAAACCTGTTAATTCACTGCCGATTGGTTAGCTCATTTGTGGTCCTCCTCTCTTCTCATCTGCCAGCGGCCTAGTATAAATTATTCCTTGTCCGCTCAGGCCCTCATCTCTCCCCCCATACCATACTGAACTCTTTGTATTCTCAACTTTCTTCAGTCTCTCTTTGCTTTTAGTACTTCATTCCCATAATTCATACCATACAAAATGTTGCAAAATTTGGCTATCTTGGAGTACATAAAAACTGTGTCAGCTCATCTCAAATGGGCTTGGGATTACCTCCTCCATAGACCCTTTAACTTCTCCTACGAAAATGACCTTCCAATGAGTGTTCCTGTTGGCGAAATTGGCCAAACGCGCCACTTTCATCATGAAGGGCCTCATGAGGAAGAAGCAGAAAAAGATTGTTCAATTTGCTTATGCAAGATCGAGGAAGGACAAGAAGTTAAGGAGCTGAGCTGTGACCATCTTTTCCATAACGTTTGCCTAGATAGATGGGTGGGATATGGAAACATAACTTGTCCATTTTGCCGGAATTATGTAAGGCTGCCACCTTTTGTGGCTGAGCTCAACCATGAGCTATTGTTGTTTAAGTTTTGCAGCTTTGGATCAAGCGAGCGTGAATCCTGGTGGCTACGATAAATGTTGCATGCAACCCTCCTATTGGTGTACTAGCATGTTTACCTAGTAATTTTGTCCATTACTGCTGTAATTTTCTCTCGTAAAAAAGATGAAGTGTTTTCCATGATACGGGCACAAGTATCATATATGTTGTGTATGATAGTAATTTTCTTCAGTTTGAAAGTTCCCTGTGGATCTTCTATCTTCCAATACTAGTATCCGAATTCCTGTGATGAGTTGTTGGTTTTTTCTTTTTCTCCCTCCCCTTTTAAAGCACTATCAGGGCTGTTGGCTAAATAATTAATCGTTGATTTTTGCCATTTTTGGCTATCAACATTTAGCTCCATTGCCTGCCTTCTAAGTTCATAGACTGCCTTCATGCGGAAGGGGTACTTTCTTAATGATAAGGTATAAGTCCAGACTTATCTACTTTTTAATGGAACAGATCAATGGCAGCACACGACCACACTATCAGTTTTTCTCCAGAAGCAGCCGTTTCAAGGGAGGGAAAAAAAAAAAAAATCTGTTTTTCTCCTCTTTCTCTAAATCTCCCTAAAATTACATTTGGCACCATCCATTGAAAATGAGATTCTGAGTGCTAGAAAATCTAGCATCTGCCTTTTAGAGCAAATTTGCTCCAGTTACAAAATAGTTGCTTTGACAATATCTCAACATAAAAGTACCAATTTTAAAACAACACTCCTGCTCATCGGTATTGGAAAGAATCTAGACTTGCTTTGTTTAATATAAAACAATATCTACCAAGAATAATTTTTGGCCTAACTTTAAACAACAAAACAATAGTGGGCATATTTCTCATATTTTTGTGAATACTATTTAACTACTGCAAGTACCTCACACATCTCTAATTTTTAACTATATATGTCACGCAAGTCCATTGTATTTGTGCGCACCATCACAGTGATATATCAAATTAGAAAACCAAGGTAGTAATATTATAAGAATGAAATGTTTTGTGTATTTTCCAATTGTTGCATTTTATGATTAATTATGACTGATCCCTCCCATATACTAGGAATTTAGGGTTAATGCGCTGTTAGTTGCTGTGTCACCTTGGGAAAAGTGTGTGAAAGATATGCGTGTCACAACCTGTGGGTATTTCCTTAATGGAGTAGTACATCTATTGGTGAAAACTATAATTTACGGACTAGGGGCAGACATTCTTGGGGTTGCATCCCACTCTTTGTTGCATGTTAGAGGGTTGGACCCCTTTCCCATTTGTACCAAAAAAAAAAAAAATCTATAATGTTCGAGATGACGGATTGAGAGTCTGCAGTAATATACTAGTAAGGAATTCACCATGTACTCAATTTTTACAAGTAGTTGATTTTTGAAAAGTATAATCCATCAACAACAAAAACTGTTTCTACACACACCCCACCACCCCCCCCAAAAAAAAAAAAGAAAAAAAAGCAATAAAAACCTGTTGTATATTGCAAGCTTTACGCGGTCCATTTTCATCAATCTGACATCGACTTAATTTGAAGTCTGAACTATAGTGTTTTCCTATATTTAATGATCTAAAAAGCATGAAGTTCTGGATAGAAAGACTGATCAATTATCATCTTTCTTTTCTGTCGGTTAAGAACTGACGACTACAAATATAAAAGTGAAGCGATCAAGATATTCTGCGTGATGATATCCACCATTTTTTATTGGACTGTGGAATTTTCCTATATTCAATTGTTCAACCCGACGAACTTCAAGATTAACCTGCTCAGCCTTTAAATAAAAACGATTTCAGCGTATTCACTGATTTGGTAGGTCAAGCAAAGCAGCATCTGTCTATCAATTATCACCTGCAAAGCACAGAACTTGTCGGGCCCTTCAGTGCCCTGCTGCACTATGATCGTATCCCTTTTCCTTGGTTGTACAATATCTAAGCACCAAAACAACAAGTAGAAGCAGATTCAATAGATTTTTCAGGATAACAGACTGAGGAAAAGAAACCCCATTTAACTCTTTTTTAGTGTCGTTAATAGGTTAGTGTGTAATCATTTGCCCGTGCTCATGTACTAGTACAAAGATTTTTTGCTTGCAGACTGGCTTATTAATATAGGGATGATCCTGCCCCCTTTCATATGCAGGGAAATTATCCACATGCTGCATGCCGTCAAGGAAGAGAAGTAGCTAATGATGCTTTTGGTGTCAAAAACTTTTGCATTTCAGATACCTGAAAGGCCCAGGTAGACAAATGATCAAAGGATAGGATCTTTATATACAATAAAGTCTGAACGAGTGGAGGACCGCATTATCTCGAGATTCCCTGTGAATACAAACGGACGAATTACACTGCTGCTGTACTTGGTGAAATTATTGCAATTCAGTTTGTGTTCCATGTTATTTTGTTCAGTCCTTTTTTTTGTTGTTTTTTGGGTTTTTTTTTTTTTTTTGGGGCAGCTGGTCAGTCTGATTTGTTCAACTTGTGCCATTAACGCCAAACTGAAATATTAATCATGATTTCTCGGTCTGATTTTCATGTGATTGAGAATTGCTCAAAAATCACATTTAACATGAGCTATCCACTATCATCTATGAATATATGCATACACAATTTGCCATCCTAATTGTGCATTATTGCAAAAATCAGATAGAAAGAAAATTAATTGATAATATAATAAGTCTAAATCTAGTTTAATTAGGAGAAATCAGAACTTCAATTTTTCCCCGTAGAATGAAAATTCCAAAAGTAAGACAATTGAAACCTATAAAGGAACGAACCCCTTGATTATTGGCTCGGTAATTTCCATAGTCATGCCTAGCAAGAAAGACTAGCAGGGTTTGAGCTGATGGTTGCTATATGATAATATCCTGCTATTTTGAGAATCTTTTGTTGATCTTAAATAAATGGTTTTATTTGTTAAATGTATTTATTTTTGAAGCAATAGTTGTTGAGAACCACCAAATTGATAACGTAATTAGAAAGGAAGCAGACTCATCGTACAAAATCAACATCCTCCACTTCTCGTATCCTTAATATGGATTTAGACTTTTTGCCCCCATTGGAGATATATGGAATGATCCCTCAGCTTGCTGGCTTTTTAAGCCTTTCAATTGTCCACAGCTTCATATATTCCAATATTTGAGTTGTTGAACTCACTTCAGATCCAGAAGCAAACTGTTTCGGTCCCGTTTGGATTGCCATTGTTTAGAGTTTTTGTAGAAAAATATATTGTAATAATTTGATATATATATATATAAGATAAAAAGGTATTTGAAAAATATGATCACGAAAAATGTAAAAATTTTTCTATGGAAAATCTCAATCCAAATGCAATCAAATGTGTATCTCTTGACATCAATTCAAACTTCATAATTAAGCCTTGAAATTGACCTTTTATTGGGCTAGCCTCAGCTCATGCTTCATAGTTAAGCCTTGAAATGACTTTTTATTGGATCTCGTAATAGGTATTAATTTTTTGTAAAAGTAAAATTAACTCTAAAAATGCCTAAACAAATGAGGTACAATAAATATAAATATGTGCATTGACACAGTAATTTTAGTGTGATACTGATAAATTAAATAGTGCTCACTCAATGCCAGATACAAAAGTGTTCAATAATACATCAATTATTAGCATGTAATACTTTTTTTTTTTTTTGAAAAGATTAGCATGTAAGACTTGAGGAAAGAAATTTAGTGTGGTAACTCGATATTTTGTCTTCATTTATTGGTTGATTATGATGGTGACCTACATGTCAAGAAAACATATATTTACTGCAATTTTATCATTTTTGATAGATGACTAGACAGAATTAGATAAACTTTGTCGGTGACGAAAAGAAGCCATTTTCCTGAATCAGTAATGGAATCGATTATGGATAGAATTATTGTGATTAGATACTTGAAGATACCTCATGCAAAACTCCAGCCATAAATTGTTAAGAATGTTTTAAATCTTGATATATATGCAAACACATATATTCTAATATGTTAATAGGGCAAAATGCTCCAATGGCCTTAAACTATTATAAATTTTAATTTTTGAACCTCCGACTATTAAATGGAAAATTTTAACCCTCCAACTAATTAAAACGTATGCACACAGTCCTTCCATTTACTTAAATCATATGTGCAATAAAAACAATACTAAAAGTATTGAGGATAACCTCTACTCCTCTGTTAGATATAATGACTAAAGTTGACCAAAGGATTATGAATACATGCTTTTATTAGTTAAAAGGCTAAAACTATCTATTTAATAACTAAAGAATCAAAAGTTAAATTTTATAATAAGTTTGAAAGCTCTTGGGCCATGTTGCCCTATGTTACTATGTACTATATTAATTTGTCCCCAGAGAAGAAAACGAAAGGACAAGAAAAGAGCAGTGAAGCTTTATGTCAACATGTCATGTGCCAATTTTTGTCTTCACTTGTGAATTAAAAAGAATTTTTTAAGGTTGTACTTTCTCATCTCTAAATTTCAATATCCAATGGGGAAAGTGAGTCCTTTGCTTTTCACTTTTTCCTCTTCGACATATCAATGCTTTATATTAATATATCTTATATATTCAGATCTTGATACAAAGTAGGTCAGTTTACTACTTGGTTTCGATACATTTCAGTTCAAATGCATTAATTTTAGCTAGAATTTCAGTCCAGTAATTGAATACTTCTAAATGTGCATATTCAACAACTCGTCAAAACGCATACAGTCAAGATGATAGAAGGTTCTTTTTTTAATGTATAAAACATAATTCTATCGCAATAAATCTGCACTAATGGTAAAAAAATATGTCAAATTGATAGATGGAATTCTTAGAGAAACAATCTTGAATCTTCAGGATCACTTGCTTGGTGTGCTAAGAGGATCAGAATCAGTGCAGGCTCAATCCTTAGGCTGATGTTGCAGAATCAGTTTAAAATTATAAATATTATTGGCCTGTTTAAAAAATTCACCCTGTGCATATATTACAAATAATTGAACACTTAAAGTAGGAAGGGAGAAACTTCAGTTGTAAAATATTTACTCCTCATGCTTTATGTACATTAATACATGGTCTCTGACTCCACCACGTTCTTACAATTCAACTCAATAATATGGTAGACCCCAAGTGTTTTTACAGATTTTTCATGTTTGTAGTTTCTCTTCTAGATAATATTTTTTAACTATTATAATTTTTTGTTAACATTTGGTTAAATAAAATTATTATACATAGGAATATTATTACAAATGCTATGATTTTTTGAAACTTAAATATTAGGCTTAACCATGAGTTTTTCTTACTTTTATCATTATTCTATCTTTTTCTTACTTTTCTTACAAATTCTATCTCTTAAATATTTTCATCCCCTATTTTTAGATACTTCCTCAAATCTTTAAAATTATACAAACGAAACAAAGTAAGCATTAATGATTCTGCTGGAATCCTTTATCAAACTACCACAATGAATTTGAAACTAAGATGCTATATTCTTACATTCATATCTGGTACACGAACTAATAATGCTACGATCATGAAAGCCTTTCGTAGGTCCAACTATTGTTAGCTTTGGCAGCCGTGCCATTTCTCAACATCAAATGTCATGGTCCCATAATATTTGTCACTATTACATGACTTCTCGAAATGCGACCATCACTCGGTTGGTTAGGGTTGGTCATTTCCACTGTCGATGTGATGTGAGGATTGTATTGGTGGGTGATTTGTAAATATTTCTATAAGCGATTTATGGTTTTGAAACCTACCCTAACCCGTGATAGCAACCACTAATACTTTAAATGACTTTTATGGTCTATATATAATCCATCAAGTCCAACCACTTCCATACAACTCTGCAAGTTGCAAAATATATTCCAACAATTTCCTCCTCCTCCTCCTCCTCCTCCTCCTCCTCAAGATGCCAACTTCTACAGCAATAACCACCCCATTGAAATTGTTCTGGAACTTCTTGTTTCAGAACCCATATTTCCAGCAAGTTCAAGTTGATAATTATGAGGAAGAAGGTAATCAAGATCTTAACATAATCAGCCATGGGCGGAAGCAACAAATAAACCAAGAAGAAAGTGTTGAAGAATGTGCAGTCTGCCTTTGTGCAATTGCAGAAAGTGACGAAACCAGAGGGCTAAGATGTGATCATGTCTTTCACAAAGGATGCTTAGATAGATGGTTTGGCTATGGTCAAGTGACCTGCCCATTGTGCCGTTGTTCTACAAAATCATGCTTGCACCAAGGTAGGATTGGTCACCAAGAAGTTCTTAGTTTCAGGTTCTTGGATTCCTTCAGCTCAACTAGTCAGAAATCCTCATGGTGGCTACGTTAACTTTGTACTTCTGAGTTGCCAAACAGTATGGTTTAAATGAAACTATGTGAATAGTGTCATATCCTTATTCTATGCAATTCTTGAATTTTCACGCATTTGATAATGGAATTCTTACCAAATAAGGAATCAAGATTGCTACACGTGCCATGGAAAATATTGAGAAAGAAGAAAGAATTATGACTTGGAGGCTGGAGGGCTGAGGGACGTGGAAGCCGGTAGGAAGAGGAGGATCTCAGTTCTCTATGAAAGTCCCGGGAACCAAAGATTCCACAATTTATGCCAACAATAAATTAGTCAACATTCAAAGTGTAGTTGTTGTTTCTTTCGTCCTTCTTTACACTTTTATACCATATATTTATAAAGTTTACTCTTCTATACACTCACGATACATATACTATTAGGTTTGAATGTTCCATATCTTATCAAATTTAAATTTAAAATCTAAATTTTATATACGTATTGTACATCTAAGATAATATATACACTTTTAGTACAAATAAGATTTACTTTATCTTTAACTTCAAGTTGTTTTGTCATTATTGTTGAAAATTTTATGATAAAGCACCCGTCAAGTCAAAGTGCATGCATTGAACGTTGAAACATGCACCAAGGTACTTAAAATTTAGAAGGATTTTTTTGAGTTTAGGCTATTAAAACCTCCAATTGTACACATATTTTACAAAAAAATTTCACCCAAAACCTACAATAACTACTTATTTGACCATAAGAACAATAGTTAAATTTGAAAGTTATGAATACATGCAGCACTTTCTCCAACTTTTAAAATAGAATTATTCGAAATATTTAAAAGATAGGGATAAAGAGATAGAATAATGATAGAGTTAGAGAAAAGGGTAAATTTAATGTACATACAAACTAAGTTGGACATGCCATATGTAAAATATAACATTCAATTTCAAATTATAATTAATTTCTATACATCCAACACTGGTTGTGTATATGAAATAGGTGTGTACAAACATTATCCTTAAAAAAAATTAATGGTTGAGAGTAATTACGTCATGTAGAGGAGTCAATCACAACCAATTATATTGATTCATCCAAACCCGGCCATTAACTTTGAATGGGTCTAAATGGGCACTCAATTAAGACCGTTTAATTGATAGGTAGTGAGTTAACTCGACTCACTCATTCATACTCATTTACAAACATTTAATCTCAAATTTTAGTGAGTAATAATGAGTTAAATTTAAATTTTTTATAAATATAATAACAATAAAATACCATTATTTCTTGTCAAACAACATATGAAAAAATTAAGAAAAAAGTAAAATTTCAAACGAGTCTAAATGAGTAATTATGTACACCCATACCTATGCCTATTTATTAAACAAGTATAAATATAGGTACCCATTTATACACATTTCTTTAAATGAATATAAATAGATTAACTCAATTTATATCTGTTACCCAATTATGATCCCAAATTTGATCAAATCACCCATTTTGATACCTCTAAGCCGTGGTGTATCATTTTTCATATTTTCCTTAATCATAATTACAAGATTGTTATATAGCACACCACCTGCTCGATCCTTAGCCTTAGGAGAACTTGGCTTTTTCCGAGTCCAATTCTCAGGCAGGGATAACCACACCATACTGGGTCAATCCACCCAATCTCTGGTAGGAAAGATTTGGTGCTGAAAAAACTAGGGGGTGTGTGCTGTGCTTTTTATTTCGGGAGCAGAACTCGGAACAAAACACCCCACTATATACATGGGTTTCATCATTCCCCTTCTCTGCTTGTTTTGGAATCAAAACGGGAATTAGAAGCCTCACTACAGAGGTCGGTTTTCATCATTTCCCTCATCTGTTTGTTTCGGAATTGTAATGTGTTTCAATCGACCAATGAATTTTATCATTTTGAATATCCAAATCATAAGTGGAGAATTGTAGGAGGCCAAGTTTATTCATTTCCATTAAATCCAATAGAAATCTGATAAACAATGGGTCATCAATTTTGATACCAATTCTCGATTACTTTGTTGGGTTCCAATTAGTGAGAAAAGGGAAGCAGAAGGACAAATTGATGTTTGCTAAGGAAATGGTAGTGGAAACAAACGTGAAAAGGATGGAATAGCACCTTTCGAAAATCGACTGTTAGTAGTCAGAACATAGTACTTTTTCGAGGATTTATAGCCTCAAACTAGTTATCATCAGAGTCCCACAACAGGATACATGCAACAAACGTTTCCCCCATTGTCCAAGAAACAGACTCAATGACATTTTAACCATTAGTACCACATGAAATGTTAGAAGAGGACACACAGAAAAATACATGACTCGTATGGACCAGAATGATTTGGCTTGCTTACCATTGATACAAGGAAAACAACTCCAGTTTTCTTCGAAAATTATTGAAACCAGGATATTTTCTATCTATGTAGTGCGAAACGGTTCCATGTCAACATCCAAATCAGACGTAGGTTGATGATATAGTTGCAACCACGTAAAGTAACCTGAAAACATTGGATTTCATTCTTCAGATTTTATTGTAATGTGGAAGGAATAATAGAGGAAAGGTAGAGAACTAAAAACCAATTTGGATTGCTAGTTGTTGAAATTTTTATAGAAAAATGTACCGAGACGATTTGATGTATGTGAGTTTAAAAAATGATTATAAAATGTGCCCATAAAAAGGTAAAATTTTTTCACAAAAACCTACAAAATCCAAACACGGCCACGTAGTTCACGAAAAACAGAAAAATTTCTGAGTCAAAAATTGCATTCCAAGCAAGGGTTACATTTCAAGTGCAAATTCTAATTTTGCTCCCCAGTTAATTACGAAGGCATTTTCACCCCCTTCCCTCCTTCCCGAATCCTCAAAAGTTAAAATTATGTGCTGACTCTTAGCATCTGCGTCTTTGGCATGTTGAACATATAGTCGCATTAGGTAATCATTCCATCGAAGATCCCATATAGTTTTAACATTGAAATCTCAATCTCATGATACATACGAATTAGGACCCTTGACTTCTGACAGTTCAAGAACTGAGATGGATGCCATTGAGTTGGTTAAGTAGTTAACACTTCTTCTCCTGCTTACTGCACGGTTCATACACCACCATTTCTGACCTCATTTCCTGCTACTATCTGAAGATCATAGTTCAAATTGGATGGATCATTCGGCCTGGCACAGCAGTTTGACCTAAGAGTCTTTAAGAGTCCTGCTTGGGTTTAATACAAAAGCAATAATTGAATCTACAAGTTCATGCCTATGTGAGAACCACAGAAGATGATAAAAAGAAATCATGATGACTTAACCACCCCCGCCCCCCCAAATTCTGAGAAATAATAATGTATTAGCTCTGCAATCAATCAGCCTTTGTTGTCATTTATGCAATATTATTACACCATTAGGCTCTATAATAAGCTCGCAGCAACAAAAAGGCGGTACATACCATCTAAACTTAGCATTTTTCAGTCTCCAAGTTTGCTTAGCACCTGAAATATAGTTCAGAGTAATACATACCAGGAAAGGCTGCCCTTTCTCTGGCAACTCTGACGCACATTGCACCTATGCAAAAGTTCAATCACACAACTTTCCATCTGATGCAGTCTTACAAAATAGTAAATGAAATACAAATTTGAGTAAAACCAAAATAAGCAGAACAAGCACAATCTAACAAAGGAGAAATTCCGCTATACAAACCCAAACTCACTAATCTACAGGAAGCAGCAAATGGGAAAACAGAATAACCCCATGCTGACATCAATCAATATATTTAAGGTCTCGAAGGATCTCTCTTGTCATCGGTTCAGCACTGCTTGAATAGCATTCTGTTGAGCTGTAGTTAAACTCTGAAAATTGAGGTATACAGAGTTCAGTGAAACGGCATAAAATCATAGTCTGCTTATGTTTAGTAATAGTATTTTCAATGCTAACCAGACCTGCAGAAGGCTATTGAAAAATGGCCTATCATTCTGAGAGAAGTTGACCAAGAAGTCCACAAGATAGTTGACCAGATTAATCTGCCAATATCGAGTGAAAGAAACAAGTTTAAATTAAGAAGGGCATACTTTAACCATATGATAGTTATAGAGCCCAAATGCACCTCATTAAGGGGGTCAGCACCACTGAGGAACTCATCTTCACGATCCTCATCCTGCACCAGCATATGAAACCAAAGTAGCCAAGAATCCAATCAAACAGATGTACTAAAGAAATCAATCATTCAACACACAAGAAAGCTGCAGCCAATCAAAAAACCTCATTGAAAGCCTTTGCCATTGCATCAAGATACTTGTATGTAGGTCTACTATGTGATGTGGCACTAGCTGAATAAAGCAACTCTTGATCAATCCCATCATCTCCAGTCTGAACCTCCTCCCAATCACTATCCTGAAATACCAATTGGAGCAGGAAAATAAATTCCAATTTAAACAGACATCATGGAACCAATGCGAAATTTACTTCATAGATACCTCTTCGTCATCATCCACGACTTGTTCATGAATTTCAATCAAAGCATCTGCCAATAAAGCTAGTATCTGATATTTTGAGTACAAAAAAATGGGGTCAGATTATTGAACCTCAAATAAACTACTTTGGTGTACATTTACAAAAGGTACGATGTTTCCACTTTTACTACTTCACTACCTAGTTTTCCTACTTCCTTTCCCATCATAAAAGTTTTAAGCATAGACGAAGTTTCGAAATTCAAAAGTCAAAATTAAAAAAAAAAAAATACATCGTAGCCCACTATCAATGGAAAGAGGAAATAGCATGATCTAACAACCTGAGAGAAAGGAAAAACTGACTGGAATCTGCATCACAACTATTGCAGAGTCACAGTCTAATTCTTAGACAGAAGACCCAATAAGCTGCAAAATGCAGGCAAAAAGGTTAACTAAGTGACTTTCCATGGAAACATGAAACCATAGTCACCATATTACTTCTAATCTCAAACTCTGCATCTATTACATACAAGTTTATAACTAAACATATGACACTAGAGAAAGGTATAATTTTTGTAAGACTATTTCTCCTGCTTTGCATATTTTGATGGTCCATAAAAGTGCAAAGCCCCATACCAAAATGTGATAGGTTTAAATTTTGCGTTTCCAACTCTCACAGCTATCGTGATTGGAACAAGAAACCATAATGCACATTCATTCACATTTCTGACATCTGGACCAAAAGTTTATCCACCCAAGAAGCATTATTGGTTGCAGATAACATAGGAAATACCTTTGCAGGAAGTGGCATCAGTGTCCAGTGATCTGGAGTTACTTTAGCTCTTGAGCGAGTAATTATTCCTGCATTAGACTTCAATTTTCATATGAAGCCGATTAAGTTCTTGAACAATGTCTCTAAGTGTATGAGCTAGGAACAAACTTAACCAACCTTAACTAGGTGGCCCTGGACATCAATCTTTTCCAATTCAGCATGCCTGGTGGATAATAGCAAAGCCAATGCAGTGGTGGTTACTTTAATCTGGTATGCCCCCAAAATTTCCCCTGAATTAAATAAGCATAAACTCATGAGTTGGTTACTTGCTTCTGTACATCTATTCCAAGAAACGTATTAATAGGTTATCAGTCATCTGTTGGTTTACTACTGCTATTAAGACATCATTTCTAGGAATATCCAGACACAAAGAAATGAAAAAAGGAAGAGGCTATCATATCATTAATATTCTTTCTTCAAGCCTGCAAACTTTGCAATTAACTTTAAAGACAGAAATGAAAGGTAGAAGGTTGTTTGTCATCTACTAAACAAGGAGAGAAACAATTTAAAGTATGTCCCAAGGTTTGATTGATTCCTAAACAAAAGAACAACTTATGATACTATTAATTAGAACCCCTGAGGATCAGTGTAGTTCTTATTTTAATTGGTACAAAATAAATGATCTGATTAGTATAACCACCTAGTCCTTAACAAAAGAAACTGCCATGTAAGTGCACACCAGAAGTTACCATCACCAGAGTTAGAGACATGAACAATGCAACAAACACTATTCTCTTCTGCACATAATGCACACAAATGTGTGTATGCAACATGATGACTACAGCTTAGCTCCTGTTTCCGTATCTTGAGAAGAGGATGACAATAACACTGAGGTACCAGCAGTTTCAATTCATGGTCATTATCATAGATTGCATGAGAAGAATGGACATATTGAGTAGCTTAACCAAAGAAAAGAATTCTGTAACTGAACAACTTAAGATGACTGGACCTGTGAGTAAGATTAGTCCAATTTGTCAACTAAACCTACCTTTCCCGTGCTCCCACATGATTTTCTGAAACATAATAAACTGAATCTCAAAGCATTCAAACTACCAACAGATCATATCAACATGAATCATGAACCCACTGCCTTCTCATTCTAACTGCAATTTATCTAAAGTCATCATGGACAATGCCTACTTCCAGATTCATTAATAAGGCAAGGCAAGTTGCAAGTACTTTAGGTCAATAGACCTTCAGGTTATACAGGAATATCTGTACCAAACAATGTGAAGAAGGCAAGCCTATACACTTGCCTTGCTGTCTAGTCCACTCAGACATCACATAAGCAAAGGAGTTTTTATGGCCTTCAGATGGAATTGAGACCAGCAACTCAATAAATTTTTCAACATTTGGGAGACTCATATGGACCTGCATGGAAAAATATACGCCTGATGACCATAGCTGCAGTTATGAAGTAGATACTGGAAGCAAAAGAGACAGCAAAAGTTTGAAAAAACAAAAAATCTCATGCATAAAAAGGCTGACAAGTTGTAACCTGACTGAAAATCCAAAAAACAGAGATAAGCAAAATGTTTGAATTTGAGCTTCCATGGTGCAAGGGTCCATTATTCAATTTTACTATGCCAAATTGCATGTGAGAAACTCAATCGTGTTGAAGTCCTTAAAGTTCAGAACCAGTATCACTGCCCAAACTAAAATAAGGCAAGAAAAATGTTTCCTACCAATCTAGCAAAAATAAGAAGCAATGAGCTTTTGAGTCCAGCAATCTCAGAAGACTGCATGCGCCTAATAAGAGCAACAACCAGGTCTCTGATATGCAGTGCCATTTGTGAAGGAAGATGAAGGATAAGTTGCAAAATGAAAGAGCCAACAAAGAGCGATCCAGAGCTTTCAAGATTAGGATCTAGCAACCTGCAAACAGATCTGGCCTTTAGTTCACCCAAAACCAAGAATAGTAATACAATATATGAAGGATAATCCAACCCTTTCCCTTTTACCCCAATCTTCTTTGATAAGCAAAGAGGTAGCAGAGTAATGCATAACTCAATGCTCATATTATTTGGTCCTACCGCCTAAAACAAGCATCATGTGTCCTCATCAATAAGCTTGCTTGACAATTCAGGGCAATCAAATAATCCTTTCATGTGGAAATCGGTTCCAATTGATAGAAAATGTTAGAGATAGCAAGTTAGGTTTATAGAAACTGTTAAAACACATTAGAGAAGATAAAAAGTCACCCAGTAAATGTCCTCTTTTTGAGAAGTAAACACTCACACTTTGAAGCTAGAGTGAACACACAAAAGTGCAGAGAAAAGAATGAAAAGTAGAGAAGACGTAAAATATATCTTAATCCTCAATCAAGATCTGAAATTGTTGCATCACTTCAATAAACATGAGAACAGCTCTTGTGCTCTGGATAAGTCAACTTCAAAATGCAGACATTGCAATGAAGAAGTAGAAAATGAAAGAATCAAGTGTTGATTGTCATGTTCAAATGAAATTCTAGCACAAGAATGAAGAAACAGGAATTTGAAAGCTTGTCAAGAAAAATAAACAGTAAAACAAATGGCCAAGCACCTTGAAGCTACATCAAGCAAACTTCTCATTGCAAATCCAGGATCTCCACCCCACATAAGTAATTCTTCTTTTCCAACAGAAACAAAGGATGCCAGGCACTGAGTTGCATTCTGATAGCATCAAGAACTCGTCATTTTCTAAAATTTGCCGTAAGAATCCACGGAAACTGTAGATGTTCTAAGATTGTATCCAAAAAAGAAAACTGGAAAAAAATGAAGTAGCTAATGGAAAGAACCTGCATCTCGCTATGGTCATCACTTTGAAGGACTATCCGAGTGATGGGATCAAAAGAAACTTCAAAAATTGCTCGTACAACATCACTAGGAGCATTCTACAAATATACTGTCTTAAGCAACAAACTTAATACAAAAGTTTCATTAAAAGCGAGGATTTCCTATAACCCTTAGATTTAAACAGAACAGATGAGAGAAAGTTGAACTCACCTTTAATAACATTGTCAGAAGATCAAGAGAACCAGCAACTAAAGCATCCGGCTGCTGATGCGGCTGTCAATGGTCAACAAGATCCTTCAATGTGAAGTACTGTAGAACCAATAAGATCTCAATGTAATATTGACCAAAAGTAAATCAAAGCCTACTTTATTGAGAATTGGTGTAGTATAGGGTAAAACACGAGAAA
Source organism: Gardenia jasminoides (assembly GCA_013103745.1). Lineage (NCBI taxonomy): Eukaryota > Viridiplantae > Streptophyta > Magnoliopsida > Gentianales > Rubiaceae > Gardenia > Gardenia jasminoides. The sequence continues at coordinate 39,108,245 of CM023105.1, forward strand.
CTAAGGGATGGATACAACCAGGAGCATTCTTTATGGCCTGCAGCAGAAAAGCAGAAAGATGTAATTAAGACGTAATTAAGTGATTGAGGAAACACAATGGATATGGAGTGGGAAATGATACAGCTCCACACTGCTATACTCATAAATGCTGCTCTTAAACTGAAGACATTCTGAAGGGTGAAATATATCAATTACGGATTCATAACGAAGTACCAGGAAGAGGGGGTGAGATAAAAATACTAATTTGTTCAAACAAATTAAAAGTCCCCTTAAATTCTTCAAACTGAAAGCAGAATATAGAGATGATAGGTAGCCATTTGCACAGCTGTTCACTCTATTCTTTGGTGTATCATGCATGTTTCTGCATGCATTTTACAACTAGCATTATTACTTATCTAATTCTCAAGTCCATAGTACATAGAAAGGAAGCAAGCATTGGTTTTTGCCAGGTCTCTCCTGAAAATAGCTCATTAACCCACTGATGAGGAAAGTCACCAAAGTTCAACCAGAAAGTTCTACTTCACAGACTTTTCTTTATCTCACCATCATGATTCTTTGACCCATCTAAAAAAAAAAAAAAAAAAAAATGGTGATGGCAAAATTCCTAAACAATAGATAACATGACATAAGGTTATAGATATGTTAGACTCATGTTGCTTAATGTCTAGCACTCAAAATGTCAAACCAAGATACAGCTCTGATATAAAAAACTTGTTAATAAGCAGTTAACCTGTCAAAAAGACTGAGGATTTTCCTTATACTTCAGAAAATGCTACAGAAAAGTATACCAAATTCTTTAACATCAAATCACGAACTTCTGTGAAAGATGATGACGCTTTCCAGAAATGACTATAGAAAAGCGGGAGGGATCAAATTCCAGAGGTTTAAGAACTTCAGTTTTGGAAGATTTTGGGAACCATTCAAACAAGTTCCCACTAGCTGTTTGTTGATTTGAACTCTTATCCCACAACTGAAAGCATGAACTCCCTAAGAAAAGAAACAAGCAACAATTCAACAATTCCTCATTGGTTGATAGTTTAAAATGAAAATTTCTCCAGTAAAGCAATGTCTGCTTATCTTTGTATTCAAGTTTTACTAAAGCAACAATCACCAAGATCTTCATAAAAGGATTATCCAAGAAAACTGAAGACAAGATTTAGATAGACAGGATCAATAAAAGGAAAGTGGTGCAACCCAAAAAATGATTTTATCAGAAAATTTAAGTTTTTCCTTTCAGTTAAAGTTCAAGGGTCATATCATGTACCAGATTGCACCCCTTGTGTATTAAACACAAAACATGAATAACTTCTGGAACCAAAGGCAAATAGGAAAATCACCTCCAAAACCTCAATTGCATCTATGCTGATAAAAGGGTCAGAAACATGTGAAGCCCACATGCTAAGAATAATTGGAGATAGAACAGGTTCTATTGAAGCTAATGCTTGATGACCTGAAATTGATGACAATGCAAAATAAAGGCAGGAAATAAATGGACATCACTGAAGTAAATCTTAGCGGAATAAACACTATAAGAACACAACTTGTTTCAAGTTCAACCTGCCATAGCTGCTGCTCGTAATGTTTCAAGTACTAAATGCATGGTTTCATCAGAGGCCTAATAAAAAGCAGATGGCAACTGTAAGATGCAGCTTCAACATTAATGAGAAACATCGCATTGTGCCTACTAAAAAGCAGTATTGTTAAAGTGCAACTGCTGCATTACCTGGTTAAGTAGATTAGTGAGTGATGAAAATAACTCCAACATAAGAGGCTGAGGCACTCCACTTTTTACATCAGGCAAAAGCTGCGAGAGCGCACGACAGGCACCAACTTTCACAGGTGGGGGCCTATAATGGAGAAGTATTGTCAAGTTATAATTTGAAAGTTGGTCCCATAGAACAGAGACAATATAATCAGGTTCTTACATATCCATGCCGACTGCCTTAATACCAGCAACTAAGAAATGCTCTACAACATTACTTTTGATCTGAAGAACACAGAAGTGAAATGAGGTCAAATATTCCACTACACTGGAAAAAGGAAAATAAACAATACCAGTAGTTACCACAGAGGAGAACTTTGCAACTGATGAAAACACACGGGCATAAAGAAAAGGATACTCATGCACCCCTGCAAGACAGACAAAAATACCAACTCAATAGGGTTAGACCTATATACTCCCAACCTCACCACCAGAATAAGAAAAACTCTGCCACCAGCCCCAAAAAAAAAAATATATATATATATATATATATATATTTATGTTGTGTACATAGTTATACATGTGTGTGTGTGTGTGTATACACTTGTATGTTAACAACCAATTCAAGGCATTGATATTATTTCTCCTTTCATCCTATGGCTAGCAGAGACACCAGTCTATTGATCTTTCACAGCATGGGGTGAGAATCTAATTCCATATTCAAGAAAGAATAGTGCATACTGCAGAACAGAACCTACCTGTTGCCATGTCTTCTATGAATATTTGCTCCATAACAGTTCCTAGACTGACCTCTGAAACTCCAGAATCCTGCAAAGTAGGAAATGAGTGATTCAGAGACTAAATGCAATTTTATAGCCCAATTTCTTTTCTTTTGTTGAGTTTGCTAATTTGACATGTGCCTTTATTTGCTTATATCAGAAGGCAGATATAATCGTATTACTTCATGTTGTGCTCTTGTAAAACATCTGTTCTTATCATATTTATAAAAATTTAAAGAAGCTGAAGCATAAACCTCTGCCTCAAGCAACTGTTCTGATACAGCAGATAGAGCATACAGGGTAGCTTCACGCATCTGCAAAATTCATTTCTAAGGTAAGCTAAACATGTACTCTAAATTGAAAAATCAACATAAGCACTTCCACATTTGTCCTTGGAAAAAAAAAGGCATCCAAAGAGAAAAAGTTTGACACTTGCACCCACTATAGCTAGTTGGCAAAAAATCTTAACCACTAAATGAACCACTATTAAAAGGACCGATAGTGATAAACAAGTAGATATCATTGCAGACCATGATCAGAAAGCATCAAAATAAATCAATCACCTTCTGTATTACGTCATCTTACTAGAACTGGAACACTAAAGTAGGCCCATCATAAGACGCAAGCATACATTTTTTGCCTTTAATAGACAAATACTACCCATATGTTGTATCCAGAAACCAATTAACAGCAACATGAGACATAGGATCAGTTACACCAGATCACTACACATAAAAGCTCTCTCCTATCCAAAACTTAACTTTCCATTTGACCTAAAAGAGAAGCACAGTGCAAAATCATACAAATTTACTAACTAATCACAGCTCTAACATAGTCTAATAAGGGAAGTGGGAAAAACAAAGCAAAAAACATAAACATTTGTCTCAATCGAGTGTCCAAAAGGGTAAACTGCAGCCATCAACAAGGCATTATAGCAATTAGAAAAGCATTAGCAAAGTAGATTGATGAGTATGTAACAACCACTTACTCTCCACCAACTAGAAGCACCAGCAGCTTTCTCTGCCTGGGACTCACTAAATCTTCTTTTTGCAGAATCAAGCACAGCATCTATGCCCAAAGCACCAAAAGAACTAATCACCTCCTCAATGAGAAGTGCACCTAGAAAGGATTGAACAATTAGAAAAAGACTTGTTATAAGAGCTCCAATTGTCCAAGAACAGGAGAATCACAGCAAACTATGTGATCAAGGCCAGGGAGGTATCAAGAATTATGGTCAAATTAAAAAAGTAACACATTGTTGACACAGAGTAATGTATTTGAAAATGACTATCTAGGGTTTCAGAATCCACTACCTACTTAAAGAAAGGGAGAGAAAACCCAATTTCTTCGGTAGGTTATTTGTAAACTACAGAGAAGCAAATTAAGTTATCATCACATGTAAAATAAGAATATTTCCACTAATCATCTTTTTCACATCCTTGAAAAAAAAACAGAAAAAGAAAAAAAAGGGGACAAATTTAAACAAAAACCACAGCAGACTTTCATATAGTTATCTCTGAATCCTAATATTTCATTATTCCAGCAAAACTACTTTTCAGAAATTCCTACCATACGTCAAAACAAGACATGGATCAAAATACTTCCCTGACATGAAGAGCAATATGGCTTCCATTACAGAAGATGATACATAAAAATTGCAACATCATGGGGTACATGCACATAACCAAGAGTCTATCATGCCAAGTAGATTCTGAGCCTGTTAGGAAAAAAATTTGTGCTAACGCAACTAAAAAACATCACCAACTTTGACATCTACTGAACTCTCAGAAATTGGCTCTCTGCAAAAGGAAGGGATAGAAAGAAAGGAATAATTTCTCTCAAATTTTCCCTTTCTCATGCTAAAACATAGAGCATTGATCATCTAAATGATTTTCAATTTTTGTTTAATAAACAAAAACAAGTAAAGATGATATCTGAACTTAGAAGTTCTATCTATACTAGTGAAAGACCACAACCATATCCCCTGCACAAAAGTTTTAATTCAATCAGATGATTGTGCAAGAAGAGAGAGCAAATAGAAGCAATCTTCACATACTGCATGGAAGTAAAACAAGTGCAACAGCTACAGATACTACTCACCAGACACACGACAACTATAGGTGTTGTCATCCTCATCAGTGACATACTGATTAGCATCCAGAGACCATGCATGGACCTAAAGCAAGTTGCAAGCACATTATGCAAGAGTAAAACTGCCAAGCAGAAGACAAATTGGACTACCAGCAAGGACAATTATATTGGAGGCAGTATTAAAAACTCGTTTATGCAAAAAAATAAGCTGTATATATAACAACACTAAGATGAAGTAACATATATCCCATGATGAAGTTTCAACAAAAATTACAGCAAAAAGCTCGGACACCGGCTCTAGGGAAAGTAACAAGTAATCCACCAAAACCAGCGCTGCCATAATATAGCATATAGAACATCTAACTCCATAGTTCCAGAAGATATGAGTTTCCATCCTTCAAGGCGTATAGCAGCTATCAATTGCAGAGAGTCACGCAATACATGTGAAATAGAAATCCAAGATTTATTACCATTTAACTTCCAAAAACTCATTTACCAAACTTGCATGATGCAACACAGCGGTAAAAGATAAGTGTAGATTGGACATTAAAAGTGAACAGAGAAAATATACCTGTTGTTCAGTCATCTGCATAAAAGCAACAGTATAGTACACCAACTCCTTCACATTATTTGCAACAGCCTACATCCATATATTTTTAAGACATGAAATCAGATCAGATGTAGAAAGCAGAGCTGCAGATCATAAATGATAAGGAATTTCAAGAATGAACTAATAACCACCTGTCCAAACTTCTTGCTACCCAATATGGTTAACAGGGTCTCAAATAACTGCAAGTGCAAATAAGCGGCTTTCAGTCATATTGGACAAGAAACATGTTATTGTATACACCACATACCCGGTAAAAAGGACAAGCAAGAAGAAGAAGTAAACAGTCAAAAAGCAACAAACAGAAGTTACAACTACTTGAATGATGCTATCCTGTGTGGCATACAATTAGTAAGGAAACAGGTAGAGAGAGAGAGAGAGAGAGAGAACGATTTAAGTATATTCCTGCTCAACAAGATTTTTGCACACACTAAAAGAAATAAACGTACAAATGAAACTTACTCCACAGTTTCAGTCAAAAACAGGTTAAAAAAAAGGCAGGGGGAGGGGATCAGACTCTCAATCCATCAAGCAACTAAAATGTTCATTCTTCAAATTTCTTTACTCCTATTAAAAAGAGTTTTATCAGGTTAAAGCAGCAGGAGTCTTAGATAACATCCACTGAATACGGAAGTCCTCCTGGTGGAAAACACCATTTCCAAGACATGCCAGAACAACCAAAGCAATACACGAGACGGATGAAGTACAACCATCGATGTAGTCCACATTATACAAACTTCAATAGGGAGAATCAGATGAATTCTCACCAGAATAAAAGCTTCAAACTACCAAAAATGAAATGACATGCCAGACTGAATTTCCAACTAAAAGACTTGCTTTAATAGACAATTTAAACTTGGTCTCCCACCTCCCACTTCTGTACTTGTAGCTCCTTTCTATTTTCAGTGATTAAGGTGACAACATCATTTTTTAAAGCTTCTATGTTTTCAAGTCTTAAGAACAGATGCTGATAGAGCTAAAAAAGGCTATCATACTATCTGGATATATGTTCATAAGAAGTTCACTCATAAAACAAAAAATGAATATACCAAATTCTATTTAAAAATTTTAATACCCAAGTTGCACTAAAAATATGTCAGGAAAATGATGCACATGCCACGCCACGGCCAATATGTGACATACAAAATGGTGCTATATAAAGATGGCATTAATTTGGCTTCCCTAGAAAGGAAGGTACTCTAAGAGTAAAAACTATTACAGGAAAAAATAGTAAACAAAGCAAGGAGGAAATATGCAATCATAATAGCAACATCAAGCTTTAAAAGTTCTTAAGCATATAATCTATATATGGTGGGAAGCCATAAATTGTACGCTAAATCAAAACATTTAGTCTACATTAATATCCTCATCTTTATCAGTATTTTGCTTATATTTTTGAAGTTAAGCATATCATAAGCCATTTACATACATAAACCAAGGTACTGTACTACTTAAATATCAGGAAGCGCATGAATGCACTAGCTATGAGCGCACTGATGTCACATAACTTCAGTATAATTTTTAACTATTTTACATTTTTTACCTGCATAACATAGGATTCTAGGCTTTTCTCTGAACCATCAGAATCATATCTTCCATCATAAGAATCTTCTGCACCTTCAATTGATGCTCGCTCATATACTCCTAGAGAAGATACAAAGGTCTGCCAGAGTGGCCCCAAGATCACTGAGACATCACCACAATACCAAAAGAAAGAATGAAAAACCATAGAAAAGGGAAGTCACAAAATTTTTTTATCAAATTTGGCTAATGCAAGTATCATACTGCTAAACTCATATCAAAATATGAAAGTTATACCAGTAAATTGAGTTTCCATGAGGCTTGGAAAATTCTGTAGGAACTGATTCAAGCACTTCAAAACCTAGTTATGCAAAAGTTTTAAGATAATCTCAGGGTTGTCCATTTAAGATTGAAATGCTAACAAATGAAACTTTTGACATATATGGAGCTGTACCTCCATTCTGATGCTCCAGTCATCAGGGTCTTCAGAAAGTACCGGAGGTCTAAGGACGACACAAAATTGATCTATCCATAGCCGAAGCATTTCTGACATCAAAGCAGTTGTTTCTGCCTAATTACAGAAACTCACAATCAGCTAAACAGGTCAAAGGATTAGAATTTTATAAGAGCAATTTTAATAACTTCAAGAGTAAAATTCTGAAGATACCTTATATACACCACTCATACTCCCAAGAATGGAGATAAAAGAATATACTATGGAAAAAGCCCTTGTCGAAGGGATTTGTCATACACCTGCACGAAAAGTTCAACTAGTTCCTAAGTAATGCTCAGGGAAAATTGATCCTTAAACTTTATGCAACATCCTAAATTCACAGCTGTCATTCTGAATTTTGGAAAAATAGGTAATAAGCTAGTTCCAAGTTGTTTATTGTACGGTAACATAATATTTGATAAGATACAACGTCTAAGTTATAATTATTTTTGGGGAAAGAGAGAGGCAGAGAGAGAGAGAGAGGGAGAGAGAGACTGTATCTGGTATAACTGCAACTTCACTTCTTTCTATGTAATATTTCTCCTTCAAGTTAAAGCAAACGGCAGATATCATTGTCAAAATATTAATATTGCAACCCCAAACATATATTCTGCCACTTTCCCACCATATAACTGCTCAGTGCACTCAGACGAATGGAAAGGTAGAAAGAAGGCAATGAGGGAGAACTAATAAATGAAGAATTCTCATAATGTTGTTCTATGCTGTTGAGAACTAGATCCACATGAATGTGTAATGCACAGCTGAAAAAATGCCAGTCACTATCTAAATGACTAAACAAAAACCTGTTGCAGAGTGAAAGCGAGTGAGGAGAAAATGAGCCCACCCTCACACATTTGTGAGCCATATCCATGACTCACTCACTCCAGGAACTTCACTATCTCTGTTTGGCGCTTGCTTCCTTTCCATGTATGCCAGCGCCAACATCATTAGCAAATAGTTGTTTAGCAAAGGTGGATTTCGAGCCATGTAATGAATCAAGGAACTAAGGACAGGATGCAACCAAAGTTGCCCATAGAGCTATAAGTGAAGTGCTGGGAATGGAAATGCTGTAGAGTAAGTAGCAAGCGCAGCTAAGCAAGGGTTGGGAAGACATTATGGTGGCCATAGATCACTAGCATGTAGAAGCAAGCAATACTAACCTCTGGTTCTACTTTTTCCTCTGATTTGATGTAACAATAAACTTTTCTACTTAGACTTTAACACTTTTGGTTCAAACAAAAATTCTTGTTATTGACTGTCATAAGCAGTATACACCAAAGTCACTGAACTTCACTCCAGGTCTACAATGACTTATACATAATTGAAGTAAATCATTTCAAAAAGAACAAACCTAATATAAAACCATAAAGGTCTCTTTGGAGATTCCAAGATTCTAAAAATTTTCTTGAACAAAAACTAACCTGAGGAGAGGATATAATTGCATTTAAACAAGGGAATAAAACAGGCAAGAGGTTCGGCACCATCTTATCATCCAAGTCTGCAGAGAGAAGAGCAAAGCATCTTAAAGCCCCATGTACTGCACACCACAAAAAATAAAAGATGTCATATTTATCCTTCATGGAGCTGGTTTACCAGAACAAAACACAAACTAGAAGCAAGAGCTACTTGATACAAGTAGCATGAACCATACCAGCATGCACATTATTCTGCTCATTCATCAGCTTCAAAAGAAATGGTAAAAGGTCCGGCCAATCATCTGGCCAGTCATAATGAGCAACAGATGCAGCAGCCATACTAACTGCAGTGCAGATTTTTTTATGAGGATCATCTACTGAAGCCAGAAGAAGTCTACGTATCGTGGCCTGATAATACAACTTGTAGAAAATTAGGAACATGAAAAGAAAAGGCAGAGATCTGTAATACACAAATAGTTTGCTCAAAAATTAAAGGAAACTAAAAACTACTATTGACGGAGAACAAGAAGCTAATAAAAGTGGGCATCTGTCTCTTCTACTATATTTATCATATACATTCCTTAACTATGATATAAAAAACTCTGGAATTTCGTGGGTTGGAAAGAGACAGAGAGACAGAGAGATAGGAGAACCTTCTCATCATTTGAAACAACAGGATGCTCAAAAGATTCTTCATCTTCATCCCAATGTTTCTTAATGAATTGCTTTAGAAGAACAGCAGCTAAGTAGAATCAAGTTAAAGTATACAAATTAGAACTAGAAAAGACAAGCAAAACCCTCCAATCCTTAGATGCCAAATTAATTCATCTCTGTCAACAGATAAGTGGTGCAGTGCATATACTACTCTGTCTGAGATCTACAAAAAGATAATTCACTTCTAGAGAAGGATATCTGACGCAGCCCGGGTGATAGCTCCCTGTTTGCAGCAACTTTGGATAATGCACTTCCAAAACCTTTAAAAGATTAAGATAAGCAAATAAAAATCAATATCCTGTCCTTACAATCATAAAATACAAAAACTTCTTAATCTAATGGCACTCATTCATCTAAAAAAAATATTCCTGCCATATAAAACCCAGTTCTACTTGAACAGTGGATTAAATTGCCTCAGATGGTGATGGAGATTGTGCAAAGTACAACCAAATCACTTCATGTATGTCACTTTGATTCGTGACAAGTCTTGGAAAGATCTCTGCTACAAGCAGACAACTATAGGAAATTTATGGATTGTTTAAGGGTAGAGAGCTATACCATAGAAAGGGGAAAAAATCAGTCTTGAGGGCCTTAAATTAGGAAAAAGAATGTGATCATCTAAATTCAGTACAAGTGCAAGATGGCATGTGACAGGGAACGGGATGACACAAACGGTTTTGAACCCCTATTTGTCTCATTCTGAGTTGATGGCATTTTAACTTCATCAATTCAGAATCCTCTTGCTACTAAATACTGAATAGAAACATTTCAAATTACTCGAACTGGAACATGACCGGTAAATGGATGCTGTAAAAATTAACAACCAAAGTAGTAACTCAACCAGCAAGCTGGGGCCACAAATAAAGGCCTTTTCCTTGTTAAAAATATCTCATTTTTGTAACAAAAAATAAAACCCAATAAATTTAGCATGAGCTTTTTATTACAAATACAAATTTAAGCTAATGAGAAAAAGTCTTTTTTCTTGCAAAATACCCAGAATTCACTAAAAAGATCGTTCATTATTGCACTGACGCTACTAAAGTTCCTAATGAGCTAATGAATTCACTATAAAGTTCATTCATTTCAAGCGAAGCTGATAGAAAGTGCAAATATTCCAAACTATGGAAAACCCAGAACTGAATTAACAATAAAGTTCGTTCATTTCAGACACAAAATCAGAAATAATAAGTTAGGCATTGGATTTTAGCTACATACATAGATTTGAGCAAAAGAATAAAACTTTTTAGGTACATATATAGGTTTTGAGCAAAAAAATAAACCTTTTCTTTACAAAATATTGAAAACCCAGAATAAAAATCACAGAAAGTCCATCCTATTCCAACATTAATCCAAAAAATCGTAAACTTGGCACTCGATTGTTGGGAAAATATATACAACTTGAGCTAATTTCAAAGAATTTACATGAACACGAACCTGCTTGAAGGGAGGCCTGGTGAAGAGAGGATTCAGCAAGGGAACGGACTTTCTGATCAGTATCCAGTGTGGCATTCAAGCAATTGATGAGCCATTGTTGTTCTTGATCCATTTTTACTACTGATACAGCAAAATATATTCTTTCTTTTTGCTTTTTTTTTTTTTTTGGGTTTTTACTTTGAGGAGAAGGGGAGATGGGGAGGGGATAAAGGGGTTTGGACCCTTTTCAGGATTTGGAATTCAGGGAGAGTCTAAGGGGAAATGGGGAAGAAAAGGAGGGGTGGTTTTTCCAGTTTGAGCAGCTATGTACAACTCCAGCTTAGCAGTTAGAAGAGAGCATAGGGCTTTTGTGTTCGGAAGGCTTAAGAATGGCCGGACCGGAATTCCCGGTTCGGCAGTGAATGCATTGTATTTCCGCGCCAATTCATTCCTTCACACTTACTTTTCTTTCTCCTTTTTTCTTTTTTATTTTTTCAGGGCTTCTTTTTTTTTTTTTTTTCAAAAAACTTCTTCTGAGGGTAATTTTAATTAGGCATTTAATTTTCACAATGTCATCAAGATAATTGGGTAAAAACCAAGATGAGGCAAAAAGAAAAGGAAAAAACAGTATATATTTTACGGAACATATAGCTTATCCAATTAAAGGTATTCTCACTTATATTGCATTAAAGGTAGCTGCGTTTAGATAGTAGATTTTTTGGGATAATTTGTTGAAAAGAATACTGTAGCACTTTTTTGATATAATGTATCTGAAATAAAAAGGTAATTGGAATTTGTGTCGATGATGTAAGCAAAATTTTTTAGGCAAATATAAGCAATCCAAATCTAATTGTGATGATTAATATTTATAGTTACATTGCTTAGAAATTTTTTTTTCCCTTTGCAATCATCAACATATTATTTAACACTTTATTCTTGCTTCCTTCACAATTTAGAAAAATTTTTTATTTCAAAAAAAAATACAAAAACGTCTGTAATAAGGGTCACAAGCTATAGGGGGCATATATGCACAGAATCGACTGATTTGCACAATAAAGGTTGAGCTTGTTCCTGAAATTGAGAAACTCAAGTTTATATCCTCCAAAGTTTCTTTGTGGTTTCTTCTTCATTTACAAACTTCCCTATGTTTAGTAAATCAAAAGGGAAATAAATAGGCTTCGTTTTCTCTACATAATCCATGATTACAAACTAGACAAAGTCCAACGACAATCACATCTTTCTGATCTTTTTAATAAAGACTTGCTGAGCATATTGGCCTGCTTAACTCTTCAATTTCTCGGACAAAATTTATTGTGGATAGAAAAAGTGAAAATGAACAAGAATAAAAGTGAACTGATAAAAAATACACATGGGACAAGGCTTGCAAATAGAGGTGTAAACGAATCTAATCAAATCGAGTACTCTAGAATTCAAAATTGTTTGATTATTTTAACGTTTTGAAATTTTATTCAAATTTAGTTTGTTTACTTGTCAAACAGAGTTTGAATGAATCTTTTATCAAATTTGAATGTTATCAAACATAAAATGCTATTCAGATTTGGTTTCACTAGTTGGCGAGCCAAACTCAAATGAGTTCTTACCAAACCGAGTTCGATTCAAATATCGAGTAATTTGGTTTATTTTTCAACCCTACTTGCAAGTGTTAGTAATTTAACATAAACTTCTCAAAATTCAAGATAAAACGTCATGCAATTGATTGGCCTTGCAATTAATTTCAACAAAACACATTAACTATAAATGAAAACAAAAGCCATCCAATTTATTCTTTCTCAGTTATGAAAGCCTCTTTGGACGTGACTGCCTTCTGTGTTTCTGAACTGACTGGGCAGTTTTGAATAACGAAAGCATCACCATTTGTTCTTCATTGGGATATGATGGCAATGAACTAATTTGTGTTCGACTTGTAAGATTAAAAACAGGCTTTTGTTAAAGAAGAAAGATAAACAGAGTAACAGGTAAAAACAGCCAAGGGACAAGGATCTGCACATCTTGGTACTATTTGGCACAAAGAAATCAACAAGCTCAAAAGGATGATAAACTTCTTGTTAAAAGATTTCATGTGGAAGTACACATGTAGCTTACTGCCTTTTGTTCCTGGCAAATATATAGACAGAAGATCATATCATTCATTCCCATTTGCACTTCACTTGATGGGAGTGCAGGAAGATATATTCCGTCAGCAACTTCCTACACATTCTTCTCAGAAAGAACCTTTCAACCAAAACGTAGCACCCAAAATTTCTCCACTCACCACTTCCCTCGAACTCCTCTACCCTCTTCACCCTCACTTGTCTGTTCTTGCTGCTTCTCCATCCAACTCTTTCTTGCTCCCATTTCATTCTTTCGACGATTGCAGGGCTCAAACCTACCCTTTCTGTTGCTCCATCCCCCTGAGAATAAGTAAACCATATTGCCCCATCTTCGACATTTCCCTCGTCCCATTCAGCTTTGCAATTACCAACATAGACTAATTCGTTGTCAAGTGTAACATCCACATTTACAGATTTTCTTTGGTTATCTGTTCTCGAGCATGTAAATATCCGAAGCCACTGTTGCTTCAATGTCATCTCGTAAAACATTGATTCACGTATCTGACATCTCCGACACAGCTCTCTGACAAACATGAAAGGACAATACCACTTCCCGACAACAACAAGGTTTGATTCCTTGCAACTCACTGGAAAATCGAAACGTGGCTGGGTGCTCTCGGAACTTCATCAAGGCCTAAAGCATCACTGAGTGGATAACTTCCAGGTATTCGAGTGGTAACATGCCAAGTTCCCTGCAATAATACAGGAACACGACCATCCGTTGCAATAGATCTGGCACAAAAGAAGCGTCCACCAGAAACTTTAAGAATCTGAAATTGTTGATAAATGTTGCTTGGATCTAATGGCCTTGGTCTTACGTATTCAGAAAATCCAGTTTTCTTGTTAACTTCCCTCGAGCATGTTAAAGCTTCCCTGAATAGGTAATTTGGACAAAAACGTCATCAATTCACAAGGAAGAAACTACATAATGGCCAAAAATATTGAAGCTAAACTATTGCCTGAGATAAACAAACTCCTTTCCCCACCCCCAAAAAAAAAAAAGCACAGAAGAAAACCAAACAACCTGGAAATTAACCCATAAAACATTTAGAAAAATCTCTAAACTAACCAGACGCTGGAGACTGCAAAATAGATAACGAAATAATTCACCTCTAAACGTACCAAAGTAGCCACCATGATAACAAAAAAAAAAAAAAGAAACCATGCAAAGAGAAGTTAAGTAAATAGAATCTCATAGAGCAGTAGTAGTATTAGTACCCTGAAAAGGGGCCATCACGAGCTATGACATAGTAAAGATTGGAAGAAAGAGGCTTGTTTAGAACTGGAATCAAGGCTACACGGTAACAAGTTTCTTGCAGATAAACCCAAATGGACAAACAACAGTTCTGAGGGAAAGGCAGGTCCTTGATACTCCTCCCGGGGCTGGGAAATAAACTGAAACAACTAGGTTTTCTTGGCTCATCATCTCCGATTACCAGCACTCCTGAGTAGGTAATGAGAGAGATAATTGTTACGTGCTAGACTGAACACTGAATTTGATGTTCAGTCTCTCAAATGATTTACTGGTTAGGGAATGAATAATCAAGACTATTACAATATGTCCTTATCATAATTGCAATAGAAATAGATACGGATCGAAATTGGAATGGCGTTATTGTGCAATTCCAATCCTAATCAGATTACAATTTTGATAAATTAGTTCTAGATCATCTGGAAATCCCATCAGAACCAAACTTCAAAAATTTGAGCTCAACGATCAGAATCTTAATCTTTGGTTTCGATGGAGGTGACTAATTAGTAGAAGGGCTCTTTTAATATTCACTCATTCTAATTATTTTCTTAGCGAAAATACTTTGGCAGCACATCAGCGTTCAATCTTTTCTAGAAAGACAACGGTATTTATTGATGGAACATATAGGCACTCAGACAAAAAGAAATTGCAATATTCTTGCACACATCCTGGTAAAATCAACAAAACTTCTTGAGCTCTTCATAAGCTCAAGCAGGTACTAAAATTTCCAAATAGGGTTAATCCCACGAGCTATTGCAGGAGTTGTACTTTAGTCCCTAAACTATTTTAATAGGCACTTTACACCCTTAATCAACTAAAAAATGATGGAAAAAATAACTTCATTTATTTAATAGTGAAATGACTAACTCATCCTCTATTAAAAGTTTAAGTGGCAAGAATACCCTTTGGTGGGAAATAAGTCCACTTTCAAACACTAATCTTCACATCATTACAAATGTCTAATTGAGAATATATATAAAAAAAAAGCATATGGGTCACTTTGAATTATTCCTCTAATTTGAAGCTGTAGAAGCTGTAGTTTCAATTTCTTTTTATATGTACACAACTAATCGAAAATTTTAGATCTTTGGAAACTTTAAGTCCAATATTTAGTTTATTACAGTAATATGTCAATTCTAATTTAGGTATAGTAGTGAATCTTTGTTGCTATTGTTTTCCTAAATTCATTTAAAAATTTTGGGTGCTGCTTCATTTAAATTCTTATGAGATTTCAAGTAATATTTGCTATTACATGAAGATATGATATTATGATGTTGTGAACAAAATGGAGAGATTTAGAAATTCTAATAGCAATCTTTTAGTTATTTTAATATTTTCTCCACTTTACATACGTGTATTTACTTAAACTTTTATTACAAAGCAAAAGTAATTAGTTTATTTAACATGAAAATTTTTTCTAAACTTTTATTATAGAGCAAAAATAATTAGTTTATTTAACATGAAAATTTTTTCTCACTAAAAGGATTTTTTTTTCATTTGAACTTTAAGTAGCGGATAAATGAGTTAATTAATTAATTGGATGAAGTTAATCTTTTCATCATTGTTCATTTGAAACAAGGGTGTAACCATGTAAAGTGCAACCAATGCAATAATTCGTGGAGACTGTCTGCAATTAACCCTTCTAAACATACATAGCTCAAGAGGACACTTAAACTATAGATGACCAAAAAAACAATACATAATAAGAGCCAAAATCAATAGAAACTGAAGTATGACTGCCTATCAATGTTCCTAAGAACACAGAAATCCATAAGCTCATTCCCATTTCCTCCTGGTCTGATGGGTTTGCACGAAAGAGTGTTGCAATACCCATCCACTCTTCTCAAAAGGAACCTTTCAACCAAAACATAGACTCTCCATTCACCTATTCCCTGGAACTCCACTTCTCTTGTGATCCTCACTTGTCTATTCTTCGCTCTTTGCCATCCACCTCTTTCTTGCTCCCATTTCGTTCTTTCAACAATTTCCGGACTCAAACCAACCTCTTCTTTGGCTCCTCCCTCATCAGATGCAGAAAACCATATCGCCCCATCAACGACCTTTCCCTCATCCCACTCTGCTAAATTGCTTGTATCACCACCATAGACAAGTTCGTTTGTGAGTAAAACATAAACATGTATAGGTTTTCCTTCATTTTCTTGACTATTCGAGCACCGGAAAATCTGCTTCTACTGTTGCTCCAATGTCATCTCATAAAACATTGATGATTCCATCTGGTCGCCACATCTACATGGGCGTTCTCTAATGAACATGAAAGGACAATACCACTTGCCAACAACAACATCACTAGATTCCTCACATTTGACTGGGAATCAAATCTTGGGAGGCAGGCTCGACGAATTTTATCAAGGCCTGGAGCATCATCTAAGGGATAGTTTCTGGAAGTGTAAATTTCCCAACCTTTTTTATCCAGCCTCAACGGTTGAGGAGGATAACCATCAATTGCAGTAGATTTGCCTGAGACGCGACCCTAGAGTGCCTAACAATCTGAAACTGTTGATAAACGTTGCTTGGATCCAATGGCCTTGGCCTCGCATCTTCTATATAGCCTGTCTCCCCTTTATATCCCCCTTGCAAGTGAAAGCTTCTCTGAATAGGTGAATTAATTAGTGGAGAAAAGGTTAATAATATGCCAATGCCAAGCCTCATTAGTTCAACAAAACCATGCAGTTTTACAAAATATGCGATATTATGAGTTCAATAAATAATCCAACATATAAAACCTCAATCCCCATCCCTCACCCCCAACCTCCCAATAAAATAAACTGGCCAAATTGGAACTAAATGTTATAGGAACAAAATGCTAATAACCCAAAATTTTCAAAAGTGGGATTCACCTACTAATGAGGCTTGGCATTGGCATTGAACTAATCAGTGTTGTCTATTCCCCACGCAAATCCCAGTACCCTCTATAAATAAATAAATAAATAGACAACTCAAATTAATCTAAGCTGCTATATGAAATTTCTTACCTAATTATCAAAGAGCCCGGAAGTCGAAAAACCATATAATATCATGCATATCAGCAGTGATAGCAAAATAATATAACCAATAACCCAAATCAATCCAGATAATCAGAAACTATAATTTGCAAAAAGGTATACATGCAAGAAAAACAAGAACTTGCTATAGTAATTAAAGAGTTCACTAATCAAATATGTAATAAATACCCAGCAAAAGGTTCGTCCCGAGATATGACGTAGTAAAGATTAGAAGCCAGTGGTTGGTCTAGAACTGGGATGAACATGAGATGATCATACACATAACTATGAAGGGAATGACCCCAATTCACGCAAGTTTTAATGGTCATAACTATAATTCTGAGGGAAAGGCAGGTCCTTAACGAAGTTGCTGTGGGACTTCCCAAACCAACATCTTGGATGTTCATGGTCTTCAATCACCAAAAACCTGAATTTGGTCCTTCAGGAAGTAATGACAGAGAATTTGGAGACTTCTTTAACAATGAGCTACGCCTTGTCACGTACATGATGGAATTTAAAGCCAAAAAAAGAAAAAAAAGAAAAAAATTGCAATACTTACAAGAACCAAGGTAGATGGTTAAGAATTGTGTGAACTTGATGGGAATTATACATCAAACACAACCAAAAGGCAAAATCGGGGAGTCTTGGAAATACAAATATTTTGGGAGAGTTTAAACTTTAAACGAATCCCATAATTCTACTCCTATAAGGGATTAAAGTCTACCTAGAATTTAAGAAGGAAAAGGAAAAACGACATGGATTGTCAGTCCCCCTTTTTTTCTTTTTTGAGCAAATTGTCAGACTTAATAATAATAATGATGATGATGATGATAATAATAATAATAATAAATAAAAGTGAACGCATCATTCTGCCAAGTGTCAAACCAAAAAAAAAAAAGAAAAGAAAAGAAAGAAAAACTGATACATCATTGCATAAATGAGTTTTTCTAAAACCTCACGGGAAGGAAAATCAATATTTTTTCCAGTAGTCCCTGAACTTTTACTAACATTTATATTTTGTCCCTCAAATTTTAAATGTGTACATCATGTCCTTAAGTTTCTTAGTTTTATACTGGTCGTGTAATTTTCACTTTGCCAAGCAAGGTTCTGTTTAGCTATTTTTATTCTTTTTCCTTCCAACCTTTTTCCATTGATATCGAATAGAATACTGTTTTCTTCCTTTACAGCCTATTTCCACTGATGTGCATAGAAATCACCATTCAAGACTTCATGCTTGTCTACTTCTCGCAGATTGTTTGGAAGAAATATATATTTTGGTAGTGCTTGATCAGCTATTTTCAGTCTATTCTACTCCAGAAATGATTTGAAATGGACCAAAACGAAACGGTAGTGCTGGAAAAACAAATGCATGATAGGAATAGAGTAGATAGAAAGAGAATAGAGAAAGAATTTTAACACGCTAGTAATTAAACTGGATGGCTTCATAAGCTCAAGAAGTATTAAACTTCTCACATAGCTGAAGAAACAATTATTGGCAATGGTCAAAATGACCTATAAAACAAGAAAACATAGTTATGGAACATGAAATTCATAGAAATCTAAATTTGGTTGCCAATTAATCTTCCTATAATCACAAAAGATTTTGATAGAGTTATTCCCATTTGCTCTTAATTTGATCGTCATGCACGAAATGATATTCCATTACTAAAGTCCCATTCATTCTCCTCAAAACAAACCTTTCAACCAAAACATAGAGGCCAAACTCTTTCCATTCATCACTTTTCTTGATCTCATGTGCCTTTGTGATCCTCACTTGTCTGTTCTTCCCGCTTCTCCATCCTCCTCTTTCTTGCTCCCATTTCATTCTTTCAACAATTTCTGGACTCAAACCAACCCTTCTTTTGGCTCCTTCTCCATCAGAAAATTCGAACCATATTACCCTGTCATCGACAATGCTCTCGTCCCATTCAGCCTTAAAACCTCCAACATAGACAATTTCATTTTCAAGAACAACATCCACAGTCAAATGTTTTCCTTCATTTTCTTTGTTAGAGCAAGAGAAAATCTTCTTCCACTGTTGCTCCAATGTCATCGCGTAAAACATTGAATTGGACATCTGATATCTCCGCATAATTTCGCCTTCTCTAACAAACATGAAAGGACAGTACCACTTCCCAACAACAAGAGTTTGAGATTCCTCACATTTCAGGGGGAAATCGAATCGTGGCAGGCAGGCTCGCAGAGCTTTGTCAAGGCCTGGAGCTTCATCTAACATAAATTCTGTTGAACTGCGAGCTTTCCAACCAACTCCGTTAATCCTTCTCAATGGTTGAGGAGGAAAACCACCATCCACAGTAGATAATCCGGCAAAATAACGACCAGATCTTTTAACAATTTTTATCTGTTGATAAAGGCTGCTTGGATCCAACGGCCTCGGTCTTACGTCTTCGATACAGCATCTATTCTTGCAGCTTAATTCCTTTGAGCAAGTTAAAGCTTCCCTGAGTAAGCAATTTTGGATTTAAAAAAAAAAGGTCAGAATATGCCTAATGCAAAACTCTATTTAGATTTAACAAAACTAACAAACTCCAAATACCCAAAACAATCCAACAAACCAAAAAATACTAGAATTTCTTATAATTCCTCCACCACTTCTTTGACCCCATCAAGTTCATCTAAAAATGAGAACATCCTAGAAACCTGAAAGTAGAGCAAAGTAATTAACTATAGAAACTGGCGCTAATAAAGAGTGTTACAAAGTAGTACAGTACCCTGAAAAAGGTTCATCCCGAGATATGACATAGTAAAGATTTGAAGATAGTGGCTGGTTAAGAACCGGGATGAACATAAGATGATCGTATACATTTCTGTAATATTTGTCACCATTTGAGTAGGTCACTTCTCTCACACAAGTCTTAATGGTTAGACTATAATTCTGTGGAAAAGGCAGGTCCCTGACACGATCATTATCCAATGAACACAATCCAAAACAGCAAGTCTCAACTACTCGATCTTGAATTACTAGGAAACCTGAATGTGGCCCTTCAGGAAGTGATGAAAGGGAGTCTGGAGAGTTCTTGAAGGAGGATTTGGGCCTTGTTACATACATGATGGTGGTATATCAATCACAGTTTGATGACAGAGAAATGTAAGTACTAATGAGATGGCTAAAGAAAGGGTTGTCTATGATTAGTGGGGATTTTGAGAATCAAATCAGCACCAAAATTTCGGGATTTTGAGGATAAACTTTGAGGAGCTCAAAATATCACTTATCCATAGTGACTAACGTCCCAAGAGTCACGCACTTAGACCAAGTACCATGTAGGTATAACACACTTAGACCTACATTTGCTCTACTGATGCTCCTAAACCATATCTTTCCTTTGACTACATTTCTCTCATACCAGATAGCTTTGTTGCCATGAATAACTTGCCTATACAGATCAACTTCAGTGCCTTCTCTCTTTTTCTATTTTGATAAAAGTCAACTTCCATTTCCGTAATCAAAGTGCAAGTGTTGCACAATCAACGAAGCAACAGCTCACTTGAACAAAAGTCTGTGGCATCCACGGACGAATGCCTTCAATACATCCCACATCCTGATTGATGTTTAGACCAAGTTTGCTACTGCACTATTAAAACCATTATCTAATCTAGTTACAGAGGAGATGGAACATTGCTGAAACAGACTGCTCAGCATGTGTATGTCTTTCCGGATATAGTTGCCTGTCAGGCATCCATGCAGTTACTACAGTTGATTTAAATATAAGCTGCTTGTTTGAGGCAGATAATATTACCTTCCTCCAACCTGCGCTCATAGCTTTGACTAATCCCAGTTTTATGGCTTCAGCTTCATCTTGATCTTTTTTTTCTGTATTCCTTTCACTAATTCCCCATCCAGCTATAGTTTGGTCTTGCCAGTTGTTTACCACTGTACGTATTCCATTACCTTTTGCTCCAGGTAGTTGCTTAATTGTTTTATGTATGTGCATGGTGTCCCTCTTCATTTCTGGACTTCTATTTTGGCTACTGTGTTTCGTATTTTTCCTTCTTTCTGCTTTGTTAGTTGCATTATTGTGTTCCAGCCAATCAGCCAAAACTTTCTCAATGTCTCACAGTGGCCTCTTCTTGCATTGTTAAATTCATAGTTGTTCCTTCCTTTCCAGATATCCCAAATACATTAATGTTCAACACCATATGATCTCTTCACTCATTCCTGCAGTCTGCTTCAACAAGTTGTTTCCACCATTTGCTGGAAAAACCTTTGTGTTGTTGAAGCCCATCCAGTTGCATGCACTGCTGTTATGCTCCAGATTTCTCCAGCTCTTTCGCAGTTCAGTAGAGAATGGTTAACATTCCTCTCCACGTCCTTTGCATACCGGTATCACCTACCCATGTTCTATGATAGATTTCTTCATTTAAAGGAAGAGTTTGATTGATACATTCCATACAAATGTTAGAATATGTAATTAAGGTTGAGTCTCCCTAACACTTCCCACGATTCAGGATTCCTCCTTTTGCTGCTGATGTCCTCGTTCCTTATTAGCCCAGCTGGTAAGCCTTGCTTCATCCCTTTCTTATTCCTGACTGCACTGTGTATAATCCATGCTGAGTATGGCACCAATAAACACTATCCTCTCGATCACTTGTGTTGACTGGGAGCTTGTCTCAGAAATCGATCTTTTTTTTTATTTATTTTTGGGGTAGGTTTGTCTTATTAACTAACCGGACATGCCACAGCCAAAAAGTTGATTCTAATCTCTAAACCTTTCAGCAGTGGAAATTAAAGCTTTCTTTCATTCCCATGATGGTTCCTTTCTCAGAAAAACTTGCTCATTAGTGGATTGCCACATCTAAATTCTATTATTACCACATCATTCCTGGTCATTCTAGTCCTGTCACCTGTGATGTCTGGGTGAAGAAATTAACCAAGAGGAGATAGAACTTTTCTTTTTCCCCTTGTCTGATCTTGTTTCAAAATTAAGGAGAGAGGCTCAAATCAACTGGGAAAGCATAGGTAAGTAGAGCTCATATTATGAAATGACCAAATCCAACAGCACCTCAACCATACCTGTGACTAAACTTTCTTATACTACGGTCTATCCTGGATGAACTCATCACATTGCAGAAATGAGATTCAAAAAACTTCTAGCAAACAGCACAGAGAAAACTCTGTTAGTCACTTCTTGTTTATTTTTCTCTAAGCAGGTAAGCTAGAGCAGGAAGCAGAGAGACTGAACTAGTATCGATATAGTAATTGTTGTTAATGGACAATTCAGCTGTAATTGGTCATTGATCTGTATTTCTGGATTGATAGTATGAATTCCATCTGACGCAGTCAAAAGTTCAGTGCATTTTGATCATTCGAGGTTAAAGAAAATTGGGTGAGGTCAATGTTCTGTAGCAACATGATGAAGTGGTTTATTAGCAAAATACACAAATCAATGAAAAAATTGAATATTTAAAACAACTAGTTTGACGCTTGATAGAATTTTAGCCGTTAGATTGCTATTTTATGATGTTTTCGTAGAAAAATTCATTATATCCATTTGACAGATATGAGATGAAAAAAATGATTGAAAAATGAATTTATGGGAAAGTAAAAATTTTTTGAGAGAAAATGACAATCCAAACTAGAAGTTTTGATAATTTAAACAAAATAAAGTATTGTAACATACACATAAGAAAATAAATAAATAAAAAGGACCCCTACATATTAAGGTAGTTATTTTCTTCTTTATCTAAAATCATAGAGGATCATGTGAGTATTTTAGAACCTTAAAGGGATCATGTGATAACATATAAAATTACGTGGGCGTTATTTGTAATTTAATCCAAAATAGGACGCCTCAAATACTAGATTGGAACAAACATGATTAGATATCAACCTTATTTTTTGAAAAAACAAAAGGATAAATTACTCATAATCCCGTTGGATTTTTTTTTATGATACCACATGACTTCCTTATGGTTAAAAATATCTGCACGGTTCCCTGTGATTTTATGTAAAGTGAAATTTTGACAAAAAATAGTTTATGCAATGTTGTTGCCTTACTTAAACACTAAATTTAATAATGGTCTAACCACTTTCCATAGAATCATAAAAGATTTATGTAAACAGATGCAAAATTATAAGGACTTAGATGGATATTTATGCAAAATTATAGAGGAATTAAGTGAATATTATAATTTTATCACATATACTTTTGCACATCTATTTAATCACCATAACAGTAGATACTTTCTGTCTATTTTTCACTTTAGATAAATACTAGGAGTTTATACAGATATTTTAAAACTTTACGAGGGTCATGTGGTATTTTGTACAAGCAGAAGGGGTTATGAAACATTTACCCAAAACAAAGTACACTTAATTGAATCAGAGCTACAGGAGAATCAAGCAGTTGGATAGTTTTTTCCTAAATTACTCTTCTGATATTTCGAGATCAAAACCTATATGAGTATATGACCAAGACACAAGTAAAGTAAAATTTGATGCAGCAAATTTGCGAAATGATTCACTTTCATTCTCATACTACCTAAATGTCAAAGGAGGATACCTTGGCATGGTTTCTTGCACCATGGTTGAGGTTATCCAGACTTCATCTTTGTTGCCTGTTACTCATTGGCTAATCCACCTAGCTTAGTATTATTATTGGGAGCACGACAAAAACAATTTCAGGCACAGTTTGACAGGTGCTGTGTTGCCTATCTATCAAGTTGTCAAGGGCTGTTGGAATGGCGTTTTGGGCCCAAAAAATAAATGATTTAATCCATAACAGAGTCTACTATAAAAGGTAATATCCAGAATGCTGTATTGGGTGAGCAAATATAATCAATTTATTCCAAAAAAACAGAACAATGCTAGAGAAGTAACCTTTGAAATACTGACACATTCTATATGGACCTCATACTTGCATATATATATTTACAGATACTTTTTATCTTACAAGGGATGTGTGGAGAAAACAAACCAAAATTAAGGATGAAACTAAAGCAAATCAAGAAAACAAAACAAAATCTAGGATAAGTCTATGGTCATATAACGTTTACAAATGCGATAGTGAAGAGACTCAATCCCATCTGCACTTGATCTGATGAGGGTGTTTGAAATCATATGTCAATAGCAAGCTTCCATCCATTCTCTTAAACACGAAACTCTCAACCAAAACAAAACATCCAAATTCTCTCCACTCACCCTTTTCTCCAAAGTATTCTGTCCTTTCCACCCTCACTTGCCTTTCATTCCCACCTAGCCATCCAGCTCTTTCTTGCTCCCATTTCATCCTTTGAACTAATTCTACACTCAGGCCAACAGTCGCTTCCCCCCCAGCTCTCCCGGAGCTCTTAAACCATATTGTTCCTCCGACTACATTTCTCTCATCCCACACAGCTTTGTTGCCTGCAATGTAGGCAGCTTCTCGATCAATGGTGACATCTATGGAAACAGACTTCCCCGCATGATAGATATTCTGTGTTGAGTATACCTGTTCCCACTTTTGCTCTAGAGTCACCTGATAATACATTGATCTTTTCACCTGATCTTTCACTATCCCATCTTTGATAAACAGAAAAGGGCTATACCATTTCCCCACTACAACTGCTTGAGAACTCTTATATGATGCTGGTACGCTGAATTCAGGAAGGCGGGCTCGTAGAGTAGCATTGAGACCAGGAGCTTCGTCTAATTTATAGTGTTTTGGAGTTTTTGTGACAACTGACCACCCTTTTCTTCTCAAGAAATAGGGAGGAAAACCATCAGAGGCAACAGATTTAGCATAAAAGTAACCTCTGCCAGCACAAGCTGCTTCATAAACAAAAACCTCAAATTGTTGGTAAATGTTTCTTGGGTCAAATGGCTTTGGTTTAATGTCTTTAACACAGCGGCAGAAACAGCAGGTGGTCTTGTCTTCTTCCCTGGAACAAGTCACGGCTTCCCTGAGGTAACGTGGAGAAGATAAATTAGGAAATGCTCCATCACAAGCCAATCAGATCAAGGAACAAATTTTATGGTAGTGGCATAGTGTAGGAAAGCTTAATTTAACATGCAATTATTAGTTTCTTCAGGTTCTGGATCAGGAAACATGAAAAATTTGCGTAAAGAATGCTGTTACAAGTTTGATGCAGAGGCTAGAGCGCAATACAAGTGATGAATAAAACTTAAGTCATAATATGTCAGCCAAAGTTGTCTTAGAAAATTGATTTCGTTCATCAAAATTTTCTTCCTGCTGTAAATTTATGCTGACTTTGCATCTCCTCTTGAACTAATTAGCCAGCAGCTTGAAACCTAATTGAATTTTATTTACGCCTCTTAATTCCAAGATTTCAAAGTGCTTGATTCTGGTATAATTCTTTTCAGTTGAAGCTCATTCTCTAATCTAAGAACAATCACTTTCTAACGATAGTCATTTAAAACTGAACTCGAAAACAAGCTCATCAACACATATTTGAGTTAAAACCAGATGGAGGAGCTTTTTGATACATACCCTTTGTGATTTCCATGTGGCTTGATTACATAGTAACGATTCGAAGACAAAGGAAGGTTAAGAACTGGAATGAAGGCAGCATCATTCAGGGAAACATCTTGGCTCTCACCACTACTTTGTACGTAGCGAACTGTCAAGTCCTTGCTCTGAGGAAATGGCAGATCCTTGAGGGTTCGATTCTTGCACAATCCAAAACAAGAATACGTCTCCGATTCTTCATCTTGAATTACCAAGTACCCTGAATTTGGACCCTCCGGCGGTAATGAAAGTAAATCTGGATTCTTTATGTAATCCGAAAGAGGCCTTGCAACATACATTTTTCCCAAAATCTTCTTCTCGAGTCGCTCCTGTGTTAGTCTATTTCAAATTATATTTGCAAATTTCACATCCTTCTCTGAGGACAAGGTGGGAACATTTTGTATATCTGCAAGAGGATAAGGTTGGAACATGTTGAATCTTCAGTATACAACCAAGGAAGTTCCCACTTGTACTAGTTGCAAAGATAGGTTAGAAATCAACTAACTTGGAAAAGTCCAACAAGTTAGCTAACTAGTCAACAAGCTGATTTGTCCTAAATCTGTTTGCAGCTACAATTTCCTGATTGATTCCAGGAAACTTACCCCGAAACCAGCCTATACATTAGGTCGAAACCTTGAATACAAGAAGTTTATGTAGATTCAAGTTTTACCGTTTTGCAGATAAACAATGTCCGGCAACATTTGTTAATTATTTTTTGACAACCTCAAGAAAACTTTTAGGAGTATTTGTTGAAAAATATATTGTAGGAATTTGATATACATATATATATATATGAGATAATTAGAAAATGTGTTCACGAAAAACACTTAAAAATTCAATTTAATATATGTATAATAAAAAAGTGATTAAAAAATATGTTCAAGAAAAATAAAAAATATAAAAAATTTTCTACAAAAAAGTAAAATCCAGACGAGACATATAAGTTTGTTATCTTTTGTCAAACTTGTAGCCGTGTAGTCAACAAAATCTGACGCACATGATGGCAACAGCCAGATTTAAATTGAAGCAACGTGAATCTGGTGATTACTGAATTTTTAGCTAGAGTTATAGAAGATATGAAAAAATTGTCAAGGATAAGATATATCTATCTGCATTCTTCTTTTACATGCAAGAAGCCAATAAGTTTTTGCTAATTGTTAGCAATGAGGTTGATTGAATTGACTCGTTAGGAGGAAAGTTCATGGTATCCGCAGCTGGGCGATCCTCTGACTTTTCAAATGCAAAGAAAGAAACCACAACCATGAAGACTTCTTCTTTCACCTTTTTTTTTGGTCAAAAAGTTTGGTTTTTTTGATGGAAATCCACCTTTAGGTGGAATTGGCTCCGATCAATTACGACCGGTACATCTCTAAAATCATAAATCATTACAGGGGTTCAAAATTTGAAAACACGATCTTTTATAAAAAATAATCCATTCTTATCAAATAAACCAACTTGAAATAGAACTTTTTGGTGTCTGCTCAAGTCTTCATGGCTACTATTTGTTCAACCATGAACATTTGAACAAACAGCAAAAAATTCTATTCCAGTCTGGTGTAATTTTGGGTCTGGATTTCTTGCCCCATATTTGATGATATTCTTGTTTAATGTGAGTACCCATTTAGGGGTGGGTTGATTTGGGTTCTAAGGTTAGAAGGAAGGAAATCAATTTTATCACAAAAATTGCTGTTTAACTTGCTGCTTCTGCAAAACCATTTGTTTTGCGTATGTTGGCCTGTTGGCCATATGTATAAGTTGTTGGATACTAACTCACATTTTTTTTTTTTAACCACCAGAGTAAGATTTTATTGGCACGAAAACATTCATCTAGAGCAATATGTTCTATCCATCTTAAAGGGAATCTCATCCAACAGAACACATAATTTTGGATTTCTAGGAACAGGATTATATGTCTCTGCATCTTATTGAGATCATGATTTTTTTTTTTCTGCCTGATAAAAATGACAATTTTCGCAGTCTTACACTTCAATGTCGAAAGTCATTGTCTTGTGATCAATTTCTTTCTTAGCATGTTAGAACTTTTAGTGGATTATATCTAGCTGCTAATTGCCACCTGAGTTCAGGCCTGCTTGAAGAAATTAAACAAAGAGGATGTTAGCACGTTGGACTGGGAAAATGCTAATTTGACAGAACAATTCAGCTCAAGAAAAACATTTGTCAGGCATGAAAATTTAGTGGAACTGAACTTTAGTTAATCTATTCATATACATAAGATTCACAAAGTTTAGAGATATAACACAAAGCAATATACCTTAGTTATTTGTGTTCATTTTTCTAGGAAAACAGTAAACTGCAAGACGACACAGGAGGGACTAAACGAGTAAAGAGGAATACTGAGTAAAAACAGTACATTCATACAATAGAGTGCAGACAGTAGATTCTATTTACTTTTTATTAACGACCGTTCTATAGTCTTTTGTTAAATTCTCTTTTTTCAAGACTTGAATGTAACCATTTCTTCTTTCTTACTTGTATTTGATCTCCTACCAGAATATTGCCTGGAAAACCATTTCCAGACCTTGTAGCTATTAGTGCCTCTTTTTAGTCCTCCTCTATCATTCACTGTAATTCTGCAAGAACCACCATTGCAAGAAAAGGTCTCACCCCTCAAGCCTCCAGTAGCACATTGATCAGAAGCATCACTGATTCTGACAGGAGGAAGTTCTGGTTTTGATTCTGATGATAAATCAAGTTTTAAATCGATAAAAGCTGAATCATCCATGGCAGAAAAATCACTTTCTTTAACAGGAAAAATACTCCTGTTTGGAACACTATATGCTCTATCTAGCTCCAAGGGGCCAACTTTCTTCAAACTCCTTAAATCAATACCATTTTCAGCATCTGATACAAGTCTGCAGCCACTTTTTCTTGGTTCTGCTTCACTGAACAAGCCTCTGAATCCACTTTTCCGCGGTTCTGATTCATCTGATGCACCTCTAAATCCACTTTTTCTTGATTCTCCTTCACTAAATCCACATTGTCTGTCATAATCGAAGAGTATACCCCCAGTAACATCAGAGATTTTAGCACTTGAAAACCTATAATCACTACCTTCATCAGTGTCATTGAATCCACCGCCCCTGAAACTACAGAGAGATCTGGACCTAGAAACCCCCATAACATCAGACACCCAAGCATCACTTTTATCGTCAAACTGACCATCTTTTTCACAACCCTTTTGTTTTTTCTTCCTAAAAAGCCTCTTGATTTTCCAAAATCCCTTATATTTCTTAACCTCAACACAGCTACTGCTACTCCTCCTGAGCAGGATGACTTCCTCAGCTTTATCCCCTTTCTTAGGCTTCTGATGCAACTGTTGCAGCTCAGTCTTCTCATTATCGATGAGAAATGAGATTCTCGCTACACTTCCAACATCTGCGGTGCATGATGAATTCCTGTATGATGAGATGTCAGAGCAAGAACAGGAGGAGAGCCTTTGTTCTCCACATTCAGAGCAAACCAGCTTCACCAATCTATCTTTAAGACAATAAGCACAGATCCCAACTGAAGAGGAAGATGGATGCTTCTTGCATGGCATTTCTGATGAAGAAGAGTAATTGAAATCTGTGCACATACTCTCATTATATACCTCCAGAGCTTTCCCTCTTTCTCTCATGGCTTTATACTCAAATTTAGCTACTGAGAACTGCAAAATTCTCAATATGGCTCAGAACAATTCAGCAAAGGGAGAAGAATTATAAAGAAAGTTACTAACTCGCTATATATATATATATATATATTTACATATGAACTCACAGCCAAGAAATTGAAAGCAGCTTGTAATTGGACAAAGACCAACCAGGCCAATCTACAGTGCTAACTTTAGATGAATAGAGGCTATTACTAGATATCAAGATTTGTAGGCGTAGGTGGTCAGAATTGGTAGATATCTAGGATCGCTAGACAATGGGAAAAAAGGACTTGTAATTCAATGATCAAAAGGTACAAGAAGATTATGCAGAAGAGATCAGGAGTGGGGGAGGCGTCACCTTTACGTTTTCTTTTCAAGAAACAGTAGTGTTAATTGCAAAGAAGGAAGAGTGATGGAAAATGCACACTGCAGGTATCATTGTGTGGGGGAGTGAGAATGAGTGACAGACGACACTTTTTGAGTTGAGTAAAGGAATGAATCTACCTGTTTCTGCTGTCAATAAATTTCTTTGGTGCTCAAATCTGTGCAACTGTTGTTCTCATGCAACAAATTTCAGCTCAACGTCATAATTTTACCAAGATTGTGAAAAGTCTTCAAGCCTGTGGTTTTGCATCAGTCAAATCTTTCTTCTTTCAGGCCCCAAATTTATATATTTTCTTTAACTCTTATACATCTTTTTGCATGATTTGTAGACTATTTCTTTATTGTGACAAGCACATAAATTTTTGTTACTACAGTTGCATCCACTTAGGTAAAAATGTAAAAATTCAGAACTCTAAAAACATACTTCTTTATATAATAGTCCACACAATACAAACTTTCTTTCTTTGTTTTGACAAGCAAACAACACACACTCATTAAATTACATCTAAAACCACCGAAACACTCACCTAAGCACACCCTCACGAGTGAACTCCAAAAGGCAATTACTGACTTTTGGAGCCACCCATGGAACTTAAGTGCAGGAACACTACCACAAAATTCGATGTGGAACAAGGTACACTCGTTTTTTTCCTCAGGTTTCACTCAACTTGCACAGAGTTTTGTTTTTCTTTTGACAAGCAAACAATACAAACATACTCATTAAATTACACCTAAGGCTACTGAAACACTTACCTAAGCACACTCCACGAGTGAACCCCAAAAGTCAATTGCTGACTTTTGGAGTCACCCATGGAACTTAAGGTTTAGAGTCACCCAAAACTTTCTTTCTTTCACTTTCTATAAGACTCTGACATTTACCCAACAATCCATCCGCTGCTAAATGCTGTTATCACCTATTTAAACTTGCTGCTAAAACAACTAGTAAGGAAAAGGACATCCAACTGAACATAAATATAAGTTAGGAGGCTATTACAGATTGGACTCAGATTGTGATAATTTATTTCTAAAAGATAACATTAATATCGCCATCTCTTTTGCAATTGATGTTTAGGACAACAACTTGAGAATTATCCTAGTCTATTTCCTTGTATCCTTTTTTTTTTTTCCTTCCTTTTTCCTTTCCTCCAAGTCGGCTAGTGGGGTACTCGGGTATGAAAATGAAAGTAACTCACAAGTGAGCATGAGCCAAACATTCAATTGCTTACATGTCCATGACTATACAACCATTAATGATTAATCAGAGATCTTGGGCTCCTACTTTCACTTGCTGGGAAAAATTCCAACACGTGTCCCACTGACAATTTAATGTTTGGATGGACCTCGGTGGATTACTTTTGTAGTATTGTCCTCAATTTCAGACCTAAACGATGGAAATTTTAAGGCTGAAGATTTTGGTTATGTGCAAAATCCCATCAGTCTGTTGAGTTGTTCCATCACTTCCACCACAAAAATGTGCAATTGTTGACTATGTAATTGGCGTATTATTTTGTTCAATCCCTTGTTGTGTTCATTTCCCCCTTGGAATTTTTTGAGTTGTACTATGATATTGAGATTACATGTCTTTTCTTAACGTTAGATTTAGAATTGCAACCTTATCTTTGTTGTCGTCAGATATAAACCATTCATGTATAAGTCTAATGACAAATTGCAACCACTCCTAGAAAGCACTAACTTCTTGTTTCTTCCCAATTTTTGAGGTAAATTAAATGCTTAAACTTGACAAACATGCGAATTTAAAATTTTCACTACTTTATGTAATTTTTTTTCTTAACTGGCTTATGTAAGTGGCTAACGCATCATAAAATTTCATGTGTTTA
This sequence comes from Gardenia jasminoides, assembly GCA_013103745.1. NCBI lineage: Eukaryota > Viridiplantae > Streptophyta > Magnoliopsida > Gentianales > Rubiaceae > Gardenia > Gardenia jasminoides. The sequence goes on from CM023105.1 coordinate 39,139,684, forward strand.
TGGTATTTTGAATTGACAAAGAGCATTTTTCTGCTTCTGTAATTTCCAGTACCTTTTAGATTTGTGATGGTCCCAAGTCCCAAGTCCCAACGGGGAGATGATCTATTGATCAGTGAGTGCATAACTTGATGAAAAGAAAAGCATAGTAAGTGCTTGGCGTGTCGTGGTGGACTTCTGTCTGCACATTGCTGCAAAAACAAATGCTGGTGGCCAAAAATCCGCAGCAGTTTCAGAGAAAAGGCAAAAGTTCATGAAAAGAAAGATGGAAAAGGATCTGTACAAGGGCTATTTCATTTCTTCTTTTGTTTTCAGATTACAATTCAACACTAGTCTGTTGCCTTACCCCCTAATGGACCCCAAATGGTTGTTCCCCAAGTCACTTTGAGCCTAGGGGAATTGTCAAATTTCAGAAATAAAATATCCCAGTCCCTTAAGCTGGTTTTGCACATAAGAGATCAGATAACTATGTAGTTTGTGCACGGATATGTGTACTTATATTGTCATAACATTTACATATAGAATGTGTCTACCTTGATCATAGTAGTAGCATTACAAGAACCTGTTCCCCTTGAGAGTTACTGCTGTAAAAGAATATTGGGAGGCATCAGGAATGGTACTGCTGTAATTCACATACCACATATACCGTTTGGTTTTCTAGCAGGGTCGTATGAAATTCTGGATAGTTTGTCAGTGGATATTACAAATTCCTGCTAAAAGTTTCTCTTTTTCTTTTCTTATTTTTTGTTTTTTCAGCAGTATATGTAGCTTATGATAAACTAGTCCCCTGGGAATGGGATCCTTAGTAGTCCCGACCAAGAAGGGGAACAGCTGAGCCGCACGCACAGAGCAGTAGTGAAATGTTGCTGCTACCTAACCTACTACACGCACCAGACACCACAGCTGCACGTTTGTTCTAGCAAATTATAGCCACAGTCCACACGCACCACCCACGCCTATCCCAATGCATCATTGGTCCCCAAAAAATACTAATGTTTAGTGAAATTTTGGAATCCTTTCATACTAATTAATTGTATGATGTTGGGGTATTAATCATTAGGATCATTCCTGCCAATTCCTTTTCTTGGTAGCCATCTTGCCAACTCTTTCTTCTTTGCTTAGTGCTTAATTACTTCGGAAAATGCCATGAATATTTATCCGATATTGTTAGGTTATTGCAAAATAGTAATTCTGAGATGGGATATATGTGAGATAAAAAAAATTAAAAGATGAAAATTTCTTGAAAAAAAATGTGTATAATGTAACAAAAAAAGTTCAGAATCCAAAATTGAATTCAACATTTTTACTTCAAACCCTTTGAAGGAACAAATGGAAAGGGAAAACTATATAACCCCAGTCTCGAATTCAAGCCCAAATATGCATATTCAGCAAATATGTTAGGCATGTTTTTCCATCTGACAGACCATATGCTTTATGCGTTGAGGGAAGCTACAGAAAATAAACCCTAAAACCATTAATCAATGCTTCGACCTTGACAATACATATTCCGTGTGACAGACATATTACATGTGGCTCACCTTTTTACCTACAACTTTTGCATGTAAAGTTATATTTCCAAATGAGAGCTTGGGATTAAGACTTTACGAGCAAAATGCTGTGATTGGTTACAACCTACAAACAATTTCATTAGCAATTTAACAAATCTGCCGTAGAGAACATGCATGTCTCCTAAGTCCTGTCTGTCTTTTTACTGTGATCCAAATAATCCACTACCAACATGTAATGATGCTTAGGGAGGAAAACTATAATAAAGGTGAAGACATCTATAGTAGTAGTATCGACAACTGTCTTGAGGGATTATTATTGAATCGATTTCTGTTTGGCAACTTCAATTTTTCCCTTTTACTTGCTCTTCTGTCTATCGTCTACTTCATACTTTATACCATAAAATACTTTTCATATTCGAATGGCGGGCCGCCCAATGTTTTGGAAGTTCACCATCATTAACTCTTCAAATAATCTCTGTATTCCCTGTTTTTGTTCTAGTCAAAAGGGAAGTCGGAGCTAAATATTTCATAATTGAAAAGTCTTCTGGTCATTCAAGAGTGACATAATTCAATAGCTTAAAACGCTTAGGTAGATCCAATTTGCCGACTGCTTCACTTCCCCATATGACTCCTACGGAAAATAATATGCTAATATGATACATGATTCAATCTTTTTTTTTTTTTGTGATATGTGATTCCATTTTAACCATATGAACTTTCTTTCGATAATTTCGATCCAATTACTATCTATCATAAGTAATTCAATTTCAATTATATGACTAGGGTTGTAAATGAATCGAATCAACTTGAAAGCACGGTAAATATTTGACTCGAACTCAAGTCAACCAAATCGAGCTATCAAGTTCGAGTCGAGTCTCACCTCGTTAGCTCGTGAACTAACACACACATATTATTTTTTTATTTTAATAGTAGAATTACATATATGTTTCTAATATTTTTATTGTTATTAAAAATGCTTGTTTTATTTATTTTTTAAAATATAAAAATGAAATATTTTTTATTTTTGTAAGATTGAGGGGGTTCGAATTTGAACTTAACAAGATTGAGCTGAGTCTCAACTCAATTAGGTCAAAAATCGAGACAATTCCACGTGTTTGCGACCTTACATATGACCTCTCTAATTGTGCTTCTTTTCCACCTACAAGAGTTCCTAGAACATCAAGAATGGAGGACTACACTTCAATTGAGGCCCAATTTAACGGTCCCCACTCAAGCCTTAGGAAATGGAGGATTGGGCATCTCTTATCAATCCTACATCAACGCCAATTCTTTCAATACAGCACCCATCTAACTTCACTTGTATGAGTTAGCCCACAACAAATTCCCTCAACCTGAACTGGGCTTTCCTAGATTTTATTTTAAAAAAAAAAAAAAGAGCTAAAAATTTCGTAATGTTCCAGGAAACAGACCAATCGATGCAGAATAGTACCCATATCTCCCGCTAAATCCTAAATTCTGCAACCACCACAAGCTGACTGCCAAGAAAACTCCTTCCGCAACTCCTCCATGCCTCTCCTTAAGCTTCATCGCCACCACCAACAATTCCTCAAAAGCCCCAAACTTTTCAATATTTCCAAAACCACCCGTCTTCACCGCTCCAGCTTTCTGTTGAACCCCATTTACAGCCCCAAACTTCCTCTAGATTCTTTATCCAATCTCAACTGCAAAATTGTCCAGTGTGTCTCGAGTGCCAAGGTCCCAAAATGGACTCGCAAAGAAGAAGACGAAGGAGATGAAAGGGATAATTTTGAATTGGAATACTTAGCCCCAGATGGAGAAGTTTATCAGAAGACTCTTAGGCTGGTGGAATGTGCTATGTTTTCTGCTGTTTCTGGTTTAACTTATCTCTTGAGCAATTCTCTTGCTATTGAGGTACAAGTTTACAAACTGCATCTGGTCTTACTTTAATTTCCAGTCAATTGTTGTTTGGATGTTGGATTTTAGTTGATTTCAGAAAATGGTTTATCCATATTTATTCATTTTCTTTTTTCTTTTTTTTTAAGCACTTTTTGGGCTCAATGGAATATTCATGCTGTTCTGTATTGATAATGGTTCTTGAATAAATTGGTTGGAAGCAGAATTTTGCTCATGAGATAGTGAGCTGAATTCAGTTGTAGATTGTACTTGAATTTAGTGTATGACAAACAGCAACCATTGATAATATTCGGTAACAAGCACATTTGTCAGAAATTAAGCTGATATGGGATAAAATGAGGAAGATGGATTACTTTGTGGTTCGAAAGTTTTGATCTTGAGCCATGAAAATCAAGGACAACAATGTAAAGGAAGCAATAAAGCTCAAATTTTGAAAACCACAAGGTCTCGAAGAATGTGAGAATGATCTCTTTCAAACATTGAAGTCTTGAAACAACTGTTAGATTGTAATGGTTCTCAATTTCAAGAGGAATATGATATGGCACTTAAGGACTTTAACAGTTGGTGCCTCCTAAAGATATTAACTGAGCTGTTGCTACAGCTGATTCAGGATCCCAATTATAGCTGATACATTTTCTACCTTTTCTGCATTTCTCTACTAATTCCTACATATATTTGTCTCCACAATAATTTCATTATTTTGTGCTATTATGAATGATTAATTTGTTGCATTTGTTTTGTTGGACAGAACTATTTCAGCTGCTTTTTCGCTTTGCCAATAGTATTGTCATCAATGAGATGGGGTGTTCCTGCTGCAAGAAAAACGATGGTTTTCATCTTTTATACCCTGCTCTTTTTAATAGATGATAATGTTGGATTAGTACATTGTACATCCTAATGTTCTGTAATAATATTTCTATCTTGACAGGTAGGGACCTTCGTATTGTTGTTCGTCTTATCTGGTCCAGTGAAAGCATTAACCTATTTGGTTAGTTTGTCATATATTGTTTCTTCATTTTAATGCCTCTCTTGTGACCTTTGCTGGAAAAGGGCCAGAAGATGTAGTGACAATGCTTACTCTATATCCTTTAGTTTCTTGATTTGGAAGAATGGTCCTTTTTTCATTTTTCCTCTTTGGCATAATTCATCAACATACTTAATCTCTGTAATGGTTTAGATACTTTCACTGGGTGAATCCAGAGTGGCATGTTATGAGATTATCTAATTGCTCTTCCTTTTCTCTTACACAGCTAATGCACGGTTTACTTGGTTTTGCGATGGGCTCTATGTGGAGGTATGCAGCCTTATTACATTTTTTGTTATGGTAACAACCTGCTTTATGGTTTTTTCCAGACCTTTGATGATTGTTTATGCTTTCCTCAACAATTTTTTCTCCTCGAGGTATTTGCAAAATCCATGGGAATGGATTGACATGGAAGAACCACACTATATCCACTTTCCTCCATTCATAGTTACATTACTTTTTCCTGTATGTATAATTTCATATGGGTTTTTTCTTGTTTTGTTCCTTTAAGCACATAATTTTTGTTCTTGGCTGCATCTTATAAATTCAAAAAATTCTTGTTTGTTGATTTTGTTTCTACGTTTTACAATGAACAAGCCGTTGCTTAATCTATATACAACCTTTGCTTGTTCTGAAATGTGAATTCTGTTGCTCAAGGATTTCACTTTATGGTATTTCTTGTCAGGTCTAAAGCAAGTTGGGGCATCTCAATTTTCTGCTGTGCTGTTGTAGGGTTTCCTCTTTTCAACTCTTTCCTTATTTGAATTGGTTATTGCCACAATTAAATAGGTGGATTACCCATTTGTTGCCTGTATATTACTTGCAGGTTCGAGCAATGGGTGCTATAGGGTATGTCTTGATATCCTCCTTTTTAATAGAAGAAAACATACTTGCTTTGGTAATTTTATACGCTTCCTTTCACCACCAAAAATATTTTGACCTGTTCTTTTTGGTGCTCCAATGAATTATGTACTTATGATGTTCCTTTCTTGCGTTCAGATAACAGTAAATATACATGCTTCACTCACATATCTCTTCACATCCATGGGCCTTCAATCAGCTCCATCAATGGACATTATATACACTATTTTTGGGTCCTTGGTAAAGCCTGACCACTGCCTTTCATTTTGTAATTTTCAGAGGCCACCTATATTGTCTTCTTTTATGATGAAGCTAAAGCTTTTATTTTCCTTCCCTTTTGTTGTTTTTCCTTTGACAGCTCTTGGTAAACTGTACTTTCTTCGTGTTCTTGCTGCATCTTCTATATGCTGTGTTCTTCACCAAATTTGGCATGAAGTCATCGCTGAGACTACCAAGGTGGCTAGAGACTGCAATATGACCCCTTTTCTGGTTGTAAGGCCAGTTCAAAATGAATTGTGGCTAATTGGAGCAGGGAAATCTTTCCACTGCCAGATCCTTTGGATCCAGTTCAAAAATCAAAGTTTCTTACCAGATTACCTTTATAGGGGACAGCTTACCCCATAATTGCCAAGGATACTCATTGCTGACATCCCTCGACTATTCCACAGTTACAAAGAATGTAGCCATCTCTTGATGGTGAAAACAATAATTGATAATTCTTTTCAGGCATAGACATTATTTTGACATGAAATTTGGAACTTGGTCTCTTTTTTCCTTCCCTCTAATTGATATCCATTAATTTCTTTCGATTTCAGTTTCAGAGATAAGAATGAATAGTTTAACGTTGAATTTTACATGTCTTTGAAGGATCTTCCCTAGACTGCTTCTATTCAATAATTCCACCATCTAGGTTGGAGAAAAAGCATTACATTCCTTGACATCTAATATGCGGAATGGAATTGACCTACTTAAATAGTCTATACAACAATCAAAAATTAAACTCCCAAAGATTGTACCAAGTATAACAATTGGGTAATTAGCAAGGGTTTCGCACTAACAGCACTACAAAATTTAGCCCGAAGAATTGTAGGTAAAGGCTTGAGTATATCGGCAAATTGCAAAAGCGCCATCTACAAAGAAAAAGATAGCAGAAAGAAAGAATGAATATTGCGAAGACCGAAAAATGCAGTTATGGAAACAAAGAAGTTGGAGAAGAAAATCATCATATGAGGAAACAAACCTGGAAGAACAATTATATAGCACGCCCTACGCCTAAGCTTCTTTCCTCGTTATCCTGACACCAAACATAGCAAAACATCAGAAATTCACTTTCACGAAATACAAACCAACACTAAAGTACAAGAGAATTAGTTTATGGTAATCAGCAATTCGATTGACTGTCAGGCACTATTTATCATAAGTCAGCAATAACCTCTAGCTTCAAGTGTAATCTTGTACTCAACAAGAAGGCCAATAGAACAAATATCCCACAGGAAAAGCTAAAGCATGTAGACTCAAGGCACAGGTGAAGCAATTAGCAATTGTTACTGGGAAAATGAAGAACAAGGATTCCCCTCAAGTTCTAGAACACCAAAATGGAAAGATAATCACATCTTCAAAACTAGAATGCAATAATAGAAAAAAGAATGGTGGCAGGGACAAAGATCGCATGGAATATCAGCTAGCATCAAGAGGCAGACTTCTCACCTGAAACAATAGATCCCCAGGGCCGCTGTTATTTCATGAATCACTGAGGTGGCAAAATGAAGGTAGAGAAACACTGAAAATGAGAAGGAAAAACAGATCAGGTACAGCACAACGATGCAAGTGGAAAAGCATGTAAAAGTTCTATGTAAAATATGTTTGTGTGCTGAGGATGCATAAATAGCTACACACTGAAAACATAAAATAACTGTAACGAGACCTGAAAAGTATGGAACAATAAAGAAAGATGACACTATAACTAGCAGTTACTTAGACAAAATAGAGCAGAGACTGAGAAATGATAAAGATCATTGAGAGAGTTCAGAGTAATTGCTTTTCTCAAAGCGCACACAAAATAGAGCAGGACTGAGAAATGATAAAGATCATTGAGAGAGTTCCAGAGTAATTGCTTTTCTCAAAGCGTAACCCAAGGTATTAGAAAAAGGTGAAAAGCAGCACATTTCCTAGCCAAAAGATTCAAAAGCTAGTAAGCAGTTGCAAGTGTGAACAAATCAAAGCAGAAGCAGCCTTACAAGTGTATGCACAGTAACCAAGAAGAACCCAGAATTCATCAACCAGAGGAGTTCTGCAAAAAAGAAGAATATTAAGAATAATATGATATCTATACTTTAGGTAAAATACTGATATTTCTAAGGTGAGAAATTGAAGACTTACCCATCATTAAGTCTGGCAGTGAGTGCATTTGCAATGGCAAAGGGTAAGTAGACCAAAGACTGAAACAACATTTAAATTTGCACAAGGATTTAGTGACTGAATATGATTCTACTCTAATGTATTAAAGCAAGCGGGGGAAAACACAATTTTCTCTAGCAGCTGATATCACAGATGCACTATTCTTTAAAACTAAAAAAAATCCTAATCTTCATGAGAAGATTCCATCAAACGTCGAAGAAAACTGCCGACAAGTGGAAGTCTACCAAGTTAGGAAGACTACTTTTGCATTGCACGAAGAATGTATTAATGCAAATGATTTACATACCATGCACATGCTAGTTTTCAGGCCCTTAGGTTCATCACACAAGTGCGCCAGAATCATCCTTCCCTGCAAAATAAAGATTCATTCTTTAGCAATGAAAAAAAAAAAAAAAGCACCAAGCTTGTTGAGTAATGCCACACCTTAGATCTAACTACTTTTCTTCCAAAAATATGCAGGGAGAAAACCAAGATGCAAATTGTCAAGTACAATAAGATGCAAAGCATTAGACAGTACATCATGGAATACAGACGTATACAGCAAGTAGAGTTTGGGTAATGCTGCTTTAAATACGCAAACAAAAATAGGTTCAACTGATCAATTTAATAAAGCAGACATCGTACCACAAGAAATCCAAAAGCAAGACCAGTCCCTACTACAACAAATGGGGGATATTTTCCCATCAAATCAATTGGAGACAAATAATCCCTGAAAATGAAAAAATATGATCATTATAAAAGAAACACCACATGTGACAAGCTAATTGAAAGAGAGACTTACCAGGCCAAAATTCCACCCATCAGCACAGCAAATGGATAGAGCTGTCAAGAAATGGAGGCAGAATTCTTAGCAACAGAGAACAAAATCACAAGGATAAATGAAAGTTAAGCAGATGAGGGTTACCATTGCCAAAGCAAGAAGCATGCTTCCTTTTCTTGCTTGAACCACCTTATGAACATTGTGTACACTAGACAGAAGCATAATGCAACAGTAAGCTCAGTAATCTTTTTAATACAAGCTCAAAAGTACAATGACATCAACCTCTACAAACTTCCAAAATTGGACAGACTATGCAAAGCACTTAATCATCAACTATTCAAAATGATTCCATAATCAAGCCTAACTACAAAATAGATAAATAGTAAGCTGTCTGATGAATCATCCATCGAAGCTAACGATCAAATCTTCCACAAAGAGTTGAAATCAAAGGACAGTTTTTCAATAGAATGTTGGCAAGCAAACTTTGGCTACAAATCTCAAGGATCAAAACATCCAAAAGAAAAAAATGCGCCAAGAGCTAGATATAGAGACAATAAGATATCACAAATTTGAAGCTGCCAAGGAAAGATAGGCACATGTGAACCAATTCAAACCAGTACTTACTTAAATGAGAGTGTTGGTATAACAGCAAAAGCTATCATCAGGTATAGCACAGCCGTATTTGTTGGGATCTCTGTAACATGAAAAGCTGAGTTAAATCCCAAATGATTCGACAAGACAACTTAAGAATCCATAGAATAGAAAAATATCTTGAATAAGCACAGGTCAAAAAAAAAAAAAAAGAGTAGCTAGGAGCACAGACTTGAAGACAAAAGAAAAAATGTAAAACACCAAACTTCCAAGCTCCCAATTAACAACCAACCAACTCAAACCAAAACAGAAAGACAAAGTAAATTGCAAGAGCTAAAGCTAAATGGCTTCCAAAACCAAAAGAGAACTGAGAGATAACACCAAAGAATTCTGGGAAAACAAATCTGCATCCAGGCAGATCAAAGAGTCCACTTTACTGTTCACATCATGTGGAAGAAAGAGAGTTTTTTCTCCATTGCAGTCAATTAAATTTCTCAAACATAACAATGGAATGTTATATACATGCACCTATTTGCATGAATTTTGAGTAGCTACCACAATACTAGAAATAGGAAGGTCTGGAAAATAAATAAAAAATGAGCCCACTGACATTAATGGAGCTTTACCATTAGTATGTATCAATCAAATGCAATTGGACACAGAGACATTTAAACAAAGCATGCGCTTATTAGATCAGTCAAGCCTCACCACTTATAAATGGTACCCAGCTAAAAATTGGAATAGATTTCCCGAACTGTTGAGCCCACCACTCAGCACCTGAAAGGGAAGAAATATGACAAAATAACATGAGGGTGACAGAGGAATCGAATGGAATGCTGTGCACAGCTGAACATCATAGAGACCTACCAACTATGCCTGTAAAGCAATGGATGAGATATATCAACATAAGACCCTCTGTAGGTCCATTTACTACTGGAAGAATAAGAGTATTGGTGAAGAAGCTGCATAAAAGAAGAAAGATTAGTAACCTACTAATGACATCAATGAATATCAGAGTATGTGGCAGAAAACAATCAACAGTCAATGAAAAAAGATCAAATAGAAAAAAGCTACCAGTCAGTAACATGGGATTAAATGGTTAAACAAATAGAGAATCCAAATCTTTCTAGAATGACATTATACTTGTAAATGAATGACATTTTTCAGCAGCTCTAAGTGAAATGCTTCTGATGAGAACATACTTATTTCATTCCACTTAAAAGAATTCCAAGAGGAATAGCATTTCAAGATCCAGACCAGCTATCAAGATAGACCAATTATTACAATACACAAGAATCAAATGACATTTCAGTACTTCTCTACAACTTTTCAAATAATTCTACTGGCTACGGGACCCAAATCATGTCCCAGCAAAAAGAAATTTCATCAACACTATTCCTCTACATCAGGAAAAAATCAAAACTTGTAAAAAATAAATGTTATATATCAAAGCCTAAAAGTAACTAAAATATGATGATGGAAAGGTAAATTTAAAACTCACTGTTCCCACGATGCAAAAAAGAATGGAACAGCTGATATAACCCAGAACCAAAAAGTAGTCCGTCCACACATAGCCGTACTCCCAAAGGCCACAGCTTCAAACTGGTGATAGGTGAAGTTATTTCAGAAGCGCTTCTAGTTAACATCATAATCGCAAAATAACTAAAACCTTGGATAATTGTCAAACATACCGCACAAGCAAGTGCATCGCATCCTGTAAAATTTGTCAAGGCAAACGGTTATACAAGGCAATGGTCATCAAGTATATCAATGATTAATTAGAAAAAGAGAACAAACCAAGTGCTATACATCAATTTACATGTACATAAATAGACGCACACACACACACACACAGAGTCTGTGTTTGCACGAGACTGCATCAGAGAGTACGAGAAATCACCATGATCAAAAAGCTCCCCCAACGGACTAGAGGAATTTGTTCTTCTTGCTTGTTTCCCATCAACAGCATCGAAAGTCTGTCATGGACTTCACAGCATGAGAACATTACAAGATACATGGAAGAAACCAGCTCGGAAAACTAACTAAGAACATAAACTGCAACATTCAACAACTTAATTCTATCATTCTTTACCAATCAAGAATTCATCTCTAAGAAGTGCAGCATAAATTTTGAAAAAGGTAAAATTAAGAAAAATATTTGTTGCTTGGATGGGAGTAGAGTCATCTACAATCCTTCAACCTTAAAGACCAATAGCAAGTCAAAATGAACACAACAGCTCACTGCTCAAGTAGCACGATAGCACTCTCCACCAAGTATAACAAAAAATGTACTGCCATAGCATCATACATCAAGTCAGATCAACTATTAACCCAGACCACAACCATGAGCAGAAATAGCTATTAGTTTCCAATTGATTTTGCCTAATACACATAAAAGACAGGAAGAATTTTCAAGCAAGCATACACTTCAATCTATGTTAAATTAGCCATCATTCCCGTAAAGGATGAGCTTTGATGAAACTACAGCCAACAGTTTAGAAGTACTAGCAGTGCTACCACAACCAATGCTATGAAAGGTTAAATAACTGTCTTGTACAGCTCTCAGCACAAATCAGGAATCACAAGAGAATATATTCGAATTACAAACTCAAGCATTTCAAGGCATCAATAGCACATAAAGCAAATTTCATATCCAAAAGCATTTTGCCTCCCAATACAAAATCAAATTAAGCTAGATAGCTCCCAAGCTAGCAGGATAAGCATTAAGAGGTAACACAAACGATTAAAGCACTAAACAAAATAATAAAGGTTTGTAGGAAAAGCAAACACACCTGATACAAAAAGAGAAGTATTCCATGTGCAAAATGCACCCATCTTGGGGGAGGAGTGTCCAATTGAGGAGAGTATATCTGAGAACATAAGAAAAAAGGTGACCATGCAAAATATATACCAAGGAAACTTTTAAACACAGAAAATCTTCTCATTGTAGAATAATAGTAAATATTTCAGGATCATACTCTGTAAAGATCAAAAGTCATGCCATTAAGCAAAAAATAAATAAATAAATAAAACAAAATGAGTTAGGTATCCACTTCCTATTGATGCATGATACGTGAAAGACACAGCCAAACTAAGAAAGAAAAAACACACATTCCCAAATTTCCCTAATTATCCATGGTTCAAAAAAGACACTATGTAAGGCACGTTTAAAGGTGTTCATCTGCAGTCTAGGAAGCATGGCCCCTTACAACTGCTTATGTTCATATAGGACATTAACAAAACAGGTCACGAACTAACATACACAAATGCTACACTCCAACTTGTTTATAACTGTCAAACACTTACTGAACTAGTTTGGTGCAGTGTTAGAATGAACTATACCAATCTAAAACTTTTGATGTGAAATATTGAATTACAGTCAGATAACAACTTTATCCTACAAAGAAGAAGTATACAGGCATGAAAAGTACCTGATAACAAATATTACAAATAGGGCATAATAACAAAATCAACAGAGTTCATCACATGATGTCTGCTTTATACAATCCAGACTTACTGTAAAAATCAGTGGATTATGGTCATTATGCATTAATTCATTCTTTAATTTCACTGACCACTCTGTTATTATCTATTGAAAAAGTAATTTTGCAATGTATGCATTTATGAACACCATTCAGGTGTTATACATTTTGGTTAAAGGCACCATATTATTAATCACCTGAAAAATTACCCACTTCATGTGATCAAGCATATCCATATCTTATAACCAATGTTTGTTTTCATACTTCTTTAGGTTAGTAGATACAATGAATACCAGACTTATATGTTCAGGAGAGAATAAAATACCAACTTTCATTACCACTAAATTGAGAAAAGACCATTTAAGTATAGGATAATTAGAGAAATAGGGAAAGTCCAACTCACGTATCCTAGCAAAGCGGATGTAAGCAGAAACATAAATCCTGTAAGCGTAATCTGTGAAAGACATCATACAACAGCACAGTTATTAGCATAAAAAAAACCATAGTATACTTCTATTACAAATTGATAACAAATAATGTAAAGGAGGCTTACCATATTGGGCCTGGGAAAAATATCCAGAGCATGCACAAAAAAAAAAAAAAAGATCAATTCGATTATTTTACAAAAAGGAATGCACAAAATATACAAGACATAAAGATTCAAATCAATTATCACTGAAACCTTATTCTTGCAATTCATTATGGCAACTGGGTATTTATCAAAGATGCGAATCAAATACTTTTTTTCAAGACAACAACACTCCGACTCCTCAACAAGGTCACAGGCAGTTCCCAAATCCCATTTACACGTGAATTTTAACTTTCATAAACACCATTTTGGCACCTGAAAAGAGATATTAGGAAGAAGCACTTGAATTTAAGCTTATATATTCTGCAACTATAACCTCAAATCAAAATCTCTGTCTAACCACCTAAAAAGAACTAATGATGACAAAATACATTTACTTATAGAATATGTAACTTATTGGGTGCTTGACTCGATTTCATTTATTCCATAAGCAGAAGAATAATCATCAGATTCTCATCAAACACAGACGATAAGATAACCAAAAAGGTAATTTTGTGAATTGGTCTGATTCTCTCTTAGTACATCCAGTCACCATTCTTATATTTGCTTTCGTTCACTGAGCTAATAACATTTTATGACCAGACTGTGGTGTTACACTCGGTTGCCAGCTATGATACCTAGACTCTTCACTTTGCCCCTCCATACCCGTGTCAGACTCTTTATTTTGCACCAGAGTACCCTTGTACATAGCACTGCAATCCCCAAGTCAGTGTAGCACAGGCTGCAGCACTACGTGACTTTAAAAAGTTAAAATGCAGCCCAAAGTGGTAAGAATGGGCAAAAACTTTAATAACCATTTCCTTTTCAACAGGTGGGGCCAACTATTTACTACACAATGCCTACTCTAACTTGTTCTTATTCCAAAATCATTTTGGATTTCCAAAATCTCAAGAATAATTAGCTCCAACAAATATTTAAGAAATCAATGCACAGTCTATACTTGTAACTAAAGCAGGTGCAGATAGGGTCAACCTTATTTCATATCCTTCAAGTTTACAACTTTTCCCAGTCAAAAACTCTTGGAAGGCATAAAAACATCAAGCAGCACCTCAAAAAAATTTTAGCAGTGGGAGAAACCATCCTGGCCAAACTTAAGTGACCTTAAATTGAGAATTCTACAACTGAAACAAGACAAAGTCATCACTGACACATCCCAAGCTCACATCTAACGCATTACACCAACAGCAGAATACTAGTTTCAATTGGGGCCTAGAAAAATAACATTTGCATTCTACTTTTGAGGAGGATATCAACATCAGAATCAAAACAGACGGAATGAGATTTTATCTGCTATATCTATCAAGATTAGATCTTTGATAGCAAATCAACCCAATTACTCTTGCCAGCCTTACACCAAAAAAAAAAAAAGGGAACCCAATTCATTATATGCAACAAAAATCGAAAAAAAAAAAAAAGTTGGAACCAGTACTTATCAGCAGCAAATTTCAAAATAAGCCGGAACGAAGTATTATTAACAATAAGAGAAAAAATAAGACCAAATTTAAGGCGAAAAAAGATGAAAACTTACGGCATCCAAAGAGGGAAGCAAGTAACAAATCGAGTCCAAAAGGGCTGCAAAATGTATTTCGCCACATAAGAATGATCTACTCCGCTGTACTTGTATCTATGCAAGGCCATCACCCCATGTTGTCCTATGTACCCCATTTTCCCTTCTCCTTCTTCCGCAAAATTCCTCCCTATAGCTGCTAAGCTCAAAAGGGGTTGCAGAAAAAATTGATCTTGATTAGGAAAAAAGCATCACAAGATTCACAATGACGCAAAGTTATTAAATCTGATGGCAAAATTGCGTACTGTAGATGCAACAATTCAAAAAAGAAAAGTGAAAGACGGAGATCTTTATTGAGAAAAGTTGCTACCTTTCTGTGAGAATGAAGATCAAAAGTTCCTTGGCAGGAGCAGATTTTAGGGGAGCAAAAGCGCGTTTGAAGTATAGAACACAGAAAGCACACCACACGCACACGCACACGCACACGCAGACGCAGTGAAGGTGTGAATGACGGGGAGTTTTCTGTGTCTTTCTTTCTTTCTCTCCCTCCCTCTCCCGCTCTAAAATGGGAGATTGAGAGCAAATTAAATAAGGGACAAGAGATCTTCAGTTCCTTTTACAACTATTTTCTGGGGTAGAATCAGCTGTACTTCTCCAACGTCAATGTCCCTGTTGGAAAAGCAGGTGAAAGTTTGAGAATGGGGTAAATAGCAGTTAATTTCGTTCAAACCGCCTCATATTTGAACGGTCATATACAAACCCCAAAAGTTTGGAAAACTGTGCGTGGGTCCTTTAGAATTTTGATGAGAGATAGAATTTGAGAACTTCTTTTTTCTTTTTCTTTCTTTTTTTTTTTTAAGGGACAGAAGGCTCTGCTCCCAACTGAACTTTTTTTATTCTATTTTTAGATTCTCTGCTATTGATGTTCTCAACTATTTGTCCTTTCAACTTTTTTTGCTTTCTAAAAAGCTAAAAAGAAAATAAAAATAAACAAAACTACAACTATACTTGCTTTTTGGGTTTTGATTTTCACTTTTCAAAAACCAATTTTTGTAAAAAGCTGGAATTAGTTGAGAACGAGCCTAGGAAAAAAAAAATTTCAAAGGGTTACATGATGAGGAAGATTCATGGATGCTCAAATAGTAGTGTTTACCTTATTAAGAGTTTGCTTGAATTTAGTTTGTCAACTCCAAAGAGAAAAAAAAAATGAAGTAACAAATTCATTTTGAGTTTGATTCCGTAAATAAAAAATTCAAACTAAATTTGAAGCTACTTAGTTTGATTTGATAAAAATTAGTTTAAGTTTGGTTTTATTAGTAAACAGACAAGTATAAACGCGTACGATGCTCAACCCTTTAGAGTAAGGAAACGAATTTCCCATTTGATCATTCGGTCTAGTTATTGAGGTTATTAAGAGTTGAAACTTTGTGTTGTATTACTTCGACAAAAGAGGTCGACAATCTGTATAAAAGTTTTTGTTTAAAAAAAAAAGAAGATATCATTGGAACTCAGGAGAAAAGTGATCAAGGAGGCAAAGGACGCGTGGGAGTGAATAGTAAACCCAAATCAAACCGAATCTGTCTATTGTCTATGAAGGTCTGATTCTTGTTTTACTAGAAATTAATACTATCCAATAAAAGTGTGTACAGCAGATTTTGTTTGGTGAACAAGACTTTGATTTGGCTCTGTCAAATGTGTTATTGATTTGTAAATCTGGTCCACAAGACACGACTATTTCTATTTGAATATTGAGGCTTGTAAGCCACCAGTGGCCCTAACCCTCTACGTTGTAGTATCTAATCAATAGTCAAAACTCTGAATTAAATTATGCTGCTATGTCGTCATGAATGTCCATTGCGGGCACTACTGGCTCAATTTTTAACAATTGTCGAAGTTTAGGAGGCCAGTTCTTAAATAGGGTGCCACCTTTCCCTAACTAAATGTTCTAAACTCATGTTGATTTGATTATGTAAAACATTCAAATGTCTTCTAGAGTATGGATGGTTTGAATTTTATACACACACTCTCTCTCTACCAAAGTGGAATTAGTCCTATAAAGCATAAGTTTGACAAGTTCAAATTTTAAAGAAAACATGCATATAGCTCTAAGCAAAATGTGCAATTTCTACAAAAAAAATCTAGAAAATGACAATCCAGACAAGACTCTTATCTAAGCAAGACCCATATTCAATGTCATTTCTTGTTATTCAAAATGATCAGCAAACAAGAAGGAAAAAAAAAAATCAGGTGAGACTATTTAAATGTCATTTGGATGCTAATCAATGGATTTAATTTGTTACATTTATCGCATTCTTAAACTTCTTTGTTACGATCAAATGCTAGATTAGTTGGCATAAAAATCCAAACTATTTGATTGTTGTTTCTGATGCTGGGAACCGCAATCAGTCTAGAGTATAGGAGCTGACAAAAAAAAAATTCCATAATTGATAGCATCCGGAATAATTAATTTTTTTTTTCCACGAATTAACTTGTGGTTTACAATGTAAATCTGAAGTTTATATAGTCCGCTTATTATCGTTCCTTTCCATCCAACTGTTTCTTGCAAAGAGGACGAGCACAATCGGGTGATAAAGTGTGCATGGTTCCAGATTTTTGATGCAATATTCTTGCTAGTGGATTTTTCAACTTTGGTCAATTACATATATCCTCCTGGCTTCTTAGATTCTTCATATTATTATATCTGTGATGCTTTCAATTTAAGCATGCTTAGAATATGCCCAGACATATTCGATGCTCCTTTTGCCGCCCTAGATGGCCTGCAACATTGAAAGGCTTTGATTTTTGCTTAGACTCGCAATAGAAATATGTCCACAATACATCAAAAATATCCCTTTATTCTTTTGACTTGGACTTTGTTGATTCAACACTTTGTTGATTCTGATTAGTGTCCAAGTCTTTTGAAAGATTAATAAGGTCCAGTATGGTCCAATACAGGCTTGCCCTTGCAAAAGTATGAAAGCTCATACACATTGGGGAGGGGACCCTGCAGCTACGTTTGGTTTAAATCCGGTTAGGTGCAATTAGTGTACTACACGTATAATGTGAGCACACATTTATGGGAACAAGTGTATCTTATATACATTGATGTACTGTGCACGAATAAAATTTATAAATACAACAAAATTATATAAACGTACATCATATAATGTAGAAATCACAACAACCTAGCGATTGTATCAATTCTCCAATCGTACTTACTCCAAATCTTATTCAAGAAATGATTACGGGATGCTCTCCATAAACCATGGGCAGCGAAGTTTAGTAGAACGATGGGTTAATAATTGTTCAACAGAATTGATTGTTGAGGGAAAAAAATTGTTTCAATAGTAGAGATAATAAATATAATTGGAGTTGGTAATTTTTCACAGTTGACTTTGGAACATAATTGGATTTGGTAATTTTCCACAGTTGACTTTGGAGAGATGCGGGGATAACTTTTGTTAGGAGACTGAAATTGAAATGAGTAGGGGAAAGAAAGAAGGGCTGCCTCTTTAGGGGTACTTTTGAAACCTCAGTAAGAAATTGAGGGTAAACCAGTTGCACAACATTTTTTCTCTATTGGATTTAGCTTGATCCTAAATCATGGCAAAACTTTAAAGTTGAAGGTTAGCTAAGTGTTGAGATTTGAAAGTTTCGGATGCAAAGTCCAACATAGAAATAATCGAGGGGGTGCAAAGTGCAATTACTCCCAAATTTAGTATTTGTCGTTTTCAATATTCATCCTACACAAGATGCTTAAGCCCTAAGGGAATACTACCAAATGAAGATTTTTTTTTTTTTGGTAAGTTCACTCTGCTTTGTTTGATCCGCGTGGAGCATAGAAAAAATACACGAAACAAGAAAATATATAATAGGCCATGGAGCTAGGGTTTCGGAAAGGGGATTGATTGGATTTTTAGTCTGACTTATCTTTCATTGCAACAACAATCTTTCCACAATCTCTTTGTAGTTAGTGTAAAGATTAAGATATAAGGACCTTTTCTCTATTTACATGAATACATAACCAAGGGAGTCAGACAATATGAGGGAATTTTTAATTCTGTTGAAAAAAAAAAAATTTACGTGATCTTATGTCAAAAGCAACTAATAATTTCCACCATTTTTTATGTGACTCGTTAAACTTTTATTCCCTTTTTTTGGCTCTCAATGCCAAGTTTGATGAAATCTTGACCTTTGTATCTGTTTTAACCATTGGCTAAGCAGAAGTGCTAAACATTCCTGGTATCCGACATAAGCTTATCAAAACCTGCTCTAGTTTTCTCTCTCTCACCTTGTCTGCTTTCTCATCCTTCAAGTTCAAGCCTAGAGAAAAGCAAATGACTAGGGGATTCGACATCTTTGTAGAATAGATAATGTACATGTTTCAGCGTTCGATGCAAGCCTGGGGTCTATGGCTCCATCTAATGCAACTTGCCAAAAAAGATGGCATCTTCTGAGTTGGAGATTTAATGTATTTAATCATATCTAGGGAAATGGTCATTGGTCAGTAGATGATCTTGCATGGTCCCTCCAATATGGCAACTTGCAGTTTCGATAAAACTAATTGTGAAGAAGTTCTACAATTTAAGTAGTATATATAACTAATAATCCTGCAGAGAATCCACAGATATTGTAGAACGAGTTTGATGGCTGAGAATGTTTCATTTGAGATTTAGACAAAATGAAACTTCTTATTGATCCATACCTACATATTTGTGTCTCATGTCTTAGTGTATATTTTTGTTGTTCTTGACTATGCATTTATCGCAAAATACAGTTATAACCTACAATCTATAGACCCCGTCACTGGAGACCATTGTGATTAAGTCTATGATAGTAGAAGACAATGGACACTGGGCAGATGGATCTTTCCCTTGTTATTATAAACGAAAAACAACTCAATTTCTTTGTAAGATAGCTGCAAAGTAGTATGCTGCGGTATAATCATAGAGACAGAAGTGAAACTAAAATAAGATGGATGTAATCTTGTCTCCTGTAATTATGAAACTCAACATTATCACAAGGAAAAAACAAAAACAAAGTATAAAAAAAAAGAGTTTGGAACACCGAAAGAGTTACTTTTTGTACCCCAAATGTGTATAATTTTACAGATGTGAGATAAAAAAGTGAACCTGAGTAAGCTCACAAATTTCTTGTAATCCTAGAGGTACAGAATTTGCATGCCCAAGGTGTAAATAAGACTAAATAGGAACCCTTTTTAATAAAAGTTTGGGTGGTTTCGATGATTAAACAAGTATTAAGATTATTCGAGTAATTCCACCAATAACCAATGATTATCAAATGAAGCACAAGGTATAAGTTTGGTCGCAGGTTAAAGGTCGGAATAACTCCCTCTAGTCCCCGGTCTACTTAGATCCTCCCCTTCATATGTTAGAATAGAAATAAGGTAGAAGTTTGATAATTTGACAAGAAAAAGAGCAACTCAGCCAATTCACACCCTAGTACACCCCTTTGGTGTGTCGATTTAGAGGAGGAAACCACTCCCTCTAAGCCTCCCCCTTTAATCTAATTAGACCCTCTCATAATATAAGTTAGAGAAGGAATAGGATAGGAGTTAACACTTGATTAAAAAAATAGGGTAAATTTGATTATTAATCCAAAAAAAAAAAAAGAGCGACTCCACCAATTCAATTGAGTGAGCTAGAGTTTATATGGGAAGAGGTCTACAATCCCCTAAAAGGACTGGACTCGGTGAATTGGAATAAGGCCTTAAACACAAGGCAAATTTAAGATATTTTCCATAAGAGTGGCACTCTTGGTATTAAATAGGAGCATATTCATTTGTTAAAAGGTGGAGTTTTTGGGTTGTCGATGTTAGTAAAAGATCGACTGTCAGAGGGTCAGATAGATTGTGTTTCCAGGTGGTGATAGGAAATCACAAGAAGAGTGTATACTGCTAAGTCGGCTATAATACAGTTGCAACCTGCCCAAAATTCTAGTCCTTGGCACTGAGGTTTTTTGTGTGAAAAATTTTGCTCTAGTGTGTGCATTTACATTATCATTAACTTGTAGGAAGAGGCTAACTAATAAGATATACTCAATGCTTGGGGACTTGGAGTTAGCCCTACGCGTTTGTGCAGCTAAAGAAGAATCTTGAAATCACTTCATCATCCCCTGTCCATCTGTCCTTCGGTCTGGATACATGTGTAGCACAGGAAATGGTTACACGTGCTGATAGATGAACCTTTTTGCAGAACTTGTTCTTGGGTTTGCCCCTTCAATTTTCTAATTTTTGTTTTTACAGAGCTTAATAAAAAAGATTTCAAGCTTACAGAAAGCAGAGAAACGAAAACAAAAGAATGTAATAATAAATGTTTCAGTAGTCAGTACTGTATACACTGTAACCAAGAAAGTTTGTTGATGTTTCGTTCGTATTTGCTTTTACACAATTTTAGACCATTCTGGCAAGGACTTTAAGGATATCATCCATACATGGTCTGTGTAGCGGATCATCCTCAGTACAAGCTTTAGCTAAAACAGCAAGACACAGAGCTTCTGCCAGTGGATACTCTTCCTTTAGACTTGGATCCACAAAATTCCTCAAGTGATTAAAACATCCTCCTTGATCACTGGCACCCCCTCCTAAAAATGCAGTTGATTCAATCAATGGCTGTCCATCCAAATCCTCCTTTGCTGAGATAAGTTCAAGTAAAACAATCCCAAATGCAAAGATATCTTCCTTTTCAGATGCTGAGCCATGAACAAGGTGCTCTGGTGGT
Organism: Gardenia jasminoides; assembly: GCA_013103745.1. NCBI lineage: Eukaryota > Viridiplantae > Streptophyta > Magnoliopsida > Gentianales > Rubiaceae > Gardenia > Gardenia jasminoides. The sequence continues at coordinate 39,161,057 of CM023105.1, forward strand.
GAGACACCCCACCCTCCAATGCTGGTTGTGTTTTCATGGTCGTTTGAGGATCCAATTGTTGGCACACTCTCCCCATATACTGCAATTTTCGCCCTCCAACTTCGCGTCAGGAAAATATTTTTGCTATTTACATGCATGTGAGTGTAGGGAGGAACCATACAATAATGTAAATAATGTAGCCCTGTTGCAACATCAAAGGCTATCTGTGTACGGCGGTTCCACCGAAGAGATGGATTTGAGCTGGATAAACACCTTCTTAAACTACCATTGCCCGGAAACTCGAAAACAAGATAAGACCAAGAGAAATCGTTTTCACCATAACAAACACCATGGAGTTTAACTATGTTAACATGATTAATTTTTGAATGGATATCGATAACTTGCCTTGTGTCCTCAAATCTTTTTTGTTTGATCAGTATCTCAGAATCATCAACGATTCCCTTGTAGACATCATCCATTAGTCGAGTTTCTTCACTAAAATCATTTGTTGCTTTCTTCAGCTCTTCTACACTATAGTTGCCCAATGAATACTTGATGCTTTCAAGCAAATCAGGAGACAAACATGAAACAGTTGAGCTTTTAGGTGGTGTTGGACCAGATAATTGTGAACTTCTTGGCGTCGAACATGAGGTCATGGGGCTTCTGCGTGCAGAAGAACAGAAATTTTCGGCCTTGCATTTCTTCAAGGCTTTAACATATAAACAACAAGCAATCAAAGTGACAAGAACCAGAACAAAGCCAACAACTGAAATCGAAATGTACACTTTCTTCAGCTGTGAGTTTTTGTTGGATCTTCTTACAGGTTCTATGGGAACAAAGCCTGGAGCATTTGGAGGCTGGGAAGCTGGACTATCGTAAATAATTGATGGTTCTGATTTTAGGGGTACTAAAATAGTTGTCTCTGGATAAACAGTGGCTAAAGGATCCAAATGGTTAGTTTCCCATAGATCACCAAGAGGAATGCTGAACTTTTTGCTCACTTTATCAGGATTGTCATTTTCGACAAATGGGTAGGTAACAAGATATCTCACCCCTACATTGCTAGAGAGCTTATCAGGGCAGGCACATTTCAGAGGAATTTGAAGTACTGAACCAACTTGAAGAGTTGTATTCGCTGAGGGATTTGCTTCAATCAAAGTAATTGATTTCAGCAAACCTTCAAATACTCCACAAGAAACATTTACTAATGTCGTGCTCCCTGGAAAAATGTAGCTGACATTTGCCTCGTAAAATTGCTTGAAGCACGAGCAAACAATGGGAACTAGGACCTCCATTCCTGGCTCAAGAATCTGAAAAGAAGATGTGATCCCATTGTTCTTGGTAAGTAATTCTTCAGGGGTCACGTTAAACAAGCTGGAGATTTTTGCAATAGTTTGAAACTTTTCGTTTGCCCGGTATACCAAGAAAGTTTGACATTCCTGAGCCGAAGAATTGCAGCTGTACCTCGTTCCTGGAAGATTAACATCTGAAGAACATAATGTTCCATCATAGTACTGTTCACCCCAGCTTAACCCAATGCTTAGCCAAATTACAAACCAAAGATGGATCATCATTTGTCACTATAAAAATAGTATGTCAGGGCATTCTGCTGAAGATATAGGAAAATCTAAAGAAGGAAACAACTGCACAAGTGGTGACCTGAGGATGTACAAGGATGCAAAGATTTTGTCTGGTGAGTTCATTTGAGCATTGACTAATGATGCAAATTGATGACATGACACGTTGATTAAATATGATTCTTAGCCGAATGGAAATTAACTTATTTTCAACAAGTAGTGCTGTTATGTTACCAGAAGGGTACATCAAGAGCCGGCTGAAATACGAATGTCCAAATCTTAATAGGGAAGTCTACACAGGCTTCCTTAGTGATTATGTTGCAAGAAGCTGATTCTTTAAAATCCAAAATCATAAAACAATGGTGTAATTAGCCCCACTTGAGATATGGCCGACATTCTAAATCTATAGATTACATCTCCAATTGCCCAAAAATTATAGAAGCGATCGACTATTCATTGGATCTGGCTATTAGGTGTTTTGGCCAACTTGCCTCATGTAGACATGCTTTTGGACAAAAGAGCTACGAGACTCCTCGTTTCCTGTCCGGTTCTAACTACAGCTGTAATGAAGTTGAGTTTCTGAAATCCAATGGAGTTTGATTTACATTTATCATGCTAGACTCCTAGTTTGAACTCGAACTTATGTAAATAATAATCTAATTTGAATTTAAATCTAGTCAAATTCAAATTCAAAAAATATAAATGAAGTATACTACATTCTAAAATGAATAAGACAAACATTTTACTATAATAAATTTCAAAAATAAAATAAATATAGGTTACTACACTCAACAACTTTGTTAGTCAAATGCCTTCCATTCTAAGTCGACTTAAGCAGTTGATTGAGCTAGTCAATCTCGATCAATATTGAGCTGAGTCAAGCCATTTATAGAAAGCACTTGGAGCCCTAGTGTTAAGGCACCTGAATGAATCTTGCACAAGTCTTCTTTCTCCTCCCCAGCAGAAACTGCCCCTAGCTTGCTTTGCCGTTGGTCTATGCTGTGACAGAGAGCAGGCAAAAGATCACTCTCGTGGCTCCTGAAAACCGCCACCAGAGCCAAGACCACCAAACGAGCGTACTAATAAATTGTAATATTATGCTTACAGTCTAACCTGCCAGCCACTATTAGCAGTCAAACCCTTGGTAAGATTTTTCCAGTCAAATTTCTTGCTCAACTGCTTTTGTTCTTTTCCTATTGGACCTCATTCTGCTTTCTCATTATTTCCAGAACCTGAGATAGAGAAATTGGTTCAGAACAATAAAATTGATTCATTTAAAAAGGAAAAGGAAAAAAAAAAAAAAAACATCCTAGTGTGCCCTCAAAAGTAAGAAATTCATTATTGATTACGTACAATTAGCAGCAAAAATAGCATGTCATAAGATGTGGTATATGTTTGTATCAATTATCATTGAGTACGTACTATTAGCAACAAAAATAGAGGGAGTACTGTTCTGCCCCTTTCACAGCTCACAATCAAGCAGACTTTAAGGGTTTGCTGCCAAATGCGTTGATTTTGCAGAAGCGGCCTCATAAGTCATAGGACTTATGTTCTTATTTTAGGCATGGATTTGGTTATGAATAACAGTCTCAAGTTTCAACCTTTTAAGTAAGAAGAAGAAAATTTTAAAAATGGAAAAGAGTAACGTTTTCTTTTTACTCAACAAACACCTCAACTAAAATAGTAATAATAATAATAATAAAATAGTAATGGTCCAACGTTGTAACAAGATGGAAGAGCAAGAATTGACCTGATAGGTTTACTACCTCATTTAAACTTTGCAACACCGAATTCGATCCCTTCATCCCGCGTAGGATTGGAGAAGATATACTCTACTTGACACATAGACGTGTTCTGCTTTGATTATTTCACTTAATTTTATATCCTACCTTTAAACAATCATATTTTCTTTTATATTCTCATTTGCTTTTGCATTAAGATTCAAAATTTTTAATAGCCAACAAAATTGAATCCAAAATCTATCTAGAATTAGCTTTAGGTGATCCTATAACTTCCTTCTGCTTAAGCTACAGGCATCTTTCACCAAAAAAAAAAAATCTAAAAAAGCAACTGTAAATCATAACAAAACTAATCGATAGACACAAAAATAGGAGTTCATAAAATCAAGAAGATAGGTTATTCTTTAATTTACTTATGTCGTTTAATCGCAATATCGTTCAAAATAGAATTTTTCAAAAGAGTAGCTGTAGGCATTCGTGTGAAGGTACCTGGCCTAGGGGTGGAAGTTTTGGGCTGGGTTGGGTTGCTCTCAGGGTGATGTTTAACTTGCCACAGATACAACTGAGGCGTCTGCAAGCTCCCTTGTGAGGGTGACGGTCAACCCAAACAATCCATTCTTCCTTCACTCGGAGATTGATTATGACTGGAGACTGATCCGACCAACTGGCAGCCCTAGAGGAGCAAGGAATCGTGCCAGGAACTTATTACAACCAAAATCTATCCCCACTACCTAAACTGGTGGTTTTGTTAAATTCTACAAAGTGTCTGCAACCACAAATTTTGTGTCCCTTTGAACTTTGGACGATTAGAAATTTGGCACACACTAGTGTTGATCTGAAGTTGTGGTAGCTTATAAAAAGTGTATTATTGTGTTGGATTATAAAATATGTGTTTCTGAATTTTTGGAAAGAATTCATCTCTTTATTTAGTTCATAATTAATGATAAAATGATCAAAATTAATGTTTAAATTTTTAAAATACAAAAGTTATGCTAAAAGCACTGGTTCTAATCTTTTGCTAAAGTTGCTTTTGGCATCGTAAGCTCCACTCCTAAATTTATGGAACGGTACTTACCAAACATTTCAAAACACTTTTTATCATCTAAAAAAAAATTTTAACAAAAGCACCGGACTCCCAAGCAGCCTCTTATTATATCAAAAAAGAAAACACACACACACACACACACAAAAAAAAAAAAGCATAAACATCTGAAAATTTGCATACTTTTAGAAAATTATGGGCTCTTTCCTATCGAATTCGTGAAAATTCAAATTGTTGCATCATGCAAAGCAATTCAATTTCAAGGCCAGCTTCTTTATTTGACTTCCTTGGTTCCTGTCAAATCAAAGAACGGGGCAAAAGACTGCTGTTTCCCTTCTTCACTGTTTTGAGTAAAAATGGCCCCAGAGCTTGGAAGGGGAAAAGACTGGAGTTTTCCCCCTTAGACTTCACGTTGAATTACTCTCCAGATTAAAGCACTTTATTCCCACAGTCGTGGAAAACAGAGCGTTGAAATCAACTTAAATGCTTGTGGAAGCTCTTTTTAGTTTTTACATTTTTGCATGCTCAGTAACTGTTCATGTTGATCAATGACAAGATCAACTTTCACATTCCAGTACGATCTGGAAACACGTAGAAAGCTACCCACAAGTGGTATTCGTAGCAGGATTACTTGATGAAGTAAAACTGATAGCAAAGATATGTACTCATCTTCTTGCTGTTTGTCAAATTGATTAGACAAGTTTCCGCCCCGCCTGCCCCAGAATTCTACCATTTGCCTTTGGAGTTGTTTGTGGTGAAGAATTCTTCTTTTATTCACCCTTTTCTGTCTGCTCCACGAAAAGGTCCAGATGCAAAGACAAAAATACAGCGCAGCGGGCAGTACACACGTGGTTAGGAGTAGAAATCCGTGAGTGGATTCATTGTCCTAACCCTAATAAAAAGAAAACAAAACTTTCTATAATGCAGCGAACAAAGACGTGTAGAGAAGAATTCCTGTCTTTGAAGCCTTGTACTAAAGTTACAAAGTCGGACATCACAAAATGTGAAAGAGGGAAACTTCCAAGTAAGTTGCTAATTTCTTGTCTTGCTTTAGACTTTAGAGTGTGCCAACCTGTATAGCAGAACAATCTCCAGCCGAAAGGTAGCTACGGTTATTCCTAAATATTCAATTAAAGGTTGGTTAGAGTAATTTAGCAGCTAACTTTGTTGGAATCTTAAGGTTGAGGTTCAGGTTCAGATCTCATTAGCTGTGAATTTATTCCAACTGTATGTAGTCTTTATTTCATTATTTGTGCATTATTAATTGTCATATTTACCATTATAAGATACTTGTAATTTGTCAAAATACCTAAATATATTTTTTAATCATCTTTATATTCTACATAACCGCAGACTTATAAAGTATTACACTAATAATTTTTTTCTCAAAATTGGTGTATTTGGATAAGTATTATTGCATTACAAATATATTTTTCAATTACGTTTTTTACCATTTCTTTCTGTCCTCCCATCCCTCCTCGCATCTTTTTTCCCTCTCTAGCTGGCAAGTGTAGAATTCAAGTTCTGAATTTGACAGCAGAGAATACTCTAACAGCCCTTCCCCGCCTAATGACCTTAGTGGTTCACTATTTTTATCTTCCTAATCACTATTTTATTTTACTTGCATCACACCATAAAAATGTGTTACAATAATTATTCTTATTTCGAACAAGCAAACCGATTTTGCTAATTTGTTAGCTACAAACCACTTTGCCAAAAAAAAGTGAGAAAACTTTTCAAGAATGAACTAGGAAACGCAGAAATTCATCTCTCCCGACGTGTGTGGATTGTGGAACAGCCCGGTCTACCCGATTATGTCTCTGTATCTCTAATTGTAACACAGCCACAGCGGCCCCACAAAACTTTGAGCATCTTATCATTATCAGTTCGATTATTCGCTCGCTCACGATGGCAGGAGGGCCGCTCATATATGCGGGGAAAGCCAGCTTGACCATTCGAATCTTATTGTTGTCTTTTTGGAGGGCAATTGACCCTTTTTCCTCTTTATTATTGCAATCTCAAATCTTACGTGGTGGGGAGTGGGTATGATTTTTAAAAGCACTGGAGCCCCTCATCTGAATATGGTAAATGGCCGGTCCAGTTGAAGCCGTGGAGCTGTGGTCAAATAACGCTTTTGTGTGAATGGAGTATTTTCATTTTTTTTCAGCAAACGTGGAAAGTAGAAAAAAACCTATTTCAACATTTTTGAAAAGGTCTTGAGACTCTTGACAAGCCATGAAATCCTCCGGAAAAAAAAAAGAATAAATGATGATATCTTTACAATCTTCTTTGTGGCTTTTTTAGGGATACAAATTCAAAAAAGTATGTACTGATGTACGAGCATACTATAGTTAATAAACAGACAAATTTAAAGAAAATTAAAGAGTCTAATTCATTAATGTTTCTATAAGTCAAAAAATTAGTGGCTAAAATTGAGATTCTGGTTATTAGAAGTCGTGGGGTCAAATCTCTTCTTCCTCCTCACTTCTAAAATCTCACATCTCCTCTACTTAAAAAAAAAAAAAGAAAACTACTAAAAGAAAATTTATGTAACAAAAAACATATACTTTGTCTTTTTACATTATTATTATTCAGTAGTAGGTAGAAAATAATTATAAGCTTGTTGTGCATCTAATTTCCAAATATACACGCATTCATATATTTCTTGGAGCAGAAAATATACACCGTCACAAATGCAGGGATACACTTTGATAAAGGATAAGATTCACATAACAACATCAAAATTTTGATTAGAGTGCCAACTTTACATACATTGGTTTCACAACTTCCAACTATATGGTAATGAATGAATCTTGTCACTTATTGAGCGAGGACTTAAAATAGTTAATGGCCAAATCTGCTTTTATAGAAATTAATCTTAGCCATTGTTAGCATAACTAAAATCCAAACAACTGGACCTTGTTTAAAAAGTCATTTTTTATAAAAAAATTTTACGTTTTTCGTCAATACACTTTCTAATAAACATTTTATTTTACATGAATCAAATCGTTGCAATATATATTTTTTTAAAAGGCCTCCAAAATTAAAAGTAAATTATACATTTTAAAATTTTTGTGCTCTAGAAAGCCCCGGAAAAAAGTAAAATAAAAAGCCCTAAAAACGTGGTGATGCACACAAAAGCTAGCTAGGCTAGAATCCTCTTTCATGGGAAAGCATTTATGCCAAACCTTATCTTTCAATTCTCACCGTGGTTCCCTCAACCCAAAAAAGGAAAAAATATTAAAAGATTACCGACTGATATTCCAAGGACAAAGATGTAACTTCACGTGAATGAGCAAGTACCACGAATGGGAACGGGCCGCACTATAAATACTCCCTTCATAGCCCTCTCCCGAATGCGCTCACGATATCATAAAAATTTCCAGAGACCTGATTTTCTTCACCAAACAGCAACCAGCAATCAAATCTCTGATTTTGCGATAAGGTCGACCAACTTTGTTGGGGTTAGGTACGTCATCAAATTCCGTGAAATCTTATCTTCTTCCTTTTCGTTTAATAAAATCGGAGCAAATCATTCTGATTAGTCGTTTCGTTCTTCTTCTTCTTCTTCTTTTTCTTTTTGCAGGTTTTTTGGATTCTTCGGACGTTGAGTGGGATTGGAGTTCTGCAGCTATTGTTGGGACTGGTTAAACAAAATTTAAGAATTTGATTTGTAAGTAATGATTTCTTTTTTCAGCCCATAAAATCCTTTTTCTTAGTTGTTTTGTTGGGATGTTGTCGATGTATACATAACTGAGGTTCTCTTTCTTTCTTTATTTTTTTTCCCATCCCCTTCTTTTCGGGTATTGGGTAATCTGAGGGAGTGGAATTCCGTTCTGGAACTTTGATGTTGGAAAATCTTTTTTTGTTGGGGGATGAATTATGGTTTTTAGCATTATAAAGTTGTGATCTTTCTTTTGCTGGGTTGAATCTAGGTTTGTCTTTTATCCTCTGAAATTCCTGTCGGTTGTATGTCATTTTTCTTGATAAATAGGTATTACATTAAAAAGAAAAAGATTTATTCTTCTCGGACGTAATCTTTGGGCCGTGTGTTGGATATTGAGAAATTAATTCAATGACCTTTCTGTATATTCAGGCCTTATATTGTGCCAAATTGTTGTATATTGCACAAGCTTGGTCTTAATTCATATTTTAATTGCTAAGGAGCTAGTTATGAGCCCGTATGATTTAGTATAATTTTTGCGGTGATCTATGTTTTGTCAAGGTTTTGATGCTTTGCCAAGGTATGTTATACTTATCAAGGTTGTGATGCTTTCCGGAATATGTTTTTGCACATTCCTGTGGCTCGATACGTGTATTTTTCAAGCATATCGTTCTCTGCCTTTGGATCTGTCTTTATTGTGTTGTTACTTTTTTATGGAATGATAGGTTTTGGATCTTGTGCTTGATTGTACATTTGGAATTTTGTCATCTAAGTGACTCTGTTTAGGATCCATTGGGATTCACATCAAATAGAGCAACTTTTTCTTGTACATATCCTTTTGTGGGGGATGCTGTAACCGTGTTTTCTTACTCGTGTGTTTCAAAAGAATGAGCTTTCTTATAGTTATTATATTATAAGACATTGTTGTTAAAATCTTTGGAATACATACTTTTACTCTCTCTCTCCTGGTTCGAAGTTGTAGTGCTCATTTTACTTGTGTGTTTGTAAATTGTGTCTGATCCTACTTCTTGGTGATTGAACAGGAAAGACTGAATGATCTAATGGAGTCTAAAGGTGGGAAGAAGAAGTCTAGTAGTAGTAAATCCTTATTCTACGAAGCTCCCCTTGGATACAGCATTGAAGACGTTCGACCAAACGGAGGAATCAAGAAGTTCAGATCTGCTGCATACTCCAACGTAAGTGTTTTCTTCTTTACATTTAAGTGTGATACTCCCATGTTCTTCGCATTTCTGATGGCTAAGAATTTTGAATATAACACATGTTTGACTGGTTTTCTCTTTTTCCCTTCCTGTGCAGTGCGCTCGCAAACCATCCTGATAGCCCTAAGCTGGTCTTCCGATCACGTCTCCTGACGTGATAAAAACTCAAAAAAGTTATATTAGTTTTAGCTTTTGGTTTAATCCCCGTGCTCCTTTTCTTCAATATTCTTCCTCTTTCTTGTCTTCTCTACCGGTTTTTGCGATCACTTCCTCAATCGAAATGGCTTGCCAGTTTCGGCAATTGGTTTTGAAGGTTATGAAAAAAGGCTTGAAATTTTGTTCTTTGAGCCAAGCATCTTTGCTGACCCTGAGGGTAAGGGTCTTAGGAGCCTTACCAAAACTCAGTTGGATGAGATCCTTGAACCAGCTGAGTGCACTATTGTTTCTACCCTGTCAAACAAGTATCTGGACTCCTATGTCCTTTCTGAATCAAGCCTTTTCGTCTATCCGTACAAGATAATTATCAAAACTTGTGGGACAACGAAGTTACTTCTCTCAATTCCTCCCATCCTGAAGTTAGCTGAGTCGCTCTCTCTCACTGTGAGAGCTGTGAAATATACCCGTGGGAGCTTCATATTTCCTGGGGCACAATCATTTCCTCATCGCAGCTTCTCTGAGGAAGTTGCCCTTCTTGATAGCTACTTTGGGAAGCTTGGTTCAGGAAGCAAGGCTTTTGTTATGGGCGATTCTGGTCAGCCACAGAAATGGCATGTTTACTATGCCTCTGCTGGATCAGAGCAATCCTCTGATCCTGTTTATACACTAGAAATGTGCATGACTGGCTTGGACAGGGAGATGGCTTCTGTCTTTTACAAGAGTCAGTCAAGTTCTGCAGCTCTGATGACAGTGAAATCAGGCATAAGGAAGATTCTCCCTGAGTCTGAGATATGTGACTTTGAGTTTGATCCATGTGGTTATTCGATGAACTCTATTGAAGGGGATGCCATATCTACAATTCATGTTACGCCAGAAGATGGTTTCAGCTATGCAAGCTTTGAAGCTGCTGGATACGATCTGAAAGTTGTGAATCTGGGACTGCTGATTGACAGGGTATTGGCTTGTTTTGAGCCAAGCGAGTTTTCCATCGCCATTCATGCTGATCTTTCTCCGAAGTTACTTGAACTGACATGCTCTTTGGATCTAAAGGGTTACCATCTTGGTGAGAAGTGCCATGAAGAGCTTGGATTTGACAATTCTGTTGTGTACCAGAAGTTTGTTAGGACTGTGGCCTGTGGATCGCCTAGGTCAATTCTGAAATGCTGCTGGAAAGAGGACGAGGAAGAAGAAAAGGAGTAGCATTGGGGTTTTCTTTTACAAGAATCTACTATAGTCTTTGATTATATCTAGAATAAAATAAAGCATGTGCCTATTGTTCTCTAGGCATGTGCAAGAGTATTTCTTAGTTTGTCTCTGATGTCATCTAGTCTGCGTTTCTGAGTTTTTCAAACTCATTCTATCATTGTGATATTATTTGGGTTCTGTTATTTCAGAAAGAATGTACCTGGTTACGTTGTTTTTGGTTGTTTTTGCTGAATGATGTCTAGTTACATTTATGTTCAATGTTGCTCAGAACTGTATTATTCAGTTGCAAATAATGAAAGTTTTTGTTGGTTATCGTTTCTAGTTATTCTTCATTTCTAAAAGCTATGTAGTCTCATTGAACGGACTTGGCATGCGCTGGGGGTTGTTTTAGTGTTTTTGTGTAGTCTCTATGTTCCTGCCCCTGTCCGGTGCCTAGGTCACCTTTTGATATGTGGATTTAAGATCAGTACAACCCTCAAGTCTTTCTCGTTTTGCATTTCCATAGGTGTCTGTGGGTACTACACAGGAACCTGGAGATTGAAGCCAAGGCTTCGTGGGAGCAGTGTAGTTGTTTCTTGGTTGCCTCCTCTGTTTAATTAGTTTCATCACAGTGAAAGGCAGAGGATGTTGACTCAGATCAAAGAGTCGTGCAGTCCGAACGAATAGGAGGAGAACGTGCAAGGACAGAGATGTTTGGTTGGTCATACTAGGTTAGGTGTTTGTCTTCTGAAGTTCTTTATTTGTAGAATAGAGACATAATGGAAAATGGAGAATGAAGTGACGCTTTTTAAGAAGGATGAGTTAGGGTACGCGGCCGACACCAGATTCCACGGTCAAAAAATCAAATCAGCAAATATTGAATGGGGTTGGTATGGACATGGGGACCTTAGGCATGATTTTCGCAGCTCAGTTGTCAAGTGCGGTAATGAAACTCGTTTAAGCGAATTCTTCCGTTCTGTTTATTGCTCTTAGGTACTATGTGACATCTTTCATGTCAACATTTTGGTGCTGCTAATTACATATAGGTGTTGTGTGACATACTCAATGGCACCATTTTGCGTTCCTATTTACTGATTGCCAAATTTTGGTTTTTCACTTCTTGAGTTTTCATCGTTCCAAGGGATTAAAAATGTTGACTGGCTTTTTCTAATTCTACAATATGTTATATATATATTTCACGCCCTCCCCCAATTTCCCTTTCCACCCCCTCGATTCTTGTGCTTGCCAAATGAGGAGAAAGGTGTTTTGTTATTTAGTTCTTGTTTCAATATAATTTAGCAGTTTTCAAAATTCTATGAAACTAGACCTTGATGCCCAAAATTTCAGGGATAGCAGGTTTAATAGCTGACCCTCGACCTTTTTTTTTTTTTTCTTTTTCCCTGTGAAGTTCTATAATTTATTAAAGTTTCTTCTAAAAAGCTAATTTATTGATCGACTTGATAATCTTTTATAATGGTTAACTAATAGTGAACTATAATTATCCAACTTTTCCTGTAGTTATCTAAGGTCACATTTGCAAATTCTTTCTAATGATATGTACAATTATAAAAATGTATGATCATAAACTTTAAAAGAGTCTTGATTACTAAATTGCGTTTTCAAATAAAATGACATATAAAGCATGGTAATGTTATTGCTGTGGTGCTTAATTCGTTAATTTAGTTATGGTTTACTGTAGTATCGTTGTCCTGTGGCTGTAGTTTAGTGGTTAGAATTCTACGTTGTGGCCGTAGAGACCTGGGCTCGAATCCCAGCAGCCACAAAGTCTTTTGCCTACCATGCAAAGGACAATATGCACTAAAATTTTTTTCCAAAGTTCCTCTAATGTTTTGACTATTTCTAATTTCTTTATGGAAAAGTTGTCCTCGAAGGTCTGAGCTTTGAGAATGGACCTATCCATTAAAAAGGGGCACTGAGGCTGTCGAAGCATCAAGCATTGTTCTTAAATCTTTCTATTCTTGCTTCCAAGAATGCTCCTGTAGAGAGAGCTCTTTGTTGTCGTTTTGTTTTCATTTTATCTGTTGCTTAACAAGGAAAAATCTTGTATAAGTGACTTATGATTCCAGCAGCATACTCTGACTCGTAATAATGATCGGAATCGAGACTATTTAAATTTTTTAGAAAGAAATAAAAGAAAAATCTGTAGTTTGGTCCTGCTAGTCAAACTAAAACGTAATTTTCACTTCCCATGGCCCATGGGCGGAAAAGTTTATCGGGCCTGAATTCTCGACATATCAAGAAGAACAATAAAGATTCTTGTCATCATCATCATCAAAATTTCCTGTATTAGAACCAAATGATCAATGCATCCCTTCGCCCGGTTAGTGACACTACACGAATACAATTACCAGTTGCAAAATTCTTATCATCATCTTAATTCCCATTATCATTTTCTTTTTGTTTCTTGCTTTTTCCTTTCTTCACTTCGCATGCTTATATTTTTAGTAGTCAACTGACGTCGTTAACCATGAACTGCACTTTGATTTTTGTGGTACTCAAAGATATCATCAATTTTTGTAAACCAAAATTTAGGACCAAGGCTGGTGAGAGACAGCGTTAGTTTGCATGAACCATGAAGATTTCAGTATTTCCAAAAGGACAAGATTAGGCTCTTAATAATATGCTATATGCTTCTGATTAAACCCAAAAAAAAAAAAAAGCTAGCCTCATTGTGGCATGAAGGTGAATCAGGTAAGAGAAGAAAGCAGGAGTAATTTGAAAATAGACGGGATGTACCCATTGTGCATGAAATGTAACATCACTTTATGGAAAGGCATGGTGAACTGCATGCTAGTACTTTTGCTTTCACTAAGAAATGTAATCATATATTCTTCCTGTCCCCTTTAACTTTTCTGCCTAATAAACTACTATATCGATCTGAATCTTGTGTAAATCTGCTTGCCATTTTGAACTTGTATTTGGGGGGAAAAGATCTGGACCAAGGATCACAATGTTGCTTTGTACAGTATATGGTTTTCACCAAAAAGAGCAAGCAACCCCAGGTTTCTACCGTGCCTTATCCTCTTTGGTTATATGCAGCTAAGTTGTTTACAGGTCGTGGATTGAGTAGTCCAGGTCATGTGCATAATACACAAGTTACTTTACCAGCTTGTACTTGGGTACTGATGGCAATCCTTCTTCTGGTCTAAAGTTTTGTTTTTCTGGTTAAATTTCATTCGTCAAACTAACAGAAGATCAAGTTGAGATTGAAGTTTAATTTTGGGAAATATTAGAGTGCTGGAATGATTGAAGTGGGATGCTTTCTGAAAGAGATATATATAATCTGAGACCCAAGAAAAAGCATTAGTTTCGCTTTGCACCCTTCAACTGTCTAAATTTTTACTTTAGTCCCTAAACTTCAAATTGTGACACTTAAGTTCATGAAGTATAAAACCGATTCCAGTTAAAGTATAAAATGTCTTCCACTTAATTCAAGATTCGGTTTGAAATGTAATGTTGGTTGTTAGAAATCCAATCCAAATTCGGTCATCAGCCTGCTAGGTGTTCTATGTTGGTTTCCTTGAAAGTAATCACAATTCATTAGCACTTTGGAAACGGTCAATGTGAAACGAACTTGGATATTTCTTTTTCTACAGATTTTTAATTTCTATTGTGCTCTTTTGCTCGATCTTCTGCAGTTCAATAAAGTGGAAAGATTATGATAATGTTAAGAAAGCAAGCAGGTAATTGATTATCTAGGCTTAGCCAATTTCTTCATAGTATAGTGGGAAAAAAACTTCACCCCAAGCCAGCTAAAAAGCATGTAACCAAATCCCATGTGCCATGTGTCAAGTTCTTTGACCATCTCTCACCCCTTTGGTCTAAACCATCACCACAGATAGACTTGAATTGATTACCTCGTAGTAGTTTGGTAGTGCGTTTCAGACTGCCTCTATACCATACCAACTACTAAGTGATGATGGAGGGCCATCTCATTCTCTTGCTTGCTATATACATGCATTCTCTTCAGAAAAACGGTCATGTTCTTGATTTTACAGAAAATTCGAGTTATATGTTTAATTTCCTAAGATAAATCTTATTCATTTTTCTATTCATTTCATAATAAGACACTTTTTTGCTCTTACCTAGGCTTCGTAGCATATTTTTACTTAACTAAGCTATGCTTTTTGGGGGGGGGGGGTGGGGATGGGGATGGTATCAAAGCTGCTGTTATAGAACATTTTTTATTTCAAGACTACCTTCAAGTGACAAACAATTCAAAAGCAACCAAAATTTACTAAAAGAGAAGAAAAAGGACTTCAAAACAAAAATTATTTGTATTCGTTCCAGAGCTTTTGTTTCAAATTACTTCACTTTCAAGAAAGAATCAAGAGTTGGTCATCACCTAAAGCTTCAGCTTGTTCTTTTTTTATGCCTATGACCACCTATGAGTTTTTCCAAGGCGCGCCTTCAGCTGGGATCACTAAATGGATACCTAAAGAGAGTTTATTCTTGTGTGAAAATGAGCAAAATCCGGCTCAAATTTGGGTTCTGGCTGCCCTAAAATTTAGATAAGCTCAATTTTATATGATCCATCAAGCTCCCTAGCTAGAACTAGCAATATAATTAGTCTTATCATCTGAATAGCACTTAAACAAGTGCCGCGTATTTAGCATCTTGATTGCCATTATTGTGGATGGAGGCCAGCCGCAGAATTTACTATTGTGATAAGATGTCATTACAGGATAGATTAAGCATTAGATCTGTTTGGCAATTATTGTTTGTTTCTATCCTAGTAGTACTTTTTTGCGGTGTTGGTCATGCAGTGGATTCTTTCCACTAATTAAAGGGGCTTCTAAGAAGTAATTTCGTTGTAGTTATAAAAGATAACTGGACAGATTTTCTTGAATTGGTAATGTGACAGCTTCAAATTGAATCATTAGTGATGAGAAAAGATGCTGCTCTTGCCGTAATATTGTGGAAAGCAAACAAACAATGCAGTACAACGAAAACACAACTAATTTCTCGCAAAGACTTTTGTTTGGTGCAAGAAATTAGAAAAGTGGTAGGCTATATAGCTAATGTCCTGATTAAGAACAAATAGGACTTATGTTGCATCATTGTATATTTACAAGGACTAATTTTCATTACATGTGTGTAGAGATCGAAGGGCTCATTCTTGATAATCCAATTTTGCTACTATTATTATACTCAAGTAAAGAGAAACTCTCCACTTTGTTGAAATATTGCTTTTTCTTTATGAATAATCCAAACCACGTTTGGCAGCAATAAGCTGATATCTGATTGGATGCAATGAAGATTAGCTAAAGCATCAAACATCATTAGAGCAATGTGTTAAGATCCCTTTCAAGTCTTCAATAACGTCCATCATTTATGGGAACCACTGTCTCCTGGAGTTGGCTTCTTTGGAGCTATTAGATTATGCACTCGAATTTTCTTTTGCTGTTGACAGGTTTGGTAAACCATTAGCTGCTGCCTGCCCCAACCCCACCCTCCCACCACCCCAAAAAAAAAAAAAAAATAATAACGGAAAAGAAAAGGCCCCACATACCACAATAGCAAATCTGGCTTCTACAATAATTAATAATCGTTAAACGTGTGAAAACACAGATTAACAGACGTGTGAGGAGCAAGTAAGCTCCCATTTTCCATCACTGCTTTATTTGGTGTAGCAGGAATTTTTTTTTTTCCGTGGAAGATGATACATGCACTAACCGAAAGGAATAAAAAGCATAGGTTGTGAGAAGGGGCATCCTATGGGCTAGGGGGAATTCTTCTAAAATTGAAAATGGGAATAGATTCTCGCATTGCTTCAGCATGTAGCTCATAATTCATCTGGGGGGCCAACTGCCAAGAAGCTACGTCCTTCGTAAATTTATGACAGATGGAAAGATACCGGTTTTCATTAACAAAGCAATAGCCAAAGAAGTGCATTTTTTTTTTCTTTTGACATGCGTCCTTTGTTTATTCCATTTTTGCTCACTTTTATCCAACTTGGGAATCTGTGGAGTGGCACTAAAACTAAAATCGAAGAATCCTGGCTTTGAGGATTTTTGGCCTCGAGGAGAGGGCTGCAAATTTTGTTGCCTTCCAAGTAATGATTGCATTATTTTTATTTTTCTAGACTTTACTGCAAATGCAATACTAAAAGTCTATCTCCATCTCTTTCAGACGATTACCAAATGGGAATGGAATTTTCGAAGAGTATCAGTACTGATAGAAAGGATCTTGTTATTCGAGTCTGATTATATCCTGTTTATGTTAACTCTCTCTGGAAGATTCATTTAACGACTGTCACATCAATATTCAGAATTATGTCTCCAATTGCTTTTAGGTAGAGGTTAGTAGACAAATGACAAATTTGGAGACATATCAGAAATGGCCAGCAGAGATATTAGACAGTTCAACCTCTTATTAGGTTCCTAAAACTTAACTTGCAAATATCAGTTCATGGAAGAAAGTAATGATCAGAATCCGTCACAGTACTGATGCAGGTGCTAAGTCAAGTGACATGAAAAAGATTGATGTCCTTACAATTAATGAAACCAACTCCTGCTATGAGCCATCAGATTATTACTGTAATTTCACATTTTGGATGCTTTAAAACGTGTTTTCTACCATAACAGTAGTTATTCAATAGTGCCGAGGGACATGTAATCATGCAATGGGAGCTGATAAACAATTTTTCAACAAGGAAAGAATTTTTGGGTCTTCACCACATTCAAACAGAAACATGAAACAGTAGAATTATAATGATTCCCTACTCATTTGGGTACCACCCACTAAGTGCATATCTTCATTAGGATTACGGTCAATTTGTCCTACCTCATTCCTTGACTACTTTTTGGCTCCAAAACCTCAAAAAGTGGGAGGAGAGAAGGTTTAGCAACTCACTTGATTGATTGAAAGGAAGTTCTGTTAATCAAGGGCCATAAGAAGAAAGCATCCAAACATGGAGCTCAAGGGATCATCAAGAGGCTCCACCTGTTGGATTCGCCGAACCATAAAGGCACAGTAGCTCATTGCATCTCCTCTTAAAGTTGAACCATATTAGTCATTTCATAATTCATTTCATTTTTTATTGAAGCATACAACTTTTATCAAGTTTAGATACTGAACGTAGAATGTTGTTCGTTTATACGCGTTATGATCATAACTGTATATAGTTTACAATCGAGTGGCGTACATTTTCTTTAATCATGATTCACCAATTTGCAATATGTAATATTTTCTATGGTTCAAAATATAGACATGAATTGGTAAAAACCCAAGAAACTATTACTTGTTCTATACATATATATTACGTGACATGTTATGTGATGCATATAACAGTACATAAACTGCCTACAAAGGTTCACTTCCTAAGTGGAGTGCTTGTGCGCTGTGATCAATAGGAATGTAGAGAAGGAAAATCAACAGTTAACCACTTTGTGAAAATTGAGAATGCAGTCCAGATTCATTGTCAATTAACCAAGACAAGGACATCTTTTACTTGCTTGTCCTCTTGTTCATTGCTTGGATCACTAAGATATATAACTGGGATCCTGATCCCTGACTCTACAAGGCGGCAGCAAACATGTTTTCATCAACATGGTAGCTGACAATACATCTAATCTGACAACCCCAGGCTTCCTTTTTGCTATAGCCATATGCTTTTGGAGGTGCATGAAGGATTCCATTAATCGTCAATACAAAGAAAAAAAGAAAAAAAAAAGTTCAAAAGGCTTCTCAATCATAATGAAAGTATACTAATTTTGTTTACACGTTCAATACTTACAATATGTTATTTGGTTACATGTACAGTGGCCTTGTAATTATATTCTTATTTTGCATTATCTCGTATTAAAATATGTGTCAGGCGTTCGAACGAAAAATCTCTAAAAAAACATCTATTTTCACCGTTTGATGAAGACCTTCTCTCATTATTTGTTTTCTTTTTTTTTTTTATGCAGAATTCCTTCTATTGATGATTGATATCAACCCAAGATTTCTGTGGCTATAAAGTTATAAGAAAATGAGAACAAGAAACATGATCTCAGAGGGAACATCTCACACTGGATACAGAAATTTTCTGTTCTTCATATAATCAGTTTGTTTGGATTGCTTATATTTAGCTAAAAAATTTTGCTTACATCATCGACACAAATTCCAATCACCTTTTTATCTCAAATACATCACATTAAAAAAATGCAGCAATATTCTTTTCAAAAAATTATCCCAAAAAATCTACTATACAAACGCATAATTGATCAGCAATCAAAGAGCGTTATGATCATAGGCAATCGACCCCTGAGAATAAGAACGTTTGACAAGGTCAGCGCTCATGATGAGGTCAACACTGCACGTGTCCGGAAGTACGATACCATAAATCATAAACCTCGGGTTTTCTTACACACTAACAAGTACCTGCAACTCAGACTTTGATCAGACGGCTGCAATTCAATCTTGAGTACAATGTCTTAGGATGATTTCATATATGCCCACCTGAGCTCTTGGACCCACATGCAAGTTGATTTGCAGGCTGGGCTGGGCTGGGCTTTGGGGTTCGGGGTGGCATAGAAAGATTAAAAGATGGACAGAGCAGCTTTTGCTTTTTAAAGTGGTGCTTCCAATGGGGTTAGATTGGTTGGACTGTCTGTTGACTAAGGGAGAGAGATGGCTAATGGTATTTGGGCATCAAGATAAAGCAAAACCCGACTCACATAATAATTGTAAAAAAGGAAAAAGTGGAGCATAATTCACTCAATAAAGATCTCACGAGGAGTCATTACATCACCAATCTCGAGTCTGTCTCGAGATTCTCACCTTTTTGGTGCAATGAGTATTTTTGTGTTTAAAATTACAAAAATGGGGGAATAGGGGACCTAATCATTTTTGTAATAGTATGTAATTATGCATAATTAGAAATCAATAACAAGAATAGACATTGGACTAAGCACTTAGTGATCTCCTAGACAAATTTCCCATTTCCCTTTTTAAGTACACTATTACATCATTTAATTAGAAACTAATAACACCTTGCCCCTCGACCGGTTTGGGGTGGACGACGCTTTGTCACCTTCAGTTTCAAAAATATACATTTTGCCCCTAACGTGCTATAAACAGTTGAAAACTGTTGAAAATAATTCAATGCGTTATTAGGGCAAAATGCATATTTTTGAGGTTGAGGTTTGTAAAGTGTTATGACCTCAAATGTTTAGGGGGACAAAGTGTAATTAGTGCATTTACTTATTTTCAACATTTGTATCAAGGATTTACTTGCAAAGGAAATGCCTGCTCATGTTGGCTCAAAGTAACTCAAGTGTGGCCTCGTGTATTAGTGTCTGATTTGCTAAGACAAATGATACTCTCAGATTTTGAACTAAAAATATATATATAAACTTCCAACATGCTTACTACCTAGTTTTCAGAAACCAACATGGTAACATAGAAACCGTTGGGACTTCTGTCCTAATACGCAAAAAGTATTGCTAGGGACAGAAAAGGTAAAAAGGAGGGGAAAAAAAATGAAGAGACACCGTCTTGTAAATTCGGCAACCTGGAATCACAATGTAAAGATTTTTGCTTTCATTGTAAGCAAGGCTAATTCCACCTACCTATTAAAAAAAATGTTAGTTGCAGTGATGATTTAGACAAATGAATTGCATGGATAAACATCAAGTTTGTTTAATTTTGAGGAACTGAGAATGAGAGATTTTTGTTGGTCTCATGTAAGCAGCAGCCAGGTGATATATGCACTGTGTGACTGTGTGCAACACAGTAGTAGTAATGTGTGCATGTTTATGCGTGTTTCTTTCTTTTAATAAGTCCAAATTTGCAGATGACTCTAAGCAGAGAATGTTGGATTCCCACATGCCTCGATGGAGCTTAGCAAATCAAACCAATCCCAATACGCATGTACTCTTATATATCCAAACTCGAAGCAAATCCCACTTCTACATATGCTAATTCTGTGCATAACACTGATATACATGCACATATGTCTATGTTTCTAGGACCCACGAAGAATTTTTGACATAAACTTCTTGACTGCATTACCCCTTTATAGTAGTGCTTAACAGTCAGCATCTAGCGCCCATACTTTACATTTTAAATCCTGTAAATTTGTTCAAATTTCTAATTTTTTTTTTTTTGGGAGCAGTTGAATGTTGCACTTAGACATAAGTGTTATGTGGAAGCACAACTTTATTGTCGAGGAGTGTATACTTATTGTACCAATATATACACTGTTGAGTCTCAGATTCTTCAATTTTTTTTACATGGATGGGACCAACAAAGAATTTTGAATTTTTGAGATATATTCTTTTACCATAACCTTACTGTACATTAGTCCTGCCCAATTGCCAGCCGTTCCCATACTAATACATTTTGAATTACTGCAATTTGTAGGAATAAAAAACTCTAAAGACACTTGACAATTTCTTTTGTTTTAGCCAATGCATGATGAAAGGAATTTTTCCTTTTCCACCACCTTTTGCATTTATCTAGATTGGGTTAAATATGATTTTTCTTTCTTTATATTCTTTCTCCACCTTTGTTGACAAGTGGCAGGCATGTTAGTTCCCACTTTTGCTACCAAAAACCTCTGTTTTTTCCTTGGGGTCTGTCTGACAGAAGCTGTGAGGTAGTGAAGATTCTTGGCATGGCAAGCCTGAGGAATTGTACTATTGTCATATGATGAATGTTGTTACATAATACAGATGCAACTTAGTTGAAGATTGTGTCTTCTATTGTGATCAGCCAAGGCTCATCAACTGAGTCCTACCAGCTCCCTAATTGCCTTCTTCATCAACTAAACATCATTTTGCATTCTGGGGCGCTTTCTTTTTGGGACTCTTGATCCAATGGAGGTGGGAAAAGAAGCTTCTGTTTTTTGTTATGTGGTTTTATTCAGCTTCTTGGCTTGCTCAAATGCTTGGCTTTCTCCTGAAGGTGTTAATCCAGAAGGTAACTATAATTATTATCGTATTTTCTGAATTTTTCTGTTGTGTATCATTTCAGTACTTGCTCAAAGACTTGATTAGTATCTCTGAACCATTCTTCTTTCCCCTCCTCCCCTATCAGTGGCTGCTTTGATGGATATTAAGGACCTTCTGAAAGATCCTCATGGTGTTCTAAACTGGGATAGAAATGCAGTTGATCCATGCAGCTGGTCCATGATTACTTGTTCACATGATAGTTATGTCATTGCCTTGTAAGTTATATGGTTTTGTATGTTAATTAAATATTTACAAGTAATTAGATGAAAGTTCTTAACTTAGGGAGGTAGAATTAAAAGGGCAAAAGGCATCTGCTACTTTCAAGATTAGCCTTCTCCTGAGGATTTTCTGAAAATGGTCGAATTTGTGTTGTTGCAGAGCAGCTCCAAGCCAAAGTTTATCTGGCTTGATTTCTCCCAGCATTAGGAACTTAACCCACCTTCAGACTCTGTGAGTACTACACCAGACAAAGAACTATGCTTTCACCTACGTAACAATCAGTATATATTTATTTAGAGGCTTCATCAAACTGACCTTTTTGGCAGGCTTCTGCAGAACAACAACTTATCAGGACCTATCCCTTCTGAGCTGGGAAGGCTCCCAAAACTTCAGACAGTTGATATTTCTGACAATCTTCTCACCGGGGAAATTCCTTCTTCTCTAGCTCAACTGAAAAGTCTCCAATACCTGTAAGCAAACAAATCTCAGTATATACTCGTCTTTCTTTAGTATATGCTTATGGAGTAAAAGAAACTGTGTGCCAATGGCTTTTTACAATGTTAATGCTTGATATCTGAAGATATTTTCTTCTTTTGGTTCATTTTTTTGCCGGGTAAATTGGACAGGAGGGTAAACAATAACAGTCTCACAGGAGCTATTCCTTTGTCATTGATGAATATGACTCAGCTGACATTTCTGTAATCTTCTTGACCCTTTTGCGGATCTAATAAGATGTTTCTCTAGTTTCTCTTCTAGAACTTATTTCCATTTGTGTTGTCTTTCATGTTCTAGAGACTTGTCCTTCAATAATTTGAGTGGTCCTGTACCAAAGCTGCCTGCTAAAACATTCAAGTAAGTTTTCTGAAAACATTTGAACTCTCAACACACTTTGGATCGATATCATAATTATGACTAAGTTTCTTATATTGGCTCAGCATTTTGGGAAATCCAATGATATGTCCAACTGGGAAGGAGCCGGAGTGCAATGGGACAGCTCCGATGCCTCTATCCTTGTCTTTAAATAGCTCCCAGGTAAGAAACAAATACCTTCACGATTATGTTGTAAAATCAAACTTTTCCTTTCATGCCTGGTTTCACATTTTATGGGTGGACTTCCATTAAAAGAATTTCTACAATCTTATGTGTTATAGTGCAAGCTTAACTTTATGTTTTTTTTGGCATTTTCATGTATAAATGAGCAGATATTTAGAATTAGCTGAAAGAATCCTTCCGCATAATCCATTCTTAACTAATGTTCTTTGCTTGCTAAGGTCTTCGGCCTGCAGTTAAACCTAAAAGTCACAAAGTTGCCTTAGCCTTTGGAACAAGTCTTGGATGCATCTGCCTGCTAATTATTGGATTTGGTTTCTTTCTGTGGTGGAGACAAAAGCACAGTCAGCAGATATTCTTCGATGTTAATGGTAAGGACCAGAAGTAATAAACAGATTAAAGCTTGAAGAGAAGGAAATATTAATTGTCACATATTTCTGTCCTATTAAAACATAGTTCTTCATAATTGCAGAACAGCACCATGAAGAAGTGTGCCTAGGAAACCTGAGGAGATTCCAATTTAGAGAACTTCAGGTTGCTACACACAACTTCAGCAGCAAAAACATTCTTGGAAAAGGTGGTTTCGGGAATGTTTACAAAGGCTATCTCCAAGATGGAGCAATTGTAGCAGTCAAAAGGCTAAAAGATGGCAATGCCATTGGTGGAGATATTCAATTCCAGACTGAAGTTGAGATGATTAGCCTTGCAGTTCATAGGAACTTACTCCGACTCTATGGCTTTTGCATAACACCAACTGAAAGACTCCTGGTGTATCCCTTCATGTCTAATGGAAGTGTTGCCTCACGTCTTAAAGGTAAGACAAACATATTGCATTTTGATATTCAGGGTCTTGCTGCCACTCTTGAAATTTTAGAATTCTGTCAAGTGTTACAGAAGGAAGGTCAATGGTAAATACGCTAGAAGTCAGGGGATTCAGGTGTTCCTTTATATCAAATATTGCTACTTGTCCATTTGTCTCATGGTTTAGCAATTGTCTATCCCGCTGATGGTATTAATTGTCTACTCTGCAACCACTTAAGAGTTTTTCAGCACCTTGTTTCTTGCTAGATTTTCTGTTTCTGAGCCGAGATGAATATGATTGATATCATCTGAGTGTCATTCTATTCAAAACTTATATGTTTCCTGCTGCTGCAGCCAAACCGTCCTTGGATTGGGGTACAAGGAAAAGAATAGCACTGGGAGCTGCAAGGGGATTGTTGTACCTGCATGAGCAATGCGATCCCAAGATTATACACAGAGACGTGAAGGCTGCAAACATTTTGTTGGATGATTGCTGTGAGGCAGTTGTTGGAGACTTTGGACTGGCAAAGCTCTTGGACCACCGCGACTCACATGTCACAACAGCTGTTAGGGGCACAGTAGGGCATATAGCTCCTGAGTATCTCTCGACAGGCCAGTCATCAGAGAAAACAGATGTCTTTGGCTTTGGAATTCTTCTGTTAGAATTGATCACTGGACAGAGGGCTTTAGAATTCGGCAAAGCGGCAAATCAGAAAGGAGCAATGCTAGATTGGGTAAGCTTGACGAGCATTTTTAAGGACTACAGTAGAGGAGCATTTGAGGTCTTTCCTCTCCTTGTACCATATGCATACGGTTTGATAAAATCCTAATGTGCATTATTGCAGGTTAAAAGAGTTCACCAAGAAAAGAAGCTTGAGTTGCTAGTTGACAAGGACCTGAAAAACAACTATGACAGGATTGAGCTAGAGGAAATGGTACAAGTGGCTTTATTATGCACTCAATATCTTCCTAGTCATAGACCTAAAATGTCTGAAGTGGTTCGGATGCTAGAAGGCGATGGACTTGCAGAAAAGTGGGAAGCCTCCCAAAGAGCTGAGGCTACAAGATGCAGAGCCAATGAATTCTCTTCTTCAGAGAGATACTCTGATCTAACAGATGACTCTTCATTGCTGGTCCAAGCAATGGAACTCTGGACCTAGGTGATATCTTCCTCAAAGAGGACAAGAAAAGCTCTTAGTAAATGAAAAGCATGAAACGTCAGGGCAAAACTTGACGTGCAACTAGCCTGTGTATAGACTTCATAAGCCAGAAGAAAGCTTGACGATAAAGTAATGCCTTGTTCATACCTGCTGTATAGTTCTATCTGAGAAACTTTTTGACCATAAGTTGCATGGGCATATGGGCATTTTTCTTCCGTTATTTTATTTTATTTTTATTGCTTTGGTTTTCTTATTGGTTTGTAGATTGATTGAGAATCGTCAAGGGATTGTACAATAAATGCGCTTTGTTAATCCGATTGAGTTAATATATGCTTCTTACTGTGAACATTCTTGCGACATGGTTAGCACATCAGTAGTAGCATTTTACTAGCACAAGTTACACAGCAAAACAAATACCGGAGAGCAGCAACAATTTTAGTTATCAACTACGGCCCACGAAGGTAATAAAAGCTGTTCAGGCTAGTAATTGACAGGGGGAAGTTACCATAGGCTGTAGCAGACTAGCAGCAGGAAATTTCAGTTTATGCTGCTCTTAGGCAGTTGCTATACATAGTTATATGGATGAAACAATCTCCCCATGTATACCGTCTGTGTGAGAGAATGAGAGACGGAGAGAGAACTACCTAGACCTGAAGTGACTTTGATTCTTGCTAATAATTGTATTAGGAATGTTTCAAGAATGTACAGAACAATGAGAAAAAAGAGAAGAAATTAGCCAAAAAACTTTGACAGGGGACTGCAATTTATGGTTGTTCTTGAACAAATATGACTTCAGCTTGTGCAGAAGCCCGTCTAAACCTCACCAAGTTAATTAACATACTCAATCTTCCTTCTGTAACGTAAGCACTAGGTGTGATAGTCATCGCTTTGAGAACGGGTGCATGCTCCAACAAAAACTTGATGAACCCCATTTCATGCAGCGTCCCAGACACCTCAGTTATCTTCACAGTTTTGAGCTGATCGAACATGTAATCCGTTGGGCATTCTTTCTCCCAAAAACCCAAATCAGAACCAACAACAGCTGCCGCTGTGTTTGAGGGACCCTAAGCAGATATGAGGAGAGACACCTACATAATTAGATAAGATACTTGAGGCAAATTGCAGTATAGAACACACTCTAGATAACTTACTGCAATCTGAAGCTCTTTTAGATTTGGGGAGCTCACAATCAGACGAAGTACTGCGAGTACTTCATTCAAGTCTTCAAAGTTTACTTGATACAATTCAATAATTTCAAGATGGTGATACTTAATTGGAGTGCTTCCACTGTCGATTCCTATGCTGAGATACTAAGAGAAAGGAAAAATAGATGAATTCAACAAGATATGATGAAAATAAAAAGCCTCCTACTAAGGTACATGCACAAGGCTGACTAAAATGCTTTACAATGTCCAACTTTGATGTCAAACAGATGAGTAAGTTCCATACAAAACTTACCTTTGTGAAGTATATTTGCCCAACAAGTCTTTCAAGACATGGAACACCACCAAGAAACTTGTCAAAATTGCAGCTTGAGCTTTGTTCAAAGTGTTCGGCTATATCATCAGTAATGTACATAGCAATTGACACAGCTATCAAGCGTGGGGTTTTCTCAAGGCAAATATCCATGAACTCACCTTCCAAGATCAAGTACTTCAGATTTGGAGCATTCAGAGTGAGCTCCAACCCATCAAAGTATGATAATGTCAAACTCTCAAGCAGTGGGCAACTTGAAATGAGATACTCAATATCATCCGGAGGCATGAGAATTTGTTGAAGATTAAGGTACTTCAGACACAAGAAGCCCTTAAATTTTGGTGGAGGGTCCAATTCACACCTCACTAGCTCCAAATGAGTCAATTTTGAACACGTAAAAAGGCAAGACGGTGCCCTAAACCACTCACCTTCACCTAATTCAATGCTTAAGTTCCTAATATCCCTTCTTGAAAGAAAAAGCAGCCACTGATCTATATCAGGGGAACTTTGCAAGAATGAAGTAGATAATGCAAATTTGTGAATAGGTCCATCATGAAGAAAAAGAAAATGGGTGATGAAACTCACAAGTTTGCTCTCCAAAATTGGTCTGTCATAACAAGAGCTCACACATTTATCATTAAATACAAGATCTGTGATGGTTGTCCATTTATACCTCCATTTGCTTGACAACGCACATGTCCTGACAGCGTCCCTTATTGGAAGCTTTGTCAGGATAGTTTCTATGATGCTTTGAGGCAGATCACTAATCAAATCCTCCCTCAGATCATTATCCATCAGTAGTCTCCACCAAATGAAGACCTGAATTGTAATATCTTAAACCCCACCAGTCAGTTATTATCCCAATTAAAAACTGATCTGAGATAATAACAAGAAAATGACCAGAAATAGCAAAACCAGATTACAATTTTCCCAATGATCAAGCCAAAAAAAGAAGCACAAAATCTGAAATTCAACAAAGTCATGCTCTATTGGATTCCTCCTATGTTTCAAGAATCTAATACAAACACTGAGTCTTTTTCTGGGGGTCTGGGGAGAAAGGGATTGAGACAACAATTCAAACAATTCCCTTCTCTGTGAAGCTTTATACTAAGTATCTCTTATTCATTACCAATTCATAAACCCCATAAAACACAAAAGCATGAAACTTGACCACCAATTGACCTCAATCTTCTCACCAACCGTACCAACCAATGCTGATCATCTATCCTTATGCACATGAAATTCCAATTAGATAATACTACCCTTATCCAATTCCAAGGACGACCCATTAAACATCACGCAAATTTGAAACAGCCCAGATGAGAAAGTTAACATCTTGACAATATATGAAGCTGACAACATGATCAGGATTTTTTTGGGGGGGGGGAGGTAGAAACAAAAAATTACAAATTTTGCTTAGACAAACAGAAGAAAAGCTTACCGGTATGATTCAGGTCCAATATATATTCTGATACAGCTGGAAGGTGTGAGTTAAGGGATGCGGAGGAGCTCCGCTCGGCTATGGAGCAGAAGGAAAAAAAAACCAAGAACGAGAGAAATGGAAGAATCCGGTCGACGTAGAGATGGGTTTAGCAGGCGGTGGGGGAGATTTGTTTATTTGTTTGTTTGTTTAATTTGTTTCGTTTTTTATTTTTCTTTTCTTGGCAGATGATATTGGCAATCCTAAAAATGCTTGTGGCACAGACTCTTGAGAGTGTTAATATCATCTGCATTTATGGTAAAATTTAAATTTCTATTTGAAATAGCAATATCATGTGAAATAACTCATTGAGCAGTTGTGAATTGGCCATGGGTGCTGTTTGAATCAAAAGAAAGTAGGAAAAAGTATATAAACAAATAGAGTATGTAAATACAAAACTTAGCTAAGAAGACTTATTGAAAATAATAAGAGACAGGTAGGTTTTGGTTGATTTTTGCTGTGGTACAAATGCCTAATTAAAATCCAAATTTGGAACTGTTGAATTTGGGAGCCATTTCAACCAATATCACATATATATATTAAAACCACCAATATGATTTAGTGGTTTAGTTTTTACTTTCCAATAATACCCTTGAATAATTAAATAATGAAAGTATCTTAAATTCCAAATATGAATTGGGATTAAAACCACCAATATGATTTAGTGGTTTAGTTTTTACTTTCCAATAATACCCTTGAATAATTAAATAATGAAAGTATCTTAAATTCCAAATATGAATTGCGTGAGGGATATTTATGGATATTAGTGTTAACGTAATTACCGTCTTCTAAAAATTAATATTCTAAAAGGAAAGGAATTCCAAACAAAGTTAAACCCAAAAGAAAAAAAAAAGGAACCATATTGTAAAAGAAAACAATATGGTTACTAAAAAAAAAAGTGAACCAAGGAAAACCAAACTTCAGATGTTTTGGGATTTAGGTTTGGATTACTGCCACAAAATTTTGGTGCCTAACAGTAGTTCAAATATGTCATAGAAGAAAATGGGAAATGATAAATATGAGCGAGAGACCTATGTCAACCAAAAAAAAAATTTAAAAAAAAATACAAAAACCATATTCCATTTCAAATATGTCATAGAAGAAAATGGCAAATGATAAATAATAGAGAGAGACCTATGTAAACCAAAAAAAAAATTTAAAACAAAAAATACAAAAGCCATATTACAAAAAAAAAAATAGTGTCATCTCTTGAGGAATGTATAAGAAGTTATCAATAGGTGCTTACCTAACAATGGATTTGTTAATATTCTAAAAAAAAGTTCCAAGCAAAATTCAAACCGTAGATGTTTGGTCATCATTGAAGATTGATTTTGTCTCCACTGAGCATTGGTTTTCGATTTCTACAAAAAATTTTAGGATAGATAATTTTTCTATTATACTTTTGATGATTGTCCTTTATTTTCTCCAAATCATTATAAGTTATTGTTGTATACGTTTTGTATATTAGAGTCATTAGAGTCATTACAAATGTTGATCCTTTTATTTGGATTGAAAAACTATTTCTGTATTAAAGTAATGATTTCAATATATATACACACATATAATATAGTTTGAAACCATTTTTTGAATACTGGGTTAGAATACTCCAATAACAGTATTTATATGAACTCAGACTCATCTAAATTTCATTTAGTTAAAAACTGCCATAAAAAAATAGAATCACTTTTTTTTTGTTCAGATTAATAAACTCATGAAATATTTCAATTTATATATTTTTAAAATGAATTTACCCAAACCGATACAGGATTTGCTTTTAGTCTTTTTAGGGTTTGGTCTAATCTCAGGAGTTCTAGGAGTTTGGTAATTTAGTGATTTAATTTTTCTTTCCTAAAATGCCTTCATTAGTAATAATAATGACATTCTTCTATTTCCCAAATAAATGTAATTCTAAATATTGTTGAGACTTTTTACATACTATCAGCCTTTTAAGTTTTAAATTTTGTTTTAGAAGTATAATTCCTTATGAAATAGAGATTGATTTGGAAATGTTATAAGTTATATGATAATATACTTGAAAACTTTTTCTGTTACAAATTAATGACTAGGGATTAATTAGGCCATATTCTTAAAAGTCTTAACAAATTCAATGTTTCATTACATTACATTATATTAAACAAGTTGCATATTGCTATATCAGTAGACACACATCCAATATATGAGAAAGTTATACAAAGAACATAGACATGCTGAATTTAGCTCAAACCCCTCAAAATCATATTTTTTTTTATATTTCTTTCCACTGATGTTGCTGATTCCAAAAGATGCATCCAAGATGGACTTTTCTATTCCTTTTGCAGTAATTCATGTAACACTAGCCTTAATTTCATCTAAGAAAATAAACTTATTGAAATAAATTTTCATATTGAATAAAGTTGAAAAATAAATTCCAGAATTAGTAAGAACAAGGAAAAAAACTTTAGGTGGATAATTTAGAAATTAAACATGAATTGGAAAAAAAATTTATATAAATTGATTTTGCACAGAATAAATAGGTGGCAATTGTGAAGAAACAAAAGAAAGGGGGAAAAATAAAAAATTAATGAAAAAGAAAGATAAAGCGAATCTAAATTTAGTGATCTAAGTTTTTTTTTTCCCTCAACAATACCCTTACAATACACTCTCATAACAATTAATTACAATGTGATATCTTGATACACTAATCCCTAAACAACAACTTCTGGAGGTATTCTTATAATATTGATTTTGATGTTTTAGTTTAGGATCAAAATTTTATTAAAGTACACTTTCTTCGATAGAATTTGGTTTAAAATGGAATTATGCAATTATGACCTTTGAATTCCTTTGAATTGCTCTTAGAAGATAAGGTGAATAAGAAAGAAATTAATCTAATCTTTCAGACAATAAGTGAACTTCCTTGAGATACAAAAGGAAGAGTATATTTGAGAATGATTTCCTTAGATTTTTCATGTAAGATAATGCCATCTTTGTGATACGTTTTGCTCAAAAAAAACACATTGAGATATTCTTTAGAAATATAATTTCATCCAAATATTTGTTATACAAAAAAATTAATTTGGACTAATTTTCAAATTTAATGACTTTAAAAACAAAACAATTGTTAAAAGTAATTTCTTGCTGCAAACATTAGAAATTAAACAATAAAATGAAACCAATTTTCCTTAGGAATAAGGTAACTATTTTTGACTTTTCATTCTATGACAAATAAAAAAAAATTAAACTCCATACCTCATGTAAAATAAAGAAATTAGTAAGAATAATCCTTGTATACATCTCTCAATATTGAAAAACCTTGTCTTGAAAAACAATATAAATTGGGTTTCAATAATTTCACAACAATTATTGTAAATCCATTCATATATACTTGTCTATCGTTGAACAAATACTTTATCAAATTATAAGTATGAAATATTAAAGTTGTTTCTATGATCCCAACGTGGGCCGCTAGCTATTAGTGCAAACCAATAGCATTTATTTAGTAATTGTACAATTGTAGACACCAAATTTTTGACTTTTTCAATTATTACCTCATGTTTTTTATCTATTAGTATTTATTTATTTATTATAACATATTTTCTTATTTTTGTAGGGTTTTAAAAAAAAAAAGGGTTTAGAACTGAAACGCGGACCTGTTACGCGGAGTGGTCCGCGTAACCTGATCAGAGGCTCAAAAAATACGCGCGCGATTTTTCCAGCCATTTTTCTCCTCATTTTCAGCTGTATTTTCTGCGCCTTGAGCATCAAGGAATCTATTTAGTTAATCCCTAACTCACCCTTAATCCCTAACACCCCATCTAATGATCAAAAATCAACCAACAAACCCTAAATGCATCCAAGCCTTTGGTTCTAGGGTAAATGGGTTATAAGTAACTCTTTAGATTTTCTGAAAAAGGAGGAAAAAAAAAGGCTGAGGAAAGCGAATTGGAGTGAGGAAAGTGAAAAAAGAGAGAGAGAAACAGCTGAATCAAAAGGGAAGAAAAGGGGAAAGGAGAGAAAAGAAAGCTAGGGCTTTTCTTTTTTGAGAGTGAAGATCATTTTGTTTGGAGTTTTGGTCCGTTTTTTGTAAAGCTTCTGACTCAGGTAGTTTCCCTCTACCTTATCTGCTTTATTTTGATCGAAAAATCGCTGAAAAGTTGGGCCTTTTGGTGGAACCAAGACCATGGTTGTGTTCTTTGAGTTTTTTTTTATTGATAATGATGATGATTATGTGTTATAGTATGAGTATGGTTGTGTTTATATAGTCTTGGTAAAACTCATAGACTTGTTTTTACGTTTAAAAATCAGATGTCAGATGTTTCTGTGTTGATTTTGTTGTGTTTTCTGCAAAATTTCTAGAAAAACGTTCTTCACGCTTTGAAGATGTGAAGAAACGCGGGAGTCTTACGCGACCTGATTCGTGCAACTCTCTGCGTTTCTCTTTGAATGTTTGAAGATGTGAAGAAACGCGGAGTACTTACGCTGATCTCTCTGCGTAACACCCCGCGTTTCTATTCTGATAGTTTCTTTTCTCCCATTTTCTTCTTACTTGACCATGTTAATGCTTAAGATTCGACCTTTTTGGATTTAGCTCGCCTTTATGTGATCTGAATGATAATATTTATGCCTTGAAATTGATCTTGCTGTCTCTGGTGTTGTATTGGTGTTTTGGTTGGAAAAACTGGAAGCAATCTTCCTGGAGTTTTGAAGATGGGAAGAAATGCTGGAGGTTACGCGGCTGAGTCCGCGTTTCCCTTTTGAATCCCCCTTTTTTGCATGAAACGCGACCTTGGTTGCGCGTACTGGTCCGCGTAACCCTCCGCGTAACTTTTCTATTTTTCTGTTTTGTTGCTATTTTCCGCCCTCTTGATTCAGAAACTTACTTTAATATTCATGTTTTCCAGTCTTATCCATGTTACTTGCATAGTTTGTTTTAATATCTCATCTTTGAATTCTTAATTGATTTTTCCTTTAAATTGGTGCCTTGATCCCCTTTTGTTGACATTGAGTCTTAGATAGCCATTCCCCTCATTTGGGCATTCAGTTGAGACATCACATCAAGGGATGGTAACTTCTCTCCCCTTATTATGTGCCCTTATGTGCTTCTATGTGTTTTTGCATGATTTTGCATGTTTAAATTAAGTTTTCCTTTGTTTTTATTCATTTTTAGTCTTTATTTATTTTATTTAAATTTTGGGTAAATTATTTGGAAGGCAATTGAATGTCAAGTTGTAATAGATAGATTATTATTTTGATTTCCCCCTTTAGAAATGTATATAGGATTCCCCAATGTAATAATTAGGTTTTATATTGTTTTATTTGTATGCTTGCATGTTTATGTATTTATTTATTTTTCTAGGGTTTTGCATCTAGATATTATGTTTATGTGTTACGTATTTATGTGTTTTATGTGTTTACTTGCTTTATTATCATGTCTACATGTCTATTGTGTAAATGTATTGACGTCACCACACTAGTCCAATGCTAGTTGTGGCTTTTCCTTTCGATTTCTCACTAATCCAATGTTAGTGAGAATTTTTAGACGAGGGCTAGTCCAATGCTAGACCCTTAATGCCGTTCATGCATTAGATACAAATTTCACACACTTTTCACTTTTAGAGTTTCTTTTCCATTTTTGCATGTTACTATTCTCCCATCCCGTATGCGAAACATGTCATTTAGTTTTCTTTTTTGTCAAAAAATAGATTAGCTTTTTTTTAGGGCATTACCCTTTGAATTAGGGAAAAGAGCGAGTATGGCTTCCTAACCTTAGCACGCTTTTATTTCCTTCTATGAAAAGGAAGATTTAAAGTCACGAACTTAGTTTCCCGCACCCATTATGTTGCATTATCCCTTTTTATGACATACATGTGCATTATTTAAATTCTATCAAAAATCATTCTTTAAAAATCAAGTTTCTTCTTCCGTTTAGCAATTCAAAGTCAAAAATCCATTTTTCTTAAAATTGCATCTTTTGAAAATTCAAGTTCCTCTTGGTACTTAAAATTGATCTTTTCAAAAATCCAATTTCTTTTCCCTTGAGATTTTATAAAAATTGCATTTCTTTTGAAAACCCTATTTTTCCCGTTTTTTTCGAGTTTCATCATTTGCATTTTCCGTGACCTCCTCGAGGGATCAAATTTGGATGACACAACTAATGTGATCAATTCCAATCAAACTTCAAGGAAACATTTTGCCCCTCCCAACCCAACATTAGGTTTAGGTTTTGCATCCATATAGATAACATCCAAAGGTGATAAATTTTAAAGTTAGAATTGGGAAATTTTTAAACTAAATCACGCAACTAGTTTTGGCTAGATTAGAAGGGTGCCTTAGAGACGAGTAAGATCGAATCTTTGCCTTCCCTTCTTTCAACCGTGACCCCCGAACCTTTTTCTCTAATTTTTCAAATACCTGGAGTCGTCTAAAAAAGGGTTTTTTTTAGTTTATTTTCATTAATTAAAATTTTTTGGGTGACTTGGTACACCTAAACTCCATACCAAGTGACGACTCCAAACTTTTCTAAAAACCCTTTTCTAGACTTTTGTTTTTGGGTCCAAATCGTCGCATTTTTGTAGTTCCATGACCCATTTCTTTTTATTTTTCAAAAAATCAATTTTTAACTAAAAAACCTTTTTCCAACTAAAAACCTGAAACGATGAGGGTTTCATTCCCTCTTTTCAAAAAATGGGGTGCGACAACAATCATGACAAAAAAATAATTTGAAGGGAAAAAGATATTCAAAGAAAAAAAAAAAAGGAACCACTCAAATCAATATAGGAAACTCTCAATTCCTTAATGAACCACACTGAATGTTTTAAGGAAATTAAGCATGATAGTAAAATCTATTAATAATCAATGTATCAATTAAAAGTACAAAATAGATATTTAATAGATTGAACTTGGTAAGAATGTTGAGTCTAAATTCAATTTGGGTAAAATCTAACAAATAATGTTTTAAGAACCAAAAAAGAAAAAACATCAAACTGCAAGACAGAATATTTTAAGAAGACATATCTTTTAATCTCATACAAATAATGGTATGTGAAAAAGATTATCTTTTAATATCCTTACTTATAAGTTGATATGACCTACAGCTTGACATCTAAATTTAAAATATATTAATTCTAACAAAAATAAAGTTTAGTTCTTTTCATTGTGTAGTTTTAACATTTTTTTGGGAT
Source organism: Gardenia jasminoides (assembly GCA_013103745.1). Taxonomy (NCBI): domain Eukaryota; kingdom Viridiplantae; phylum Streptophyta; class Magnoliopsida; order Gentianales; family Rubiaceae; genus Gardenia; species Gardenia jasminoides. The sequence continues at coordinate 39,195,926 of CM023105.1, forward strand.
TGTGAAATAAATATCTAATTAAAAAATATAATTATATTTAATGGATGCAAGTTACAAAATGAGTAATGCTATGTCATAAAACAAACCAAAGACGAAAATCTAAAACAAGAATTAAACAACTAAATTGACATCAAAATATTAATTCTTTAACCTAATAAAGTTTTTGAGCAACCTAATAAAGTTACGTGGGCATGTATTATGCATGAAGACCAAAAGAAAGTTATGGTTATGCTATAGATGTTGCACATATAGGTTGGATTCTGTCTCTCCTTGATTTCATACTACTAAAAATGATAATGAGTATTAGCAGAAATAATTTGGTAGGATCGAGATTTTATTATGATTTGATAGCCTCAAGAGGGGGAAGAATGGGTTGGGTGGTACATAATACATGCACACTAATTATTCATTTATTTTTGCATTTTTTTGCTATAAAATGGAATTTATTGTTCAAGTATCTCTTTTTATATCTCTTGGAAATTTGTACATATACAACAATGTTACAAATCAATAACTATTAAATTAAACTCAACTAGAAAATAAGATATCAGGCAACGTGCAAAGCACGTTCTCTTATGCTAGTGTCCAACTAAATACGCAAGGCAATTTAATATCAAAGCGTACACTTCCAAGGAAATTATCCCGTCCAAGTTCTAACCTCATAATACAAGGAAATTGTTACTAAGTGGCCTTGTTTGGAACTTAGAAAATTTTTACTTTTTTTCATGAACACTTTTTTTAATTATTTTTTTACTTCACATACATCAAACCGTATATTTTTCCACAAAAATTCTAAAAAATAGTAATCGAAACGGTATCAAAAGGATGTTACTAACACTTCACGTGAATACGAATTTAGACCTAATTTGATAATCAGCATATGTAATTATGTAGCAGTAAAAGCACACATATTATTAAACAGGAAAGGGCATTGGATGTAGGCTTTGAAGAAACTTAACAAAGTGTTTAAAAAAAAAAATTGCCAGCTAAATCTCACAAAATTCATCAATATTTCTAATTCTTGATCAATAAGGAAACACAACCAGTCCCCTTTCCTTGTATTTTTTGAGCTTCATCTTCTTGGTCGAGATTTTAACCTTTTGCAACGTTAGGAGAGCTTCTCAATGAGCAAAGAACAAATGAAAGCTCACTCAAGACATCCAAGGACGTGTAGGCTAAATCAAATAGCTTAAGGAGGATTAAAGCAGTTACAACTCACAGACCTTATTGGAACTCCACCTGAAGCCAAAGACTAAAAGCCAAAAGCCAAATCAGGGTCAGAAAGAAGGCAAATTTCCAGAATAATGCATGATTAGTGAAGGAATGAAACAGCTTTTACCTTGAAGAAATAATAGTCCAGATCCAGATTTGAAGACTGGGGAGACAACCAAAATGCTCGATCACATCTCTTCTTGCTTGACCAAAAGTTGGATCAGTTGCAGTGTCACTTGAAGCAAGTGATACCATTGCAAGCGCTGGACTATTCCTGAACAAAATGGATTTTGCGGGGCTGCCAACAATGAGTAAACTTGACACGGGAGCAATGATCTCAAGGTATCCACAGTGCCAAACAGTTCCAGTTGCAATTCCTCATGTAAAGGGCAGCTGGATATTGAACTTTCCAGTACCTTGACAGCAATAACAAATTTGATCAGCTTCAAAAGATAAGCTGACCAAACCCTTAATTAAGTGACAGAGTCTCATAGGCAATTGCTATGAATTCACTCCTAATGGATGATTGATTTACCACTGCTTCTTTCTATAACGTATCATCAAGTATCAGTTTTTGGAACTCTCGTCCAATGATACCTCCGTCCCTTCGATGGAATACTAGTCCTTGGAGCATCTCTGGTCGGCTAACGCATCAAGATGTTATCAAGTATGTTGGCTTCAAAATTGGGATACTATGAAATTGCTCGTTAATACAATATCCTCTGTCAAAAAATGTCCATCTGTGTGTTCCAATCTTGAGAAAAGTGAAATCGTTGCAAGAACCTGGCGTCATTGTGAGGAAACAACTATCTGTGTGTACTTCTGTTTGCAGTTGCGTGTAACGAATGTAAATAGAAAAAGACAGAATAAAAGAGCAGGTGCACTTCCCTAGACTTGGTAGCTGTGTTGATCCAGCATATCAAATTGCAAGTCCCAGTAGGCATTATGCTATGCTAGAATACAAATGTAGTAATATATTGAAATAGACAGAAACAGTAATTCACAAAGCGCTGCACATGAGAGAGAATCAGATGCTTATGATCTGTGAATTGATCAAGTCATTTTCTTCAATAAGCACTTACAAAAACTATGCAAATCCAAAAGTCCTCTAAATACCCAAGTAATAGTCCCTACTCATATTCTAGTTAAGTTTCACTTCGTCATGCAATAACTAAATGGACCATCTCTGCAGAAGAAAGTAGTGGTTCGGATAAAACATCGGCATGGTTCTCTTGTTCAGTACTGTTTACATATCAAGTTATCAACAAAAGGCTAATCACATAATTCTACCTTAGAAATGGATAAAACCTGAAAATCCACATCAGAATGAAAATCCTCCAACATTATTATAGCTCTTACAAGGCCATCAACAAACCCCCCACACTGCCCCTCCTTCTCCCCCCAACCTCCCACATCCAGAAGCAGAACCACAAGCAAAACCAAAAACACTTTTCTCCTCTGCATCACTTGCATTAATGTTCGCCTGAGTCATCATCACAAATGACCTTTGCATAACGTGAATCGCGCTGATATGTATTCAGATCTTTCAGAATTTTGTATTGATCATCTTGACCTCTGGGGCTCTATTAGCATTTTCTCCAGAACTGGTGACTTTTCCAGTAAAAGCTTGATGAGGTCCATCTCAGACCTCGCTCCACTAATGTATTGCAGCTTCACTTTCCGAAGCTGTATAAAGGTGGAATCTGAATAGTCGAGCACATTCAGAAGCTCTGAAAGAGGGATCTCAGGAAATGGTTCTCCATTGTAAATCTAGTGATAAAGGAGGAAAAGAAAACTTACGACTTCTTTTTAAACTAACGAACCAAAATAGCCAGCAGAACTTTAATCACTCACTGAAATTTCAATCTCTAGCAAGTTGGGAGAGCTTCTAAGCAAGCAAAGAACAAATGAAATCTCATCTACTGCATCCAAGGATATGAAGGATAGGTTGATAACTTTAAGGTGGATTAAAGCATTTCTAAGCCTCGTTGGAATCCCACCCACAGATAAAAGCTTCAAAACAAAAGCCAAATGCATATGTATATATTTATATAATTTTTTACCTCAATAAAGCATGATAGAAGATCAATGAAGCAGCTTTTACCTTGATGAAATGATAGTCCAACTGTCTATTTTCAAGCTTGCGAAGACGAGAAAAATGCTCGATCATGCGTTTTCCTCCCTTACGATATAGCTCATCTGCTTCGCGCTCATCTAAAACAGGTGAAACAATTTCAAGAACTGGGGTATTCTCAAAAAGATAGATTTTATGACGCTTTTGACAGTGAGTGATTTTAACCTCGGCGCAATGATCTCAAGGTAGTTCAAGACTTCCGACATTTGAAAGCTTCAATTCCTCTAGTAGTGGGCAACTGGAGATTAAACCTTGGAAGTACGTTGGACGCAACATTGACTTGGCGAAGCTTCAAGCTAATAAGCTGACTAAACCCTTTGAAACCAATAGGATTAGGTGGACGAATCAAACAGGACCAAAAGTTCAACTTTGTGAGCTCTTGATAGGAGTAAAAGGATGAGGGCATCTCATAGTGTTCACCCAGCCAAAGTTTGAGGGAAAAATCCTTTAATCCACTCCCTGACAGAAACATTATCAAGTTGTGAATTTCGGGGCAATATTTTAGTCCAGTTATGGAAGGGTAAAATCTGGATATTGGTCACTGGTGAAGTGTCAGGATCTGATAGATGATACTCACAAACTTTTGTCTGGCAAATGATTGGATTTCTGCTGCAGATACATTCGAGACTGAAACATCAAGTACTATTTGTGGGATTGTTGTCCATTTGTACCTCCATTTCTTTGACAGAATACTAGTCCTTGCAGCATCTCGTATTGGCAAACACATTAAAATACTTTCTATTATACATCTAGGAAGATCACTAATCCAATCAATTTGAGTCTGTTTACCAAGACGAGATGTCCTAGCTGTAGGCATCTTCAATGATATCAGGTAAATTTACTAGTAATCTTATTATTGATGTAGATAACTAGATAAGTCGTGAACGTTCTAATCCAAGACCACCAATCGAAACTGAAAATATGTCAAAAGTAATTTGAATAGTTCCCCCAAACACCTCTAAGTAGTTTCCATCTTCTCTCCTGGTACAAGTGAAGAAACATTGAACATAACTTATTAAAATGATTGTCTCTATACAGCATTGTACCAGCCAGATGCCAACAGTGGAAGATAAATAATTAGAAGCATGTACATATTCAATTCATTCAGGGAAACTTTTTCTTTGAAGGAATATACAAGTTTTCTTCTTGTCATGTCAATAAGCAGTGCTCTTATCACTTTATTCTTTGGAAGGCATTACTATAAAGCATATCCATAAATTCTAAACAAGTCAATTATTTGATATGGCATACAACAAAATTTAAGTCATGCCCATATAAAGACCTAAAGAACATTGTTAAGAGCCTAAACTGTATTCAGGATGAGTAAGTTTTCTTTAAGGTGATTTCGTTAAGATAAATAGATTTTTGACGATAGCATTTCTAATTTTGTTGAAGCTGAAATTACATGTGCCAGGAGGGAGGAAACGATATCTTAAAGATTTGAGCTCCAACCTATGTATAAGGGCTAACATACTGCTTTTTGACAAACAGTGGTAAAAGTTAATTAAACAACAAATATGCCCTGTCGCATGCAAACGTTTATGAACATTCAGTAAGCGACTAAGATAGTCTGTTGAGTCCAATATGATAACATTCACTAAGGTTGGTACTAATATGCACGATTGACATTGCAGTTTACTTCAATGTAGCTGTTAATAGCAGTCTACGAAACCTAGCACTAACATAGTAATTTGTTCATAATATATGGTATATGCACAAGGCACCTCAACCCAGCATAGCAGATCAGCTTTTTTTTTTTTTCCTAAACCGTAATTCATTTGAATCTTGGCCATTGATTCTATCGTTGTAAGTGGTTGACCCTGTCACTTTATAGGTAGTTTTATTGAACACATATTTGCACCAAAAGCATCTCATCATAAAGCTTTTGTTGTTGAAACAAAGATAATGTATCACTCTTCAACTATTCTAGAATATCATTTTGGTACAAAAACAAAGCTCCAATTAGCGTGCAAAAAGAAAGCTTTTTGTTTTACCCTGATAAGACGGGGGCTAAGATTCAAGAATTGGTAGCATGACGATATATATACTCCATATGTACATGGGGAGAGACATTATTATATCTTTGTTAGAAACTTTATGTCAAACGCTAACTTTATACAAGTGACTGCCGCATGAACAAAGTCCAAAATAGTTTAACCAGTATATTGCCAAAGGGACCCCACAAAAAAAAAAAAAGAGGAAGTCAATCTCTGGAAGTGAGCACATGTCAAGCCTCAAGTGAACAGTTTGCTGACTTCAAGTTCAAGGAATAACATACATGTGGTAAAATATATACCCCGCAAAATAGTCCTACAGGAATGGGATGGAAGACAAAAAGCAACCAACTAAAAGCAGCAGCATTTACTTGCACATATTGCAGGTAGTATACCTTCATTGAGCAGCACAAAATGGGATCTTGTTTTTTTTCTTTTTTTTTTTAACAAACAAAAGGATCAGACCCACTTCAGGCCCCAACTCTTATCTGAGTTGTTGGGAGAGAAAGCCTCCCATTTTTTATACAGGGTTAGGAGAACAGTCTTTCACAGCAACCGCAGAGCCTTTGCGAGTCCGAGAACTCAAACCCTCGACGAGGGTGTATGAAGTTTCAAAGCGGTGCTAGGCGAACCACTTCATCTAAGCCCTGGTGGGCACAAAATGGGATCTTGTTGAAGCCAAAGATTCTTTAATACTGAATCGCCGGTTAAAAGATCACCTCTCAACAATTTTGCCACCATATGGTAACTGAGAATTGATACGATAAATGATGGGTGTTGAAACCACCAAAAATAAAATACCTACTCTAAAAATATGAATTCAAATATAATGGTGAGTAGGGTCGTATTCTCAGGGATTGGGTTATTTATTTCCTATGAGATAAAATAGGGGATTGGAAAAGTACCTAATAAGTTCACACAAATAAAAATAAATCAAGATTAGAAAAATTAAATAAAATTAAATCAACAAAAGACACATCTCTAGTCAAAGGTCTAATTTCAACTTTGGTTCAGTTCACTGATCATCGATGCAAAAATAAAAATCACCTATTTATAAATAAATTGGTTATGGTTGTCAACAAACTCTGACAACCTGCCAATCCTTACTATGTCGATAATCATAACGAGCTCTGTGATTATTTCTCTTGCTAACTAGACAATCCTAAATAAGTTCTTAGGATTTAGCCTACCGACAACATTAACAATTAGAAAGGCTACCAATTCTAACCAATAAACACACAAGTTCGGTTCATTTAAATTAAATTATATATTCTAGTGACATTCTACAATCAAATTACGCCACTCGCCACAAGTACTAAAACCACCAAACAATTACGAATTTGGTAGTTTAGATGGCAATAAATTATTCATACAATTAAATAATGGCTAGTTATTTAATCACATAAAATAACCATAATCATGAATGAACAAAAAATATACAAATACTTATAAATAAATGAAACAAAATAAATCAATTAGATCTTACAGCATTCGATGAACCAAAGTTTCAATTACCTCTGATTAGAATGTGAAATTAGCTGCTCCTCACGGTGGAATTACAGCCACAAAGATGTTTAAGACTAATACTTTATCGGAAAAGAGAGAAGGAAGAAACGGCTCACTTCAAAACGAAACAAAGTTTGCAGCGCCCCCCCAAAAAAAAACCAAGTCTGCCCCCGGCCCTCTTTTTACTTCCCTTTTTAATTGCTAGCAGGACTGCTACTACTTATTAGTAGTCAATCAGGTCACAAACTCCCTTTTCAAAATGGAATCTTGATAAAATACTAAACTAATAAAAAGGGAAGACAAATATATCCTAACTAATAATGGTAACTTCCAAAAAGGAATAAAATCCCTTGCTAATCAGAAGAATTGAGTAGGGCCCCCTTCAACTCTCGTAACATCCATCCTTCACGGTAGAATAAGACGTGCCTGTGTCTTATCAGATGATAGTCTTCTGGAAATTTCACCTTAAATGCACTTTTTACTCCAATTTAACTCCAAATTCTTAAAATCAACACCAAAAACCAAATATGAGTAGAATCAAGCAATTAACACTATATTTTGACATGATAAAAGGAAAAATATTCATAAATTAAATGCATAATTAACGATTTAACAATAAACAATACATGAAATGCAGGGTTGTTACTTCTTTTTTACTTCTTGACTCTCTTTTTGCTCAGAGCTGAGAAGTAAAAGGATTTTGCTCCAGAAATATTCCAGGCAATACCACTCTTAATGAACATTTATCTAATCATCAGACTAAAAAATGCCAGTAGACAGCAGAAAGTCATCTGGGCATTAAAGTGATGATTAGAGTGACCAAGATAAACATTACCTATAACTCTGACAGATGCAGTGAGCTAGTGTTAGAGCTTCAGGAAAGCCTGAAGAAAGTTTTGGTCCAACAGTGGGGCTTACTCCTGATGGGGAAATAGCCATGGCAACCCTCTGTACAAAGGAAATCACACTTCGAAGATACTGGCATGCCATGGTTACAACATTCTCTTGAAGATTGTCTTCAAAGGGAAACCGGAAGGCAATAGTTATTACTGCACGCGCAGTATAACATGAGGATGCATCTGCTGTAGTGATGCCCGAAGCTGGGCCAAGTTCAAGACTTGAGGTCAGAACCAGTGTCCCATTTGCAGGTGATCCGTCTTGTGCATCACTCTGTACAAAAATCTTATTAGCCATCCCATGACAATAACTTGAAAACAAGTTCATAATACAAAATGCCAATCTATGCAAACCACATGCTGAAGTAACATCCAAGCGGACTAACATGCCCACAAATCCCAGTGCCTCTTATATATCTACAATTGTTAATGATTCTTTACATAGGATCACATCCCCAAAATGCTGACTGAACAAATGACTCTACTTGGATTGTTAAGCAAAATCATTTAATTGACAATGATGCATCTCATACAACCAGCGTTTTGTTCAAAAACAAAACCAGAAGTATCAACTTGTTATTATGGAAACCAACAATCAGGCCAATAATCAGATCATTATTAGATCCACCGAATCTCCAGGAACAGCAAATAAGGTCTAAATGAAGAATGTCGAACCCAATTGAGCAGGCTCCTATGGAATTAAAGCTGTCAAGAAAGTTTCGTTTCTACCAATTAATTTTCGTAATACAGATGTGACACACATTAACACGGGCTTGGGTTGTTCCTAAGCAGTACTAATAGTAGCAGCAATAGAGAATTTGATTGGGAAAGCATCACTATTTGAACCTCTATATTTTTGTTAAATTTCAAAAGAAACTTAATCACACTGTTTGAATCTCTAAATTTTTTAATTTCAAGAGAAGTTTAATCATGTGGATAATGACTACTAATTAAGTTTATGCATATTGAGACTTGGCTGATTTATGCATAAAACTTTATGGACTAAATCAAGTACTCTTGAAAGCTTAGATGCCAAAATTAGATACTTAGAACTCTTTGAGAATATTTAGTAATTCTTCAGATATAGCTAAAATGAAAAACAACCTAAGACTTATCCCGATTAAATGATACAGCATGAACAACACATGATTGACTTCTTAAGCATATTTCTCCTTAAAACTTGGATATCATAAAACAAGTGAAGAAGAATGTTAAGGGAGTTAAGTTTGCTTAGTCTCCACTAAAAGATTTATAATTTTCAGAACCCATTTTCTTGGATTTTGCATATATGGGAATAGCGATTTTTCTTCTGTTTTCCTTTTTCTTCCTTAATTTTGTTCATTTGTCAACCTTGCGTTTTTGGTTGGAGCAGAGGTTGTATGTGACTAGAGCTTCTTTAGCCTTTTATGCTTGCTTTAGAAATTTATATACAAGTACCTGCCATGTTCTTGCTTGATTTGGTCAAGTTGAATGTGGAAGATTGATCCTGGTTCAGCGAATTGAAACAATTAGCTTAACATGTGATCCATTTCTTGATCTAAGGCAGCTGAAATTCCTACAGCATAAGGGGGAACCTGCCGTCAAATGAAGTAGTTTTCCAACCACTCCGTACCTCTCTTTCGGTTCCTACTCCGACAGATGGCTTATGTCTAAACACTTTTCTTTGTTGAAAATTGCCAAAATAGTGGGCCTGAATGTATCCCTGACAAGTTGGTAACCGACAACTATAAACCCAGTGATCCAGTTTGAGGACCAACCAAGCAATTGATGGTGCTTCGGTGTAAAGAATTAAATTGTTGCCAGGTTTTATTGCCATGGCGCATTGGATTTTTAATTGTGTTTCTTGTGATGCCGACCGTATTCTAAAGAGGTCTTTCTTTCGAAGCTTATAGAGTAGAAAAGTAAAGGGCATAAGATATGTTACTTGGCCTTGTGAGATCAAGACGATAAAATATTGTCCATGTTACGCCTTTAGTATAAAAGCTTTAATCAATCATTGTTCCAAGTTTAGCAAAATGATAACAATAAAAAGGTTTGGCACATATTCAGTGTTCAATGTGTCAAAGAAAATTTTCCTATGACACTTCATTTTTGGTATTTTATATGACTTATTTTAATTTTTTTATTTTGATTTTTTATGAGTTGTTGATTATGTTCATTTAATATGTGATTATCTGGAATTGGGGAAGGGCTATATCTTTAGATGTAGATTGCCAGAAATCGAGTACGGGACATGAGTTTGTGCATCTTGGCCAGGTTAGTACAGGCCTAGTATTGCCATAGCGCAAATACTAGGCCTGTTAAAGGCACAAAAATAGAGGGAAATTTGAAAGTTATCATAGAATGGATGGCCCAATTTATTATTTGTACCTGTTATTATTTTTTATAAATGACTAAATTTTTGAAAATCTGTTCACAACCACAAAAATTGATTTGTGCCCCCTAGAAGTTTTCGGAAGACCCAAAACAAAGTCCATACTAAGATGAACCCTAGGAGAAGAAGCTACTGGTAAGGCAGTATATAAACCAGTGTTTTGGGAATGTCCCTTTGCATATTGGCAAGTCTTGCAGCGTTTGACCAACCTCTCCATATCTCTACTCATTCTTGGCCAAAAGTGGCGGTCAGCAACCATAGCAACAGTCTTGTCCCTTCCAAAATGTCCTCCTAGGCCACCACCATGTAGTTCTCTAATGATTTGTTCGCGAAGAGAGCCCTCCGGAATGCAAAGCTAATTTCCCCGAAACAAATAAACATCATGAATAGCAAAAGGAGCTGCTGTTTTTGCCTTATTTTCCAGCACCCCTAGCACTTGAGAGAAAAAAGGATCAATAGAATACTGATTCTCGATCTCTTCAAATCTGACAGCTTGCACAATTAAAGTTGTCAACATTAAGGAACGTAGACTCAAAACATCCACAACTTTGTTGAGATGACCAGATTGATGCTTTATCGAAAAGATAAAGCCTTGGAGATAAGTACTCCACTTGGCATGCCTTGGATTGAGCTTTTTCTGCGAATTTAGGTAGTGTAGAGTTTCATGATCTGGTATTAGAATAAACTCTCGGTGCACCAAATAGTATCATCAATGATTAATAGCTCGCATCAGAGCATAGAGCTCAAGATCATAAGTCGAATACTTCCTCTTTGCTTCAGAAAGCCATTGGCCTTTCTTCTTGACTAAGAGCAGCACCAATCCCCACATGCGAGGCATCACATTCAACCACAAATATCTTCTCAAAATCTAGTAAAGCAAGCACTAGAACTTGAGTCATGGCTATTTTGATGCTAACAAAAGCTTTAGTGGCTGCTTTTGTCCATGGAAATGAAGTATCCTTCAAAGATTCAGTAATAGGGCTCATGAGAGAGTTGAAATTACGAATGAATCTCTGATAGAAAGATGCTAACCCATGAAAGTTTCGAACTTTTGAAAGAGTCCTCGGTTCTAGCTGTTCTAAAATCACCTCAACCTTATTCGGGTCAGACTTCAACCCCTTACCTGAAACAGTAAAACCTAGAAACACCACACTATCACATAGAAAAGAGCATTTCTTGAAGTTCACATACAACTTTTCATGACAAAGAACCTTCATGACCTTTCTCAAATGCATGAGATACTCCTCTTTACTATGACTATAAATTAGAATGTCGTCAAAATAGACAACAACAAAAGAACCAATGAAAGGTTGTAGTACCTCTGTCATTACCCACATGAACGTGCTCGGCACGTTTGAAAGGCCAAAAGGCATCACAAGCCACTCAAATAGGCCATCTAGTGTCTTAAAGGCTGTCTTCTATTCATCAACCTTACCAACTCTGATTTGATGGTAGCCACTTCTCAAGTCGATTTTTGAAAAAATCTCTGCACCGACCAACATGTCTAACATATCATCCAACCTTGGAATTGGAAATCGATATTTCACCGTAATCTTGTTAATTGCTCGGCTATCCACGCACATCCTCCACGATCCATCTTTTTTTGGGATGAATAAAGCCGGAACAGCACAAGGACTTTTACTTTTATGTACCAGTCCTTTTTCCAGCAATGCTTGCACTTGTCTCCGCATTTCTTCACGTTGCATTGGAGGTAACCGATAGGCTGCCTGATTTGGTAAAGTTGCATCAGGCACCAAATCAATGGCATGTTGAATGCTCCGCGGGGGTGGCAACTCATTTGACAACTCCGCACTAACAAGTTCTCAAAATTCCTCCAAAAGTTGCTAAATTTCATAAGAATACGATGGCTGTTTCTTTGCTTTACCGTCGTTGGGTTTGCTCATAGCAAGTACACCTCTCCTGTTTCATTAACTCCTTTCTCAAATTGATCAGCTGTAACAAGGAAATTAACTCTAGATCCCTTGATAGTCACAGCTGGTTCCTCTTTCATAGGGTGCAAAGTCAATTTCTTTCCGACCTTGTGGAAGCTATAAGTATTGGGAGTAATCAAATGGACTATAGCTCTGCGAAACCAAGCCAGTTTGTAAGGTTAGGATGTTCTCCACAGGAAGTTTAAGTTTCTCAACTACTTCTTGGGATACTATATTCTCGCTGTTGCCATTGTCAAGTATCAAATTCCAGATTTTTCCACCACAATTGACTTTGGTGCGAAAAATGTTGCGGCGACTCCAATCCTCGGGTTCTACTATTTTAGGTGTCATCATAACCCGTCTAACAAGTGACTCACCTTCTACACGCAGCAGATCAATCTCTTGCTCTTCATCACTGTATTGGTTATACGTAGGATGTTCTAAATACCGTTCTTCATACTTTCTATCATGCAGACATTCTGCCAAATTAACTTACCGCTGAGGACAAGATGAATATCCATGGCCTGGTTCTGCACAATTGAAACAACCAAAACTGGATGCACTGAATTGATTACCTTGGTTGAAAGAAGTATTAGAACTGTCCACTTCCTTTCTTCTATATACCAACATTTTTAGGAGCAGAAGCAATTGAAGAAAAACCTTTTCGGTCATTTTTAGGACCTAAATAGGAGTGTTTGGTACCTTGAACAGCTACTGCACCTTGCAGGACAGTGGCTGGACCAATTTGATTTGTTGTAGCAGTTGCACGAGAAGAAAGGGGTCGACGAGGTCCATAGCGCATAACACGTTCCTCAGCTTGCTGAGCCATATCTGTGACATCATCCAAGTTAGAGACATGCCTAATGCCCATCTCGTCTCGTATTGCAAGTCTCAGGCCTACCAAGTATCTAGCAATGAGTTGTTCATCTGTTTCATTCAATCCCACATGGGTGGACAGACCATGTGGACAGATTGTAAAATTCAGTAATGTATTCATCTACAGTCATCCCCTGTTGCTTCAAATTGTGAAACCTCTCCTAAAAGTCCATAAGATAGTCAGTTGGCAAGAATCGCCTCCGTAACTTGGATTTCATTGCCTCCCAAGTCCTAATTCGCTGTTTCCCTTGTCGAGCTCACTGCTCTTCCAGTCGTTTCCACCATCGAAGTGCTATTCCCTTTAATTTCATCTTGACGAACAACACCTTACGGCCTTCAGCCATGGGTTTCCACTCAAAAGAGGTCTCCAAGGAAGACTCCCAATCTAGGAAATCTTCAGCATGCATTTTACCGTGAAAATCAGAAATTTCAACTTTAACTCCATAGTTCAATTCTAGAGCTCTTGTCAACCGCTCTTTGAGTCTATTGCGATCAAGTCAGAGATTGTCTGCAGTGCCATGAAAAGGGTTGACATTCTCTTTGTAGTCCTCTTCGTCCTCGTATACCCCTTTCAGTGGATTCAAGGGTTCATAATCACCTTCATGTGACCCTGCTTGTCCCCTACTCTCCAAGTTCTGAACTTGTTGCGAAAGTTGGTCGATCATCCTGTGCATTTCCATCATCTCACCTTGTTGTTGGTTAGCCTTTAGGGCTCTTGCACGTGGTGGCATAATGAACCTGGGCTTTGGATACCAAAATTGATGAAGCGGCTAGCAACAAATTGATTTAATAGGAAACGACAACGAGTTCTAGCTTAGAATTTAGGGAAGAACAATGAAGTTCTAAGGCAGAAATGAAGCTTGAAAGCTCTCCGCAAAATCTAAAACAGTTTGTTGACAAAAGACTTCTCGTAACCCATCACTAAGCCCCTATTTGTTGATAGACTCCTATGCTTATTCAAAGTTCTAGTCTAACTTAAACTTTAATAATTATCTTCATCAGATAAGTAAGAAGGAGTAGCTTCCTATCAGACTAGAATTTAGATATATCTAATACTCTTAAATTAAAATAAATCTGAAATAATCTTAAAAAACAAGATAATTGTTGGTTCTGCATCATGCAAATTGTGGTGATTTTGTTTGAAGTTCCTTCATTTGGTGGCTGGAAAAAATTACATTTTTTTTACTTGGTGGTTGGATTCATTTTTGGGAAAACATTGCTTAAAATTAACGTGTTCAAACTCATTAAATTTATTTGCAAACTTGGGTGATGAGGATGAAGTGAAAAAGATTAAGAATTTGAGATTATCTTACTACAAGAGTCATCACCATGACTAGCAAAAAGAAATAATTATATTTAGATATTTTTATATTTAAGCAAAATGAACTGCCTTTCTTTTTCTCCCTCTTTTTTTAACCAATTTAGTAGATTTAAAAATTGATTTTCTTCCTAAGATTTTTTTGATAAATTTTTTTAAATTTTTTCTATGATTGTTGAATATTTCATTCCAATATTATGATTTCCTAAATTTTACCTTTTAAACTGTTGGAATTTAAAAAATTTTTACTATATAAATATCCTGAATCTGAAATTTTCTAAAGAAATTTTCTGTATAAATCTCCTCAATCTACATGTGCATATATTTTAATTAAAAATTAAATAAAAATATAGAGAATCAGGTTGAACTGCTTGAGCTAGGCTGGCCCTCAACCTAGATGCTTCGCCAGTTCAATCTCCGATCCGAGTTTGAAAACATTGGTTTTTGCAGTAATTATTTTATTGCTTTGTGACATTGTGCTTGCTTTTTTTGCTTTACACTGCTTCTTTTTTGCCAGTGAAGGATGGACGCTGGAGCAGCTGGGCCAATCAGTGATGGTGACGCCAGCATATTTCAAATTAAGATTCCGTGAACAATGGGGTTGTAAACTAAAAGATTTATGTTGGTTGACTTATTCGCTTGTGGTGTGGTCCGAACTCATGATTGATGGACCAAATATTCGATGGTGATCTGATGCAGCACCAGATAAATGTAGTAACACCCCTAATTATATCACTCGATCCTTTTAGTTAACTAGCTTAGCAGTGACCTTCCTAAATAGTGGTCGGAAAGACTGAGCAAACGTCCATTTATAGTTTTCTCGCTTCAAAGTTGGGGAAATGTGTTAATATGGCAAAGGATGTGACGAGATTTTCATTTTGCTAGTAGAATATGAGTTTTGTGAAAAAGAAAAAAAACATTATTCATGAATTAGATGCTTAACAATATGAAATTACAGTACTAAGTACAAAATTGTTGGGATATAACTGGAAATTGTGTTAAAAAGGGTAGCACCTGCTTGAAAGAATAACCTGCAGTGAATGGCCTGCGGAAATAGCAGATGTTCTACTTTTCTTTTCATTATCATGAGGGTTAATTGCAATTTATCAGGAAAGTGTACAAATATTGAACTTGACTAGATGCATTAATAAGGTAAAATGTGTACAAATTAGATATATGACTGGGCGTTTTCTGGGCACCAGTTAAAAAGATAGTAGAAATATTTATCCATATGTTCACCAAGGAAAGTATGGAAAGTTCTCCGTATGAGAAACCCCAGAAGATATCCTACAAATATTCTTGATTTTACAAAGTCGTTAGCTCTTCTCTTCTGTTTGAAACCATAATGTATTTCTTAAACAAGATGAAAGGTTGCAAGAAAACGAACATCTACAACCCTTTTATCCCTTTGGATGTCCTCCTTCAAATCTTTGTACAACTTCCAGTGAAATCTTGATTGAGGTTCAAGTGTGTTTCCAAATATCGGTGCTCCATCATTGATGATCCTGAGTTTGTGGAGTCGCACCAACTTCGATCCCGTCATATCCCTGATGGCACTGCCCTCCTCTTTAAGAACTCGAAAGGAGAGGATCAAGAGTATTCCTTGCTGGATTTCAGCGGAGAACTCTTGCCAGTAGCAAATCCGAATCCGAGCCCTGGGACAATAACTAGCAAGATGGACTTGTTCCAATCTGTTGAAGGCTTAGTATGTTTAGGCAAAACACTGTGGAATCCCAGCACGAGAAAAACAGTTAATTTGCCCCATCAAAATAGATATATTGAGGTGATGGATTCTCCAGGTTCTTCTGTATCTTACCTTGTGTATGATTATGTCCTGGGATTCGATGTTTGCAGCAAAAAGCATAAGGTTTTAAGCCTCGGTTATGTAACTAACAAATACAGAACTGCCAGATATGGATTGGTCCGACAAGCTGGAAATTTGCCAATTATTCAGGTTTTTACGTTGGGAACTGATTCGTGGAGGGATGTTCATGATTTTCCAGAAGAACTCAAGGGCTGGAGGTTTGACTACGAATCTTGCTGTATCAGTGGCATGGTTCGCGGTCGCGTGTCGCGGCTGCGTCGCGGTCTCCATTGTTCCACATCGATCGCGGCATATCGGTTGAATATCGGGTGATACGCATTTTATAGCACATAAGAGTATCCAAAAATGTTGAAAAAATTTTTAAAAATAAAAAATAATAGAACAACCACAATCATCAAATTAGATTAGGTGAATACCTACATTATCATATATATACCTGTCAATATTGAAATAAAGTAACTCGAGTGTGACTATGAATATATAATATTAAAAGTAAATAATTATGGTAGTACGAGCACTTTGTATTCCTATTAATATTAGCATATTATTGTTAAATAAGACACTAAATTTAGAGTCTAATGTGAATCTAGTAAGGATGAAATTGAAAGTAGGACAAGTGATTATGGCAAAAATACCTACTTTTAACTTTACTTTAAGGAATTTTTGGGATGTGTTAGAAATTTTTAAAAAATTGAGTGGCAACTTCGTAACTTTCTTTTCTTTTTTTTCCTGTTTGACATCTTCTCATACTAATATTATCACTAATACTGCTATTATTACTTCTTCTATTTGTTTCCTCCACAACCACTGGCAACCATCACAAATGTCAGTGGTCTCTTTCCTTTTTTTTTTTTTTACACTTTTTTCTTTTTACTCTCTTTCACACACATTCTGATACGAATGCAAGAGCCTTATGAATCAAGGTCTCACCGAGTGGTATGTGCTCAACAATTTCCATGCAGTGTTCGTTGGGGACCAATAAACAAAGTGAAGAACAAGGCAATTGGCATTCATTATGCTTGTTGGGCTTGACAATTTCCGTACACAAGTTCAGGGAAAGGGCCGAACCTTACACAAGCTCCACTTGTGAGTGTTGGGCCAATGACTCGTGCACGTGCTCGAAAGATGCGAGAGTCAATTCAGCATTCAATTGTGCTACTCGTGAAGGCGTTGGGACTTTCCAAGAAAGCCAAGCATTCATCAATGTGCTTCAAGTACAAACCGAGTCATATGAGGGCTAGTTCGGTTGTTAATTCCAGTTTTTAGTTAATTATTCTATGTAATTTTCATTTCAAATAATTAGCTGCAACATTTGGCCATAGCAGAAGCATTGCCACCAGTTAGACGTGCCCGCGCCCAATGGTCACGCCTAAGGAGTATCTTGGCAGAAGCGTTGCCGCTAGTTAGGCGTGCCCACGCCTAATGGTCACGCCTAGAGGAATTATTTCTAGTTAGTAATAAGTGACCCTAAGTCACATTAGGAATAGGGTGTCTATTCGGCCTCAAGGTTTCCAAGCCTTGTCCGGATTTGGAGTCCATATTAGATTAGGTTTTAGGGTTATTGTAAGCCTATAAATAGGCCATTCTTCTCAAACGTTTGATACAATTGAATTAGACATCAAATTTCAACAATTAAGAGAGTTTCTCTTGTGCCTTGTGCAAACCTTTGAATACTTTAGATTGAGATCTAAGTGTTCTTTTGGCTTATCAAGCAAGAATCACACTTGTTTGTGGCGCCTTTCTACCTACACCATTAGTTCCTTTTAACAATTCTTTGAGGGTTAAGAAATTAATCTTAGTTCTTGAATCAAGGGTTTTAAGGGGTTCGTGGTCTTCCATCAATCCAAACGTGGGAATTATTGTCTAGATCCGAGAATTGGTATACGAGTTCTTCCAATCAAGGTTGGGTTCGTATCATCTGGTATCAGAGCTAGTCGACAATTTTCCAGGTTATATCCTTTGTTTATTTCGTTCTTTGAGTCATACGTAAGTCTTGCTCAAATCCGGTTGTGTCTTGTTGTTTTTCTTGTTCATCAAATTCTGTCCGTGAGTCGTTTTTCTTGTTGTCCGCAATTTGTCCATCTATTTTGTGTGTCTCGTTAAACAAAATCTGCTTGAGTCTTGTTGTCCATAGTTACTACTATTAAAATATTTTATTGCTGCCCATAGTTATTGTTGAGGTCATCAAATCTGTTTTGGTGTCTTGTGACTGCAATTACCAAACCTGTGGTATCTTGTTGTCCATATTACGTCCGTGTTATCAATTGTCCAGCCGTGTGTCTGATCTGTCTTGTGGGTTTCTAATTCTATTTGCATGTCGAGGGTGCATGTTAATCTGTCCCTAGTTGCATTTGCTATTACGTCGACCTTGAATCAGCCTTGTGTTCTTGATCAGCCTTGAATCAAAATTCTGGATGAAAGCGAATCTTGAAAGCACTAAAAAAACTGATTGTGTCTGGGAAGTTTCTTGTGGTCAAAGCTGTTTCCTTTGCTGTCCAAACCGAAATTGTGCTGCTATTGCGTCAAAACTGCAGGCTAAAACAAACTGGTGGTATCGTGATCGCATCCCAAGCAATTGCCAACTTGTTTTCTGGTTGCGAATCGAAAGCTGGTGCTGTTGCTTTAAAACCACGACTGCGACAAGTTCTTGGAGTCGTTTTGGCGTTTGAAGTGAAAAAAAATAATCTGGAATTCCTTCTTGGAATCAGTCGAAACTCAAATTTGAAACTTGGAAAAGCTGCTATCATAACCCATTGGCTGCTTCTTGAAGCTGATGTGTTTCTTAGAGTTTCTTGAACGAAAGAGCTGCACTTCTTGAAGGACTTTGAAGAGCAATTTCAGAAAAAAAAAAAAATTCTGAACCTTTGCTCTAGCAGTCTGTTAGAAGATCACAAAACCAACAGCTGCTTGTGGTCACCAGAACCTCTTCTTGAAACCAAACCAGCAGCCACCTGTGATTTTCTGGTCCCACCAAAACCCACACCACTGCTGAACTGCTGCATTGTTTCCCAAGCAAAATCGAATAAGCACTTGCGAATTTCTGAGTTATCTTCAAACAAAATTGTTGCAGCAAGGAAGGCCAGAACTGCGAAAGTTTCAAACCAACACCAACAGCTACTCCAATCCTAATACAACCAGGGATCATCAACTCCAAGACAGCATCGGTTTCCTCTAAACCCACTCCTCTATCAAACAGATTTCAAAGCCATTGTCATACTCATCAAAGCCGTTTTCCTGTCCAACATCACCCAAATTCTGCCAGCATAAAAAAACCACCACCTAAGACGCAATTTCGGACAAGAAAGCTAGCACAAAACAGGTTCAAAATTTTCTCTCAAAGTGCTTTCCAAAATCTGCTATTCCGTCTTGTGTCTTCTTTCTTTCATTCTAGAAACACTTTCGGGTTTTCCACACCTCGTTTAAAGCTTGCCCACGTTTGATTGATTCCATCCTTTTCAGCTTACTCTAGGGTCCTTAGGAGTCCTCAAGTCGTGTGTTAAGCAAAAAAAAAAAAAAAAAAAAGAGTACAAAAGCATTACACAATTTGTGTCTTTTTGTGGTAGCAATGCTAACACTTGTGAACTGATCTAACCTCTTCAAGGGTTAAAATCAAGGCATCTTGAGAAATTTGTGAGTTTATTAGAGTGCAATTGAGTGAAAACACGAGTGCGAGAGTAAACACTAAGGAGTGTGCGAGGATTATTATTATTTTGTACTAACCCTTTTGCGGGTTTACCTAAGCATAATAAAGGATGTCCGGGATAACTCTACCTTTTGATTTTTTAAACTCACGGGCCAAGTCTCTAAAAAGAAGAAATTGGCCGCATCATGGAGGGTATGAGGCAAAGAAGAGCTAGCTTTGACCAACCTCTACCGCATCCTAACGGAGTCAAAGAAGTGGTGTTACGGAGTGCAGATGACCAATTGAACATCATCAAGTCACAATCGCATAGTTGGTTTTATTCTCGAAGCCGTACCAAAGATAAAGTGTGCAGCTTGGCCATTGATATGGATTGTGAAGTTAACCTGGCAAGTGCTATCATGGTTGAGAAACTTCAACTTCCAACCATTGATCATCTTTATCCATATAAGTTGTCGAGTGCTAATGGTGATATTTGGATTACTAAGCACACACCGCTCCTATTATATTGGCACATACGTTGATGAGGTGTTGTGTGACGTAGCTCCAATCCAAATTACGCACGTGCTATTGGGTAAAGCATGGATGCTTGGACGCGATGTTAAATATGATGGACATACTAACCAGTATTCCTTCACATTTAATGGTGCGTCATTACTATACTTGCATCACTTGATTATGAGAGATTTTGTGTTGATTTAGGAATTATAAAAAGTGAGCATGAGTCCTATAGCATGAAAAAAGCGTTAGTTGAGGTAAAATCCGAGAATGATAAAATGAGTGTTCAAGCCATGAGTGTTACGAGTGACATTTCAGTTTGTGAGCCGAGTGTTGAGCTTGCAAAAGAGAGTGAGCAATCCAAACTTGAGTTGGTAGCAAGTGAGGGTTCAAAGTCTTATAATTTTTCTAATGAACTTACCTTTGCTTTGTGTAGTGTTTCTTATTTTGTGCAGGTCAAGCAAGGTCAAGTAGAGTTAGTCATGCAATGTGCCATTCCAAAGTTAAACGCTTGTCCAATTCATGGGTTTGCATGGGTTTGCCTTCTTGGTGTTAGATCTATTTGGTGTCAATTCATGGAGTACAATTCTGTCCAAACCAATGGAGCAACAATTCGTGGACATCTTGAAGGGAAAATTCCTGATTTTGATTCTCATTCTTTAACCTTGAGTTACTCATCATCTTTGCCTTGTTTTGTGCATAATTCCAGTTCTAATTCCAGTCATTATCATGCAGATTTTGAAGGTCAAAGTAGTAAGCTAGCAATCGGGTTTTTACTTGATGAAAGGAATAGTGAAGTTTCTAAGGGAGTTTTTACATTTAACTCTTGTGCTATACCTTCTTACCATTTGGCTAATGATGTTCCAATCCTTATATGTCCAATTTCTAGTTCGAAGCAAGTTGAAAGTTATTGCATTTTTGTAGGTTGTAAGGCTGACCATAATTTTTCAGTTTTCATTAGAGTGCAACCTGATTTTGTACTTGTACCAGCTACATATAAAGTGTCTAAACCAGCAACAAACCACTGTTTTCCTAACTTTCATCAGTCCTTGGATTTGAGCAGTATTTCGTTGCCATCGACGTCTTCATCATTTGCTTGTTCGCATGAAGATATTGCTAATTTCTACCATCACTCTATGGCAAAATGCACTGCCTTACCAAACCAGCCACTTGCTTTGAAAGGGAGTTTACTTTCAATTTATTTTGAAACTGAAATTACTTCTTTTCAATCTGATTTTCTTCTTGATGTTGATTATTTGCATTGTGTTCTTAGTCCGAGCACTAACATAGTTCATTTTCAACATTGCGTTTTGAGTCCTTATGTGTCTTTTACTTTCTTTGAGTCGTGTGGTCATTGTGTTGGTCATTATGATGCATGTTTGTGTAGTAAGTCTCATGTGTCATTAGAATTTGTGAACATTAGTCCTATGAAGCATGGAAATCATGTCTTTCCTTCGTGTTATACATTGGGAAAATTTAGCGATTATACTTCTTTCACCCCTACTAATGCCTCATGCTTTGTTTTTGATCCAGGCATTAACATGGAAGCACCTAGTTCACATGGAAGATCTTTTGCTATGGCTATGATGGTGCCATCTATACAAAGCTTTGATTCGAGGTCGAATCCTCTCAAGAGGAGGGGAATGATACGAATGCAAGAGCCTTATGAATCAAGGTCTCACCGAGTGGTATGTGCTCAACAATTTCCATGCAATGTTCGTTGGGGACCAATAAACAAAGTGAAGAACAAGGCAATTGGCATTCATTATGCTTGTTGGGCTTGACAATTTCCGTACACAAGTTCAGGGAAAGGGCCGAACCTTACACAAGCTCCACTTGTGAGTGTTGGGCCAATGACTCGTGCACGTGCTCGAAAGATGCGAGAGTCAATTCAGCATTCAATTGTGCTACTCGTGAAGGCGTTGGGACTTTCCAAGAAAGCCAAGCATTCATCAATGTGCTTCAAGTACAAACCGAGTCATATGAGGGCTAGTTCGGTTGTTAATTCCAGTTTTTAGTTAATTATTCTATGTAATTTTCATTTCAAATAATTAGCTGCAACATTTGGCCATAGCAGAAGCATTGCCACCAGTTAGACGTGCCCGCGCCCAATGGTCACGCCTAAGGGTATCTTGGCGAAGCGTTGCCGCTAGTTAGGCGTGCCTAATGGTCCGCCTAGAGGAATTATTTCTAGTTAGTAATAAGTGACCCTAAGTCACATTAGGAATAGGGTGTCTATTCGGCCTCAAGGTTTCCAAGCCTTGTCCGGATTTGGAGTCCATATTAGATTAGGTTTTAGGGTTATTGTAAGCCTATAAATAGGCCATTCTTCTCAAACGTTTGATACAATTGAATTAGACATCAAATTTCAACAATTAAGAGAGTTTCTCTTGTGCCTTGTGCAAACCTTTGAATACTTTAGATTGAGATCTAAGTGTTCTTTTGGCTTATCAAGCAAGAATCACACTTGTTTGTGGCGCCTTTCTACCTACACCATTAGTTCCTTTTAACAATTCTTTGAGGGTTAAGAAATTAATCTTAGTTCTTGAATCAAGGGTTTTAAGGGGTTCGTGGTCTTCCATCAATCCAAACGTGGGAATTATTGTCTAGATCCGAGAATTGGTATACGAGTTCTTCCAATCAAGGTTGGGTTCGTATCACATTCACTCACGTTAACTCTCACACTGAAATTACTCTTCTTTTCTTGTTTTTTTCTTATATACATATAAGTTTATTCCATCTCCGATACAACTCGGTCCAACTCGCCGATATCTCGACAATACGCACCGAAACCGTTACAACTCGCCCAATATTGAACGAGTTATCATGAGTCATCTCGGATATGGTTAAATCTATGATTCGGAAATCGATATCATATCGATCCCCTCCGTTCCGATTATGACTCGGGCGAGTCATCACGGATTCGGCCGATATGGCGAACCATGATCAGTGGTGTAATATATCTTTCGATTGATGATCATCGAAAGTATCTTGTGGCATTTGATTTTAAGCAAGAGGAATATTCCGAATAATTCCTCTCCCATTCCGAACTAATTTTGAACCTGAAATTGTTGCTGGTTACGGTGCGCTGATCGTTTATGAACTTAAGTACTACTACATATTCGAGGTTGGAGGGCGCCTTGCGCTGATGAATAAAGAAAACTACTCCAAGTTTTGGGTACTAGAAGAAGAATTACCAAGTGCAAAATGGAAAATGGTCAAGACTTTAACTTTGTTGAAATCTTTGGTCCTGCATGGTTTTCTTGAAGTTAAACAGATTGCCTGGGATCAAAGTAGTGGTGAAGTTCTGTCCGAAGTGACTAAATATTTATACAGATCATCACGGAACAAAGGTCCGTTCTGCTTCAGCTGTGATGCGGAACGAGAATGCATAACTAAAGTCAACAAACTAGATGACAAATTGGTAGAAGAAGTCTAATGCAAGCACTTGGATACATTACTTCCAGTGAACTAGGAATAGGCATCAAAGTCTCTTCATGGTGATTATATATCTTAAAATGTCTTTTTCTTTTTGGGGGATCCGTTTAGAAGAATTTTATAGTTTTATTTAAATTGGTGGTTGACAATGTAATTACTCTAGAAAAGATATAGGGTTTTCCTTTTTCTTGAATTTAATTGCTATTTTACTGAATTACACTAGTTATTTTTTTTATGTCCTTTTGAAAAGACTTTAGTTCCCCTAAATTTATATATGCTACGAACATACACAAATTATGAATACTACAGCTTTTTCCTTTAAAAGTAACTAGAAAAAGTTTTTTGGCGTTCATTGATTTTGCACAGGGTACCACATATTTATGATATGATGAAGTGCTAAAATAAGTAGCTTAGAAAGCAAAGTGCAAATTGATATAATCAGTAAGGCGGATACTGCAATTAACCCTAACAATTAGATACAACTAGACACTAACTTCAAGTGAGAGCTCGAAGAAATATCACTACCTTTTCGGTGTTTTATTAGGTTTAGGGACCAGTAATGGCGAACAAATGTTTAAGAACATATCATAGTTTACCAAGACTATGAGTTCCTGGTCAACAACCTGTACAATTAAGCTCTGAGGTTGTGACGTTTTCGAAAAGACCCTCTGGAGTTGGAAGAAGAATCCAATGAAACATTGTCAAACCAATCAAATGAAACAACATGATGGAAGTCACTACGAACTGTTTATCAGAGAAACTGTCACTGAACAAACTTGTGCTAATTATCACCGTCTTAACCTTTCATAATTAAGAATTATTGCGGTATTATATGTGAATGACCTGAAACATTAACAATGTGGGATGTATTTCACATTTGCAAATGGCGAAGCTCGATGGAAACTTATCAGGTCTTCTGTCATGCTTAGTAAAGATTCTGCAGGGAGACGTCGATCTGGAATAATGATCATCTTCTGCAGGGACACTGCATTCGAAAGTAGAAGCTTAACAAACAGCAGCTCAGATCTTAGACCTTCAACATGCTTCATCTTCACAGTGCGAAGCTTGGCCAGGGGATAGTCTTTGGATTCCTGAAGTTCAAGATATCCGGGGACTGATTCGTCCCCTTTTGCACATGAGACCTACGCAAAATGGCAAGTTGGCAACATTAAAATTAGTCGCATAAACCTACGAAATAGCATAATACTATTAAGATCGCCTTGACAAACCCGAATATCAAGTTCCTCTATGTTGGGGAAGTATTTTAGCAAGTAGAGAACACATGATACTTCATCAAAATTGGTGAAATCCATTTCCCGCAGATGAAGGGCCTTTAGAGAATCAACCATAGTTGGGAACTTCATAGGGAAGTGTATTGTGGCGAGGTACTGTAATTGGAATTGGCATCAACATAAGAATACAAGTTTCAATATGAATAGACCAAACAGAACCAGAACAGCTAAATTTGCCACTTACCTGAAGAAATTTTCCATTGTAGGAATGCTTCTCAACTTTTGGCAAACTATCCAAGTAACTTGCAAGAGTGTAAGCTTTGTGGAAGTTGGAATTCCTTACAATTTCATCCAATTCCACCGAGACACAAGTCAAATTGGGAACATTTTGGAAGTAAATTGCCTTGAATTCACCATTTGCTTCAATCCACAAGTTCTCAAGATTAGGAGCATTCACTTTGAAATAATCAAGTCCAGAGCAACCACATAACTTCAGCTCTTTAAGCAGTGGGGCATTCGGAATGATGGTTTCAAATATGTTGGTCATAAAATCGACCCAGACGAACTCTAAATGAGTGATTTTACAAAATCCTTTAAAATCAGGTGGTGGTGCAAATGCAAAATTTCTAAGATTCAAGTGTGTGAAACTTCGACACGAGAAGAAGTAGGAAGGTAATTTATGGGGATTTAGCTGTCTATTATCAAGTGCCAATTTGTTGACTCCTTTTCGCATCAAGTATAGAATCCACCTGTTCACATCCGAAATTTCATCAGGTTGGAAATCTGGAAGGTATATAGTAACTCCAACAATGGGACTGTCATGAAGAAGGAAAACTCTGTTGACAATCCTTTCAAACTGATACTTGAGTGAAGTTGAACTTTGGTCCCTCCTATCGGCTGCATGCTTGATAGTTTTATAGAACTCTTTCCCAAAATTAAGTTCCTGCATCAGACTCCACCGGTATCTCCACCTTTTGGACAATAAACTCGTCCTGGTGGCATCACGTAAGGGCATACGTTGCAATATGTCATCTATGATGTTGTCTGGGAGCTCACTTATAAGATCAGAACCAGTCCTTTTGTGTTTGATTCTCTTGTGCGCTTAGCGGTCATACTTCGCTGAGATATTGACTGCCAAAATATCACAAGCACAAACTCAGACTATGCACTTCTCCTGCTACATGGATAAGAACGTTCTCGTGGCACAAAGACCATAAGTCTAAATTGAAATTGAGGAAATGCATCATGGATTTACTTGAACTGAACTATAGCTCTATAGAATTTAACCCAGGACCAAAGCATGGTAAAGGGGTTAAATTCTTTAGCATACAACTGTGACCCTGTCATATTACTGAAGCAATTTAACAAGACTCTACACATTTACTGGGAAAGAAACAGCAACAAACGGAGACAGTATAAACAGGAATGCCCCAAACTTCAACACTGAGCAGCATAAGTTACTCAATCCCAGTAAGAAATTAACAGAGCGAAAGCCAAGAACCACCAAAATCGAAAGGGCAAAATACACCCATCATCAGAAAAGCTCAAACCAGCCTAAACAACACAGGCATGATAACTTCCAAGAACACGAGAAATAGGTAAATTTTATATCTTTTTCCGAGTTTCTTTTAGTTTTAAAATGGACCCTCTACAGAGATCCTTAGATAGCATGAAAATCCAACTTAATTTAGTTCAGAAAGAGTGGATTTGATACCTGAAGTGAAGATTCTGCGATGTCTTGAGTGCTTGCCTGTCTGTCTTTCTCTTCAGCTGCCCTCTTCCC
The DNA here is from genome assembly GCA_013103745.1 of Gardenia jasminoides. Classification (NCBI taxonomy): domain Eukaryota; kingdom Viridiplantae; phylum Streptophyta; class Magnoliopsida; order Gentianales; family Rubiaceae; genus Gardenia; species Gardenia jasminoides. The sequence continues at coordinate 39,222,583 of CM023105.1, forward strand.
GCTTACACATATAGTTTTCTACTGAATTATTGGCACACAGATTCATATTCTACGATGATAATTATGCCATCTTTGTACATAATAAACAACCCTAACATCGAACTGGAGGCAAAAGTTCGCTTATCGCTGCACTTTTATACCTCAAAATCCACGCTTTAATGCGGGCTGGCAGAATTTTCTAACCGACATGCTTTAGTTTAAGGGGCTGGGCTGGAACTATTATAGTGGATTTTGAGGAAAGAAAAGTTAGAATTGAAATTTAAAAGGCAGAAGGCTAGATATAGCAGAAAAGTCACTCAAGCTACTTTAGATTAGATAGAATGTTAGGAGATTCTTTACAATTAAGTGATAGTTTAGGGCCTCAAGTTGCATTTAGTATAGTTGACATGCATGATTCTATATAGACTTAAACCAGTTAGAGGTGAAAATGAGTCGAGTTTAATCAAATAAATCGCGAGTTTACTCGATCAAAACTCGAGTTCGAATTCGCGTTGACCAAGTTTGAACTTGAGTTCGAGCAACTCGATCTATTTGACAAGTCAATTTCGAGTTTAATATGTAAAGTTCGAAATTGGTCGAGTTTAATCGAGATTCATTAATATATATATATATATATATATATTAAATTTTTATTATCTATTAGTATAAAGTGTTTAGGGTAAATTACATATAATCTCCCTATGGTTTCGACTGTTGTCACATGACCCCCAAACGTTTCAAAATATCCACATCATTCCTCCATGGTTTTATGTAGAGTGGAAAGTAGACGGAATGTACAATCAATTATTGCGTTTGTACCAAACGCGCTCTAAAAGCGCGTGTGATAAAATCTTAATATCCATACAATCTCCTTATAGTTTATATAAATATCCACTTTACCATCGTAATTTTTACAATTATCCACTTAATTCCCATATACTTTTATATAAAGTGGTTAATCCATCTACTGATTTAACATTTAAATAAGGGCACTATTGTCATTTCAACTAATGACATTACATAAGATATTTGCCGTCCACTATCCACTTTATATAAAACCATAGGGGGTGAAGTGCATATTTTAAAACGTTAGGGGGATCACAGGGGGTTATATGTAATTTGCCCAAATGTTTATTTTATCCCCTATCTAAAATTGTATAAAATATAAATTTATATTTATTAAACTTGATTAGACTCAATTGAGCTCAATTAAACTTAAAGAGTGTTTGGATAGTCGATTGTTTGGGATAATTTTGTAAAAAATATTGTAGCACTTTTTTGATGTGATGTATATGAGATAAAAAGATGATTGAAAAATATGCGGATGATATAAGTAAATAAATAACACAAATAATGCACTATCCAAACAATGTGAAATAAATTGAAATTTCAACTCGATAAGTATGAGTTCACATGCATGATTCTATGGTTTTAATTAGACTCGATAAGTATGAGTTCGAACAATGTGAAATAAATTGAAATTTAAACTCGAGCTCGATTTTCAAAAGTTCGACGAGTTCGAATTCAAATTCGAGTAAAGGTTTTGCAATTCAAGTTGATTCAGTTCAACTACACCCCTATTTAATACTTATAGCTTAAAGGAATTGTACAGAAGAGGCCCAACAACATTACAACACAATCAAACACTTTGTGGGACCATATATACAAACAGGTTAGATAATTGACTTCGATTGAAAGACGAGAAAGTGCGCCATTGGTTAACTCAGAGCTGCTAGAATAGAACACACAGAAAAAATGGCAGATGAACATGTTGTCAAGCCACGCATCATAGCATATTGACGAATACACCTTGGCTAGAAATTTTGGAAGTGCACTCCTGATCTTTCGTGGCCACTCCGTCACAAAAATATGAAACTCTCGTTTTTCATTTGCTGCAATGTTCAATTTGCAGCACACTTCAGATCACTAATTTTAACAAAATTAAGTCAGGTTCCCAGTAAAAGAAGGGTAGCTTCCAGGAAACAAATACAACTAATCAGGAAATGACTTCGAGAGCTGAAGATACAACAAAGAGTGTACATGGAGGGGGAGGATTGGCTTGGATGGGATGTCCTGGATTAAAGACCTCCCACTTCCAAAAAAAAAAAAAAAAGAAAAAGAAAAAGTAGAAAAGACTGTACATGCAAACAAAAAATACAGAGTTAGAGAGATTATACTAACAGTTGGGGACTAACATCAACAGACAGAGAATAAAGGACCTATTTTGCAACTTGGACAGACCAGAATAAGAAGAATGCATTAGATTGGAAAAGAGCAAGATAAAGACATTCTCTAGCAGATCCTAAGTGGACGCAGACTCTAATGGCTGAAACATCATTTCTGCTTTTGGCGATGCACGTGAGAAGCGCATCAATTCCTTTGCTATTCTCAGTCTGTCATTCAGAAGACGGTTTTCATGCTCTTCAATATATATTTTTTCAAGTGAAGGGGAGCAGGCTAGTAAGAGCTTTACAAAGAGCACTTCAGGTTTTGAACCCTTGAAATATCTTATTTTCACAGTTCGAAGCCCATCAATTGTTTGGTTCATGCGACTTGGCTCTTCCAAATAATTCAGGATTTTAACATCATTGTCCGCAACTTTATCAATCTACAAGAGAAACAATGCAATATCAGTTTATATGGAGCTCGTAAGTAAATCATCCAAATTTATTCACCACCATTACCCAAATCTCGAGCTTCTGTAAGCAGAGGGAACTCTGCAGTAAGCAAAGAATGCAAGCAGTCTGGTCCAAATCAAAGCTAATACGAAACAGCATAAGTTGTCTCAAGCAGTTCATTGCGGCTGGAAGCCTCTCAGGAATAATGTCTGCAGCCAGATACTTTGAAGCAAACCACAAAACACAAAGGCATCATGTGAAGGTCTTTATCTAACTTAATTCGCCAAGCAAAGGAAATATATTACAGCTTACCTTGAGAAATCTTCCATCCAAATAAGCATTCGACAGCGCAGTCCAGCAGCCAAGAAGCTCTGTTAAGCTGATTCTCTCACCCTGTCTATGTTGTTGAATTCCATTTGGTAGTGCAAGACATGCATAGATGAGTTTCTTGCAGATCATATAATGGCCCAATGCAAGACAATCATTTTCATAAAGGGTCAACTTTTGAAGCAGTGGCGCAGACACATTTAAAAGATGGACACCAGAGCATTTCCTTAAGATCAAAATGACAAGTTGGGGGATATTTAGGACAGATGATCCAAAGGTGCTCTCTATCAAAATGAGGCGATTAAGCTTACTAAAGCATTCAAAAGCAGTTGGTGGTCTGAAAATACACCTAGTTGTTTTTAAATAGGTAAGCTCGGAAAAAGAGAAAATGTAAGAGGGTAATTTATAAGGACTGGAACTTGAGTTATCAAGAGTGAGTTCCCTGAGACCCTTCCTTGACAGGAATAGCATCCATTGATCAACATCACTCAATCTCATTGGATATAGTTCTGGAAGGTCAAGAACAAATTTCAGGATAGGTCCAAAGTGTTGTAGGAGTATTCTATTGACTATATGTACATAGTCGTTGTTGAATTCAGTAGGAAGTCTGTTTCGTGCAATTGCATTCGAAAATTGTTGATTAAGCCGCAGATGCGGGTATTCAGCCAAAACATATCTCCACTTTCTTGATAGAAGACTTGCTCTTGCAGCATCTCGGATGGGTATGCCATCTAGGATATGATCGATAACATTTCTTGGGAGGCTTGAAATTCTATCTTCCATATCAACTTCAGCTGCAGTCGTTTCACTAATTTTGCCCATCATGGTTCTTAATATGGAGCCAAACAAAAAGAATACCATCATAAGATAAAATGGCAAGCTAAGAACTTTCTCTTTTTAACTCACCATCTCTTTATTTACTGCTTCCCAATTTATAATGCTTCTTTTATTTCTTGCTAATTGTTGCAGAACAAGTCATGAATATTGTAATGAAAATGTCAACAGAACAACTATAAAAGTTCAGGATTGTGCAGGAAGAATTAATACTTCTAAATAAAAATGCTTCAATCAGGTTTAAACCTAAGGTATTTGCTTGTCACTTTAATCAAACTCAACCTTTCAAGCCACAGTTCAACACTTCTAGGCTCAGATACAGCATGGTCGTTACCAGCAATTGGACTTAAACTACAGAGGGCCATTTCAATCTTACTTTATTGCCTTGAGAAAGTCCTAATGCGAATATCTTTACTAGTTATGTCAACAGCAGAGTGGAGAACCTCAGACATCAGAAAGTGATCTTACATAGGGTCAAGAGTTTAGGTCTCATTCTCGCCATTATCACATTTTCTATAACAGCATATGTGCCATGGTTACACGAACAATTGGTAGCCACGCAAAAGGGACTCTATGCTCTTGAAAATCGGAGCTAAAAGCGACACAGCTGCAGTGGTATCCCTAATCTCTCTTCCCATTTTCAACCCAAAAATTTATATATATTACGCAAAATCAAGGAAAACAAGACCATTAAGGTAATACCACCTAAGGATATCTTGAATTATAGAGGCCAAATTAACAACAAATTCAAAGAGCGAAACTTTAGGGGTAATTATACTCACCAGTTAACATCAAGGCCAAATTTACAAGAAAAGGGGATTTCTTTTCACTTGATCACGAATTCACAGTAAATAGTTACTCACTACCTAAAAGGAAACATCCTTAGTGAAAGCAAGGAAAAGCATGAATTTTTTGAACATTACACACCAAAAGATCGCTGCCAAAGATAAAGAATTTTACTAATAAAGTTCTACCGGCAGCCAAGATCAACATAAAAGGTGGCGCTGCATAATACAGAACGAAGATTACCTGGGAATTCGGTAGCAGAATCAAGTATGTGAAAATCGAAGTCCCAGATGAGAAATATAATCTCTATTGGGAGAATTTGGCTTCTTTAGGCAATGGGGTTCTTTTATACACCGTTCCTCATCCGAGATCAGTGCCATACATACGAGTCAATGCTAGTCAAGCAAGTGTACCCACGAAAGCAAAAAGTTGTGGACAAAATACTCAAGGAGCTGACCGCTTTTACATTTTTTTTCTCTTGGTTTTGGGTTGAAATATATGGAAGGGTTGTTAATAGGCTTAGTCAATCAGAATTACAAGATGTTTTACTTGGAACAAATTAATCTGAAGTTCAAATTCGCACTTATTGACACAATATCAAGAGCCCACAATGTATACACGTTTAATTTTTAGCATCTTAATTTTAAATTTTATGCACAAATGCACCTGTTAATGTACACACGAGTATAGTAAGCAAAGCACTAATAAAAATTAAAAGCAATGATTACAATACATGTTATTTTGGTACTTCTCTTTGTGAATTTCAATTCAATTAAACTGTAATTTAGTTGGGGTTGGGCTTTATACTCATGGTAAGGTGTCTGCAATGTCATTATTGCACAATAAGTTTTTGTTGATTTATCTTTTTGGCAGGAGCAAGAGATTATAGATAACAAATCATTCGGCTGCAATTATCCGTTGGATTTCAAGGCCCCTATTAATGTCATCTATCACAATTCACAAGTTTCCTAACATCTGAAAAGAAAGTCGACCGTGTCCTAAATAAACGCAAAGTTAGGTGGTTGAAATATCATTTCTGCTTTTGGCGATGCACGAGAGAAGTGCATAAACTCCTTTGCTATCCTCAGTCGTTCCTTCAGAAGAAGCTTCTCATGATCCTCTTCAGCAGATGTTCTATTAACAAGCATTTCATCCTCTTCAGTGGATATTTTTAAGCAAAGGCGAACAGGCTAGTAGGTGCTTTACAAAGAGCATTCGACAAAACAAGCATTCGACAGCCTACTCCAGTGGCCAAGAAACTCTTTTAAGCTGATAATCTCATTCTGTCCACACTGTTGAATTGCATTTGACAGTATGAAATAAGCATATGCTAAATTTTTGCAGATGAAGCAATGGTTCAATTGGAGATCATCATTGTAAACAAGAGCTAAGTCTTGAAGCAGTGGAGCAAATACATTTAATAAATGGATCCCATTGCAATTCTTCATTCTGAGCATGATGAGTTCAGGCATATTGAGGACCGATGATTCAAAGGTGATTTTCCTGAGAATGAGGCAAGTGACCTTACTGAAGCATCGAAAGCAGGTGGCGTTCTGAGAACGCACTTGGTCATGTTTAAATACTCTAGTTCACGAAAAGAGAAAATGTAAGAAGGTATTTGGTAATGATCGCAACTTGAGTTATAGAGAGTGAGTTCCCTAACACCCTTCCTCCATAGGAATAGCATCTGCTGATCAACATCAGTGCTTCTTGCTGAATGCAGTTCTGGCAGGTCAAGAACAAATTTCCGGATAGGTCCAAAGTGTTGTAAGAGGATTATATTGACAGTGTGTGCATAGTCGTTGGTGAATTCCACAGGCAGTCTGTTTTGTGTGATCGCACTGGAAAATTGATCATCAAGCAGAAGATGCGGATATTCATCCAAAACATATCTCCACTTTCTTGATAAAATACTTGCTCTTGCTGCATCTTGGATGGACAAGAAATCTAAGATATTATATAGAATTTTTTTGGGAGGCTTGAGATTCTCTCTTTCATATGCCCTTCCTCAGCTGTTATGCTGCGTTTTATGCTCATGATTCTAATAATTGACATGAACAAAATGAAAAACTGACAGATGAGAGGGTAGGCTAGAAAATTCTATTACTAACACACAATTGTTACATCAACTTTAAACCTTCGTAATTTTAATATGTTCTTTTAATCGGTTGCTAATTGTTTCAGTCCAAGGTAAAGAATATGGTTATGACAGAGAGAAACTAATAAGAACTATTTCAAATTATGGAGCAACTTCTATTTGAATAAGTTACTTCAATGCATGTAAGTTTTGGCTAATTTCAATTTTAGTTTATTATATGAAGTTTTAAGCCTTTTACAACTTGGCTAAGTTTGAACTTTGAACTTCAACAATCAAGTTCAAAATTGCAAGGAAAAAAAAAGTAAATTAAATAAAAACCAACATAAGACAGACAAGTTATGCAAGCATGGAAGACGATCACCATTAATTGGTGGAATGATAAACAGATAAAGTCCTAAAAATTAGAGGTTCTTCAATTTAAATTTCCCTTCTCCTTCATTTTTATTAAATCTCACCCCACTACTATTAGAAGAAAAAAAATTAAAAAAGAACATACACAATAAACAACTAGGGATGTAAATTAACCAAACTACTCGATTAAAGATAGCAAGTAGCTCGATCAAAGGCTTGATTCGAACTCAATCAAGCTCAACTTGAACTCAATATTAATTGAATTCGAGCCAAGTTTGAACTAGTTGCTAAGGTCATTGAGTCGAATTCAAGTAGATAAAATCAAAATTTGAGCACTTGTCAAACCTTATTGAGTAGTATATTTATAATATAATTTTTAGTTATTTACTATAAAATTATGAAATTTACTAAAAAATCGAGCTTGAAAACTTGATTGAGGTCAATTGACCTCAATTTGGTTGAGCTCGAGTTTGTCGAATTGAGTTTGAGCTTATTTTACCTTAGTCGAGTTCCGGATCAACCTCAAGCATTTTTACTCGAACAGAGTTTGAGTAGTGCATTACTCGAGTTTGACTCAACTCGATAGCGACCTGTATTTTATAGACACAAGGTAAGAACCCATTTGAGAATTACAAAGAAGAAAGTTTTTCTTTTTTTTTTTTAAACTCGCTTGATCATGTGAAATCAAAGTTATATGTTACGAACACAGATTATACTTGACAAAAACATACGACTTAGGAAAACAACACAGGTAGAGAATTAATTTACTCATATTTGTCAAACATCCAAAGCCAAAAGATTCAACTTGCCAAAAAAATGGTGATTATGCAGAACTAAAATTACCTGGTAATTCAGTTGTGGATTAAATATTGTATAGGAACCCAAGATGAATTATCATGCTTTTGGGAGAAATTGCTTGTTCTGACTTTTGAAAGATGGAGCGTTTTTGCTTGTACTGCTGAGTGCTGATCACAGCGATGTACTAATGGATCACTAGCCGTCAAGAGAGTGTACTTAAGGCCGGGGACAGAAAAAAAAGAGAATAAATTAGTTCCAAGAAAGTGTACTTAAACTCTTAAAGCCGTCGAGAAAGTGTACTAAATACAATTCATAAAAGAATTTTCCATCCTTTTTTAATTCTTGAAATTTTTCCAAACCAAATTCTGTATGCTTGAGGATGGATATGTGTTAAAATTTTTTTAGTAAGGATGGGTAATTTCCTCACAAAAGATTGTATGTCCAAATCCTGCTAAGAGTATATGACAGCTATATTAGTGGGCTGTTCCAGAGGCATGTCCTAACCAATGACGATGAGTGAAACCGAACTCAATCAAGCTTTAATTTAAAAATAATGTGTTAATTTTTGTTTATTGAATTATATTTTTATCCTCATGATAATGCCTAAATGAGTCCAACCATATTGGGAAAAAAAAAGTCTTTTTTTTTCCCAATATGGTTGGACTCATTTAGGCATTATCATGAGGATAAAAATATAATTCAATAAACAAAAATCTCTTTTTTTTTTCTTTGGTTTTATTAGACCTGCTCGTCTAGGCATTTGGATTTTCAAAAAGCTCTTTAGCAAATTAATTTTGCTAATCTAAACCAAATTTTGTGAAAATATTTTTTACAAATAACAATTTCTTGTATTTGCAAACACATAAAATATACTTTAATCACTGCTTACATCAAGGGACTTAATTGATGCAACTCGTACAAGAAAATCTTCTAAATCGTTTAACAGTTGAATGTTATAAACATAAATTATTGCATAAATTAATTCCAAGTAAATTACACTTTAACCTACTGTGATTTATTATTTTTTCATATAACCCCCTTATAGTTTTAAAAGTTATGACTAACTCCTTCATAGTTTGAATTAAAGTGTCAAAGTGACAAAAATCATCATAAACAATTGAAATATTAGTATTACTCTTGTTTAGAAACAAAAATGACTGAAGTTCCAAGATATATAAATGTAGTACACATTATACTTTAATACTTTATGGTTTAACATTTTTTCCACATAATCATTTTATGGTTTTCAAAATCTAAATATAATTCGCCCGTGATTAACAAATAATTTTCATCTTGATAAAGGGATATTCTTGATGTTTTAGGCAGTTTCACTACCGAAGGCAAGTTCGGTCACTTTAACACTATAGTCAAAATCAGGAGGAGGTAAAGTGTAATTCACCCATTAATTTTTTGTATTTACTGTGAATAAAGATGCATCCTCACGGTCTTGAAAAGGATACGATTCACAACATTTAGTAGAAAATAACGTTATAGCTCAATTACACGCTTTAGTTGAAATGAAATGCCTTGTCTCTTCCTGGCATCCAGATTTTGAGACTCTGTTATTAATAAATCTTTTACTCTTTTGCTTTTCTCCTCTCTGTAGTGTGGAGGCAAAATTAGCCTGATCAGTGATTCCATATGAGTGGAAGATTGAAATTAATCAGCACTATTGATGCATTACACTTCAAAGTCCAACTTTTTGACCTATAAATTTGTAGTTAGGGTCTAAACTTTCAATTGATCTTTCTGTATTTAGATTACCCTTGTAAGGTTTGTGCCAAATGTTCATGAATCTGAGAGAAGGAATTCAAGGGTTTGGTGGTAGCAGGTGGTTATGAAAAATCAATGACATTTTGGCAAATTGAAGCAGAATATGCAGGACTGTTCAATAGCTACAATACCAAAATAAGGGAAGAATGCAAATTCTCTTGTCACGACAACAAGAAGCTACTCAAAAATTCACCGTGGTGGGGAGGGAAGGGAGCAAGAACCATAGTCAATCGAGCTCCTTCCCCAGAATTCATGGGTGCCATGGTAGGTAAATGATATTTGCTTTAGGCGATGACTGTGAGAGCTGCACCTTCAAACTGCAGAGAGCCAAAAGCATGAAGAAAAAAAAAAACAAAGAAATTGGTAACAATCATGTGAATGTAGTCTTCAGCTAATCAATGATAAGGACATTACATGACTGTAATCCTTAGACGCAACAAGGCCTATATTATATGGATGTCATCATAAGCTAATTTCATTTCTCTTAACTAATAGCATTGTTATCTCTTGATGAGAAAATTTTCGAAAGTTTCTGGTGCAAAAGTTAGTAACATATCATCAAAAGCAATTTGAAACAGAATACTAACCAGGCCTGAGTTCCCGTAGCAAAAATACCAATATAAGGGGCACATACAAGTAGCCTTGCCAAGGCAAGACCAAAATTAAGCACTAGTATAAAATCTATGATAGATTTCCAAGAGCCCTGGTTGGAAAATGATCTTTGCTTTAGTTGAAGCTCGTGGGAACTGCATCAACTCTTTCGATATCCCCAACCTTACAATAGGATCAAGATTTTTGTCCTCTTCAAGAAACATTCTCTCGATTGATGAGGAATTTGCAAGTAAAAGCTTAACAAAAAGCAGTTCATTTCTTGAACCCTGGAAATTGATCATCATCACGGTTTGAAGTCCCTCTAAACTATGATTCATGAGACCTGGCTTTTCCAAGTAATCCGCAACTTTCATATCAGTGTGTGCGATCTTCTTGGCCTGCAAGTTTAAGATTAAAAACAGTGCCTCTCCATCAACTTCTAGGATTAGAATAATAACTCTAGATATGATTAGCAACATTCTTGATTCCTTACCAGAATTGCCAATTTCCGCAAGTTGATGGCACTCCGGAGTAAGCAAAGTATGCAAACAATCTCGTCGAAATTGTAGGCAAAGTGAAAGATTACAAGAATTGTCAAGCATTTCAATGTTGCAGATGGAAGCCTCTCAGGAATGGTACGACCTGCAACCATATACTTCGAAGTAGACCACAAGACATAACATCAGCGTATATATCTACCTGTTCATCAACCTTAATTATCCAGGAATATATTTTAAGAAACTAACTGAAGTACTATCCTACAATGAATCTGTAGTCACCTTAAGATAATCTCCATTCAGCCCAAGGTACTCGAGTAAAGGCCAGGAGCTGAGAAGCTTGGTCAATAAGATCCTCTCACTCTGTCTATGATGGTCAACAACTCCATTTAACAACCAAATACGTGCAACGTTTAACTCAGAGCAGCTAATATAGTGGCTCAATTCAAGATCATCGTTGTCGCAAAAACTCAATCTTTTTAGCCTTAAACAAGATACATTAAACCGTCGAACACCCCAACACCTGTTTATGCACAAAATGGCAACATTAGGCAGGGTAATTTGGACGGGCGACTCAAAGGTGATTTGAAATAGTCTGAGGTCTCTGAGCGTCCTGAAGCATTCCAAGGCAGTGGGTACTGTTTTGCAGATACAGTTTGACATGTGCACCTTGGTAAGTTTTGGACAAGAGAAAACACAAGAAGGGACACTGTAAGGAATTGGATTTGAATTATTCAGAATCAGTTCTTCAGGACCCTGTCTTGATAAGAAGAGCAGCCATTGATCAATAACGGAATACTCATCCAAAGGTAAATCTGGAACTTGAAGATCAAATTTGAGGATGGGTCCAATGTGTTGAAAGAGTATTTTGCTAACTATCTTTACATAGTATTGTTGGAATTCGGTGGTTGATCTATTGCCCCTAACATCTTCTGAAAATTGCCTGTTAAGCACAATGTTTGGGTGTCCAGCCCAGATATATCTCCACTTTGTGGACAAAATACTCGTTCTTGCCGCATCTCGAGTAGGAAGGTATCCCAATATATGATCTATAACATTGTCCGGAAGGCTCGAGATTCTATCAAGAGAGCACCCTTCCATTTCAATCCTTGTCCTTCTCTCTGTGCCCATTGGCTCTAACCAGCAAAAGAATAATTTCCATAGTGATTAAGGAAAAATTTGTCAGGTAAAAGGTATAAGCAGACAATTATCAAAGCAACCGCCTCAATATTGATAAAATGGCAGAGTAAATGAATGAATTTGACATGAAAAACCCAAATTGAAAATACCACTAGACCTAATGCATCAAAAAACCTTCACCATGAAAATGATGGGAATGCAAATTTCTACCTGGACCACCCTATGATTTCAACATCAAATTCACTACAGAAGTGAAAATACTACAAATTTTCTCTCAGAAAAAAAAAGAAAAACTTAAAAGAAGTGGGTTTAGAAGTATCTTACCAAATGGAGAAGGAACTGAAAATCGAAACCGGTATATAAATGGAGCTTCGCAAGAGAATTTTGTAACTAAGATTTCATCACATTTGTTTCACCAGCTGATCATGACTTCAGAGTCTGAAATTCTCCTTTCTCTTTGCTATCTTCTTCCTTCCCTTTCTCAAAATTTTCCCTCGCAAAATTTTCCCTCTCTTCTTGTTTACACTCGCGACTCACGCACAAACGCAGAAGTCACGACTGATGCTTCTAGAGTGAGCATTTCACCATTTCCCAGACCAAAATTTAGAGAGAATTGCTGTTTTGGTTCCAAATGTCTGGGGTATGAGAGTTTTAGTCCCTCAAATTTGGATGAAATCAAATCTAATCCCCAATATTTTATTTCTTATGTACATTTAGTCCTAATGACTGATCTTTACCAATTATCATGTACTAGCAACTAATTTTTGAAAAAATTTAAAAAAATCAATACAATATTGTTGACCATAAGTTGTAATAAAGATGACTAATTACTCGTATGCTGGTCACACGAGTAATTAGTCTGTAACTTTTCTTAATTTTTTTCTTTGTTTTTGTCAACATGCAACCAGATTTCGATGGCAATTGATAAAAATCGTTGAACAAGACTGAATGCACTCAAAGATTATAGCAAATAGATAAATTTAGTAAGGTAAAAAAAGAAAAGAATTTGTTTGGATTGAACCTTATTGCCAAATATTTTTACTTGCATCATAAACTTGTTTGTCAATCAATCTTTTTATCTTTCCAATCACTTTTTTATCTCATATATATCAGATCTTAAAAAGTGCTATGGTAATTATTCTAAATAATTTTTCATATCATCTCCTATCCAAACACACTCATGATAAAAACCCAACTAACAAATTGGGTAATCAGTGTGATAAACACAATTTATTGTACACCAGGACAGCAAAAAACTAGCAACAACAATTGAAAAAAGAAAAGGTGGGAAAAAACAAAATGTCAGGAAAGGAAAACAAGAAAATTGGACGACAAGTTCTGGTCAATCAAGTAGCCAAGAAAACATGCAAAAGAATCATAATTTTCTGGTTTTGGTGCGAAATTAATTTCTGCTTCAATTGATGCTTGTGAGAACCTCATCAGCTGCTTTGATATCTAAAAACTTTGTCAGTCAAGTCGAGATTTGGATTTTGGATCAACTTCAATGCTGTATTCCTTCGAGTGATGGGGAATTGGCCACTAAATGCTTAACATTTCAGCCAAACGAAAACAGAACACTAAACAGGACAATCCCCCCCCCAACCCCCCAAGACACCCCCACAAAAAAAAGCAACAACACCAAATTAAAGAATAAAACATTTACAAGATGTGTCAAGGATTTCAAAATCTCTGTTGGAAGCCTCTCAGGGATGATATTACCTGCAACCACATACTTTGAAGTAGACAGGTACCTTGATTATTCAAGCTAATTCTGCAGTAAACAGTTTAAGGTACTATTCCATGAGTTAATTTTCAGTCACTTTAAAGTAATCTGCATCGAGATGAAGGGACATGGGCACGGGCCAGGAACTGAGAAGCTTGGTCAAATTAATCCTCTGCATCTGTACGTGATGTTCAACAACTCCTTTTACAGCTAAAACGCCCGTGATTTCTAAATTAGAGCAACTGATATATTGGCTCAAATCGAAATCATCATTCTCTAGAAAAAACAATCTATTCAGGTTCGGGGCAGAGATTCTGAAATGCCGGGTACCCTGGCACTTAACTAGGATCAAAGTGGTAAGTTTGGACACAGTAATCAGGACAAAAGACGGCTCAAAGTTCAGTTCAAATAGACTGAGGTCTGTGAGCATCTTGAAGACTTCCATGGCTGTGGATACAGTTTTCAACGTTACACCTGGTGCTGTACAGTTTGGTAAGTGTGGGAAAAGAACCGATGGAAGGAGGGACACTGTAAGGAACTGGATTTGTATTATCAGGGAGCAGTTCTTGGAGACCCTGCCTTGATAAGAAAAGCAGCCAGCCACTGATCAACAATGCAGTAGTACCCTACAACAGGCAAAGTGGGAACTTGAAGAGCAAACTTTAGGATGGGTCCATGGTGTTGAAACAATATTTGGTTAACTATGTTTGCATGTTAGATTGGGAAATGGATGGATGGTCTATTGCCCCAAATATCTCTGCAAAATTGCCCGTCAAGCACAAGATGTGGATGTTGAGCCCAGATATATCTCCACTTTCTGGAAAGAACACTTGTTTTTGCTGCATCTCGAGTAGGAATGCGTGCTGGTATATGTTCTATAACGTCGGTCGCAAGGCTGGAGAATCGATCTGGTGAACACCCTTCAATGTGGATCCTTTTTGTACCCTATAGATTTGGAATTCTTCCAAATCTTAGTGTGTGAGAGTTTCTTCTTTTATAACCGTATTGACCAAATAGATTCGAAAGATGTTGCTAAATTTTTCATTATGCATACCAAAAACCAAAATGCCCTCCAATCCCACAGTATTTTATCTTTTGAATTTATTACTAAAATAAAATGTCCTTGTTTCTTTTTTTACAAAATTTAACATAGTGAAATTAAAAATAGTTAATGCTAAGACGAAAGCAATTCTGAGAAAGAGGCACACGATGGTGTTTCTAAGAAAAATTTAGGCTGTATTTGAATGGATGAATTTGGATGGATTTGATTTTAAATTCACAATCCAAATCCTTTACATTGTTTGGAAATTTTATTTTAACGATTAGATCTTTGATCCATCTATAAGATGGAGTAAGTTAGTTTAAAAAATTTCAAATCCATCCGATACAAAAGTTATTTAAAATCCATCCCTCTCAAATCATTTCCTAAATGCAAATCCATCAATACAAACACAACATAAAGAATTTAGGTAAAACCTTGATTGCACTCAAGAAATTATGTTTAAACCAACAAAAATATTGTTTAAAATATGTCCAAAAGCTATCATAAGCTATTGCAATATCCCTCCCGAAGGTCCTTCTACATGCGAAGTTACCGGAAAAAAAAAAAAACTTAACAACAGCAGCAAAAGCAGTACAAGGAAAAATACAAATAGCCTTATCCAGACCAGAAAATTGCACGAAAAATTTCGCGGAGCGCTGGTTGGAAAATGATTTTTGCTTTAGTTGAAGCTCGTGAGAACTGCATCAACTCTTTGGATATCCGCAACCTTTCAATAGGATCAAGTTTTTCATCCTCTTCAAGAAACATTCTTTCGATTGATGGTGAATTTGCAAGTAAAAACTTAACAAAAAGCAGCTCATTTTTTGAACCCTGGAAATGGGTCAGCATCACAGTTTGAAGGCCCTCTAGACTTTGATTCATGACACCTGGCTTTTCCAAGTAATCAGCAACTTTCATATCAGTGGATGCAATCTTATTGACCTGTAAGTTCAAGATTAAAAAGATCACTTCCTCTCTATCATCTTTCCAGAATTGTAATAATAACTCTAAACATGATCATAACCCCTCCATAATTCTTTACCTCAATCGTCAATTTACGCAAGTTGGTGGCACGCCGGAGTAAGCAGAGTATGCAAACAATCTCGTCAAAGCTGTAGGCAAAGTGAAACATTGCAAGACCTGTCAAGCATTCCAACGTTGGTGTTGGGAGCCTCTCAGGGATCGTACTACCTGTAATTATATACTTTGAAGCAGACCACATGACATTAACACGTCAACTTTGACTTATTGAAACATATATTTTAAGAAACAAAGTAGTACTCCGTAAATGAATCTCTAGTCACCTTAAGATAATCTCCATTCAGCAAAAGGTACTTGAGTGAAGGCCAGGAGCTGAGAATCTTGGTCGATAAGATCCGCTCATTCTGTCTATGATGCTCAACAACTCCACTTAAAGTCAAGATTTTTAGTGCTAAACCAGATACATTAAAATGTCGGACACCCCGACACTCAAGCATGCACAAATTGGCAAGATTAGGCATAAAAACTTGGACAGGTGACTCGAAGGTGATTTCATATAGTCTGAGATCTTTGAGCGTCTTGAAGCCTTCCAAGGCTGTGGGTGTTTTGAAGATACACTTTGACACTGTCAAACTGGTAAGTCCTGGGCAAGAGAAAATACAAGACGGTATGTTGTAAAGAGTTGGATTTGGATTATCAAGGTTCAAATGTAGGAGACCCTGCCTTGATAAGAAGAGCAGCCAATGATCAACAATGGAATACTCTTCAGGAGGTAAACTTGGAAGTTGAAGAACAAATTTGAGGACGGGTCCAACATGTTGAAAGAGTATTTTGTTGACAACGTTTACATGGTATTGTTGGAATTGGATGGATGATCTGCTGCCCCTAATATCCTTGCAAAATTGCTTGTCAAGTTCTAAGTGTGGATGTCCAGCCCAAATATATCTCCAACTTCTGGACAAAATACTTGTTCTTGCTGCATCTCTAGCAGGAATGCATGCTAAAATGTGATCTATAATGTTGTCTGGAAGGCTTGAGATTCTATCCAGGGAACCACCTTCTATGTCAATTCTTTTGGTAGCCATGGTTCTAAAAGAACGAATGAATAATATATCAAGTGAGAAACAAAAGAAGAAAATAATGACTAGGAAGATTAAAACAAAATTCCATGCTTATTGTCATCCAATTGAGTGAATCTTGTGAGAACTGTATGATGCATAAGACAGTCAGTGAATAGACTTTTTATTTTCCTACTAATATACATCCTCGTTTTCAATCCTTGGAACAAATTTGAATCCGAGGCTTTTGGAATTGAAAATTGAAGTTTCAGCATGCAATAATATAATAAATAACGGACATTAAGCTGATAAACGTAGATACTAACCCAAAAATGTGCTACGGAATACACAAAAAAATTTTGTGACACAAAATCAGTCTCATCCATTTAAATTCAAGTAATACTTATTTGGACCATCAGTTGCACTGTGCAGATATTGTGACAATTGCATAGGATCCACAGAAGAAAAATTGGCCACTAGCTACATGTTTTGCTGTTAACCAGGGCGGATGCATGATTTTCCAACAGCAGACAACCAAGTTGATCCTTCTCTCTTAGCCAAAAGAAAAAAGACAGTTTTCGGGAAAATATTGCTGCTTCAAACTCAGTGGAGGGGCTTTAGATAAAAGCCGGCCAATAGGCAAAAGGTGGAAAAAAAAAAAAAAATTAGAACCATATAAAAACAGATATCTCATATGAGAGCATTAAATCTGTTTAGTTATAGCAATAACCACTTAACAGCATAACAAGCAACACATTAAACGGTTTATGCATTAAATCAAAATCACCTGGAAATTGAGTAGCGTTATACATTTACCAAAGAACCTTGTAAAAAATCAAGTCTCAAGAATTCCTATGCACATGGGTTTCGCTGTGATATGGAGTTGTAGACTCGTCTTCTGGATTGACCTTGCCACTCGTGACCTGCCATCATTAAAATAAAAAAAAAAGTCAGTTAATTTGCTTCCTTTATATTTTGTAATAAAAAAGAAGTCAATTCATCGTAATTGTGTGAGAGTTTAGGAAACCACGAACATCCCTAAAATAGATTAGGATTCTTGATAATTTTTTTTAAAGATTGTAATGTTAGATTCGAGGAGAAATTTGATGGTTGAGAAATTTCAATAATTCTTTTTATAATCATAGTGAATAGGTTTTGAAGATGTCAAAAAGGACAATTGATTACTTTTTCTCTTGTTTATTGTGCTGAGGAAAAGAAAATAAAACTCCATTCCAACTATCAAATCAAAAGACTACCTCTATTTTTTCTTTAATTTGCTGAGCAGAAAATACAAAAAGGCGAAAAAAATCGCTTAGATGATGCAGTTGACCACACCTTTGCCAAAGAAGAAAATACAATTAGCTAACTGAACTTAAACAAACAAGAAAAGGGAAACACGAGATTAACTTGTGTTTTTCATTCTTACAGACACCCTTAAAACTAGAAGCCAAAAATAAAAGTGAAAATTATCAGGAAAACACAAAACAAATCAATGCTTATTGGCAAAAATTTAGATGGAACTTTACCTTTGTAAACCCTAAATATCTCAATAACTATGGGAATAAGAGGGCAAGAAGTGATTTAGGAGAGGATGGAAGGACGCGCGATAATAACAACAGCGATGAATTGGATGGTAGATGTAAAATCACAAGTCAGTAGAGGAGACCGGAGAAGATTGACAAAAATCTAATTGTGAATTTATAACCTAATTGAGAATCGTCAATAATAGACTTTAAAGATGTTACTAAATTTTTACTTCCTCAAAGTTTCATGCCAGAATTTCCTGCAATCGTTGCTCATCTGAGCACTATTTTATTTATAATTTTAACCAAAAGAAATGTCATTTTGAGAAATGGAATGGAATAGTCCCACGTGAGTCATAAAAATAATGAACGCTAAGGTCTAAGATTAGGAAAAAGAAAAAAAGAGGGAAATTTGACCCTCTTGCTAAAAACAAAATTAAATAGCTATCAAGTTGTAAAGAAACTAGTAATACTTCACGTGCAAATCATGTGACTATATTATATTGAACAATTTTTTTTTCTTTGGTAATATGAACCATCATCACAATTTAGTAATGATATCATATGGACTTACTAAATCATTATTCTATATTCATTTTATCCAGTATTATCACTTACATTATCTAATCATATACTATGTCAACATATTAGGTGATTTGATATAATGATCTAATCTTTTTGCCTCTTTCATTTTTTTCCATCTTCTACATGCCTTTGAATTGCTAGTTGGTAGACCTTCCCTACTCTTTCCAAAATAAATTAATTTTAAACAACAGTAACTTTTTTGTCTCTAAGATCACAACTTTCTAGTATCTATATGAATATTTTTAACGATCTTGAAATCGGAATTGGATATGTACTTGCACTTTGGCTGTAAAATGCCTGCAAGCTTTAATTTCTTCTAACTTTGCTATTCTTGATTGAAAAAAAAAATTTGAATTTCTTCTAACCATTTGTTCTCCTAGACCTCTACATTAACAGTCTAAACTATGCACTGCCATGTCAGCTGGAAAAAATTAGGCAGTCAACGCAAAAACTAAATTAACATAGGGGCAGGCATTGCTATCAATATAACTAATATTATTTAGTATATGTACACCTTTTAAAAAAAAAAAGTTTTCCATTATTACACTTTTTTTTTAAATTGTTTTCTCAGGTTAGATCTGTTTGATACCAAAATTAATCCACACATATATAGGAGGAAATATATCATACATGAATCCCCATCAGATGGATTGAGATAGGAAGCAAACCTAGCAACTATTCAGAAAACAAAAACTAACACTAACAAAAAATAAAGAGACTAATATATATATGGAAATAAAAGAAAATCAGAAAGCCAATCATAAGAGCACTTTTTTTTTTTTTTTTGGTCCTCCCTCTTAACTAGGTTAATTGGATTCTTCACTTTGCTATATACTATCAGCAGGACTCCAATATATAGTCAACCGCAGCCCCTGGCAGGAAATACATTTTTGCTTTTGGAGATGCTCGCGAATAAGTCATCAATCCGATCGTTGTCTCCAAACATTTAACTTCATCGTCTTTTCGGTTCTGTCGAACATACATTCCCTCGATTGATGGGCCATTAGCTAGCAGAAGCTGAGCAAGATGCATCTCCGGAGCAGAACCCTGGAAATCTAGCATCCTCACAATCTGAAGTCCATTCATACTTTGCTTCATGAGACCTGGTTGCTGTAAATAATCCAGGATCTGTGTGTCCTGTTTTATGCTCTCACTGGCCTGAAAGGAAGAGAACAAATGCAAAAATTATTTCCTTTAGCAAAGCAGCAGGTGCCTGATTCAGATACATAATCTTATAAAATAACCATTCTTAGCTTACAGAAATCGCCAACATTTGTAAGTTGATAGAGCTTCGAAGTAAGCATAGAATGCACGCGATCTCCTCCAAATCATAGCTAAAGTTGTACAACACGAGATCCTTCAAACAAGTCATGTCTTTTGGAAGCCGCTCAGGAATAGTATTACCTGCAGCCATATACTTTGAGGTAGATCACGAGAGATAAAAATTCATTAGCAAAACATTCCGATCTACCTTATATTCATCTAAAGGACCAAAACGTGTGTGTGTGTGTGTGTGTGTGTGTCTATTTATATTTAAATGAAGGAAATTCCAACCTTAAGAAAATATCCATTCAGAGAGAGTTCCTTAAGTTTGGGCCAGCAACTAACAAGCTTTGTCAAAGTGATTCTTTCATCCTGCCTATGATGTTCAAGTCCTTGTGACTGCACAAGGTATGCAGTACTTACGTTGGTGCAGTTCAGAAAATTGCTCAACTGAAGATGGTCGTTGTCGCCAAGACTCAGGTCTGAAAGTTGAGGAGCAGAATCCGATATTCTTAGATTATGGAGACCACGACAGTTTCTTATGCACAATAAGAGAAGATTAGATATGCTAAGGACAGACTCCTCAAGCGTGACATTTTCTAGAATCAGACCACTGAGCACGGTGGAGTATGCAAAGGTAGCAGGTGTTCTTAAAATACAGCCAGAAACGCTCAACAATACGAGACTTGAAGATGATAAAACTCGAGAAGGTATTCTGTAAGGAGTTGGATTTGGATTATCAAGTGTCAGTTTTTTCAGCGGCCCCTTCCTTGACAGAAAAAACATCCAGGAATCAACTTTGGAGTATAGTGTTGGATCTACTTCTGGAAGTTCAAGACCAAATTCCAGGATGGGTCCAATGTGTTGTAAGAGTATCTGATTGACAAGATTCACATAGGCAGATTGATATTGGCTAGGTTTTGATCTATCTGATTTTATCAGTTTCAGAATATCTTCATCAAGAACAAGCTGTGGATTTGTAGCCCAGACGTATGTCCACGCTTTTGACAATATACTTGTTCTTGCAGCATCACGGTTGGGCAAAAAATCTAAGATAGAATGTTTAATATTGATAGGAAGGCTTGAGATTGTATCCATTGCTGACTGATCCCTGGCAATTCTTTTTTTACTTTCTGAATTCATGATCAATCTGAGCGTTATAACAATTAATCAATGAAAGAACAATCTAATTAGAATAAATAAAAGTCAGGAATAACACGAAGCAAATTAATTACACAAAAAATAGCACGTCTGGGCAGATGCAAGATCAATAATGAATTTGTATGTTCATCTTGTGAGAATTCTACAAGCAAATCCACAAGGGCACATGAATATATTCAACAGAACGTACAGCATAAATGCTCGAATTACTTATCAGAAGGAGCAAGTTTGCCCTTAACCAATCGAAATTAGTAGTAGTTTCTATAGTTCCATTAGAAACCAAAGTACTCTGCTCTTAGCCCATGTATATACAAAAAAATCAAGACATAATCAAACAATTTCTCAGTGATATGCAAGAAAAAAATTACTCACAAACAGGGAAAGTAATAATAATAAAAAGCTCCCACTGTCTCAAGCATCAATAGCAGAATTCACGTACATAACAACTTAGTTAAAAATCAGAGGATAAAAAGTGCTCGTTTAGATTGTAGAAAATCAAAGTTACCTTAAAACTTAGTTGCAGAATTCCTCAGAAAATTCGAATAGTCTTGAAGCGTACCCTTAAAAAGCATCTATATATATAGGTGTTCAAGAAAAAGAAAAGGAAAGGTTAATCTTTGGGAGACTTTCCAAAGAAGTGTAATTATTCTAAAATTACAATTGTATGGAAACTAGACTAAATCATATCGTATATGAACAATTTCAGACCGGTAATTACTGTTAACAAGTCAACCGATGCAGTAAAAAGCTCCTATATTTGAAATATTGTTGATGCTCTTGGCCATGCTCGTCACAATTGCATCAATTCCATACAAAATCTTAGTTGATATTATCAGTGATCTTATCAGACATGCATAAATTTGCTAGTAAAAGCTTGATCAAAAGCAATTCAATTGTCGAACCCTAGAAATTTTTGGTCCTGACGGATTGGAGTGCATTGATAGTCTGTTTCATCACACCTACGGGTTCTTTCAAATAAACAACGACTTCCATATCTGTCTGTGTGATCTCGCTGGCCTGTCAGAGAAAGAAACAAAAAATCAGTTCCAGACCGCTAGCACATTTCTTTCAGGTAGATGTGTGATCCCAACCATAAATAACCATCCTTACCACAATCTACAGAGCAATGTTTTCAGACTCGGACCGGGTATCGAACCGGCTGAGCTCAGGAGTCAGGGGTCGATGGGTCCGACTGGGGGTCTAATCGGATGACGTCATAAATATGCCATAAATATACATATTAATAATATATAATCAAAATGGTATATAAAAAAATTTCCTTAAAAAATAGTATATAAAAATTCCCTTAAATTGGTAGTTTTCAACTTTATATATATAAATTTTTCTTAAATTGGTGATTTATGACTCTATATATAAATTTGAGAATTTTATATTTAATAAATAAATTGACTTAAAGAATATTATATATATATATATATATATAGGTAGAAATGTAACTTAAAATATGTATTGGATTAATTTTACACTTTATTAAAACAATGAGAGGTTAAAGCATATTTACTAAAACTTAAAAAGTGGATTTGAAAGGATATAATGAGTTAAAGGTAAAAAACAAAAAAACAAAAAAACAAAAAAAAAATCTGGTCAAATAGTCAAACCCGATCAATCGGTTCACCCGATCAAATCCGGATTTTGACCGTCTTTGAATCGGTTTTTGAACTTTCCGGTTTTGAAGGATGACTCAGACCGGATGCCTGGCCGGTTCAACCGGTCGGACAGGCCGATCCGGTCCGAGTTAAAAACACTGCTACGGAGTAAGCAAAGAATGCAAGCAACTCTTTCCAGATTGCAGCTAAAACAATATAGTATAACCTGTGGGAAAGCAGTTCATATCAACTGGAAGCCTCTCAGGAACGATAGTATTACCTGCAAGTAATGCCTTTGAAGCAAACTAGCCACAAGAGATGAAAACCATCGATACCATTTCGTCCAACCATCCATCTATCAGGACCAAAAAGAAATACACAAGTATGTAAGGGTGCATTTGATAAAACTAAAAACTGAAAACTGAAGTCTGAAATTTGAAATCTGAAATCTGAATTCATTAAGTGATTGAATTGTTAAGTATTAGATCTAATACATTTAAATGTATATCACATTCAGTGATAAGTGAAACTTATCACTTTTGAGAGCAAGTTTTGCCTAAAAGATTCAGTGCCACTTAATTAATTCAGGTGTTCTATTTTTTGTTATCAAACGAGTCTAAACGGTTAAAATATGAACCCATTAAATTTAAGTGCTGAATTGGGTTATCAAACGGGGCCTAAATCTCCAGTCGCCTTAACCAAACATCCCTCTAGCTAAAACCACTTAAGTCTGGGCCAGCAGCTACGGAGCTTTGTTACACTAATCTTCTCGTTGTGATGGTCAAGCCATTGATAGATAAATAGCATAATAGACCTCCTTTCCCATGCCCTTTTCACTCTCTGTCCTAATTTTTTATGATATTATCATTCCTTCTTCACAGGCATCATCATATTTTAATTTTTTTTGGTGTCCTTAAGTTCAGATAATTATTATTACAGTATAAAAATAAAATACAACCGTCTAAAAAAATAAGAGTAAATTTTTTTTATGCACTATTAATGTATAACGTGTAATATTAGATGTATACCATGCAATTTAATCTCAAATTTGAAATTTAGTTTTTGCACAAGTGGCATACATATGTAACCTTTAGTGTAAAAATTCTGTATACTGATAGCGTATAAAAACTTAATTTAAAAAATAATATACAATAGAAAAAGCAAAAAGTACAGCAAAAAATTCATAAAAATCTCTTTTTTATGTATTTTGATTTTTGAGTTTGTTGAATTTTGTTATTACTCTGTTGATAGTGATTGGAACTTAAGGAATAGAAGAAGAATTAAAATATGATGTTTATGAAGGAAAGGTGATAATATCATAAAATATGAGACAGAAAATTGAACAATAAGGGGGACAAAAGATCTGTTCCGCTCTTCTTTTCCACACCCACATAGCTGAAAAAAAGATTTGAGGTGAATACCAAATCCTAAGTCAAGGAGCAGGACATGTCCAGCCGTTTATTTGCTTTGAACTCCAAACATTCTACCCTATAATTCTATGAACCAGATACAGGCAGGAAGCCTCGATGAAGAGGGGAAAAGTATGCTAGCATGGACGACAAAATAAGGTCGAAGATACAAACTGCTTGGTACAGTAAAAATATTATTCATAGTCAACCGACACGGTTGGAAGTTCCTACAGTAGAAATATTGTTTGAGCATTTGGGTATGATCTTATGCTAAGCATCAGCGTTTGGAAAGTAGATTTTTTGGGATAATTTGTTGAAAAAAATACTATAGCACCTTTTTGATATGATATATGTGTTGTAGATATTGTATTTCAAAAGACTTTGTCCCACATTGGAAAACCAAGGAGTTTTTTAAACACTTTATATTGTCTAACTCTCCATTGGGCTTGTAATGAGTTGAGAGTTAGCATGGGCTCGTGCGCATGAGGGGAAGTTGAATTGGGCTA
Source organism: Gardenia jasminoides (assembly GCA_013103745.1). Classification (NCBI taxonomy): domain Eukaryota; kingdom Viridiplantae; phylum Streptophyta; class Magnoliopsida; order Gentianales; family Rubiaceae; genus Gardenia; species Gardenia jasminoides. Next base: position 39,247,233 of record CM023105.1, read on the forward strand.
ATTCAGTTCAAACGGTCAGATTTCCCCCCCCCTGAAACGTTTTAACATTTTCATAAACGCTTTGACTGAAAACGGTAGGAAAATAATATCTGCAGATACGTTTCCTGTATGTTTATGGTATTAAATCTAACAAATTAATTTCCTAACGTTTTAGGAATGTTTATGGTATTAAATTTGACAGATTAATTTCCTAACGTTTCCTTCCTAAAATCATGCCATGATTTTATGGCATTGAGATCTGACAGATTGATTTTGTTTTTGTCAATCATCATAAAAGTTTTGACTGAAACGTTTTAACATTTTCATAAACGCTTTGACTGAAAACGGTAGGAAAATAATATCTGCAGATACGTTTCCTGTATGTTTATGGTATTAAATCTAACAAATTAATTTCCTAACGTTTTAGGAATGTTTATGGTATTAAATTTGACAGATTAATTTCCTAACGTTTCCTTCCTAAAATCATGCCATGATTTTATGGCATTGAGATCTGACAGATTAATTTCCAAACGTTTCCTTCCTAAAATCATGCCATGATTTTATTGCATTGAATTTTTACCTTTTATGTTACAGAAACGTTCTCTGCAGCATTTAATGGACCAACGGATCTTTTGTTAAACTTTTCCTATAAATACATGCCTTCCTTCTCAGTAGTGTCACACCTTCCAATCTGATCTCTCTTTCTCTCCTACTTTCTCTCTTCACTTTCCTTCTTTTCTCGATTCTCTGCTGGATATACTGAAGAATTTGCTGGTAGTTCCCTTCTTGATAACAAGAAGAAGGCTTGTTTAATCTTGGGGAAACATTTTCAATATCCGGAAATAGTTTATTAGGACAGTGCTACCTACCACGACTCAAGCGTGTCCTACTTTCCATTTATTTCTGTTATACTTGTTAACATTGCTCGACCCTATCTTCCAACAATATGTGAGATAAAAAGGTGAATGAAATTTGTGTTGATAATGCAAACAAAATTTTTTAGTCAAATTAGAGTAATCCAAACGAATGAGTAACACCTGGAAAATTTTCACCATGACAGTGTGAAGTCCCATCCATACTTTTTTTCAACTTTCATCACGCGTGGTTCTTTCAAATATTCACCAACTTTCTTACCTGTCTGTGTTATCTTATCGGCCTGTGAGAGAAAGAAAAGAAAAATCAGTTCCTCTAGGACCTTCCTTTTAGGTAGATAGTCCCAAGCATAAATAACCATCGTTACACTTTGTCTCCAATGCAAGCAAGTTGATAGAAATACGGAGTGAGCAAAGAATGCAAGGAACTCCTTCACGATTACACAGGAATGGCAATTGTGTCAGGCCCCGCGAGGGCTCAGGGGGCGGGGTTTGGGGCAGGTGGTGGGGCCGGGGTGGGGGATGGGGCGTTAAATAATTTAAATATATATACACACACACCCACTTATACATATATATATATATATATATAACTTAATTATTTATAAAGTTATTATTAGTATTATATAATGTATATTATTATATATAATATAATTAATATATCAACTATACTAATAATTATACATATATATTAATAGAAATTATTGACTAGTTATATTAAGTTTACTAATACATTTATACTAAATTCTTAATTACACTTGACATAATAACACTTTTATTCTTTTACATTTAACATTTCAATTGTGAAATTATAGTGCATAATGATATGGTGATGTGTTAGTATTTTAAATATTTGATTTTTGGCTAAAATTTAGCTAAAATACATTTATAGGATAAATTTTTAGTAGCTCCCAGGGGCCACGGGCTAGGGCGGTGTTGGGGGTGGCACGGGGATGGGGGGGAGATGTAGGCAGCAAGGCGGGGGCAGTCCCCAGCGCCACCCAACCCCCCCTCCCCGTTATCATTCCTAAGATTATACCTAAAATGACACAATACAACATTTTTCAAACAGCTCATTTCAACTGGAATCTTCTCAGGAACAGTACTGCCGGCAGGTAATGACATTGGAGCAAACTGCAAGGGTTAAATAACCATGTACAAAGACAACAGAAAATAGATCTTTTGGGTAAAATTGCTAATACCCCTCCTATAGTTTCATTTATTGCCACATAAGGTGGAAATTTAATGAAAAACAGTCTATGTGATGTCATTAGTTGAAATACCAACAATGCCTTTACTTAAGTGTAAAATCAAATGACAGCTTAGTCACTCTGTATAAAACTATGGGAGATTATGTGGAAAAATGTAAAAATGATAGGGGTAAAGTGGATACTTATGTAAACTATAAGAAGTTAAATGGATAATATGATTTCATCACACACACAATTTTTTATAGTTTTGTGTAATACCAAATAATTTTGAATAATACCAGATGACGCACAAAGGTTTTAAAATAACCAAATAATTCCCTTGTGGTTTTATATAAAGTGCATAATTGACTGAGTACATAATCAGTTATGGCAACTAGACTATAAACATTCTAATGGATATTATGATTTCATCACACAAAAAAATTTTTGAATGTGTATAGTCTAGTCACCATAACAAATTATGTTTTCAGTTCATTCTGCGCTTTATATAAAACCACAAGTGAATTATATAGTTATTTTAAAACCTTAGAGGGTCATCTGGTATTATACAAAACTACAAGGGGATTATGTGTAATTTATCCATAATAACTATATAGATCTCCGGTCACCTTAACCAAACCTCCATGCAGATGAAGCCGCTAAGGTTTAGGCCAGCAGCTAAGTAGCATCGTCACATTAATCCTGTCTTCCTGTTTCCCATATCCAAGTACTCCTTGTAATGATGCAAAATGTGCATATTCTAGGCGGGTGGAATTCATATAATAGCCCAAGGTGATGGCATCGTTGCCAACAAGATTCAGTTCTATAAGTTTTGGAGCAGATATTTCCAACTGACTGACACCATTGCAACTTTTTGTGTCCAAAAATACAAGTTTAGGGGTGCTGATGAGGACAGAAGAGTTGAATGTGATCTGTTTTAAAGTTCAATCATCATCCTGAAGCCTTCAAAGGCAGGGGGTGTTATGAAAATACACCTTGAGAGGCTCAATGTAGCAAACTTTGGACAAGAGAAAACATAAGAAGGTTTATATTAAGATGGTGCTTTTGGAATATCAAGCCCTTCTTATGTAGGAAGAGCATCCCCCTATATATATCAATGTCAGAATGCTGCACGGCATAAATCCCCGGAAGTTGGAGAATAAATTTCAGGAGGGGTCGATGGTGTTGTAAGGGTATGCAACTTCTATATTCACATACACTTAGAATTAAAGATAGTTCATCGTAGAGTATTGGTTTTGGTATTGGTGGATTGAACTGCTTAGTCGTTTTATCGCCGACTGAGAATTGCTGGTCAAGCACAAGCTGTGGCTGCATGCTCAGAATCAGAGCAGATGTACCTTCACTTTCTCGCTAATATGCTTGTCCTTGCTGCAACTCAGATGGGCATGGACGCTACTGCACCACCTTCCACCGGATTTCTTTTACCACTTTTCATAGCCATGATTGTGACGAAAGAACCAACAAGAGAACAAGCCAGCAAGAAGAGATCAAAGTTCGGAGGGAAAACGGAAAAAATTTTAGAGTGCGTTTTGCATTATTGAGAATTTCTTCTATACTTTCCCCAAACAGTACGCACATCTTCCAAGCAATTTTCTCATCTCACATAATCACGTCACACCAAAAAGGAAAAATGGACTACAGTAAATAACACAACAAAATTTCACTTACATTTACTTTTTCCTTAGAAACTCATGTACTTGTTGCAGATTAATACACTACAACATAAATTGAGGTTAAAACTTCTTTCTTGCATTAATCTGGTAAATTGGTTAAGAGTAGTGCACTGAGACAAAGAATCCCGCAAAGCTACAAAATTTGCAGTAATACACCCTCCCCTTCTGTAATGCACTCAACAGAGCATCTCAAGCTACAGATAGCATGATTTATGACTAACCTTCTTTCCAAATGAGAAGGGTACTATTGCAAAACTCTGTGGGCTGACTGGACCTTGTAAACCAAAAAGATTTTAAAAAGGAAAAACCGTAGCTCAAGCACTATAGATGTTAAAGATCTACATGAGCCAGTGTCGGGGAAGGGATCAATTTCGGGGTGCATAGCCCTTAAAGAACAAGATTCCCAAGCCACCTAATGCAAAAGTTAAAATGAGAGAAACTCCAACAGAATCAACATAAGCCGTCTCACTGCTCTTGTTTATTCTGACTGGATGGGCTCTTTCTCCCAAGTTCTCACGAATAACATTGCTAAGATTGTCCAATTGATGCATAATTTGGCGCTGGCCCCTGGCTATATTGGATATCTGGCAGACAGTATGATGACACAGAGAAGGTTAATCATGGTTATGCTGGTCTAGAATGCAAGTAAAACAAATACGACATCTAGTAAAGATGATATCACAAAGACATACATCTTCTAACAAGCAGGAACAGTCAAGGACAAAGTTTAAAGAATATTAACATTTAAAAGGACTATGACCATGGATTGCTCTAATAGTGTCTTTTAAATAGGTGAGTCTTTTGCCAAGGAACATATATATTCCGCAAATCTGGCCCACAACAGCAACGCATGGAAAATCTGAAGCATATAAAGGACTATGGCCCACAACATTAACTCAAAATAAAGTTAAAATGCCAAAGAAATAAAGATGCATATAATCCTCACATTTATAAGCATAACTAAAATCCAAAAACCAAAGTCATATTAATTTGATGACAGCACACACAAACTAATACAACAGTATTTACTATTGCTCATACTTACTGCCGTTAAACACTTATCTTCCTATAAGTCAGTTCTTTGAAGCAGCATATATTTTCTAACCCAAACATCCTCTATGCTGCTGTCTTTGAGTGGTTAGTTATCTACTAAAATGGCAAATCACGTGCTAAAAATTTGATAAAACAAGATAATATACCTCTTCCATCAATGGTGTATCCTTCCCTAAAAGGGAGGAAGATGAGGAACTGGGCATTATACCTCCAGTTAACGAGCCATTCCCCAATCCAGAAATAAAGTGAGAAGTTGGTGCAGAGCCGTTGCAGGCTTCAGCTTGCGAAACCAAATGGGAAGGTGGAGATGATCGTCTGCTGGTTAACTTGGAATTAAATTCTTCAACCTGAGATGTGAAATCATCCATCCGAGCATTTAAAGTAGAAATTTGTTCTGATAGCTGTATGATGGCCCCCTATTTTAATGCCAGCAGGGAAAAAAAACAAAATCAAAAACAAAAACAAAAATTATAAGACAAACAAAAATCACAAAGCTCAGTGGATTGTGCTGCTAAACACAAGGAATTAACTAGCGAAATTGACTCTGGAAATACGCATGAGCTTACCTGGTTAGGTAATGATGCCACTGAATCTGTTGTCCTGTCATCAAATCTATGGTTATGGGAGGAAAATCCATTGACCTTAGAAAAACTTTTGTCCCTATGCGTAGAATATGAATGTGACATACCCCTGGAAAAACAAATAACAAAAGAACATGGTATGAACATTGCAACAGTTATATATTGACATGAAATACAGGTAGAGAGAGAGAGAGAGGATGGGAGGCGGAGGGGGGATATCAAAAGCACATTAAAACATGCTCGCCAGAAAATGGAGATACAGACAAATTAATTCTCCATTGAATGTTCGGGCACCTTGTGTGTAGGAAGCAACAATAATAAAATCCAGACAGAATCTGTATACCAATATGCATTTGAGTTTAAGTTTATATGTTGTGAACTAGCAACTCGTTAGCAAAAGAGAGTTGTGGACTTTAAGAACAATGAACATCAAGAATCTTTAACATTTCCCAGCATAACAATGCTAATGTAAAGATGTAATCCTTCTATCAATGCATACATCCGTCTTCAGACACCACAACTAGAAACACCCTACAGCCATAGGTAATTGTGGTCAATCATGAGTAATTTTTAATCATGCAATTGGTATCAGAAGAAAAATCAAAGGGGAAAAAAATCTAAATGGAAACACTAGCAAACCTGGAGAATAAAGTCGGTAGTCATCATTTTCTTTATATAGAATAACAGAGAACAATATACACATATGAAAGATAAAATCTGAAGGTTATGCTTCTGAAGTATTCAAATGATTGCAAGATGATTATCAGAGTATCAACCTCTTAAGATTTTTATTCCTTTGTGCTACCCTTTCTGCTACCACTCGAGAAAGTGCTTCTTTAGGGCTGGAGACAATATCCTCATCTATGCTAAGCTTTGTCTTCAAATCATCTGGCAGAGCCTGCAAGGTACTAGAAATTAGGGCCACAAGAAGCAGAAGACACCGATGAAAAGTGGTAGAACATATCATACCATTACTTCATTCACAAGCTTTTCCAGTTGAATTTGTTCGATATAGGTGCGTGGGGTATATGAACCTTCCAGTCCCAGCTGCTCTGCAACACTTTTTACAACAGCCCGATCTCTTCCTTGCACCTTTTATGGAGGAAAAGAGAACATAAAATAGCCATGGTTTCAGAGGTACTTCCAGTCTAACAAATCCATCTTAAACAAGAAGCTTAAGCTTAATAAGAGAGGCGACACAGCAAGATGTCAATACAAGTCATTTAGAACATTGATGCAACTGATAAAGTTCTTAAGAACAATAGCACATGTATGTACCGGCAGAAGTATGAGAATTGAAAAGAACAATCATTTAAGAAGCATTACTTAAATTGCTGCCTGACCATGCCAGTTATCATAGATATTATTATATTTCTTGTTTATTCCAAACATCTGAATTTCTTGTAGATAAATTAAAATTGATGTGACACAATCAAGGAAAATATGTGAAGAGATGCCACTATGAACAGGCTTTCAGCTCTCACCTCACACAGAAGATTGCACTGCCTATGATTAATCTCCCTGCTAGATGACTAAGTAATTTTCAAGACTTCACATTCAAGTAAGCATAAAGTAAAAATCTTGTCCAATTATCGGTCACTCGAAAATAAGACTGGAGCAAGACTCACATCTGCAGAGGGAAGGGGAAATATATTTGGTGGCCCTTTTCTTGGGGTCAAGGGTCAGGTGAACTATTTGACATTACAAGCATGTGGCGTGAATTCTAGTAACTATGTAAATTAAAGGATCCAGAGCAAGCACATCCTGCTAATTTCACAAGTTACTAGAATACAAAAGGAAAGTAAAAAGAGATTCTTGACTTAGTAGCATGCAATTGAGTATGAGTCAAAAATCTGCCTGATATCAAATATTATTGAGAAACAAGATGTAGAGGAACAATACCTGAACATATTGACGGTTGAGCTGCTCCAGCCAATCAATTTTCACACAGACCTTCTCATCAGAGAATACATGACTGCTTCTCTTAAGTATAGCTGCTATCGTGTATCCCAGAGCCATCAAACCACCAAGAAGCCGCACGCTAACTTCAAAAGTTATTCTTGGTGATATTACAAATGGAGGATCTGTGACCCACTCCTATGATTTCAGTATCATAATAGAACTCGTCAATACACTCACAACATTGTTTACATCTATTGACGGCTCCCCACATAAAAAAACAATGCTTCAAACTTAATGTATGAACAGCCAACAAATGAGAGATAACTAAATTATCTGCCCTTGACTCAAAATTTCTTATCAAGCTGCAACTTTCAATGTCTATGGCAGAGTGCAACAAACCAAAAAAGCTGTCATCATACCATGAAAAATAAAACTACAACTGGTTCAACTCAGTACTTACAAAAGCACTATAGTATACATATCCTAAATAGCTCGTCCATTTCAGGACAGCAACCATTAAGAACCTGAGTGTACGAGAAGCAACAGAAGCATATCTCTGTCAAAACTAGCTAAGCCAATATCTCTTCCCATAATTGTACTTACAAATAGCTTTATATATCCAAACCTCCGTGCAGCATTTAATAAAGCATAATTTCATACTTGACCAGCAAGGTGAAGACCAAGCAATTTGAATTTTGGACCACATTACTTTGCATCATTCATAAGAAAGCAAGTAAAACAGGAACAAACCTCAAACATAAGATTGTACTTCCCATCTTTATTTCGCATCCTTAGGTACGACTGGCATGTCTCTGGATCCTCGCCAGGTGGAAGAAGATATATATCATAAGTCTGCTCCTTCGTTTCTGCATGCTCTTCAGAAAGGACAGACTTGATTTGATCCGCTGTCAAACACCTTGATGACTAAAAAAACACAGATAGAGCATTTACGCAATCAAAGACTTATATTGATAAACTACAGAAGAACTCATGAATAGAAGAATCCCTATCTTCCAACAATTTATTGGCTTCTATTTCTTTTCCTTTTAGGAGCAATAAAGGTTGGAAGAAGGAGACTAGGAAGAAAAGAAAAGAAGTACAAGTATATTACCTTAAGAATATAAGTAGGACACTGGAATCCAGTGAAAGGATTGAACTTGTTAATGATTTTAATATGTGCAGTCTGGAGATCAGGCTCAATAAAAGCTTTATACATCGGATACACCTGTTTGAAATGTTACATATAAGAGTTTCTAGCAAGCAAACCCAATTTATTTCATTTGTGCACTCATCTGAGAAGGACAACAAACCGTCTCAGATATTTGGTGGATTATTTCTTCAGGCTCTTGTCCTGCTCGTTGAATGTCCCGTAATACCCGTTTTACAAGGTCAAAATGAACTCCCCCAGTGACAGATACTCGAAGATCCAATAAAGGCCGCAATTTCTCACTTAAAGCATAGATGCCCTCAATTATCACAATGCGAGAGCTTGGAACTTCAAGTGTCCTGCCACAAGCATGTTGCTTAATCAGATCCATGATATCAAGTGCTCATACAGCAAATATCAAGCAAATATGCAGAAACTTAGTATAGCTTATCATAAAAACATGGAATATCATCTCTTGCAGGAAAGAACAAACATAGAACAGCTTGTTTTACAATCAAACTGTTGGCCGTGTTTCTCAATCAAGACAAGTTGAAGTGAACACCAACTCATAGAAGAAGAAAATACAGAAAACACGTTGACCAGATAGAGCCAATTCGAGATTATCCTTCTAGGCATCCAGCAATTAAACTGGCGCTTAATGTTAGCGTAGTAATCCATATTACTTAACATGCATAAACAGAAGTTGTTTGAGCGTTCAAAAGCAAGGAACTAAACCTGTATCCAATGCGGGAGCTGGATTTGAAATCATAAATCGGAACCTCCGCCTGCCTCCCCGCTTTAAGATCTTGGATATTCTTTAACAATGTCTCATAGTCAGTCAAGCGTGGATCTGTTTGAAGAGTATGAATTTGCTGTCATGCATCTCAATCAAGTAAGATTTACTCATAAAACATAAAAATATATAAGGTTCAATTCAAGTTTATTGAAATTAAGTAAGGTGATGGGGCATTTTCACTATGTATCAAGACTTGGCCTATGAGCCACAATGATATAACACCGCCTATTAATAATGAACTTACAAAAATAGATTATCACAATTATTGGTGCAATAAATGAATCGCCCTTAAATCGAGTAAGGGTTTCTTAAGTTGAGAAACTAGGTCGATGACAATCTAGAATGAGGTCCTCCGAAAAAGTGCAAAGAGTGTGGGTATACATCGTTATTGCAAACTCAAGTAAGACAAAATCTCAATGTGAAGTCGTCAAATTCAAGTCAAAAGACTCTGAATAAAGTAGAACAAGTAATTGAAGAACAGGTCTCACCATCAAAGTTACCATCAACAATTCGGCTGGAATCATTATAATTGTCCATTGAGATGACAGCGACACTTGGCATAAAATTGAGTATTTTCTCAGTAAATACAGTCTTTCCAGCTCCAGAAGGACCAGCGACGCCTACTAATAATAGTCCATCATTCTTTTGTGCCAGCAACTGAAATGCCCGGATTACAGCAAAAAAGCCCTTCTCAAATGATAAAGGATCTGAGATAGGGACAATTTCATAGCGATCAGAATCCCTTCTCCTTGCTAACTGAACTTGGTCTTTCAGGAGGCCAGGTTTTCGGTGAGTTGATTCAGATCTAGGAGCATCTTGAGCCATTTTTATATTGAATGGTTTTCCTCTGAAAAAGAGAAACAATTGACGCCATCAGAAAATTGAATAATTGAAAAAATAAAACAAGGCTAGTCCAGAAAAACAACCTTCTAAACTCATAATATCTTGTCAACGTTCAGTATATAGACTAAATGAGTTAAATTGCCCTTGCTGCCTTAAACTAACCCATAGAAGTGATAAATTTCCTTTACTTGCTTCTCAACTATCAAAATTAGAACTTAGATTGAGATGCAACAGAGTTCAATGAGAACAAACAAAATGCCAGCTACCTTCATTTTTCACTCAAGTTCCAACACTATATGCTGTAATAGACATCAAAATGACAACCAGTGTCAAAACATTCAGTTGGAATGTCTAAGAACTAGGTTATATGCAGTATAGTTGCAATAAAGTAATCCAATGATTCTTTTTCTCTGGGCACTGATTATTGAACCCTCCATCAGACTATGCACAGTCTCTCACCAAGTGGGATAAAATCTTGTCTAAAGTCAGAACTGTGCAAGTATTTCTTCCTGAAAATTTTTGTAATCAAAGAATCAACAGCCTGAAACCTAGCAAACCCAATCATCAATAGGTAAACAAGTTAGATTACTTAGATTTATAGGTGTTCAATGAATTTTATTGGTAACTTTACCTACTATTTAAACAACAGATGTGAATTTCATCGCCCTCTCCATAAAAGATAAGGCAAATCCCAGAACAATATATTTTAGATATGGACACAGCAAACAAATACTAACAAGAGCACCACTATGAACTCCACTTGCAGACCTAATGATCCAGCCATCCAATAACTTAGCACTCAAAATTAAGGCAAAAAAAAATATCAAACTTAGACAAATATGACTAAAAATTACACCCTCAGCTATCAGAACAAGGAATTCCCCAGCTTCTAATTTAAGGCTAAAAGCTAATTCCAACGTAATCCTAATCAGGTGATCTTGTATCAATATTAAATCACTAGCTATATGCTACAATTAGATGAACAAAACTCAATTAGAACTAACATGCTATGACTTCTACTGAGCAGTGCAACTTCTTTAAGAAAATGAACTGGACACTGAAACAGAGAATGTACTTTGTCCCTGTTATAATAAAGATCAAGATCACATTGTTTACACAGCAAAACAAGGAATTCAACCGGAACAGTATTACCTGGACAGCAATCACAACGGAACCACACAAAAGATCACCCCAGATAAGCACCAGAACAAATAGAAGCAACAATCCCAGATGAAAAAAGGCAGCAAAAGTGCAATTGAACACGAAAAAACGTGACACAAGGGAGCAAAAAACACGCACTTGATATTTGTACGGATCTAAGGAGGCAATGCTAACAAACAAAAGTGACCGACTTCGAGCAGAAAACATCAAAAAACAATCAAGAATAACCCCAAAAAAAAAAAAAGACCCCAGATATTGAAATTAAAGGCCATGTTAAAAATGGTAAAAAGCCCCCAAGATATTTTGGACCAAAACATCAAAAAATGACGTCAATGCCGAGAAAAAGTTCACGTTTTCTAGATACTGACCAGTGCTCTCTATGAAGCCACAGTGGGGTTCTGCAAGAAGAGCGTAGAAGTCGTCTTCTTCATTTACTTTTTTTTTTTTTTTTGGTTATGGGCCTGTGTGAGTCTGTGTGTTGTTGTGTGTATTTATAGGTGTCACTTGCGAAAATTTTTATTATTTCTTGTTCTTATTTTTTATTAATTCCCGTTTTCTTGACTCCTGTGAAATAATTTTAAAGTGGAAAGGAATGTGATTTTCCCGGATATTTTGGGAACTGGGAATTGTGCAGAATTTGCCACGACTTTGCTTCATAAACACCTTTCTTTCTTGTAGGTGTTTGTTGGGATGAGATTGAAGAATAATTAATTATTGGTATTAATTTATATTTGTATTTTGGATAAATTTTACCTTTTTGTAAAAGTTTTGTTTTTTGAAAAATTTTGGTTCTTTTCTTTCTGGTCTTCTTCAGGGGGAAGTGAGTTGTTAGATCTTTTCCCTTTCTGTTTTTATTTTTAGGTTTTGGCCAAAAAGTACTGCAGCACTCGTTAAGATGGATCGAAGTGAATTTTTTTAAAGTAAGAGTGAAACTAATTCGAGAAAGTATCTAAACATAGAGGAGCACTAAATGGGAGAATATATGGGTTCAAGTAATACGTATGTTAGATACACTTTGGGTGTTTTAACCCTAAAGACATTTTTTAGAAAAAATATTTTTTGATACATGATTTATGTTGTTAGCAAGTATGACAAGATTATGATTGAAGTGATACATATTCGATCGGTGCACTATAATCTCACGATGGTTGATATTAATTTTGAAACATCTAATAATCTAATTATTGTTTGAGAACAAACAATAGTTTGTGTCTAATGATAAGTTAAGGTTGATAACAGTTCTATGCAATTTTGATATACTAATGATGGTTTGAGTGAAATAGTTATCATGATTTAATGATGTTTGGAGAAACAACAGTTGGATTGTAGTTATGCATCTTAATTTTATTAGTAGACTTTTGTTCGTTTCATAACCTTTTTCTTCTTGTCCATTTTGTATCATTCCAAAAGGAAATAAAAAATGTTTGTGTTGGGAAAATGGATAACTGCCTTAACCTATATATGTGAAAACAAATTCCGGTTTGTCTTGTGTTTTTTACTATTTTAGACAGATATGAAATTCTGATGACAGCTTAAGAACAATAATGTTGAAAATAAATACTACAATCTAAGATAGATTGAGAAAACATTTTGTTCAAAAACAAGATTTTAAGATGATTTAAGAACAATAAATGTGTTCTTAAATTCGCTTGAGTTCAATAGTTTTGTGTAAACAATACAATCTAAGGGGCTGCTTGAGTGTAAGTTGCATGCAATAAATAGCCACTGTTTATCATTACAATTTTTTTTGGGTTTATTTTTCACTCTATCACATTTATTTTAAATAGGATTCTAGCAATCTCATTTAAGAAAGAATAGAATACCTAAACTATATACAATGTGGATATTCTATGTTTGTTTATTTCATGTAAGACATGAGACTTTTAAGAGGAACTAGTAATGCATCACGCGTTTTGCACATGATTATGTTAATCTCAAATATGACAATTTTCAGACACTAAAAAATATTTGTAAATATTTTATTATCAGTTTTGGAATAGAATAATTCTTATATTTTTCAGTTACTTTAATCAATTTTTACAAAAACATTTTTTAATTTAGAACTCTCACATGGAAATTTTTTTTAGACCTCTATAGATAAATCGTGGCCCATAATGTGACATTCTCTGTGAGAAATATACATGCACATGTCGAGTTGGAAGTAATAAACAAAATTGACAAATATTAGTAAATAAAATCTTAAATATTAAAAATAATTTTTAGATGGTATATGGACGTTGATGATCCACCACATTTAATTATTTTTTGCCAGCTGTTTATTTTTTTCTTTTTTAGCTATTGGAGCCTTTTCTTTTTAATTAATTTTTTTAACTATCATTTTGTTTGTTTGAATACGTATACATTTTATTTAATCGACCGTTTCTTTATTCTCAATGGGAAAAAAAAAGACAATGAACTTAGAATTGGTTAGTTGTTTACAAGCGAAGTGTATGAACAGTTTTGTTGTTTGCTTGGATATGGTTAAGTCGTACCATAATCTCAATTAAAGCTAAATTATTTTTACTTTTCTTTTTCTTCTAATGAATTTAAATGACTTTAATTGAGATGCAATGTTCATTGAACTTGGACTATTTGCTGTTTATTTAAATACTATTACAATTAGTAAAAGCTGTAAAAGGATTTTGTCTTTTATTTTTTTCCTTTTCATATTCATACAAAGTACATAGCTATGCAAATGGCACATGATCTTCTTATAAGGATTTTCCAATCAATAAAGGATTTTTTTTTCTGACATGTTTTCAAATTGTCCTAAGAGCATGTACATGTAACATTGATATTTGACACTCTTAAAAATTGTGCCTATTTAGTATTTTGCCATTGTTTTGAGCAAAAAAGTTTAAGTAGAAGAATAATTGTAGATGGAGTGCAAAAGTTGATAAATAGTTTTAAGTGAAAGAAATTTTCATCTTAATTACAAATTATTGAATCAATTGTTAATTTTAAGTTTTCATTTTAATTGCTAACATCATTGGATCAATTGATAACATTCCATTCATTTAATTAGTATCACAACTGAAATAGAATAACCCTAAGTATTCAACAAAAAGGTATTTTGGACACAGTAAAGACTAAAACAATACTTGGTTATGCGTCACTTATCTAGACCATTCATAATTTTATAGGGAGTGTGTGTGTATGTGTGTGTGCCTATACATCTACACGCGCGCGCGTGTATACATGTATATATATATATATATAAACAAATACAAATACAAATACATTTAACCCGTGCAAAAAAGGTTTTAAGTTCTATACTGTAAATATATTTGGATAATAGATTATTTGGGATAATTGTGTGAAAAAAATACTGTAATACTTTTTTTGATATGATATATGTGAAATAAAAAAAAAAGTTGAAAATTGTAGTACTAATGTTCTCAAGAGTTTATTAGACGTACATATCTACCCAAACTGTTGTTCTGAAGTCATATTTCTGGTTTATGATAAGTATTACACCTAGAATTCCTAGAAGGACATGACAGTGCTATTGGAGATAGAGTCATGTTCCAAAAAGTAGTTGGGTTCCGTAGACGAAATATGGCGCACCCATTTCAAACAACTAAAGTTGGTTCCCGGTTCAATAGAACATCAGGCACATTAGCAAGACCTCCAGCCTTGAGACAGTTCAAGTACAGGTATGGGACATAGGCAACAAAAGCTAACTATTTCTTTCTTGTTAAGATGCAGTTCAAGTGTTAAACTTCTAGAAAAATAAAGTCAATTAGAAAAAGCATATAAATGCAAGAAAAAATAATGCTTGTTAATGTGTGAATTCACGTAATAACGACGAATTCCTATAAAATACCCATTAAAAAAAACAAAAACTTTCTTCTTACACCTTTACACAATTTTCTTTACGAGATCAAACTCATTACCGACATAAACACATAAATCACAAGTTTCTCACATAGATGGGGTGACAATGGAAATCATGGTCAAGCAAGAATCTGTTCTCATGTCTTTTTCTGGTCGAACATTAGATTCGTTGGAAAAGGTTATCCTCAATTACCAAAATGACAAGCTATTGACCCATGCAGATTTATTTGCTTATTCTTGCATTCAAGATATCGTTTTCATTTGCATGTTCCTGGTAAATTCCATAGCTCTTAAAGTAAGAGTAAAAGGCCATATCAATGTTCTTTATGCCTTAATTAGAGTAATAAAATAATAGGCATAGATACGTTTATATGATGCATGCACCTTCTACAATTACAGTTTCTTGCCAAAAGAGCCAATGAAGTTAGTTGCTTGGTTGACGAATTACCTTATAAAGTATACACAAGCAATAACATCTAGATATCATATTCTTGGACATAGTTAAGTGATTGGACTTGAAAGATTTTATTGAAACACCTTTGTCTTTCGACCCCTTCTCAAGAGTTCGTCAAATTTCATAGGTCACTACCTGCAAATACTGCTATTGGCCACGTATGGTTCTTATTTGACAAGAATATGGCCATTATTGGTGGCTTGGAAAAGTCCCAATCATGACTGATTCGATCAATAACAAAATAGAATATGTGAAATGTCAAAGGCCATTCACTTTTTTATCATGAAGCAATTTGGATATGTTAGTTAATGGCAATTGTTGTAGAGTAAAGCTGTACATGGAGTCTTAGAGTTTCCGACACAATGATGAAGTCATTTTCTTGAATTCCATTATCGTATGATCACCACCTCAAAATTCTTTTGGTGATTGTAACTTGCTCTTTTGGCCTATAGTTGAGGACTATCCTAATTGAGGTGCGAAGAATGAGATTATGAACTATCCCAAGTTCAACTGTTCAAGTTCCATTAGAACAAGTAAAACTAAGATCTAGCTATATTTTGGTCACTTTGCCTAAAATTCGTACCAATCGTCCAAGAAATGAATAAGATCTTTTCCTACCGTAATTCAAAGTCAAAAATTTGATAGTTTCCTAGATTAAGAAAGACGTGAAAGAAAGTGGATGCGGGTGGGAATCGATAATCTGTTGCGTGGATTGTAGCTCTAATTAGAAATTCTGCTTTCTCAATTATTGAAAGGGTACAAAGTCAAGTTTTTACCCAAAAACACAGAAAACGACAGGAAATATATATATGGACTACAGGTGAAAATTAACTAAACTACTTGACTCAGACTCACGAGTAGTTCAGTCAAAGGTTTGAATTGAACTCGCTCAACATCGAGTAGTTCCACTCAAGTTTGAACTACTTGATATCGAGTATAAAAAATTACATTTCAAGTACAAAGATAGAGGAAACGACAGGAAATATATGAACTAAAGGTGTAAATTAACTAACTACTCATGAGTAGTTTGGTCAAAGGTTCAAATAGAACTCGCTCAACATCAAGTAGTTCCACTCAAGTTTGAACTTCTTGATATCGAGTTGAATTTGAGTAGAAAAAAAAAATCAAATTTCTAGTATTCATCGAGCTTTATCTAGTGATGTATTTATAATATAATTTTTAATTATTTATTATAAAATTATGCAATTTAAAAAAATTGAGTTTGAAATTTCGATTGAGTTGGATTGAGTTCAAATGAAGTCAATTGAACTTGATTTCAATTTTGAAGAACTCAATGAACTCAAGCTCTAGCATTTTTATTCAAGTAGAGCTCGGGTAGTGTAACTCGACTCGTAGTCTATAGCAGTGAACCGAAGCTCCAAATTGATAAGATTACCCAGTGACCGGTACCCCAAAGGTGACAGTTCCACCATGTTGGGTTGGGCCATTGAGTATGGACCATTTTGTGGATTAGTAGATCATAATGGACTCTGGAACATAGTCCATAGAGTGGGCTCTAGCCTGAGGGTATATACCTGCCTCGGCCTTAATTTAAGTTGTTGCTTTTCTAAGGTTCAAATAATAGAGGAATGTTCTAAACAAGGTGTTGGATGTAAATTTTTGGTAATCTATCAAATTTAACTTTTTAATTTATAATCCACCAGTTTCCTTGAATTCTAATTTTCTTTATTTGTGGTTGGTATACTATTACCTTCTAAGATGGTCTGCATACTTCAAATTAGTTAATTCAAATGAAAAATATTCATAGATGAAAAAATAAAAAAAAATATGGCTAATCGGGCACAGGGTTGAGTTGCTAACAAGATTCATGGTCTGGAAATCTGCCTTTGAAAAAATAAATTGTCTCAGAATATCCCCAAAGAAAAGAACAATTTTACATTGGTCTCCAAACCTTTTATTTTGCTATGTGTTGCCAACCATAATAAGCCAACCACTTTATACTTATTACGTTATCTTACAAGTACCAGCTGAATTTGTTCCAAGAAACATCTATGGAGGTATCCAACCACTGCTGACTTTCTAGAAAAAGAATTGCATTTTCCAAGCCTATAATGAAAGGAGAAAAGGGTTGGGCTTAATTACCCCACAATTGCAATTATGATATAATAAAAATCAACTGATTGCTTTGAGTGCTTCATAAATTAATTTATGAATGTCTTTTGTAGTACAAAAGCAACAATTACAACTCAATCAAATTAAGCCTTGTTACTGAGGCTTCTTCATTCCCCAAAAAAAAAAAAAAAAAAAGAGGTTTTCATTGAATACCTAAATGTGTAGCTTCATGTGTTGACAAATCTACAGTTCCTCCTAACTTCCCCATCGACATAAGTTTCAGGATTTGTAAGGTTGCCCAATTTCACCATGGATTCTGAGAATTGCTCAAAGAAAACAATAGGGTTTTCAGCATAATTTTGGACTAGCCTTCTGGTTTCAACTCCAAGGACACTTGAATAAAGCTCTTGGTCTGAATTAATGAGCCCCTGTCCTCTTAATAAAATATGGTAATAGGAGTTATCGAATAGGTCAGGGGTCACAGAGTCCATAGCTGCTTCCTCATTGTCTTCTCCACCAACAAGAGGGCATTTGGATTTCAAGTTTTGCAGATATGCTTCAGAAATTGGATCTACTTCTGAAGTAAGTGCGTAGTCTCCATATATTCTGTCCCTGAAATTCACACAACGTGCCATGCCAATTGTGTGGGCACCTGCCAAAAAAAAAAAAATAATAAAATGGAGTGGTTTTGGCTCATAAACAAAATTGACAATGAAAACAGCCTTTGTAGTTCATGCATCATGGCAACATTCTTACGTTTCATCTGCTAATCTTTCTTGCTGGATGGAGAATTTTATACATCTACTCGATCAATAAATGACAGATAGTATCACCAGTTCGTTTTGATGATCTGAAGCTAGTCATCTTGCTAAATTTTGGTATCACAAATTTTCTAGAAGAGGAAGAACGAGGAGGGAAAGGCAGGGGAATTGAATTACTAATATGCTAATCTCAAACTATTCAAACTCATGGGGATGACAAAATGATTTGATGCACCACACATACCAGAGAGAGCCACCATGTCAGTGACTGAGAGCCCTTGATACATAAACTTGGAAATAATGGAGAGAAGGCCATCATTTGCAGTTGGAAGATTGGTAACTGAGAGCTCATAACCAGCAGTTTTGGAGTCTTTTCTACCCAAAGGAACATCCCAATACGGGCCACCTACCTAAATATTCCAAACGAATTAAACACACCAGAATTATACTTCAAGTTCAATATTTCAAGGGGACAACGTCTACATCAACTAGAATGGTCCTACTGTATATGCATGAAAACTTCAATATTTCAAGGGGACAATGTCTACATCAACTAGAATGGTCCTACTGTATATGCATGAATTTCTTTTTCTGAAGATTTGGATTGACTATTAAATGTGCTTCAAGAAATTCTCAACTTTATGAGATATTGTACTATTCTAAATTTGTAAATCTTGTAAGCCACTGCCCCTTACATCGCATAAGAGATAGAAATTCTTAATCTACATGTATGCTGGTATAAGTAATGAAAACTGAGAATTTAGGAAAACTAGTTGATTTCTTTAGGCTATGCCCTGTATGCGCATGCATTTGCATTGATAACTTCAGTTTACCAGCAGAACTGCATCTCTTGCTGCAAGAGTGAGAATATCAGCACAAGAGACTATTCCTGGGCACTCTGATTCCAGTACATTCTTTATTTTGTCAATGATTCTGAACCCCTTTAAAGCGTTTTTGTTGTTTGGTGCCTTCTTTTCTCCTTGGAGATCTATGGTATCATCTAGCAGAACTGACCCATCGCAGCCCTACAGTAGGAGTAGTAGTAATACTAATAATAATCAAAATCATAGGCCACTATAGAAAAGCTCACAAACTCATAAAACCTTAAAGAAGAAATAATCTGGGACAATGGTTCCTTGCAACGAGACTAGCTGAAAAAAGTAAATAAAGGAAGTGAAAATCTTCATGTCTAGACAAAGAAAGTCTTGGCCCTAACCTGAACGAAGCAATCATGAAAATGTAACCTTAATATCAAAGCTGCATTACGAGGATCAGAAAGCACAGCACATTCCATTTCCTTCCTAATATTTTCCAGCACAGTTGGGCATGTTTCTTTATAGTAATCTAACGTTAAAGGTGGATCACTTGCGTGAACGTGAACGTTGCAGATGCTGACGACCATAAGTAGTAAAAGCGTCCATTGCACAAATCCCATTCTTGAATCAGGAAAAGGTGCCAAGTACTCTGCTTTTTTGCTTTTCCAATGAAGAAAGGGAGACACAGAGATTATGAAATACATTTGCAGGTTGAGAGTTGAGACTGAGTTATATAGGTAAGAAGATTATAACAAGAGATTTGCAAGGGCATGGATTTAGTCAAGGCCTTTTGAGTAAAATTTGTGAAGGTTGTCATAGTCAAGAGAGGATGCAACTACTATTGTCTGGTTGGTGAATAATCCCAAACTTTTTTAAGTCTGTAATCCGTCATATACTTAAATTTTGGGCAAGCTACCAATCGCCTTTACTCCAGCATTTGATGTTTCTACTCCCAACCTTTCCAGGAAACTGAAAATCTCAAACACTTTCACCTTAGTTTGTCATGCAATACTCTTAATAAAAACAAGAAGCAAAAGTTCTCAACTGCTTCAAGACAAGAAAGTTCGTTTGTTGGATGCTCCAAGTAAGCCTATGAATCCATTGCCCTCTTGGTCCATCAACTGACCAATGGCTAGGGAAAAAGGTCCATGTCACACGGTTTCTGCTTTTGCTTAACATGCTACATTTGCTTATACTATTGTGTAAAAAATAGTATAATTTCAGCAGATTGATTTACTTCTCACAAAATTGCAACCACTCTCGCTTGTCAGCCGCCTGCCTGCACCTTACTTATTGAAAGCAGATTCTATATCTAATTCGAAGTCAATTAACACGTTAGCCTTCTTAAGCTTTCTTTATAAACAAGAATCCACCGTGCTCACCGGATTTGATGGTTTTTGTGATTTATCTAGAACCCAGAAAAATATAGTGAAGAAAATTAAAAAAAAAAAGAATTAAAAGAATTAAAAAACTTAAAAATAAATAAGATATATATATATATATATATAGAGAGAGAGAGAGAGAGAGAGAGAGAGAGAGAGAGGAGGGAAAGATCATAATAACGATGGGCCAAACAACTCTGCATTTTGCCCAGAATAATGTCGGACATTAAAGACTTATGGCCTCCATTACCAAACAAAGTCTTGTGGCCAAACCTTTGGCAAAACAGCAGTGCCCTGTATTTAATCAGCGATCAAACCATGAGCCAACCTGATAAATTATGTTAGACAATGGATGTCTCTTCATTTAACAGAAGCAAGAGAGCCTATCCCTCGACAAGAGATTCTTCACCAATTAACTTCAATTTCTGTCCACTCATTGTACAACACATTCCAAGAACATTTTATTTAGAGCTCTGTTAGCATGTAGCCTAGGCATCACTCAAAAAGGTGAAGAACAAGATAATTTTCGCTTCATTATGATGTTCAAGAGGATATAATAAAGAGCTCGAATGAGACATTTCGAGAGGAATGGTATCACTTCTTATCAACTATTCCCAGATTATCCAAAAACAAAAAAGAACAAACAAACAAACAAACAAATTATTCCCAGAGCTAGCAGCTTAATAGAACATCCAATCCACAGTTGCACATTGACCCATGAAGCCCTGAATGAGAACAACTTGAAGTTAAGGAAAGATAGCTGACAACAAGCGTTACTCCAGTATTGAGTCAGAAGATCTTCTACATTAAAGAGGCAAGATCAAACTGGCAATTGTCACGTACAAAATAGCTCAGGAACTAATTCTTTCATGTATACAGTTCAGAATCAAGATAATCTTTTTCATGAGCAATCCTTAAAAATGAATCCTCATCATTGCTATTACTACCAAGCTCCACTCCAGGCAAGACCTTGAGCAGTATATTTTTTATCAACAACTTTGATGAAAAACCAAATTCAGGCCATGAGAGACAAAGGCTCCCTCTAATCTTCCTCAACTGACACTGAGCCAAAAGAGCAGCTGCCAAGCCATCAACCATGCTTCCTGATGGCAAATAGTCCAATCCAGTTATAAGCTGTGAGTTTTTGCTGTTTCTTTCCAAGGATGTCTCCAGCTTGAATGCAAACGAATCATCCCTTGAAAGTTTACCCCGGAAGTTACGACTCTGAACAGACTCCAGAATCAAAACCCTCTCCGGATTGATCTGCTCACCTATCAGCAACTTTGCAACAGCATGAGATCTCTCTGCTGTAACAGGGTACTGGACAGACACAACAACAATTGACTCATTGGCATTATTGATGGCATATATGTCACAGGATTTATCTCTAAGAGAGGGTTCGATCGAGTTGCCAGAGAAAGGGATCTCAGGGAGAATCAAAGTTCCAATACGTTCTTTGGAGGATACATGATGAAAGAAGTGAAGTGATGGAAAGGATATTGCAACTATAAGGAGAGAAGGGCGGAAGGATTTCCTATTGTTGGAAATGGAGAACAGAAGAAATGGAGAGGGAAGAGCAGGTGATGGAGGAGTAAAGATGTTCAGATCTTCCAAGAAGAACCTTGAAGGAGGAGGAATGTCAGTTATCACATCTTCCATTTCTCTGTATGAGTCCTACAAAATGCAATTGATTTCTTGTTTTTAGGAATCTACATTATTACTCATATACAAGCAGAAAGGACAAGTTCAGAAGATTAGAATCTGTCAGGAAAAACATGTGAGCAAATAAACAGAATAACTAGTAAATGGCATGAACCATTTGTATTACAATGAAACAAATTCTTTCCCCAGCAAAGTTTGGAAATGCCCATTTTTAGTCCTTTGCAGCAAATGAGCAGAGATTCTCTAACTTTATTACAGCTTTTGAGAACCCATGCTACTGAATATGCAGAACAAGCTTGTATTACATTATCATCATAGCTGAAAATGCAAAACATTCTTTTCCATGGTAAGATAATCTCTAATGTAACTACAAGTCCTTGTCTGGACGAAGCTTTCCCATTTTGAATTTCCAAGTTCTCACAGTCTTATTAACTAAGTCATAAACATGGAAGTACTTTGTGAGTCATGAAAACAGATCCATGAATTTTTCATACACCAAATTGTATATTGATGATTATTATCCTGAATTGGAGTGTGTTTATCAGGATAACCCAAGTGAATTAATTTCAACATGACATACAGAATCACATAATCATAAATGATGCATTTCCATTGAAAGAGCAATTCACAATAACCACAATGGAGAAAGATCATCGATGTTATCACAGTCTTATTTGCTGTCAATGCATAATCACCCATGAGGCCTTGCTGTGGGATAAAGCTGAAACTTTCAACATACCTAGAGTTACCCCAATGATAATTAATACTCAATAAGTTAATAATAGCTAGTAATCAATAAATTTTCAAAGAAAACATTGGTTCTGAACTCCTAAAATAAGGTTTTCTTTTGCCTCTCAACTAAGTTGAATTGCTTGTGAGTAGCTCGGTGAGCTTAAACAATAGTACGGCTCGACTAGTCTTCAATCCGGTCCAAGCGGCATGAATAACAATTCAAGTGGAGATTCAGCTCCACATTAGCAAGCTTGAAGATTGAAAAGGCCAATCAAATTCATACATAATCAATTAAATATACTTTCTTAAAGTTTAATTAGCCCCTAGTGAAACCCACAACTTTAGCTTTACATTAACAAGCATAAGCCAAAATTAGACACTAAGTGCCTTCTTCCACGAGATATAACGCAGAAAAGAATACATGTCTGCGGTTGATTGGAGACAACTAAAAGAAATAGTGTTATTCCATATCCATTATTCAGAAAAGGATGAACTTGGTTGCTAAGAATTGGACAAGTTCTATATTTGGTTCTTGTTGTTGTAATTATTTGAACTATTCAATCCTAAAATGAGCAATTGTCACCAGTCTCTTTTAATCTAAACAAATCATTGGAACTTGAGCTATTCATACTGAACACCTCAGCTAATTCAGAACTGAAATTCATACACTAATTCCTGTTCAATTCCAATTTCATCGAAAACCCATAACCAGCCTATGCATTTTTGTTTTCTCAAAATTCTTACTATAATTAGTGAGAATATTCACTGTGCAGCTTAGAACCATTTTTACTGATTACAGCGATTATTAACATACTGAGTATCAATTTTCAAGCGTTACCTCTACATATATAGAAATCTCCATCTTTGAATTTCACAGCAATGGCTCATTCATTATTCTCAACAAAGCGTCATAAATTCAGTAAATTACTAAACACACACACACACACACACACAAGAAAAGGAAAGAAACTTTCCCACCATGAAATTTTCATTAACCCATCCTAAAAACAATCTCTCAAATCTGAACCCAAACCCGGAATGACAAATTAAACTTGCGAGAAATTACATCCACAAACACAGCCTACAAATCAATCTACTGGACCAGCTCACTGGGCGCGGATAAACAAAATTTCAAAGATTTTATAACCTGCCGGATGATAGATAAAGACTTACTTGATCGGAGCTAAATGTAGAAAAAGACACCGTCAGCTATTAAAGCGAGCAGCTAGGTTAGACCAGCGGATTCAGGAAGAAGAAGAAGAAGAAGAAGAAGGAGCTACTTATGCGAAGAAAGGCGAGGAAAATTTTACCTGCTACCGGCGCTGATGGTAACGGCTTGGGGAGAAAGTTAGCCAAAGACTAAAGAGGTAGTCGGCGGCCTGCTAAAGGATTGGGCTGAGTTCTATTGGAGCTTTGATGAATTGCTTGTCAGGCCTGGCAAATCAATAAATCAGTAGCTTGATCTTTAGCCCAGAAAAAATCAGCCCACTTAAGCCACAGCCTTTTAAAACTATATAACTGTGAATATTCTTAAAATTGTGAATTAAGTACGTTTAGATAGTAGATTATTTAAGATAATTTTTTTAAAAAAAACACTGTAACACTTTTTTAATGTGATTTATGTGAGATAAAAAGGTGGTTGAAAAATGTGTTAATGATGTAAGTAAGTAAATTTTGATAAATAATTTCCTATCCAGACAATTGTATTTGCACACTTTTAAGCTTTAATTATTATTTGAATACTTTTAACTTTCCAACTTCTAAAAAAAATGTATACTTATCATCCTTATCTCTGTTCGAGGCATTAAATTGAGCGGAATCAGCTTGTAACCATCATGGCTTCAAACGAGGAGAAAGGAATCAAGCAAACTCCACAAATAGCCATTAGTGGTAAAAAATTTGCCTAGTACAGAAATAGAACATTTCCATGATTAGTTCACACCATTGTGGAATGAGCCCTCATGGCAGAACAGGGTAGAGTATCAAATATACAACAAAATGAACGGTAGCATGTGCTTCTACAAACAAGAATGGATAAAAGCATCCTTACACCAGAAAAACACTGACTATGAGCTATATATCATGTAAAAATAGAACCCCATTTGGCCAATTGTGGCCTCTTCAAGCTGTCTCCTCAAGTAATCACAAAGTCCAAAATTCCTTCACTTTTAAGGGCATTTCCTAATCACAAAGTGTTTCACTTGAATATCAATCAAATCCATGTAAAGGTTTGTTGAAACCATCTGAAAGAACAGGGAAACCAAAAATTTTCTACTACTCAATTCTTGAAACCATGGCTAGAAGAGCGAAATTTCACAACAAGAATAGGGGATGGTGGACGGCAGGACTTCTCATGGAACTAAATCACAAGAGAAATAGTAAAGATTGGAGGTGAGTTCTCCCTCGGCAATTAAGTTTGAGAGCTCTCTTAAGAATCAGCCCGAGGCATTTCCAGTCCTGCTTACAAATCATTAATCACCTACCTGATATCCAAAGAGTGATGGAAAACTGGCATGATCAATCTTCATGCTCATCTTCCCCTTCAGAATCTGTGCAACGCAAAGAGACATGAACAAGTTATATGGACAGGACATGCTGCTCTAGATTGCCAAGACCAAACCATTTTAACAATATCGAATACAACTTTGTCATGCAGAGGAATAGGAGAACCAAGTTCCCCGTTGTCCTCTTCAAGCTAATAAAGGATCACACAGCAGAAGGATAATCTCGAATTGCAAGCTATAAGATACCATAACCAACAAAATATACTCCTCAAATGTCAAAACATAATTATGCTAATATGTTTTCCATCAGGGAAAACAAAATAGCACCTTATAACTACCTACAAAGCCAAAACACCCATTGAACCAACTGTGACTAGAAACAGAGGTCCTCATGCACAACCTATTCAATAAACTTACAGATAAACTAAGACAGAGATCAAACAGAAAAGTGAAGAAATGATGATGAAGCTGCAATTCCGGCTGTCTGAGAAGTGAAAGATTCTTAAGATTCTCCAAAATTATTGACATCCTCGGATTGCAACATCTATAGGTTTTGGTTCATTATACCACTAATTGAGCACAAAACTGGATATTAACAACAGAAAGTTGGTAAGACTTCTTTGGTGAAAGCCTGATGGGCAAGATATCGTGGTTCGCACTAGCTGTGGACAAAAACAACTTATTCCAGCCAGCTGAGAAGTCTTTTTAAGCCCTTATGTTGAGCAGGGTAAAAAATATTCATCATTAATCATCTCAACCTTTATAGCCACCTGATCCGATGCTATTGAAGGATGAATAAGTTATGTGCTTTTTGTCAGGCAGCTATGCAGTCTTCATTAAAGGACAAGCTAACTATCCAGTTAAAGAATGTGTTTCTCTCTTTAAGCTTGTCAGTATCAGGTAACAACTCATAAAAAGTATTGATAACAGAATAAATACTACCCAAATTGTATTGCACCTAATTTTACATTTTCTCTCCTGAAGAATTTCACTTACCAGATCGAACATCTTCACTGACTTGGCCCCGTGCTTTGATTTGTTTAACAAGCATCCGATATATAAGTACCCACCAGTAAATGTGAAGAACGAGCAAGCAAAACAGAAGCGAATTGAATATATAGTAGTAAATTGGTCCATCAACTTTGTGTTTCTCTTTGTCCAATGTCTGGAGAACTTCATAACTGTCATTTTCGAGAACAGATGAATTAAGACACAAAGAAAAGGCAGTAAAATTGTGCACCACTTAGAGATACATATAACCTAATATCTGTCAGATGGAGAAGTAAGAACAAACATAAAATTATGAAACAAATGAAAAATGTTGTACTTGTCAGTCATATATATACCTAGTTTTCATTCAGAAAAAGAGTCTTGCTAGAGCAAGGAGAAAAAGGGAATTGAACTTATGTAGGAAAATAAAGGATATACGACATGGAAAAGGTACTGCCAAGTCAATTAAATTCCCAATGTTACCAAAGACGCATGTTTTCATGGATAACTTCTGCAGATGCTATTCTGAAAATAACCGAAAGCAAAAATGAAGAGACTAGGATAAATAAATTCCAATGACAACAGGCTTTCATGAATTTTCAGACAAATTGGTAATTGACGTATGAAACTAACTGCCTGTGAACTACATTAAAAGCTGAATATCCATTCCCAGACGCTTAGAGTAGTTAAAGTTCAGCATTTTGGATGGCCAAATCACTATAGTTCATGTGATTCCTGACTTCCTTGACAAAGTGCTCAAAAGTTTACTGGCCAGCACTTGATTTAAGTCTCTTGATTCTATATTGATAAAACTGCTTTACCTTCTTGAAGAGCCAACCTCTGCTCCCTAGGAGACTACATAATACTTGGCAGTTATATCCACAAGTAGGATCAAACATCACTCTGACCCACCCTACTTAGCAGTAGCAACCTAGCCCCGGCATATACATATTATTTTTATGGATGTGTAAAGTAAATCTAATCAATAGTCAATTGACAACTCCAAGGTGAATGGTGAATAAAACAATTTAGAAACTAGTCACAATTACGAATAGTTACAAGCAGATATTGTGGGGATTGTATGTTTAAGCATGAGCTACATTCCTTCAAACCAAGGCAACCTTCAAAAGTTTGCAGTTATAAAACCTATGTAGTGGAAGATAACATTAAGTTACCTTGTGCTCCAAAGGACCCAGAAAGGGAAGTAAGTAAGACGAAGTGCTATCCAGGACAAAACAAAAATGACAAATGAAAAGCTGGCAAGAGATTCTGCACCACTGTACTTGGACATCTTTCCCATTTCCAGAAAAATATCACTAGCATCATGAAGAGCTAAAACAACTGAACCAACTCGACCAAACCTGCAAGAGGCAAGATATACCAACCAAACATTGTGTCAAAATCACTCTGATTCTTTCTCTCCAACCGCGTGTGTGAGTGTCTCTCTCTCTCTCTCTCTCAATTCTGATCACCATTTTACATTGCCCTGATGTTCAATTTTCACTTTTTCACTCAGAAACAAGGATTATCATCACAGGGTAGACATGCTAATGCTTCATAGGCTTAAAGATTTTGGCATGGCAATCTAACAAATTAGACAGAGAACGGAAATACTGGAACTATACCTGCATATGTAGGATAACCCTATAAGAATGACGGAGGCAATATGATGACTCATTGAAACCCCAAAGTCTGAGCGCCTTGTCTCCCAAAAAATGAGGGCAAAAATGGAGTATGTGTAAAATCCACCAGTATACATATAAAGAGCCTTCAATTTCGACCTGCATATCCACAAGGCAGGAGCTCAACTAATTTGATAGTAGGAAGATATTCTAGTCAAAACATGATCAAACAAAGAGAACAACAAGGAAAGCAGCAGATAAAATGGTCACTCTTAATGAATGTCATTTGAGATTAAAAATCTTGCATTCAGATCATTGAGTGGGACAGCTAAATGGGCCTTCCTCATCCCTTAGCTCTCAGGTTTTCTTCATCATTCTCTTCCCCCCAAAATTTCAATAAAGCTATGGTCTACTGGGAACTCAAAAGGTGAAAGATAAGGTACAAATAAATCATACTTGTACTTCTGGTCCGGCCAAGTCTGATCCCCAGGGCCTACCCAAAAGTATTTTGTCTGGGTGAACCAAGGTTCATTGTAAGTCACAGCAAGTGCAAATAACTCTGCAGAAAGGTAATAAATACATTTCCATGCTGATTCCTTGAATTTCCTTATTTTCTTTCTCTGCTCATCTGTCGTACTCTCCTGCATCACCTGCCCTTTCCCGAAAATCAATCTTTTGCCCACTTGCTGCAAAAGTACTTCCATTTTAGATTGAGCAAAACAAATTCAAAGAAACTAGAGAAGATCTGAAAGGCTAGAAACAGAAACATCCAGTGGATGAAGCAAGGCTATCCTCTTTTATGAAACTAAGTGAAGTTGTGAGGAAATAATTCTTTAACACGCAAATTACATGAAAAGAAGATAATACAGTAGCTTCCCCCAAACAATGGGCATTAGGTGGTCTACTTGCATTAGGCCAAACTCTAGGTGACTGCTGGCTTAAATATGACATGTACATCTTCTGATTGCTACTGGCAAATATACCACATTCATCATCTTAGAAAATTCTTAGCCACTGATCCCTGCTTAAATCTACCACAAGCAGTTTCCAAACACCATTTTCATATTTTGAAACATGGAAATTGCCAATTTACTGTTTCGGATGACTATGTATTGAACCGGGTCCTTAATTTCAATGGTCATAACAGATTTTTCCAAAGAAAACCAAAGTAAGTTGATAGGATACCGAAAATAAGGAAAGATCATGCATACATAAATAAAACCAGAGAGACACCTAAACCAATGAGTGCAAAGTTGAATCAACAATTAATCAAAATGCTAGTGGTTTACTTGGTAGGAAACATAACAGTGACAGCTCAAGGTTCAAGCAAGAAAAAAGAAACATAAAGCTCGAGATAAACAGGTACAGGTAAATGGAAGCTATAAGGACATCCAAACCTGATTACCAAAACAGGGAGATTACACTAACCATCATCTGAGGACCCATGTAAGGGCACCTGAATGCAATTCATTAACAACTCGTATAATCTCATACATACTAGATGCCCAGAACTCCCTGCTAGGCTACAGTACTACCGAAGGGGATAACCTACAATTATACCCAGCCCCCCAGCTCATTATTCAGTTTTAGATCATAGAACCTTCACAAACCACAAAAATAACTATTTTGTTTATTCTAGAATGACATTCAGAAGCCTTCTGCATTGCAAGTTCTAATCTAACTCCAAACACAACCTCACCTAGTTACCTTTAAAGGTTAAACAAGCTTTCATTGCTGAACTAAATAGCATAGCTCCCAACACAGATAGCAAAATCCAGTGGTCAACCAGCATTCCAGAATCTAGCTAAGCCAATAAGCTTGAAACAGAAACTATCCTGCTTTGATTCCATCTTCAAAAACTAAAACTTACCTTGTCCAATCGAGAATCATTCCTTGAAAGTCAATACGGGTCTCAACGAAGCCAATCCAATTTTCAGCTAAAAACTTGCCCAAGCCACTCACTCCAGTTACACATAGTTAAATTCAAATAATCATGACCAAACAAAATCGACCAAGGATAAGCACCAATCCAACATAATAAAGCATCACTTGTATAAGATCAACCTCGGATTAATTACAAGAGAACAGACACAAAAGAAGCATGCACTCTCGGCTGCAATAGATGATATATGCAAAAGTAATAAGCTCATGCTAGTATTCAGCCAATTAAAAGAGCAACGTATTCTCCATCAAAACAATCAGTCATCACAATCCAAATCAATGGATAGCTGAGAACATTCACAAAAGATGAAAACTTTACCTCAAATACGAATCTGTCAAGAAAGAATCTAACGGAGAAAAAGAAGATAACAAATAAAGGAAGCACCAGAAAATCTTCATAATCTGGGTAAGATTCCTGCTCCCAATTCATGGAAACCAGGGATTCCAACAAACCCATTACAGTAAAAGTCCTAAAAATCGAATTTTTACTGGTTTGGATATGTAAGATGTATGATTTGAATGGGTTGTATCAGAGATGAGAGTGGTAGTGGATCAGAGGCACTGGTCGTGGGCAAGCATGGAAGAGCTGGACGAAGCTTGGGTCCTCTACCCTTTCTCTTCCCGGGTCAGAAAGACGGAGACTTGCAAATGGGGTCCACTATCTTTTAATTTGTAGCTGGAAATCAGCTTTTATGGTTGGGTTTTATTTGTGATTTTCTGGTATGCATATGATATCTTGGATTGCCAATCTGACCTTCGGCTTCGAGCCCATATCGACGTTGTGATTCAATGGGATTGGGTTTGGGTTAGTGAGTTGGCAAAGGATTCTATGTGAAAAGTTGAAATGGATACGTTTGAAACACACCTGAAGTCAACTACTACTCTGGTCGGCTAGAGCCCAGATGTGAGAGCCTACTGTTGATGAGCGACAATACTAATTATTAGGGCAAGAATTGATAGGTTTTGGGGGTTAAAAGCAGATTTTGCATTTGACACCTAGCACAAAAGCACTATTACTAATTCTAGCCATAATTGGACTCGACAGTAGGGCTGCTGGTGAGTGAGAGTAACTTAGGAGCGGTTGGTTAAAATTGAGTTTGAACTCAAAATTGAGCAACTTGATATATATACGAAATTGAGTTCGAACCCCCACTTGTAACTACTTGCGTGTTTGTCGAGTAGGTTGATTATTGATATATTATTTATATTATATATTTATTTTAATTATGAAATAACTAATGTTTTAAGTAATTTACCATAAATTTTGTCTACTCAATAAAATTCTTAAATGGCAAAAAAGTAACATTGTAAAAACTAAAAGAGAAATGAGAAATTTATCTTAAAATAATTATTTTTTATGTGTACAAAGAATTACAATGTCATAGGTAAAATTCTTCACGTTATAGGTAAAATTATTCCACCAGACTAGTAGTCTGGTTTGAGTTATCATGCTCTTTCAGAAAAACAACAGACATCCCCACGCCTTTCCGATTTATTGTACCTCAGAATCTCCGGAAGCATTATACTTGATTTGAAAACTTGTATTCTAATGCGAGAATTTTCTTTTTTTAAAATTTGTTACAATTATTTGATTTTTGTTCTTATTGAACATGTGCCTTTTCATATAGGAAATTATTTATTGTCCTGTAGTGAGATTATTTTTTAAAATTAGACCCTACCTTGTGAACCCATTTGAGAATCATTACAAAGACTATTGCTTTCCGTGGGGGGCAAAAAAATGAGAGGAATTCTGATTCTCCTAAAAATATAGAGACAAAGAAATAGCTGGGGCAATAATCCATGAATCTGCACTCGTATCAGTTATGTTCTGTGGTAACCAAAGGCTCCTCCAAGAACTTGACGAAACTAAGGATCATATGAAACACGCAAGTGTCAGCATACTTACACATGGTGCTTTGTTGCTGCTGTTAATGTTGAAACACATAATACAGACAAAAAATATAAATGGATCGAATCCCCAGCTAAGGGAATGCTGTCCCATTGTCTAAAACTTCCAAGAATTATCTTCAGATGGAGCCCAAAGCCAAGAAAAAGTCAAGAAGCAATCAAGGAAAGGATAGGCATTATAGCCTTCCAGAATAATTCAAAGGGGCCTCCCTGGTGTCTTGTTCTAAGCAGAAATTGAAAGGAGCCAAAGGGAGAAATTTATGTGGGGAAATGAGAATGATGGACAAGTAAAGCTCAACTATGAACTATCCCTCCGAGACTTATATTAGCTTTGGCATTCAGTTCAGGCTTCAGAGTTCCCATCATATGGGCTTATGGGGGTTGATAGTAACTCGTGCAAAGCCATTGAAGTCGGAGTCTGGTAATGGAATCCCTGCTCCACCAATTACAAAAGATCAGAGTTCAAGCATTGGCTGCCCTTGCTTTTAACTCGGATCCCATATCTTTACTTGGATTCCATTCCATATGGAAGAGGAATTATTTGCTATGGAGTTCTACCGAGGAGGAACTTTCATCTGTCATCCTAGTAACACAAAAAAGACACAAGCCTGCTTTACTGGATAGAGGGGATAGGCAAGCAAAAGGGCACAATAGAAACAGCATAATGAAACAATCAACCTGATAGAAGACGCCAAAATACAGTTGGGTTCACTGTATGTTTCACATGAAAGGCTGCTCTTGGTACGTGACAAGCAATTAAAGGCTTAATATTAATGATAAAGGAGTACTTGAAGTAGAGGCCCTCTTCTGGCTATTTTTGATTATTGATCCTATACATTCTTCTGAGTGGGGCATATCTGAAATGCCATTTCAAAAAGCTGCCTTGTATATTTA
Source organism: Gardenia jasminoides (assembly GCA_013103745.1). Taxonomy (NCBI): domain Eukaryota; kingdom Viridiplantae; phylum Streptophyta; class Magnoliopsida; order Gentianales; family Rubiaceae; genus Gardenia; species Gardenia jasminoides. The sequence continues at coordinate 39,280,026 of CM023105.1, forward strand.
TGAGGCAGACAGAGGACTCAAGATGGTATTATTTCAAGGGGTGAGGTGTTACAAGTGAGCAATCAAATTTAAAGAAGAACCAAACAGAACTTGTTCAATTGTGGGATCTGTTCGCCTGTATTTTGTCTTGTACAAAGTCTCCGCATAATAAAGGCCAGAGAATTGATGGCGCTGGTACTCCAAAGAGACTTGCTTTGAATCCTGCATGTTCCATCAGCGTCAGGAGACAAGGCTTTCCAGCATATGCATGGGAGAGTCCACCTTAGTGGAGGTATGTATTGACTAGTCGTAGAAACCGGATTGTCCAAGAATTAATAGGTTTTCTACTCAACACCTCTCATTTCCTTGTTGAAGTATTCCTTCTTTTCATTTTTTTACCACCAGCAACAGTGATGGATGACTCTTCTGAAAACCTTGGAGGCACAGAAGAATGTAACAGCAGTGAATCCGGATGGACTATCTACATTGCTTCACCGGTCCATGAAAATGATGATGACAGTGACGACAGTTACAACAGCACTGAAAGGAAAGGCTACAAGGATTACCGAAGTGATGACGGTGGCGATGCCGCAAGTGATGATTCACTGGCTTCTGATGCCTCTTCTGGTCCAAGTCATCAAGGAGGACCATGTAGAACCAAGGAGGGAAGCCATCGCAGGGATGATATTGCACATGCTGAGGGTAAAGTCAACAGAAGGTCCTCAGGCAAGAAATATGACAAACAGGTAGAGAGAAAACAATACGCTGTTGATACAAAAGCAGCGAAGAAAGAGGAGGGCCACAAGGGAAAGAGTGCTACTGAGAACCTTCAAGGTAAAGGCAAGTCTAGAAAGAATTAGTCCACCGAAAGGCAAATATCTAAATCTTTTGCAAGTTTTCCTCCTGGTTTGTTTGCAATCTTTATCTATGTTAAGTAAAGGCCTCTAGTGCAGGAAATCTCAGCTATCAATTTGCCATACCTGATATTTAGTCCAATCCGATAATACTTTCAGCATAAGTAAATATATATATATCATGCAATACCCTCTACGTGCTTATCTAGGACATAGATCTGCACGAACAGAGCAGATGAACTGCTCTGATTTCCCTTTAGCCTTTATCCATTCCATTTTTTGGCCAGTGTGGCATTTGTAAATTATACTTGTCAATGCTCAAGAAGCATCTAAATACATAATGATCCACGCACAGCTTCTTCATCATTGAATAAGAACCTAGTATGCTACTACAGCACAAATCCGAATGCTATGACTGCACACGCACACACACAGTAAATCCTGATTAGTTGCAATTTGGGTTGGGCAGATTGCAAATGAAGACCTACAAAAACCGAAGCATACAAAAACAGGATCAGAAATTTATAAATCTCAGGGCTATAAATTTCCTTTTCCAGCTCAGGCAGGAATTGATAAACTGTTTCATCCTCTCACAGCAAGTAAATAGAAGGCCTCTACTTAGCAGAAGAATCAAATGAATTAGATTCAGAAGTCCAGCTTTGTTTGTAAATGAATGTTTATGCATGACATCTGCAATGCTAACACGATTAGAAGACGAAAATTTCTTTATATAAGTTTTGCAAACGCATATTAGTTATTACTGGCAAAGTAATTGAAGACTAAATGCTTCCGCGACCGTTGAAGGACAAGAATTAATGGTATGTCACCGTCAGCAAAATAGCCAGAAAAACAAGTTTCGTAGAAGTTCTCTGCTTCCACACCCAAAAAATTAGAACACTGGAAAATGCAACGAAAATGGCATCTTAAACATTGATTCGTAGCAAATGGCCTGATAACAACGAAGTATGCTAATTCAAGCTTGTGGTGGACCGGAAAAGTGATGTGGTCAGACGTGAAACACAAAACTTAAAATAGTGAAACACAGTTAATGAACACATTCTTGGTGCTAGACCACTAACACAGTGAAACGCACTCTCTTGTTGCATCATTGAAGTTCAGACTTTTGAAAGCTTTTCATACAAGAACACGCATCCATCATGCTTTGCCTACTCAAGGAGAAGCATGTAACCACATCTTGGTTTCAAGAAGTTAAACATTAAATCAGTAATCAGTGAAAGTGACCCATCATCAGGCATCAACTCTTAAATCTGTGAATGGGGGCTCTACTACACAACTTGCTCAAATTCTCGAAGAAATCCAAGGAATGCCGATGCTATAGTGTTCATTACTCTGATCTTGTTGGAACTAAATAATTTCTAAAAGCACAAAGGATAAATTCTACTGTCCTTCAATGTTATTGTTTGCATGGCAAACTCTCAAACAGAAGTATACTTTCCCTGACTAAAATATTTGAGAGAGGACTTAAGAGCGGCTTTTAGTGATTTGGAAAATTTGCCACAAGAAAAGTTGCATATCGCACCTATAGATCCTTCTGATATTGGCAGAAGAGTTTGCAATCACGTAGCTAAATCAAGTACCTAAGCAAGCAAAAACAAAGGCACAGCTGAAGAAGGTAAGATAGAAAACAAAAGGAAAAGAAAAAAAGAAACCAACAAAAACGCATATCAGATATTCTGAGCCACTGGAGCACATAAATGGTGACAACTCTTATTTTCTCCACTGGTTTGTGAGGAGGGAAAAAAATAGAGATAAGCATAAAGACAGAAAGCCAGCCAAATCTGTAAATCATTGTTCACAAAATATATAAAGAAACTTTCAAATACTTTAACAGATTAATAAGAGGTGGTCTCCCAGAACTGCATCTCCAGATAATAGGAGTACCAATGACTAGAATCAGTCATATGAGACGCATTATTCAAAATGACATTCAGAAAAATACTTCAGATTTTTGACTGCTTAGCAGTCTTGAACCACTCTGTATGGAAGGATCCCGGCACATCAATCCTCTCGTAGGTATGAGCACCAAAATAGTCCCTCTGAGCTTGGACCAAATTAGCAGGCAGCCTTTCCCTCCTATACGTGTCAAAATAAGCAAGACTTGAAGACATACCAGGAGTACTGATACCAGAGTTGATGGCAAGGCAGACAACTCGTCGCCAAGCAGACTGTCTCTCAACTATCTCCTTTGCAAACTCTGGATCCACTAGCAGGTTTGCAAGTTCTGCGTTTCTATCATAAGCCTTCTTGATACGATCCAAAAATATGGCACGAATAATGCAACCACCCTTCCATATCCTTGCAAGTTCCCCAAGTTTCAAGCCCCATCCCTTTTCAATACTCTTTGCACGAATTAAATTCATTCCCTGTGCATAGCTACATATTTTGGATGCATAAAGAGCTTGTCTCACATCATCAATCAATTTCTTCTTATCCACATTTTGGTCCGCAAGAATATCATTAACCCCACTAGCCTTGAAGACCTTAGCTGCTTCAGTTCTTTCTTCTTTTAATCCACTAAGGAATCTTGAATCCAATGATGCTGCAATTGTAGGAGCAGCAATCGAAAGGTCTGCAGCTTGCTGAACAGTCCATTTACCAGTACCCTTCATGCCAGTTTTGTCCAGGACCTTGTCTACAAGATATCCGTCTCCCTTATCATCCTTAATTCCAAAAATATCCGCTGTGATCTCAATCAAGAAACTCAGGAGCTCCCCCTTGTTCCACTCTGAGAAAACTTGTTGCAGTTCATCATTAGACAGCTTGCCAACTGATTTTAGCACATCATAAGCCTCAGCAATGAGCTGCATGTCACCATATTCAATCCCATTGTGAACCATTTTAACAAAATTCCCAGATCCTCCTTCACCTACGTATGTAACACAAGGGCCACTATCAGGTACCTTGGGCAGCGACCTTTAATAGGATATCTTCAATGTACTTGAAGGCTTCAAATGAACCTCCAGGCATCAAAGAAGGTCCATGACGAGCACCCTCTTCACCACCTGAAACGCCCATTCCAAGATAAAGCAGACCGTTTTCTTTCATGGCTTTCTGTCTCCTCTCAGTGTTCTCATACCATTCATTGCCACCATCAATGATACAGTCTCCTTTCTCCATGTAAGCAGAAAGGGTTTTGATGGTTTGATCCACTGGAGAACCAGCCTTCACAAGAATAATGATGACACGAGGCTTTTGGATTGATTGCACAAAGGCTTCAGGATCATGAAATCCAAATACAGGAAGGTTTCCCTCTAGTTTAGCTCGCTCAACAGTCTCATCAACTTTTGAAGTGGTTCGGTTATAAATAGAGATTGGGAATCCTTTCTCAGCAATGTTAAGGGCAAGATTTTGGCCCATCACAGCAAGGCCACAAAGGCCAATCCTTGTTGGTGTCGCCATATCCTTTTCCTGTAACGGTTATATCAGAACAAGGTTAAACTCCCTTCTATTTTGACAAACAACTGATGGGCATTAGGTAATGCCCAGGAAACTACAAATGTAGCACACAAAAGAACATCTATGAATGCATTTAGAAAGAGAAAAGTCAAAAATAATTAGAATGAGGAGCATGTTCTTTTCCTTTTCCACTACTCTTGAGATTAAAATCAAGCAAAGGCATTAACCAAAACTCCTCCTATGTTTAAAAGTTCTACAGGGAAGGTAAAGAACAACAGGCTGATACCAGCAGAGTCATAAATCTAGATAATAAGAGAAGTACAAAGAAAGACTAGCACTTGACTCTTAGCTCTATAGGGAAGGTAAAGAACAATAGGCGTGTACCAGCAGACTCGTAACTTCACTAGTCTGTCAGCTAAATCAGTATACCTTGACAACCTCAGATATAATCGATCTTCACTTAAAGTGTTAAGCCAATCTTTATCTAGAAGGGATGGAGTGGATCAACCATAACTTAACCAACATTTAATTTCCTAGACCAAAAACTCAAAATTTTCTGTCAGCTAAATTAGCATACTTTAACAACCTCAGACATATAGATCTTCACTTAAACCAATCTTAATAAAGAAGGGATGGAGTGGATCAACTATAACTTAACCAACTTCTAATTTACTAGACCAAAAACTCAAAATTTAATTCGTTTTTGCCATTTCTTTCTTCCTTTTTCATCCCAGTTTCAGAGCAGGATCGAAATAATCAAGTCACAGAATAATTTAAAAAGGCCTGAATACAAAATCCTTAAAAGTCAGAGCTAAAATCCAAATACACAGAGCAACCTCCAAAATAAAATATCAGGCAAACTTAACGACCTCCAAAAAAGGATCCAACTATTTACCTAACAAAATCACATTTCTAATCAAAAGCGAAGAACCTTTTCTTTTTTTTTTTTTTTTGATACCAGACAAGAACCGAGTACATTGACCTTAAGATTAAAAATTAACAACCAGAGATCACCTACAAAAATCTGCTGATCTTGATAATCATGACATAAAGTCTAAAAATCTTCCAAAGCCCAACATGAATTATACTACCTAACAAGAATGCAGACTGAAAGTTCAGGGGAATCAGGAAAGTGCCATAATCATTGAAGGGTCAAGAAAATCATAACAAAATCGGAACTTGAAGCAACTAAGCAGCAATTACCTGAAAAGATTCAAACTTTGTGAAAGACTAGAGCAATTAAGCAGAACCCCAAAAAATTAAGAAAATGGTTTTGAAAATCACAATCACATAAGATGGAAAGCAGATATATTGATGAAGAATGTAAAATACATGTACCTAACACGGGAGTTTGGTGAAGAGAGGGGAAGAGTTGATGGAGAGACGGGTCTATCTCACTTTGTTGAAGTATTGTGAGTCAACTGAGGGTGGCTGCTTTTAACATTGCTCAGTATTAAAAAAAGGGAGAGAGGTTGTACTAAAACAAAATGGCTGCTTTTAGAAATTTCAACTTTTTGGGCTTCTCCCTTTTTTAAAATTCAATCTATAGATAATGAATTAATTCTACTTTTTTTTTTTGGCCTTTTGGGTATTTATGAATATTAACCTTTTCTTGCAAGCTTGGAGTTGACTGTTCTCTTGTAAAATTTGGAGCAAAGCATGTTACAAAATCAGGTGTATGTCAAATTGTTTTTAAAGATAAAAGCATTGGATGGGACGATATACTTGAACAGAGTGAAAGTTACCCTTTCCCGAAATTTCTAAATATAAAAATATATATACAATGATACTAAAAATTACAATATTCAGACCTCTGTGTGTGTGTGTATATATATAATTTACTAATAAATATAAAAAGTTGATAAAAATATTATTGTTGTCTAACAAGTAAAATCATAACGGAACTCTTACCGATACATTAACCATCTAGAATTATGTTAACGAAAAAATAATTATATATTTTGGGATCAAAGAGAAGTGTAAAAATATAGGAAACAAAATCATGAATACATTTATTTTGTATTTTTTTAAAATTATTTCCAAAAAGAAGATAAACGGAATCATTCTTCAAAATTATTAAACAATACTAAAAATATGAAAGAAATATAAGGAATATAAAATAGTAAAATTAAAAAAGAGAGAGAGACACACACACACACAAAAAGCTCCGAACACCCTAAACACCCGACATCTAAAATACTTGAACGATTCTTCCTATAGTGTGTGGTAGATATCCAATAATACTTGTGTCTCATTCAAATATCTTGAGATTTTTGGGACACGTCTCGTCCCAAACTTGCTTAAAAACTCGCCCAATAAATGCCTTTTGAAACAATGGTACTGTATGTTATAATTGAAACCCTTTACGCTTGAAATCATATCATGAATTTTCTCCGAATCTATGAAGCTGAAGATTTGTAATCTAGAAATTTAAAAAAAAAAAAAAAACTTTATTGGTAGCAAAATGATTCTCTAACAGTTATCCACTCCAAGCAAAAAGATTAAAAAAACACTTGTAATCCGCTACAAGTAATCGAATATAAATGCAGCTCAGAATTTGTGCTCTAAAACTGTCAAAATGTTGGGTTCACACACAGTCGTTGTTGAGATCAATAAAACAATTGTTTGTGTGTTATCATAAAAATGCCACAAACGACTTTGACAATCGACCCAATATTTTAAAATCAGTTCGTGCCTAGCGTGCAACCTCTACAAGATGCCCTTTAGGCTTTTACGGTGGGCGGATTTGTTGGATCCAGGAAAATTGATAGTATACGTCATCGATCGCACCCAAGATCGGTAAGCGGTAGGTGAAGAAAATTCGTCCTTTGCTCCCTAAATTATTTGCTGTTATATACCAAGTTGATAGTATAACCAACTTATTATATTCCATTTTTTTGTTGCTTCATATTGTGACAACTTCATTTTAAATTCTATTTCTTTTATTTTTCAAGTTAGACATCTAATGGGATGGTGCAGATTCTGACTTTTGGCACGAGAATGATCGAATAGATTGATTGACCGAGTCTTGGAAAAAACCAAAAATGAATTTCTTTTAACATTTGTTGAAGTCTATTATAATTATTAGGGTAAATTACCTCGGAAGCTCATCAACCGGAAAAAAAAAAAAGCATCAAATTGTAATCATGTAGCGTATTATCCATCCAAGGGCAGAACTTAATGAATTTAGCAATAAAAATAGATTAAATTATCAAAATTTGACGCTTTTAATCATTGAGAGACCAATTTCGAAAGTTAAAATAGATAAAGGACCAAACGTTGATGATTTAATTAGCTGTAGAAACTCCCTCTATGTAGCTGGCCTTTATTTTGAAATTGCACTATGGCTCTTCTAAGTTCTACATCTTATGTCATGTATCATTCACGCCACCTCTTCACGCTATCTAGTTTTAGCAAGAAGTTCATTTGCATTTTTTGGAATTATCCATATAAATGCTAGATGACGAGGAAGAAAATTTTCTTTAGAAAATAAAATACCATGAGGTCGTATCTGAGGCTTAGTAAACATGACATATGAAACTTAAAAGCCCACAAGGAGATGAGTGAATAAATGATGTGAGATTCAAGTCATGAAAACCACCTTCCTAAAGAACACATCACTAGTTTTTTTGTTTCACGAATCAAATTAGGCATCCCATTAACAAAGATCAGAAATGTGAAAGATGGATAGTCAGCCAGCGTCAGGCACACTAATGCACTCATTTTTTATAGATGAATGCACAGAAATTCAATCTTAGTTAGTATAAAAAATCATTGGCCATCATCATCTCTGAATAAACAATTGACTCTGCACAGCTAGGGCTGCTCCTACTCAATCAAAGTCTTTGCAGGTATGCCATCAAAGAAGACTGACTTGACTGGGAAAAAGGGCTGAAATAAGAGGACCGAGACAAGATCCAGTGAAGCCTCTCACCCATAAGGTCAACATAGAAAAAGCCCATTGGCATTGGTGCTTCTTATCTTCTTTCAATATATGAGATATGCAGGTAAGTTCGTTTTCTGTTTTGTAGTAGATCAAAGGATCAGAGCCCATTGAGCCTAAGACATCACTCTTTAACTCTTTGTCACAAGTTACAGAAGTCTGTGAGGCCGTCAGAATTCTTGTACAGTAATGTCTGAACTGATTCAAGATTTCATCAAGAAAAGTTGTACCAGCACTATTATATTAAGATCATGAGCTATATGAGGATACATAGGTAGATTTAAGATTAGAGCAGTGGATTTCGGAATGAGATCAAATTTTAATCCCACATTCCCTTTCCAAAATGTTGCATTTGATGAAGTTATAGGCACCATTTCTGATGCCGAATTGATGGAGAACTCCTTGCCTGATATGAAACTACAGCCCGGATGCGGAAACCACGAAAGTTATGATCACGCCTTCATCTACATAGCTTATAAACGCGTGCTACTTTGTCAAAGTAGAATCACGCTTCAACCACCACCGCACCTAGTAACTTACTTCCATCGCTGCATGAGGACCACAAACTCCGCCTCCCCACCCCCCCCCCCCCCCCCCCCCCGCCACGCCCCAAAAAAAAGAAAAATTGCAGAGACGGTAGTACTCTGTGTCTACCATCCTCATCACTGTATCATTTTCATTCCACCAAAAACACACACTACACTAAAACCACGCTTCTAACACACCCATTTTCACCACAAATATAAACATTCCCAAAAACAAAAAGATTAAAAAAAAAGGTTAGAATGCTCATTTTCAACAACATTTCCATTCCTCTAGGTACACCCTTAGTCCTCAAAACCACTCCACGAAGAAACGCCGTCGTTCTAGCTCAGCAGCAGCAACAAACACTAACAGCTTCAACTAACTTCACCATCTCCGACGAGGCGTTAGCATCACGTGGATTCACTCTCCACCGCACGATCAACAACCTCGACCTCGACCACCTCAACTCGGTGTTAGTAGCCGTCGGATTTCCGCGGCGGGACACGGATAAGATACGAGTGGCGCTGGAGAACACGGATGCGCTGCTGTGGATAGAGTACGAGAAGACCAACAGGCCGGTGGCGTTTGCTAGAGCGACGGGGGATGGTGTTTTCAATGCTATAGTTTGGGATGTTGTTGTGGACCCCAGTTTCCAAGGGATTGGTTTGGGGAAGGCTGTGATGGAGAGATTGGTGAACGTGCTGTTAGAGAAGGGGATTACTAATATAGCCCTGTATTCGGAGCCCCGGGTTTTGGGGTTTTACAGGCCTCTGGGGTTTGTGGCGGATCCGGATGGGATCCGTGGGATGGTTTACTCTAGAAAGCAAAAGAAGAAAAGGTAAGCTAAGGCTATTTGGTTCGAATTCTGCAATCCCGTCACTACTCACTACCAATATTATTGACTGTATTGTGATAAAATTTCATAATATATTTGTTAATGTGAAATGGGTTTTATGATTTATTAAATTTTTTTAATTATTCCCTTTTTCATTTATTTTTCCCCATTTGTTGAAATCAGCAAAAACAATTGCATTTTATTTTGGTATAATTCCACAAACCTCACTTGAGCTTTTTGACAATTATAAACGGTACCCTTGAGGTTTAAAAAATTTTAGAAACCTCCCTCAAGATATAGGTTGGGTATCACTTTACTCACGTAAGCAAAAAATTTCTATGAATAATCCTAAGATGCCCTTAGGTGATTATCCTCTACAAAAATAAAGCTGCTTAATTACATTAAATTCAAATCATTATTCATATACTTCGAACAAATTCTCTAACAAGTCTATTTGTATCCTTTCAAAATAAAAAAATGTTGATACCCTTCCCCTAAAAAATAAGGATACTGATTGGGTAAAGGTCTATTTGTAGAGGAAACTAGATTTTTTCTTATCTATTTGTAGAGGAAACTAGATTTCTTTTTACTCCTAAATTACTACTATATTGAGTAATATTGGGTTGAGGTAATATGTAATTATGACAAGATTGAACTTTATTACTCTTGCTCTTTTTTTTAAAACAACTTTTTAGATGGGTTATTAAATTTAAATTAAAATTGCATCACTTCCCTTCATGAAGACTTTAAATTCAATATTGGATGAAGGTCCTTTTTTTTTTTGTCATTTTATAGCATAAGGGGAGGTATGTGTGATTATTCAAACCTGGAGGGTATTGCTTGAAATTGTCATAATCTTTAGGGGAGGTTTGTGAAATTATCCCTTTTGTTTTCTCATAGTCGCATTTTATTTTTATTTTTTAAAACTCTTTTTCCAACCCCATCCATTTTCCTATCTCCCAAGGATTAGATCCAGAATTCAAAACCTGAATCTGACAATGGGGAAACTCTAAAAACCCTCTCCTCTAAACTAGGTTGACCCCAGTGCTTAGCTACTATTGATCCTATTTAAAAAAGAAAAATAAAAAAACTAGCAAAATGATTCCCACATGTTTTTGGGTAAGTGATTCCTAAATGATTGGAGAATATTATTGGCTTTGGAGTAACTCATGAATTCAAGATAAATACTACGTGTTAAAAACTAGGTGCAGTCTCAACTAATTACAGATCCAAAGTGGGAAAGCATAATAACAGGTAAACCCATTTGTACCAAGTAGAAAGTCAAAACTCACGCTGTAAATCAAGATGATGAGGCACTCAATAGTTGAGCTGCCTCGATAATATCTGTTTTCGAATAATTTACACATTTAGTCTATTTTTGACAATGCTAACATGTAGCGTGATCAGACAAGCAACTTAATGCTTGCACGTAATGGCATCAAGAGAAAGGGAAAGAAAAAAAGAGGTACTGCCATCAAGACGAGGCGGTGAGGCACTCAATAGCTCACCTTTCCCAATAATGACTGGCTTGGAATAATTTAGACATTTAGTCTAAGTTCAACAATGCCACCACCACAGCAATGATCACACAAGTAACTACAGGTATTGCTATGTTTAGATGCCATGGCAATGGAAGATACTGACCCAAGCCAATCAGAACAGTAAATGCAGAAGCGCTGACACCAATTCTGAAGAGGACTTTTGCAATGTCTGGACGCCTTCTCCGAGAGAGAGCCGCAAACAAATTGCAAAGAAAACCAGAAACAGCAATGTAAGCACAGAGAGCAGTAGTTGGTGAAACAGGTGACTTGGCTGTGAAAATAGTAGCTATAAACTGGCAAACGGCTGCAAGCACGGCATCGTTGGTGCCATCAGGGAAGTAGTTTCCTTGAGGCTGGACTTCGTCATTGCCATTGCCATCGTCATCATCTTCGTCATTGCCATTGCCAATGTCATCGTCATCTGTAGACGAGGCTGAACCATCGTCATCATCTAGTACATTAATTCTTTCCTCTGGCTCATCTGAAGTCCTCTCCAATTCGCTCATTTCTCGAGAAGGACCACCTAGCATCACGATCCGGTCTTCAAGAATGGTATTATTATTGTCATTGGCCAGCCTGATTTGTTGAGAAGGACCACCTGGTATCAAGGTGGATGTTCCATTATGCAGAAACCTGTTTTCTTGAGACGGACCATCTAACATTGTGGTCGAGACTTGACCATTATCAGCATCAATTACATCAATCCTAACCTCTGGCCCAATTGAAGATTGTTGTTGATTGAAATGCAAGGGTGTAGTTTTGTCTTTTGCCTTGATAAGGTTGCAATTCGGCACATCAGATGTATGTAAACTTGCAAATGAAGAATTGGCTGCAAGAGCCAAATCATTTGGCATCCCAGGGATTTCCGTACCAGTATCCTCTGATATCTTATTTCTTCTGGCTTCTTTTGAACTTTCTCCTCCATTGAAATGCCTGGCTTGCCAGCCAATGACCGGCACTTTCTTCACAGTTCTTTATATCAAGGAAAAAGAAAGTAGTAAGTCACATGATGTGAGCCCAAAAAAAACAAAGAACAAAAACTATAATTTCCTTTGCTGATCGACAATCAGTAAAAACGACAGCACAAATGCATTGCTTGTTAGAGGGGAGAGAAGTACTGGAGGAGGGTACCAGAAAAAGGGTAGGGAATGGATGTACAATTAATATATGGCAAGATAAATGGTTACTGGATAAGAACTGTGCAACAATTACATCCAGAAAACCTCAAGGTTGTAAATTGGAGAAGGTACAAGAACTAATCTGTGATGGGAAATGGAATCAAATTTTAATTGAATCTGTTTTTTCTGATGAGGATTTTAAGAGAATTGGAGATATTCCTCTGAGCATGACAGGCTACAAGGATAGACTGATATGGACCTTGTCAAAGTCGGGCCAGTATACAGTTAAAACTGGATATCTAGTGGCAAAGGACCTGAACAAAAGGAAAGCCCATCTAAGGCAGAGGATGGGAGAGAATAGTAGAAATGAAGAAGGGTCTGGACTATGGAAGTTCCTCTGGGGTTTAAACATCAAACACAAAATTAAACATTTTGTGTGGAAATGTTTACACAAAATACTGCCAGTCAATGAGGTAGTGAAAAGCAGAACTGGAAGAGGAAATGAGACATGCCATTGCTGTGGAGATCAAACAGAAACTATAGAACATATGTTGTTCTATTGTCAACATGCACGACTGATATGGAAGGCTGCTCCTATTCAATGGGATGGCTTGGAACAATATCAGCAGAATTTCTGGCATTGGTGGGCTAGCTTAACAGAAGCACAGGAACGAACAGATGGAAAAAGTCATATTGCCCTGACAGCAAATATCCTATGGCAGATCTGGAAAAGTCGAAACCAAATGCATTTCAACCAGGAAGGGAGAAATCCAGTAATGGCCATGAATAAGGCAATGCAGGAATGGTTGGAGTATAAGGAGATAAATGAAGGCACAGGGATCAATGCTGACACAGGTGGAAAGGCTGAAAAGGAGCATAAGAAGTGGATACCTCCCCCCCACCAGAACATATAGCCCTCAATACTGATGCTGCAATAAAACAGCAGCAAAGAAAAACAGGATGGGGAGTGATTGCTCAAGGGGAGAATGGAGTAGTAAAGGAGGTGTGGGCAGGAGGATCGAACAGGCAAGGTGATCCAGCTGTGGAAGAAGCATTAGTGATCAGAACAGCACTCGTTAAGGCAAGGGAAAGAGGATGGAAGAAGATGGTTGTTTACTCAGATTGCAAAGGAATTATTGAGAAGACTAAGGAACAGAACATGGAGGATCAATTTGCTGGAATGGTTATAGCTGATATTCTGAAACTAAGTGAGAGTTTTGTAAGCTGTTCTCACTGTTTTATTAGTAGAGAAAGCAATGGAGTTGCTCATCATACTGCAAAATTTGCATTGAATTTGCGGCATGAAGTTAGTTGCCAGTCTTGTAGTTTTTATCTATCAGTGAAATGAAATGTTACCGTTTTTGGAAAAAAAAAAAAAAAAGTAGTAAGCATTGTGTAGCTCTGAGTTAACTGAGGAGAGTGCATGTTAAATTTAACAAGTTTCCTTGTCTCATTAAGTCAAACATTTTCCATGCTCTGCTACAGAGAGATAAATTCAACAACAACAATAAATATTTGAGTATTTGAAGTAGGAGTGCAGATCAGATGAATTTTACGATCAGCTGACTTTCTCTTTATTTTTCAGCTTGAATGTTTTAATTGGGAGGAGTTGAAGGAACAAGTCCAGAAACTAAGAATGAGTCCAAACTCCAAAGCTCAGAAAAGACTTCTATAGTCGAAATCTCCTCATTTAGGAGGACAGCTGAAGAGATGGAGTCTGTCCACAATACAAGCAGACACTCAATGATGTATGTGCACACTCATAACATAATGTTACACATAATTTGTAAACCAGCTTAACTCATCAAAACAGCTTAGCTTGTCCAAACAATTCAGCTCGTCATAATTTTGTTTTTACATAAATCTTCAATTGCATTCCAAGAATAATTCTCCATGTTTATTGCATTGACTACTACTGTCTGTTTTAGGTGTACCTATGTTGAGAAATTCATATATTTCACTGTGAATTAGTATGCCCATAATATGTATCAAGCATTATGGAGGTTTTCTTAGTACTACCACGTCATCCTTGACAAATTAGTGTAGGAAAGAAATTAGCTCGCACTCTCACCCAAATTCTTCCATCTCAGATGATCCTTCCTGGCCCAAGCACTGCCACCATAGGTCCAGGTCCCTCCCCATATGTTTTGCTCACAATACTATTAAGATAAATACACAATTTTGTCTAAACGAATCTAAACGGTATAAAGCGCCTCTATGAAAAGTTGAGGGGACAAACTCTAATTCGAGATAAAGAATTTGGTCTTCCTATGGTGATTGGCAAAACCAAGAATCAAGTATTTGGGGAGATCAAAAGTAGGGTCAGTAAAAAATTGCAGGGATGGAAAAAAAATCTGCTGAGTCTTGCGGGTAAGGAAGTCCTCATTAAGGCTGTTGTTATGGCCATTCCAACATGCACCATGTCTTGCTTCAAGATTCCCAAAGGCATTTGCAAAGACATAAGCAAAAAGGTGGCGAACTTCTGGTGGGGAGGTGATGAGAAGCAGAAGAAAATGCATGGGGTTAATTGGAACATATTGACAGAAGTTAAAGGGAAAGGAGGAATGGGGTTCAGAGATCTGGAATTTTTCAACATAGCTCTTCTGGCTAAACAGCTATGGAGAATAATTACTCAACCTGACCTTCTTGTAAGCAGGATTATAAGAAAGAAATATTGGCATTCTGAGCATGACTGGAGGGTAGAAACAACAAAGAATGCTTCCTTCGTTTGGAAAAGCATTTCATCTGCAAGACACCTGCTTGAGTATGGAATGAGGAGAAGGGTAGGCAACGGCAACAATATAAGAATTTGACAAGATAGGTGGATCCCAGGTTCAATGAATGGCAGACCAACCCCAAGAAGGGGGGTGCAAACAGATGTATATCTGGTAAAGGAACTCATTAAGGAAGGAAAGTGGGACAGATATCTTCTTAACAGCATTTTCTGCTCAGAGGATGCTGAGAATGTAGCCAAAATCCCTCTGAGCTTGTACAACAGAGAGGATACTTGGGGCTGGAATTATTCCAAAGCTGGAGTATATTCAGTTAAATCTGGATATGCTCTAGCAGAACAGTTGGCAGAAGAGACATCAAAGGCTAAGTCAGCAAAAGAGCAGTCGAGCCACTGTAACAGAATGGAAAATCTCTGGAAACATGTATGGGGGCTGAAAGTTAAGTTCAAGTTAAAACACTTCTTGTGGAAGTGCCTGCATAATTGTCTCCCCGTAAATGAGATGATTCATAGAAGAACAGGGATAGGAACTCAGGTCTGCACCATATGCGGAGAGGGAGTGGGAACTGTGGAACATGTACTTTTTGACTGTGAATCTGCTAAGAGAATCTGGAAACTTAGTCCAGTTCATGGGGAGAATTAGTTGATCTTCAAGCTAACTTCTGGAGATGGTGGGAAGGATTACTGCAAGCAAAGGAAAGAGAAAGAGGGAGTGACCGCATAGAGCTAACAATCAACATTCTCTGGAAGATTTGGAAGGCCAGGAACAAGACTTGTTTTAACAGGAGCATACAAGGCGAAGCAGTAACTGTTCAGAAAGCACAACAAGAATGGGTGGAGTACAAGGAAGTTGTTGAACAGGAAAACAGAAGATGCATTGCCGAAGCAGCTCTCTCACATCAGAATCAGTGTTGGAGACCACCTCGGCAGGACGAAATTAAAGTCAACATGGATGCTGCGATTTCTCTTGAAACAAACAGAACTGGCAAGGGCATAGTGGCAAGGAACTGGAGAGGTGAAATCATAAGAGCATGGGCTGTAGTTGAAACAAGAAAAGGAGAAGCATGTATGGAAGAAGCTTTGGCCATCCGAACAGCTATGCAAATGGGGAAGGAAGCAGGGTGGAAAAAAGTTGATTTTCAATCTGACTGCAAGCAACTAATTGACAAAATCACAGCAGCAAACTTGAAGGACAGCAGCATGTCGACTGTTCTGGAAGATATTTGGCAAATGAGGGAGGTTTTTGAGCAATGCACCTTCTCTATTGTGCACAGAATAGGAAATGATTTGTGTCATAGGCTAGCAAAATTTGCAATTAAGCTAGTTAATGATGTAAAGTGGGAACATGATTTCCCAGTTTGGTTAAAGGAGTTGGCACTCAAGGATTATAGGAGTGAGGCCACCTTTTGTAATTAACTCTTGTATTATCTTATCTATGAACAAAGTTAACATTTGACAAAAAAAAAAGAATTCGAGATAAAGACAAGGGGGTTTTAGTGTATTCAAGTTTTTTGTTTAAATATTTTGCATATGACTATCATGAGTTCGATGTGCACATAAATTTCACGATATTATGAATCCAGCGCAAGTAACAGAAAATGATTTACTCAGAAGATGATTGATCAGAAGTTGACTCACTGACCTTTGACACGTGCCATAATATCCCACCGAATAACCATCATACAGCTCCAACATCTGTTCAGAACCAAATTTTTTGAGCTAATCATGCAAAAATAAATAAATAAAATAAGAAAACCTCGTGCATCTCTATTTCAAGCATTGCTATGCTTTTCGTCCCTAAAATGTAACTGAACATAACAATTTTGTTTGGAACTTTTTGCAATATTATTTAGCTCACTATATTATTATGAGCTAAGTTTTGAAAGCCAGCCCAAATTTTGGTACCACAATAAGATTGAACAATAATGCAGGGGGTCAAAGTGTAATCTTGGAGACTAGTCTTCTTCCCCAAATTTTCACCGTTAAAGCTGCAAGGCGCACACCAAGAACGCCTTTGAGAACCATCATTGGCAATGGTATTTATTACAATAAAGTTTTCGAGAAACTCGCAACCAAACACACATCCATCCAAGCGGCTATATATAATATTTGATGATTGATGGGATCGATACTTACCCTCTCTTCAAATGCTTGTAGCTTATAAGTTTCCTCCAGCAGTTCTCGCCTAGCTGCCTTTTCTTTTTCAAAAACCCGTAGCATAGCTTTCGTCATGAAGGTTGGTTTTGTCATTGCCAACGATTTACAAATTTCCTCCAGCAGTTTTCGGCTAGCTTCCTTTTCCACATTAATCAAGCATAGCTTCCCTCGCAGCTCAAACTCCTCTATAGCTTCGGCCACTATCGCATCGATCCCGTGGGGACGCCACATCGTTTCCGACCGTTCCCCGTCAGGTGATCCCTGATGACACAAAAAATAAATTAAAAATCCTAAAATACAAAAATTTGCAGTAGTCTGTTTGTACTTAAAGAAGGTTAATTGATACACCAAGAACGCCTTTGAGAACCATCATTGGCAATGGTATTTATTACAATAAAGTTTTCGAGAAACTCGCAACCAAACACACATCCATCCAAGCGGCTATATATAATATTTGATGATTGATGGGATCGATACTTACCCTCTCTTCAAATGCTTGTAGCTTATAAGTTTCCTCCAGCAGTTTTTCCTCCAGCAGTTCTCGCCTAGCTGCCTTTTCTTTTTCAAAAACCCGTAGCATAGCTTTCGTCATGAAGGTTGGTTTTGTCATTGCCAACGATTTACAAATTTCCTCCAGCAGTTTTCGGCTAGCTTCCTTTTCCACATTAATCAAGCATAGCTTCCCTCGCAGCTCAAACTCCTCTATAGCTTCGGCCACTATCGCATCGATCCCGTGGGGACGCCACATCGTTTCCGACCGTTCCCGGTCAGGTGATCCCTGATGACACAAAAAATAAATTAAAAATCCTAAAATACAAAAATTTGCAGTAGTCTGTTTGTACTTAAAGAAGGTTAATTGATAAGTAACAGCTTTAAAATTTATTCTTATAAAGCTTTGTTTCAACAGGATAAAGCTACTACACCTAAAATGACAGCATAATACCTGAATATTGGCAATGATATGATCGTCCCAGTCAGAGTCGGAGCTCACCATGGCGCTCACCGACGGCAGGATGTTTTACAGATCAAAAGGAGCTTTGAGATAGGTTTTGGCCGTCCGCAGAGGACTTTCTCGTCGGAGAATTTAAGTCAAAGAAGGTGTTGGGGATCGGGTTGCCTTTCACAAGGAAGGTGGGCGGGGCCGTGTTATATCCCTAATAGTAAAGGGAATACCATCAGAAACCTCTAGTATTTTTTTTTTAATATCACTCGATACCTTAAAATTTAAAAAATATTACTTATCACCCACAACAATTGTAAAATAATTATATTAACATTCATCTGATACATAATTCACATGTCAAATTAACAGAGTTCAAAATTTTTTTTAAAAAGAGACAAAGATCACTTGTGGATGACTATGTAATTTTTTATTTGTAAATAATAATAAATTGAACTTTATTTATCTTGTACTATTTGTGATTATAGAGTGGAATATGATTTCTTTGTTTATTTTGAGTTGATTTTTATAATAATCAATGCAATGGATTGAGAAGAAGTTGAAAAAAATATAAGGCTCATACGAATTTAATTTTGAGTAAGTAGAGTTAAATTGATGCAAGTATATTTATTTGTAAATATTCATCCATTTTTTAAATTTATATTTTTATGGATTATAATATTATAACGTAATAGTATTACTATAGATTGTTTTTTATATGATGGTTTTCTTGGAGTAAATAAAATCATTTAAGAGTACTTTGTATAGTAAGTAAAAAGGGTAGTTTAGGATTTTTAAACATTTTGTTACACCAATAATAAAAATTAGGGACGTAAGTGATATTTTTAAAATTTTAGAGTTATTAGATGATATTAAGAGAAATCTTAAAGGAGGTTTTGTTATTATCCCTAATAAAAGGGGAAGATGACAAAATGAAAAGATAACTCATACCAAATAACGTCAAACCTTTCCTAGGTCTCAGAACCCTTATCAACTCACAAGCTCATTCCGCCTTTCTCCTTCCTCCAGCTTTACCAATTAGTACTTCTCCAGTTCTAATGGCGGGATTTGGCGAGACGATTTTGGTGCAGGGTGACTGTGAAAAGCGCAATAGTCAGTCCATCCCTGACGTCACCCCTTTCATCAATCTCATAATCTTTTCTGCTGCGGCGACGGGGGTGACCTGGTCTCCCTACGAAGAAGACTCCGACGGCAACCGGATTCGGACCGTGGTATTCGAGGACCAAGAGTCTCTCTTTCACGCGTTTGTTCTATTTATCATGTTCGGTTTCACAGCCTCCTTGAGCGCTTTGTTGTCCTACAACAGGCCGAAGGTTGCTAGGGTTTTCAGATCCTGTTCGGTAATTTGCTTATCCTGTGCTGCCGCTGTGTTTCTTTATGCTTCTTTTAGCGTCGGATCGGTATTTTGGTTATCCTGTGCTGCCGCTGTGCTTCTTTATGCTGCCGTGCTTCTTTTAGCTTCTGATCGTTGGTTGATACCTGAATGGAAGGACAGAAGCCGAAACCTAATTAAAGGCTGATTGGGAAATCAAGCTTTGGCCATTTCGTCCAATGGTTTCGTCTTATTTCGAATTATGAATCGCAGATCATGTTAGACTATCTACGTTTATGTGCCAATTTGAATGCCAGTCTATCATAATATGTTATGTTTCCACTATTAAATTCCTCAATTTGAAGCTTTTCTTTCCCGTTTTTCCCTTGAAATGAAGGCTAAGCCTAACCTCAAAATCTGGTTAAATAGGAGAGAACTATGGTGCCTATTTGTCCTGTTCGTGCTGTGGTACTTTATTTGCTGCAGCAGTAAACTGGAACTTAAATGCAGCTTTTGCTGAAAGCATAAACGCAAGCTAAAAATTTCGTTGCCAATAGATTGCTCTTCTAGTTATCTGTGAGAGTGCAGTCAATTTGAAGGTTTCATCCGCTTTCTCCCCCTCCTTCCCCTTTCTCTATTGGGGTGGAAGGTCAAGTGAAAGCTCATAATCTGGTTACATTGGAGGGGAGGTTATGGTCTCTATGTTGTGGCGATATGTGGTGCAGCAGTAAACTAAAAATCTGTGGTGAAGCAGCTTTTGCTGAAAGACGTTGAGGCAAAGTTTGGAAACTTTGTAACTGAACATTGATGATGTTATATTTTCTTGAGCCAACTTTATTTATCAATCACTTAGCAGACAATCTCATCATCACAACTGGGAAGATTTCTCGAGGGGGAAGGGAAATTTAACACGAACAACAATGGATGGATTAATTTTAGTGCTCATCTAGTAACTCTAGGAGCAATTTGCATCCGATTTTTCCACATGTTGTTTTTATTTTTTTCCCATTTATTCTGAGTTTTTCTTCTCCCATGTTGACTATTGGTTTTGGGTGTGGGATCTGGGTAAGTTTTCATTCTGCTCAACATTCATGTTTCCCAACAAAGGCATCCATCTTCGTTGCCTTCTTTCAAATTGGAAAATGAGGAGGAGTAAAAGCTATAGGTGTCAAAATGAGTGATTTGAGTATATTTGGGTAAGTCATAATTGGGTAATGGGTATAATTAAATCAACCCATTTATACCCATTTAATAAATGGGTATGGGTATACCCAAGTAACCCAACTATCCATTTATGACTTGTTTGAAATATTATTTATTTTTTTAAAGATTTTTCGCATGTTATTTGACAATAAATAATGGCATTTTATTGTTATTACATTGGTAAAAAATTCAAATTTATCTCCTTATCACTCACCAAAATTTTGAATAAAATGTGTATTTATTTTTAAATGGGTTAAATGGGTGAGCCAGGTCAATCCATTACCCATCAATTAAATGGGTATAAATGGGTACCCATTTATATCCATTTAAAATTAATAGGTTTATTTGGGTAAATTATTAATGGGTTGGGTTTGGGTGAGCCAATATAAATGGGTTGTAATTGACAACTCTAGTAAAAGCGCAGCATCGATGAATGATAAGTCTTGCAAAACAGAGTAACTAGTAGCCGACTTCGTTCAGGCCTGCTTCTAGTTGCCAATGGCAGGAATGAACCTTCTAGTGAATCTGTACATGGGATCATAGGGCAAATGTCGCCCTACCTTCCACTCTTGCAGTTTCTTACGAATTACAGCTCTCCATTTTCCACCAACACAAGAAGACTTTCTTGTTTTGTTCTACTTCTCACGATGTGGTGTAACTCGGGCATCTGGCATTTGCAGCCACCACAGCTATGACCAGATACCCTGCCATGGTGGCGAAAACATCCCTAGTATAAATGTCATATTAGTTATGTTTTCACCGCTACATTTGATTCTTTCTATGAAAATTGGTCACTCGATTCATTCATGTCAATATTGCTATTTCTTGTCCTGTACATACAGAGCTACCTGTTGCGAAAATAGATAGTTTAGAGGTAGTTTTTAAAGCATAGAGTAGAAATCCGCCAATTACTTCTGGAATGAAAGAAGAATGTCTCCTTCAATATATACGTATGAGGTGATCGTGCCACAAGCATATGAGATGACTGTGCCACAAGCATCAGCCGGGAAGTTTCTTTTCTTTGAGATCTACTTTCCTTTCCTTTTTCCTTCTCCTGCTTATTTACTTCTTTTTTTGTTTTTTTTTTTTTTTGGTGTGGTTTGGTATGCTGACCCGAGGTAGAGTAAGGATTGACCTTTTCTGTTCAAGAATTTTTTTTTTTTTTTTTTGGAATAATAGAATAGTAGAACATCTTCTACCTGCAGTCTCCAAAGTGCAATCTATCAAGAGTTCTGCATCCCCCAAAATTTTGTTATACATAGAAGAGATTACAGAGTCCGCTTATGCTGCAAACGCATATAATTAATTACACCAGCAGAAAAATCCATACGGAATCTCTCCCTATGTATATTGCGATCATGGTGGGCACACTACACTATCTACAAATTGTTGTATCATGTAGGTAATGTTATGTCAATTTTAAAAAAAAAAAATTGTTGTCAACATTAGAATTGACGCACCTTCATTGCACTTATGCACAAAGTTTGTCGATCTATCACATACCTTAAATGTGAGTAGTGAATTGAAGAAGATTCATTAGTTTGGATTCTAACATGCTAGTTTGGAAACTGAAATGAAACTCAGTTCAAACTTTAATCTTATAGGAAATTTTAAGAGAAGTGATATTAGCACTCTCCAATTATATTTTTAGTGTGTGTGTGTGAATTGGAGTGTCAGAATGGGAAGTGTGCGAATATCAATTTCCTAATTTTGATTTTGAAAAATTAACTTAGAATTTTTCCACTGTCAGGTTGGGTTTAAAAGTTGAGTTGCAAAAGGATTTGCAGAGGAACCAAAAGTAAAATAATAATAATAATCATAATCATAATAATAATAATAATGACTAATATTGTGGCATGATCACATGACTTTTATTGTGTGAGACATATTTAGACCCTTTTTTCTTTTTTCCTCATCTTCTTCGCTGAGGGAGAGGATAGCATAGCGGTAGCACTGGTGGCTTTGCAAGGGCGGTCATAAGTTGCTTGGTACATCGTCCAAAGCCAACAAGTAAAAAAAACTTAAAAACTCAAACCTTAAGCAGGAGGAGGGATAATATTCAGGCTGGAGAGGAGCAAACGGCATAAAGCAGCACGGCCAGAGCAGTGACGAGGCAGAATATTGAACAGGACCTGAAAAATCTAGCCTCCTTCAGCCCACCAGTGTGGAATAAAAACAGCGCACCGGAGGAACTGGAGAAGGCTAACAAAACAGAAACGACGAGCGCCCCAAAGGCGAAAACGTTTCCTTTGAAGATGCCGGAAAAGAATATTGGAACTCCGTTCTTGTCTGCAGGGTCTTTTAACGATAGCAGCAATCCCAGAGAACATGCCAACAGGGCAACCGTGGCAGAGGCGGAATCTGATGTTCCCTTTGATGATGAGCGGTTTGATGATACTTGTATGATCACCTTTTGCGGCCCGCGATCCCTGTTTCGCCTTTCACCTTCGCTGAGTGGATCTTCCTCCATTTTCCTGCACTCTTTGCTTGTTTGCTCGCCAGCCTTTGATTAGGTCAACCACCGCTTCTTGAATGGGTGAGTGCGTCAACGTCGGTCGTCAAGCAAATTAAAAAGTCGCCTTCTCCACAAGAAGTTAACTCGACTGGAACGTATTAACTTACCAACCCCTGTAGAGTCGCACCTTCCTCGAAATTTCGCTTCTGGAAAAAGTCCAAGATTGGGAAGGTTTGTGGGACCCATTAGCGATGCAGCCAAATAACCCCAGCTTAGCGAGACACTGACTGATGCAGACAATACACTGAAATTGAAGAGGGGGAAAGAGAAGAAACGAAGAAAAGAGAGACGCTAAAATAAAAGGGTTAAGAATAGAAAAGCTGGGGAGGAAGCTACTGGGAATTGGGAAACAGACGATGGAGGGGGCGGCGGCGTCAATGAGAGGAAAAAGGGGAGAAAAGCTAGGATAATTAGTTTAGGGGCTTTAAAGTTTTGCCATTTTTATGTTTTGACCCCTCGAGTGCTAGAAAAATGTCAATACGCGTAAAACATTTTATTAACTTGCAGTATCGGTCCGAAGTTCTGGTATTATTTCAAATAAGCCTCAAAAGTTAATTTTGAGCCTGTTGAATATGTATTAAATTCTATGAATTGCTACTTGATTATTTTATTTTATTTGTATTTTTTGGTAGAACATCTTTGAAATATCAAACAAACATGAACATGCCTTGCTTAATCCTGACATGTTTTTAAGTAATTTACATAGTACATTTATTTTTAATTAAATTATACTAATGATGTTTTACTGACATCGTTCAATTTTTATACCTCGATCCCTAACCTCTAACCTTAATAGAATTGAGTCAGTGTCTAGTCTAAGTCTCAAAACCAATGGTGCGGTGCTTCAATCTTTGGATAGTAGATATAATTTTTTTTAAAAATATTGTAACACTTTTTTTATATAATGTGATGTGTATAAAATAAAAAAGTGATTAAAAACATATTAATGATTCAAACAAACAAAATTTGCCAAATAATACACAATCCAAATGGTTAGCCTTTTGCTTTGCTCAACGAAAAGTTGATTCTACCTCCAAAGTGATTTTTTCCAAGCAAGTATAAATCTAAACGCGTGAGACCTAGAGGCTTGGAAGATTTCGAAATGTGGGTTTTCAACCTTTCCTACTTAGCAGCAGTTCCTGCAACAATTTCTAATTGCCTTTTTCGTCTTCTAATCCCATGATTCACAAACTCAAACTAATGTGATTTGATTTGATTAGTAAGAATTTTCTCCTTTTTTTTTATTATTTTAGATATGTCTAACTACGAAAGCTAGGAGTACAGTTTGATTACGTCTGAACTATTGCAATTTGCTAATTTGTTAACTATTTTCGTATTGAGAATACTTTTTAAAATCTTTTCTTCAACCATACTAGTTTGTTTTCATTGTTTTTCCGAGGGATGGTGGGGTTATGTTTGACCCAAGTAGTTTCTTAAACAGAAAAAATAGAATTCTTTGACTCCATGACAATCTAGTTGGGAATTGTAAGTTCAATTCATTCCTAGAAACCTATTTCATCGTCGTTGC
Source organism: Gardenia jasminoides (assembly GCA_013103745.1). NCBI lineage: Eukaryota > Viridiplantae > Streptophyta > Magnoliopsida > Gentianales > Rubiaceae > Gardenia > Gardenia jasminoides. The sequence continues at coordinate 39,304,645 of CM023105.1, forward strand.
TATTCATTGCTGTAGTTTTTTCTTTAACTACTAACAAGTATATATGGAAGGCTAATGATCAATTAACTTTTAAATGTACTTATTTCTCAATTTTGCTACCAGTAATTCAAAGGATGCTCAGTAATTTGCAAGTTTCCTTTTTAGTATTTTTGCCTTTTGTATTTTGCAAAATGGAAAATTTTGAGATATGGTAAAATTTAGGATTCATCACACATGGGTTAATCACAATTTACCCTCCTCCCTCAGAAAAAAAAAAAAAACAAAAATGTTGTGCGCCTCCAAGATGTCAAGATTTAGTTTTGGTGACATCGACATAAATATTAATGCGGCAAATGGGCAAAAATACCTTTTGTTATTTAAATAATGCCTCTTAAGTTTTCAAATTAATCACAAAACTTCAAACTTAATTTATGTTCAAATTTATCATTATAATTATCTCATAATAGATTTCAAAATTGTGTTTGAATATCATCCTCACTACCTTTGATGCATACTTTTTGACAAAGTTCTTCTAAAATATTTTTTAATTAAGTTTTGGCAAGAACTTTTTATTAACATCAAATTTATGGGTTTCTTGCATAACTCATTTCACATTTCTTGTTTGATGTCCAAGGTTGAAAGTTAATGTTAAAATTTTCAGAAGAAATCACGATAGATGAGGTCATCTATAATCAATTGTGAACAAATATGAAAACTATAGAAGCCACTAATTTGAACTCAAAAGAAAATTGAAAAAATAAAATTTAATGTAATGTTGAAAATTTAGTAAACTTATAAGAAGTTTCTTTTAGTCAATATATATATGTATAATTTTTTTTTGGGATTAAGTATATTAGCTTTAGGCATTATAGATTATATATCTGTATTCTAACTAACATATACTCATAGATTATTAAAGCTAAATGTTTATTTTTCTATTAAGAAAGGTAAAATAGGATATTTTTTCCCCCCCTTAGTTATACTCAACTCTAAGCCCAAAATTGGGAAAAAATTTTCACTGTTTTGAGGTCGCCAAAAACTAACCTTCCATTAAACTAAGAGGGACAAAATGCATGTTGTTTTTGGTTGAAGAGAACAAAGAGTGGGTATCCCCAGGATAGGGGGCAAAGCGTGATTAACCATAGAATTAAAAGACCCATATGTATGTATGTAATAGTAGTAGAATTATTTGGATTTTGAGGCAAGAATACCAGTCTGGAAAAATGAAACAAAGAAGCACAAGTCAAGAAGGCCATCTACATCCTATTGATTGCCCAACAACTTCGTTGTTGACTGAACTTCAGTCGAGTCAAAGGCAACACGGCTAATCTAACTCCATTTTCTCTGCTGGTCTGTCTCAATATTCCAAAGAATTCTTGCTTTAAAAAAAAAAAAAAAAAGAAGTGATTTTCAGCCTCCCTAAACCTCTCCTTGAAGCATTCATTATCAAATTCACAGATATGGTGTTTGAATTAAAAGTGATCAACCATACTCGGTGTTTGAATTAAAATCCACATCGATTAGCAGTACTTCTTCATATATTTTGAACTCGGACCTACGCATATCCATAAGAAATATTAATGACATTCACTTATTTGTTAAAAATGAACACCCTTTCTCAATTCGAGTGAAAGGACAAAAAAAAATAAAATTCCGTGGTTTTACTATAATTACACTCTCATAATAAAGATGGCTGTAAATTCAGTGGAAAACATGAGTTTAGCACAGAAAAAAAAAAAAGAATTTACACTACTGCTGCCCCTGCCTTTGACTGGTACAACAGAAGACACATTTTCTGCCAAGCTCTAAAAAATTTGAGCTCTAAGCTGGTGGCTTCTTGTCCTTGGTGCTTGATAGGACGCTGGCTTTTGGCTTCTTTTAGGGATTGGAGGGTGGTATAATAATATTTGGGAAAATAGTCCCTTAGATATAAAAAGTCTGCCCGATTAGTTCCAAAACTCATATTCACTCATTTCTCCAATCACAAAGTGCACATCTCTCTCACGTGTCCATAATTTCAACGGCAAAAATGGAAGCACACTTCATTTCTTCTCAAAAAACACATTAGCTACCAAAACCAATTTTCGCATATTAAAAACCAGTTTTTACCCTATTTCGAGGAGCAATTTTTTCAATACATTCAAAATGAAATGTGTTTAGACTTACTCCATGGTTTGGATAGCATAGAATCTTCTTCTTGGATTTGCAAGTTTCAAAGAAGTCATGTTTATGGGTTCTTTGCCACAATGACATCAATTATTATTTCCTTCTATTGTACTCTCCAACGGGTAAATTTCTTAGATCTCTTTTCTTGCTCTTCTTCTACTACTTGCAGGTGACCATGTTGAAATTTTCTTCTTTGATTGGGGGTTTGGTGGCGTGCAATTAGGGTTTTGGAAGACCAAAAAAATAAGGGAAAGGGGGGAGAAAGAGTTTGGTAGCTTATGTTTTCTTCCTTTTTTAAGAGGAAATTAAATGTATTTCCATCTTTACCCTTGACGTTATGGGCATGTGAGAGAGAGGCGCGCTCTTTTTGATCGGAATATTGAGTGAAAATGAGCTTTGAGATGAATCAAGCAGACTTTTTTAATATTTAACTAGAGAAGAATATTGTTGATATTTTGGTAAAAATGGTTGTGGATGTAAAATTTGGACAGTCGTATTATCAGTAGTTACCGTAATAGTAAGCGGACATGCAACCAAAACTTGAGGAGAAAAAACACACATATGAAGGCTTGATCCTTACGCCCTAGTAGGATTGTTTGGATAGGAGAATTCTCCCAAAATTTACCCAAAATTTACTTGCTTGCATCATCAACACATTTTCCAACCACCTTTTTATCTCACACACATCACATCAAAAAGTGCTACAGTATTTTATTTCAAATTATTATTTCAAATACTCTCTATCCAAACAAACCCTTCGCCTCTATTAACGAGTTTTCCTGTACTTTACAAAAAAAAAAAGAGTTTTCCTGTACGCCTGTAGCTAAGCAGGAGCGCGTGCAATAGCAACAAGCGCCGGTAGAGATGCTAATACAGTAGCTACAATCTTGGTCTTTGCGTGTATAGGAAGCGCCACCACAATGGAGATTATGACGGCATACACTACAGTGGCAAAGCTAACCTTTGAAATCACGGATGAAATACTGGCGCTGTTAATTATCTCTGATATTGAAATCAGAGTGAGAATAAAGCCAATCAAACTTGCCAGGAGAAGAGTTATCGCAGACCAGTTGTCCGTTGATCCGCTTAGCACTCTGGCGAGGAAAGCCGCAGCTAGCTGAGCAAAGAATACAAGAGTTATTTTGGTGAGGTTATTCGGCAGGACATTACGACGACGACGATCACGAGTGATCGAGATCCTCACCAGAGCTCCTGATCCGTTGGGATGAAAAACTTCTATGTTTGTCGTCCCACCCCGACCAGGGTTTTCCAGCACGAACCTCGGACCAAGACCGGATATGTTTGCCGGCCCATTAGCCGTGGCTCCAGGCACCGGCCTCCCCGGAGCTCTGAATCGACCACCAGCAGCTGTGACGTTTGCTGCGACATCGCCATCTTCAAGCAAATCTAGGATTTGTAAGAGACTGATCACAAGCCCACCCAAGATCATGTGTGCTCCAGTAGTGCTTGGGTTTGCTGTGCTGTCAATCATTCCAGATTCAAGAGCGTCTAGGTCATCTTGTGGCTGATGTTCCCGGGGCCTCACTAGGTCTCTGAGACCACGAAGACCCATGTTTTCCAGCAGCAGCTGCACTTGGCGCGAGAGCGAGTGATTGGCACGAGCAGTCACTGGAGCTGGGCTCGCATCAGGCAGCAGGTCTGGGGAATCTTGCTGCCGTGATTCAATATTGACAGCCACCTTCCTCCCATTCATCTCGGCATCCCAGGCGGCATTGAGGCCGCGGGTTGAAGTTGCATCTGCAGCACCATGAGTGGGGATAGCAGCACGGTCTCCTCCAACTTGAAGATCAGCGTTGGATGACCTTCCGGCACCTGTGGGGATCATCTTGAAGAAGTAAGTCGGAAAAGAATGAAGGGTTTCACACCGTTCTTTGGTGGATGTGCGAAATGCGAATGCATGCAACAGGGAGCAGCCCTGCAAAGGGAGTGAGAGGTCGCCGGATATATTTATATTACCTTTTTTTTTTTCTCTCTCTCTTTAAACTCTCTTGCATCCCTGCTGGTAATTAGTACATGTAAAAGGTCAAGATGTTTTCCTGAGCAAATATAAAATCGGAGTTGAAAATCCTACGGAAGCCTGAACGAAGTTACGGGGCACCTTCGTTTTATTTGTCCTATAAGGCTGCGCTACATGGCAATTCATTTTCATTTATACTCGATTAATTTAGCAAGTTTAGGTTTGACTCGAAGACACTAATCTCCCCGACTCTGTGTTTACAACTCTCAAAAAAAAAAAATTTTTTTTTGGAAGAAAGAAGACAAGCCTTTCTCCCTAATTTGTTCTTTCTTAGCAAAAATAGAAAAATGGGTTAGTTTGTTGTTGATCAAGTGAAAAGGCTAGTTTTTGCTGTCCCTAATCTGGTACTTTCCCTTCTGTCTTTGAAAAAAGAAAAATGGGTTAGTTTATTGATCAAGTGAAAACTGAAAAGTCTAGTTTTTGCTGCCGTGGTCATTTTTATGGAGGGTACGAAATAGCCATCTTCCACAAAATACTTATATCTCCACAATCAACATTATCAGTGCTGTGAGATGAGGAAATGGCTAGGGATGGCAGCCATTTCCTCGTACAAAGACCAACTGGGACTAAACCACAAGTCTTTGAAGTGAGAAGGTTCTTCGTACTTAAAAATGTTCTGAAATTGTGGTGTTGCTTGATGTATTTGGAAACCAGTCGTATTTTCTTGTAAAAGCTCTACCGTCTGATCAATAAAAGTTTTAATGTACTAAAAAATAATAATAACTTATTCCATTTGTCTGGGATAAAAACATCTTAAGCTCTCTTTCAAAATTTATTTTTATTGTAGTTAGAATTTATATATTCAGCTTAACTAAGTAATTACACGTAAATTCTACCATAAACATTACCAAAGCAGGTCCCTTTTGTATTAATTGATTTTGAGTATGGGTTAACTAAATTGATAGGAGTGTGCTTTTCCATCCAAGTGCAGCAATTCGATCATCATGATCAGCCTCCTCCAATTCAAGAAAAATAATTTTAAAAAAAAAAGATTTTTTTGGCAACAAGCACTTTTTTAACTATAACAATTTTATCTTGTGGTTGGCATGCAGTTTAAGCTGTATTACTGTTATCCATGCATTTGAATTTGGAATAAATGCATAAGAATTTAAATCAATTTCTAATGAATCTAAACAAAGAGACAATTGAATTAAATGGCATGAATGTTAAGGGTGGAAATCCATTTACTACTCATTAACAAAGAATTTTTTTTTTTTAAATTTTTTGCTTCTTTTTGTAAGAACAAAGAATCGTCTGAGCTTCCTAAGTTTAGATGAAGTTCTGTGGTTCCAAAAGCATCATAACAAAATCAACAGAGTCGCTGTAAAATTGAACGTGTAAAATTTACTGTGAATGAATATCGACATGCGTAGGTGCAGCTTTCCAAAATAACAGTGGTAACTTGCAGTTGTGATAAGTCTCAGGTTGACATTAAAGCAGCTTACAAATTTTGACCAGTTGATAGTTCTCTCTCCCCTATTGGCGAAGCCAAACCTTTTGCCCACGAAACTAGTTACTGAGAGGGGCAGAGACAGCCGAGAGAACGGAACCATTTTTTTTTTTTTCTAGATGACTATGTAGAAAAATTAAATGGCCATAAGAAAGTAATTTACAGCATGAAGCAATTGACAGTTACAGGGAATAGGAAAGCAAGGTTCGTGATAAAATAATTCCCGAGAAGAGTCTTCTCCGATTAGTAATGACCAAGTTTACGTTCTAAACAAATTTGACAGTGGCTAGCAATTGGCACTGACTGACTTCAAAAAAATTTTATATTTTTCGTGAACATATTTTTCGATAATCTCTTCACTTTACATACATCAAATCGTTACTATATATATATATATATATATATATATATATATTACAAAAAATTCAAAAAATAACAATCCAAACAGACTCTAATCTGGGAAGAATTGCCTTTCAATATAAGTAAAAACATTGGAGTATCATCAACCTCGTCCCTTTAATGTAATGAAAATTTCCTCAAAGCAAAACAATCCACTAAAATGAAATTTTCTCTGTGGCCAGTTTTAAACTTTTGGTTTGAGGGGCTGATCAACAAGTAATCTCTAATTTCACTGGTTAAACTGTCATCTCATTGAAGAGCAAGAAAGTGGCATCGTTTTGCTTTTTCTTTTTTAAGCTAATTCTGAAAAAATGCCGTATATTTTACTTCCTTCTCCATTTTTCCTGCAAGATAGCACGTGTCAATTGTCTTGAAGGCATCCTTTTTTCTAAGAAACAACACAATCAAAGCATAACAATTTCGTTTTTTTTTTTTTTTTTTGGTTGTCTACACAGGGGTGTCCGAGTCAATCCTTACGGGGCCCGACTAATCCCCTGCGGCGCAGGCCAGGCGCCCCAATTTTCGTTGTGTTTTCATTAGGCTGCAGTCTACATCATCTAAGGGGACCCAACTTGGGTGACTTTGACCTCAGGATACCGGTTGAAGCAGTTGTGCGATGAAACAAAAATTGTAAAAGCTAACCCCCACCCCCCGGCACCAAAAAAAACAAAAAAAAAACTGAAGAAAGAATACAAGCCGGACCCACCTTTTTTGGGTCGGCACACTAGTTCTTCACATCATCCATTTTACGATGGAAATGCAATACAAAATCAAATAGGATACCTGTGTTCACTTACTCTTGTTTACAATTCGTCTAAAAGCGCTCTAATCTTACAAAAAACGACCTAGTCTCCACAAAGTAGCACAAATGACGACATTTTGTGCTACTTTATGCAGACTAGGTTTTTTGTAAGATTTCGAGCACGAATGACGACCCATCATTTTAAACTGCTCGTAGTCAATGAGTCGTCATTTGTGCTATTTTATGCAGTTGAAAACAAAAATCTTGGAGTGCATGATTTTAAAATAAAAATTTTGACACTTTTTCTATGTGTATAGTGAATAATAAATTAGAAAAATAGTTGATGATGTCTTCACTAGGGTAAATTTGTTATTTTACTCAAAACCATTACTTTTAATGATTTTTATCCAGTTTTCACATTAATTCAAATCATAAGATACCAAAAGATATGATTGAAAACACAAGGGGTTTTTATATATATTAGGCTAACCACATGGGATTTTTCTATCATTTACCCTTATTATTATTATAAATGTGCTTCACTACTTAAATCTTGATAAAATATTCCACCATGAGCAACTTGATCCAGTGGCAAAGCTAGGACCCTTTGGGCGGGGCAGTTGCCAATTAAAAAAAATCTCCAATAGAGTTAATATTTATCTGTATTGTATAAATCATTATGTGCTCATATTTATCATGAAACCATGCTGGTGATTTAAGCTAAAAAAGATTTAAAAAGTTTTTTGGGCTATAAAGTGATATTTAGGTTTAGTTTAGAATTAAAAACAATTTCTTGAAAAGTAATTACTGCAAAATTCTTAAATAGAGGAGAAACTTTTGTAAATTTAGAGAAGGAGATCCATGTAGAAGTGCGAAACTCGTAAATTCCTCAAGATGCCAATGAGGATAACTCTACAAAATTTTGAATAAAGGAGGCAATAATGTGCTTTTATAAAATTCAGAGTAGGCAAATAATGCAAAATTTAAAAACATTGAAAATCATTAAACTTTTATGCAATTTTCTAAAACTTGTGGGGAGGGGGGCAAGTGCCCTCTGACCCTCAAGTATACGTGGATTTGCCACCGGCTTGATCAATCCTTAATGGTTGTTTTCCCCTTTTCAATGAGTACCCTTTAAATATTCCTTATTTTTTCATTTATTTTACCTATGATGTATAATTCTCAATTTTGAGGATTTTTTTATTGTCATTTCTCTTCTTGTGCTTGTTTTCTTTATAATGGTTCAATAATTCATATACAATGCTAACAGTGAAATTAGAATAAACTATTCAAAAGACCAACAAAAAAAAAAAGAATTTTCCAATTATGTGTGAGAAAAAAAAGTACTGTTATATGTATATAACTAAGTATATTCTGATTAAACCTCACAAAATTTAGAGGTCCTTAATTCAAATCCTTCTTCTTCTTCCCTATATTTAAAATCTCCTTGCAAGTTTTTTTTTTTAAGTATACTTGTATTAAGATTGTCTGGATAGGTAAGTGTATTGTATCAAGGCACTAATGTAAAAGAAATAGATTTTTCATCAAGGTTAATCACTCCAATTGTATCACACATTTCATGAACTTTTACTTGTTTTAAGAATTGTTTTTCTTCTCAAATATAAACTAGTAGCTATTAGTGGACTTAATTGAAGTACAAACTTTGAAATTTGAAAAGAAAAAGGGGGTCAAGAGAGGACACCTAAGAAGAGAATAGCTTATTATTTATTTTTAAAAGCAACTTTTGTGTCAAAAATTCAGTGCAACTTAATTAATTTAAATGTTTTATTTTTAATTATTAAATGATTCTAAATATGTTAAGATCTGAGCATATTAAATTTAAATGTTGAATTAAGTTATCAAACACAAGACCTTACTCTAAAACTAATAGAAGTTATTAAAAGTTAAAAAAGAAGAAGTTATGATTTCTTTGGCAAAAAAAAATGAAAAAAAAAAGTAGAAGTAGTTGGAAGTGAAAGTTATTAGAAATTACTAAACTTAAATAGTAATTATTGTAGTAAATCTTGGCCTTTGTAAGGATTAAACTAAAAAAATAACAAGATGATACGAAATTTTAACACCAAACTCCCATCTCATGCTTTAGACATAAAGATTATTAGGATGCAAGTTGTTTACAATCTTATAAAAAGGGTAATTTTGCTGAATTTTGCTGTTTTCTTCGTCCACCGCTTGTAACTGTGTTACCGGTTGCAGAGCCTGACCGGCCTCGCGTACCAGAATGCTATCACATGACCCCAGTACCCTTAGATTCATGCAAAATTCTATCCTTCTTCCACGTGTCGCATCGGTGCTTTTTTACTGTAACCGTCACCAGCTTTTTACCAGACCCGTACGAACATTGCTTGGTAATCGGCTAACTAAAAAGCATGGAAATTGATCAGGTTGACTAAATTTTGACGAAGTTAACTAGATATGGAGGATTTCACTGTTGAAATCATTTGCATACTACCTGTAAAATATGATGTAGTCTTATTCATATTATTGAGTTGTTGATCAAATAGTAATAACAAGCAAATCCTATTAACAAATGTCATCAAATCCATGTCCTTGCAACTATCCGAATTGTGTACTATCAAAAAGAAAGAGCATTACTGTGGCTCAATTCGTTTAGCAAAGATCAAGCATATTGACTCAAGAATTTCCAAATTTCCATGTTCCCACAGATGATTATAATGGATTGACAAATAATAGCAGGAAAACTAGAAAGTGCACCAATGACTTCCATCGATATGACAAAGGGTAGGGCGACTAAAAAGGTCAAAAGGGCCAGTCCTGCAGTCTCCAAACTACCATCTATCAAAATCTATCAAGTGTTCTGTGTTCCATAACATCTTGTTATACTTAGAAGAGACAGGAGAGTCTGCTGCTTCTGCCGCAAACTCATGCAACTAATTACAGCAGGAGAAAAATCCATACGGAATCTCTCCTTATGTGGTTACAAGAACCACAACAGAAATATACAGAGTTGGTTATGAAACCTCCATCAACAAGCACTATCCTAGGATGTCATTGCATACTTAAAGTGCCAATTAAGGTCGGTCATCGAAGGTGAACTGGACTCCTCTGGGAAGCACGAGCTCTAATTCTGCAAGAACAGAAGCTCGTATCAGAGTATATAAAGTCGTTTGAGCTTAATAATGGCAGAAAGTCTGCACTGTATATCACACAAACACCAAGTTTTAAACCTCGCATCAGAAAGACCATCACTATGTAAAGTTGTTTGATCCTAATAGTATTAGAAGGATGGTGTAAAATATCACACAAAGTTGAAGTTAACATATAGACTACCAAAATCTCATAAACTGATAACATTAAGCACCTCAACGATTTTTCACGATTTCTCTTTGTTGCATGCTACTTGAGAAGTTAAATGTAAGCTCTTTCAGATCTTTAAGATTTAGTTACATAAGGCCTAAAAAATCTGGCTGAATGTTTAACTAGGGAAGACGTGTAAAGGTTTAAATATTGCAAATTAACAAAAATCACCCATAGAAGTTGTAGTTTCGGCATCTCCTTTTCTTGCTTTTGGTTAGTGGTTGCCATATATCTTCACAACAAAGCACAAGAACAGTCATCATCTCGTGCATTCTGTTTCAGTCATCCCACTTATCTAAAAACTTGAAACTCATGTAGCCCGAAGGAAATCATTAATGAAGGGCAGTCCTACATCTGTGATGCTAGATTTTTCCTGTGAGGTGTAGCGAGAAATTAAAGGAGGAATTTTACCTACGGTAGTCCCATCTTTTATTTATTTATTCATTGTTATTATTATTATTATTATTATTGTTATTATTATTATTATTAGGCTGCCAGACAAGTGCAAGACCATAGTAACCCATGTCAAAGCAGGGACCATAATCTCCACTAAAAGCTCAAGAAGTTGCATAAAAGAATAATTGTACAACGATCAACTTAAATGAAAGGTAAATGAATTGTCAGAGGGGAAAAGCCCTTAATTCAACTGGTACCCAAAAGGCATCCAGGCTCCAAAGTTGACTGGTGAGCTTAGGTGGTGTCAACAAGGTATACCACTCTCCATACATTGCTCAAGGTTTGCAGTTATAGTTCATTGACATAGATAGAGATGAGGAAAAAATGCCCATCTAAAAATGAATGATTAGGAGCAATATCTGTCAATCCTGAAATGTTACTAAGTCAGCTAAAAACTTCATCTATTTTTGGGGGTATCATAAGGAATATCAAGACTTCTCATCACCTCAATCCTCAAAACACACTACCTCATCACACTCTCATGCAATAGCATCATGGAAAGTCCAAATATATACTGAAGTAGATAAATGAGATAAATGAGATGTGGCATTGTATAAACATTAGACGAAATTTATTGCTACCATAAAGAGAAAGTCATACATATTGCCTCATTCAACTGGAGTTAATGCAAAATTAGATTGATGACATCAGAATTCCAGGATCTCTCATAAGGGGTCAAACCGCTACATGCTCATCCAAGCATCCGAGATTGGACAACTTCAAACTAAGAAGTCTACATTCTCATCCTAAAATTTTGACTCTATATTCACAAGCTACGCACAGGCCCTATCATCTGAAGGGAAATTGACACCATATCTTGAACTACTAGAACTTGTAACTCGAGAACAAAAGAAGACAACCAATCGAACTAAAAGCTAACTCGATACTATCATCCTACATAGACATCACAGAACAAGGAAAGAATTAAGCGCTTGCCAGGAGAAGGCCTGCTTAAATTTTCCAGATGCAAAATTGGATTCCTTTGCTCTGACATACAGACAGAAATTTGGCCCAAATTGATAAGCAAAGGACAAAAGAAAAATGCCAACTTTTTCCGCAATACAACAACAAATCAAACGCAACCGGATAACAAAAGAGACAATACAATCAAATTTCCAGTTAAATAGCAGAAAATAAAATATAAAAAACTTATCAAGGACCCTGAATTCAAGAACCAAAACACTCCAATTACTTAACAATACTACATGATTATATGTAAAGTCTTGGCATATTTGTGCATGTAAACAAGAGAGGAGCATACTTACATTACACTGCATAACCAATATGAAAGGATGAATCAAGAAAGCTCTTTGGCATTTTGGAAGAAAGCGGCAGAGCAAAGGATTGAAGCAATGAAAGCAAATAAGCCCAAGCCAAGCATCAAAGAAATCCCTGCTACCGTCAAGTCCATCAATGACTGAAAACTCAATCCCAGCAGCACCCACATCTTTGCTCTGCCTATCTTCCCTCCCTCTTTTGTCCCATCACTTTCCTCTACTTTATATGCATCCAATTGAGATTCTAAATCCGACCCATATGAGATATTATCCTGATCTTCTTGCTCATGTCCAGAATTGCACAGAAAGGGCAGAGGCAGAGAAAGATTGCGACGTGCTGACACAGTGGCACAAAACGTCTTGGGAATGTTGACACATAATCATCTCCCAAATCCCAATTGCCAGCTTCCCAACCGTCCCTACGGTCCAATGAAATATCAGCATAGATCCTAAAATATTTGTGGACCGATTTCTAGAACAGATGTTTCACTTTGTTGCTTTGTTTGACCCAAATACCCAATGTTTTTCGTGGTGTATAGAGGCCCAATTAAGTAGACGTTAAAGACAAGCAGTTTTGGATGGCACAGGGATTTTCGTAATAGATATTCTTTGCTTTCTTGTTAATTTTTTATTCTTAATCTCAAATTAGTATGATGAAAAAGGAATAATACTATTGAATTATTATGCATTTAACCTCTTTTGTTCGAGGATGCCATGAAATTGTCATATTGACGTTTCCGGTGGCCTTTTTTTATTTCTTTTTCCCCTAGTTTGCAGTTGGATACAAGGTAGGAATTCTACAAAGCATTTCTTGAATTTTGGAGGACTTGTCTAAAGATTATTTAGCATCAGACCCGAGGTCTTACAACTTCTGAAGGATGGCAGAATCTTGTTTTTGTCTCGGGCTTGTGATCTCGTATTACTCTCCTTGGGACTAGCATCTGATCAGACGTGCAAACTCAGCATCTGATCAGACGTGCAAACTCTCCTTGTGATCTTGTATTACTCTCTTGGATCCGATTGGATTAGTTGTTTTTGGGATTGTTTTTAAAAAATAATTATTGTAAATGTATTTGTGGTTGTTTTTGAAATTTCTATTTTTATTTCTTTTTTCTTTTTAATTTCTATTTCTTTTCCTTTTCTTTTTCTTTTTTTTTCCTCTTCTTCTCCCTCCCTCCCTCATCCCACCCGTTCCCGGTCGCCAGCGACCGGTGCGCCTCCAGCGGCCGGGAAATTTTTTAATTTTGGCTCCTCTCCACCCTCCACTCCCCCCACCACCTCCCCTCTCCTCTCCTCCCCCTCCCCCCCCGTCCTCCCTCCCCCCTCCCCAGGCTTCAAAGACCGGTCATCATTGGTGTGATCAGGTGACCTCGTTGGTTCGACTAGAGGGTCAACCAGGGAGGGAGGGGAGGGGAGGAGGAAGGGGAGGAGGAGGGAGAGAGAGGTGAGGAGGAGGAAGGGGGAAGAGGGAGAGGAGGAGGAAGAGAGGAGGAAAAAAAAAAACAGATCTTGTGTCGGGTTGGCCGGTGTTATTTTTGAGTTTATTTTTACTGTAGCATTTGGGGTGTGAAAAGCAGTTTTTAAAAAATAAGACAAAAACAACCCAATCCAAACGGAGCCGAACGGGAATCGTTATCCTCTCCGACCCTTGTGTAGTTAGTTTTACATTGTTAAAAAGAAGAATAAAGGTTTAAAATAGTAAAATGTGGGAAGTGAAATTCAGAAAAATTTAAGTAATCTGATGACAGATTTTCACAAATGGACTTTGAAAAAGAACCTGCTGATTCCAAGATTATACATGAACAAACACAACATTTTTGCACAAAGATTTTGCGTGCGGTGGTGATGCAGTTTTGCCTTTTTGTTCCTCACTAAATTTTGATAGCTATATATGGTATGTCCGGATTCACTAGTTTTCAAATCTACATTATATCACAATCTGCAACTTGGATTAGGCGAATGAAGACTGGGAATGGTTTATCCTAACTCTGCCGAGTCAGTCTTGAGGAAGGAAAGGCTATTGATTCCCTCAACGGAGGTTTTTGCATTGGCCAGGTTTCGAAAATCTCATTTTCAGGCACTGCCTCTAGAATGTTGGAGCTCTACAACGCAGAAGAGTAGGATACATGGCATCTTTACATTAGCAAATTTTGGTATTGTACAGGCTGGACTTCAATAAGACGAGCCTATCACTAGTTCCATTTTCAGCGCAACGGATCTTCTGTCCCACTTCCTGTGCCATTCTCTGTCCCACATTTTATTATATTGCTATTTCTCCTTCATAAACATCATATTTTAATTCTTTTTTGTTCCCTTGCTATCAAATAACTACCAACACAATAAAAAATAAATATAACAATCTCCAAAAAAGCATTATATAATAGAAAGTTCAAAAATACATAGGAAAATTCATAAAAATCTTATTTTTTGTGTATTTTAATTTTTTGAGTCTGTTAAATTTTGTGTATTGCTGTATTCTCCTTCATTTGATAGCAAGGGAACAGAAAATAATTAAAATATGATGTTTATGAAGGAGAAATAGCAATATAATAAAATGTGGGACAGAGAATGACACAGGGAGTGGGACAGAAGATCCGTTGCGCATTTTCAGCCCCTTTTGTTTTCTGTTTTACTACGGTTAGCTACGTACTGTCCAAGGACTATATCCACTCCTCCCTCATTTATGGTAAAGGACGGTTGACAAGTACCATTCTTTGTCAAATTTACCTCAAGACATCTTGCTCTATGTCCACTTCAGCAGATTGACTGTACTGTTTTCCCAATTCAAACTTGCTGACCAATATGCTCTCCTCATTTGTAGGAAAACAGTAAGTACTGGACAAGGAGAACTTCCCTTCCAAGATGGATTGAAAATAAACAGCATCTTCAATGCTGTCGAATTTCCCGCATCTCTTTCATTTGGCTAAATGCAGGAGCATAAAACTCCAACTTGACTTGGAAACTCACACCAATGACCTAGCACCGATTGGTCCAATACCTGCATGATGAAATAGTGTGTACATACCAGGACTTCTAAAGATGCAGAAACTGGAAGTTTTCATGATATAGGGGTTTTTCATAGATTATGAATATAAAGGTCAAAATCGGCAATTACCTGAGGTTGGCATTGGTTTTCTCATCAAGTTATTGGGCACTGGCTCCTTAATGTCAATTACAACTGCATTAGATGTCAGGAAAGTATTGGCTACAGATGCCGCATGTTCCAGGCAACATCTAACAACCTGCACGACAGGATGTTCCTATTGAATATTCCTAGAATTGTCCATCAGAAATCAATTGAAAAAGCTAAATAAACTTAGCATCCCCTTCAATCATATTGTTCATTTCTGAGTTTACCTTCGAAGGATCCAAAATCCTAGCAGCCACTAAATCCTCATATTTGTCTCTGGCAGCATTATAACCATATGCTGTATTGTCTACAGACAGCACCTGCATATGATATGCTTTTCACATCAGGCCTCAACTGTCATCCTTGTCATTAATATTTAAGTAGATGATTGGATGCTTTAGATTTAACTAAATTTTCTGCAAAAAGAAGTTGACTGCACTTCATGCGAAAGACCTTCTCTATAACAGCATTTCCATTTAGACCAGCGTTCTTTGCTATCTGTCTTGCTGGATAGGCCAATGCCCTTCTAAGAATGTCAGCTCCTATCTGCATGTAAAGTTGCAGACGGACATCACAACCAATGAACATGCGTAAACTTGGCACCATATGTACTGCTAATCGACGTTTTAATCCTATGGACTACCAATGTTGGTATAACTTTCTAAGGAAAAGAGACAAACCCTTTGCTCTTCATTATCTAAGT
Source organism: Gardenia jasminoides (assembly GCA_013103745.1). Classification (NCBI taxonomy): domain Eukaryota; kingdom Viridiplantae; phylum Streptophyta; class Magnoliopsida; order Gentianales; family Rubiaceae; genus Gardenia; species Gardenia jasminoides. The sequence continues at coordinate 39,320,321 of CM023105.1, forward strand.
GGTTCTTGATATCTTCCACCTTCAAAGAGAGCCTCAGAAGACAGCAGCCCCCACCAACAACTACTCCTTCCTCAATGGCTGCCTGAAGTTTATGAAAGTTTAGCTGTCATGACTGGTCAGTCAGCCATTCAAGATTTTACAGGAGCAGCAATCTACCTTGGTTGCATTTAAAGCATCTTCAATTCTCAGTTGTTTGTCCTTCATCTCAACCTGTGTTTGTGCTCCCACCTATCATCTCATTGCCAACCATAAGTGCATATAATCTTGTAAATCAGATACAGTAGTGATTATGTGCTAAAATCAAAGAATTCAGCTCACCTGGAGGATAGCAATACCCCCTGATAACCTTGCTATTCTTTCATTCAACAGTTTCTTATGGAACTTTTCTTCTGTATTCTGCATAATTTAGGCATCAATTCAACTAAAATAGTTAACTGTTAGACATATCGACTGAATGAAACTTAATGGACTAAAATCATAATTAGTGTGAGATATTCTATTTAGGATTCAATGCTAACTTCTGAAAAGGACATATGCTATCTCTTGAAATTGTAGCATTCTTTAGTTTGCGGATCCCAAACTCAAACCAATAAGAAGAAAAATTGAGTTGCCCAGTAAAGCTTTCAATGCTTTGGGTGAATTATGCTAGTTAATTACAAAATTCAATTTGTATGTTTATATATGCCTTGAATTTTCACCAACTGCTGTACCACGAATGATCCACATTTATGATAGAAAATTCCTACATAATTCTAGTTGATGATTTTTTTTTCCATCTCGTTCCTTTGCCTCTGGATAGAATGATAAATTTGCCGATCTCAGCCAACTTAGGTGGAGATGTAAAGGTTAATCTTTACAATGGTAGATAAAAGCATCAAGCAAAGCTTTGACAGACCTCCACAAGCCTTTGTATCTGGGAAACCCTTTGTTGAACGGCCTCTTGGTTTCTTCCATCAGTAACTATTAACGTAGAGTTTTTCGTTATCACTACCTTAGATGCACTTCCAAGCAATCCCTTGTGAGCATTCTCAAGAGTCAGACCCATTTCATCTCTGATCACAGTCCCTGAAAACATGATAAACTATGTGAAATTTTGAAGAACTGAAGAGAAAGAGACAGATAATGAACAGTAGTTTTTACTTCTGAGCACTAATCTTTTGTGATTACTGCTTACATTGTTGCCTATAGTTGCATAGAAGTTTATAATTCAGCCTAGAACACCAGTTGATAGACCACATGATGCCAGTTTCAGAAAATGAAAAATATTGTTGGGACCGCTATTAATGGTCCAGCCGTGAAGAGTTGGTTTTACCACATTGTCTTGGGATCATAATTCAATCTTTACCTTCGGGACACTCTTTCTTATTAAATTTGCAAGAAAAATGTCATTGGAGTGAAAGAAAGCGACAAACTTTAGATTAGGTGTTCTTGTCTCACTACCTCCTGTCAAGATGGCAATATCATCTAGGTCATGGCTTTTGCGCTCACCAAAGGCAGGAGCTCTAATAGCAACTGCCTTCAGTGTACCTTTGAGCTTGTTCCTAATTACTGGAGCCAGAGCTTCCTGCTCAATGCCCTCCGCAACTATCACAATTGGATACTTCTCCTTAACTGCATTATCCAATATTTTAAACATCTCCTTTGCGTTTGCGATTTTTTTGTCAACCAAAAGCAACTGCAAACAAAGAAGCTTTCCACCTAAATATTTCACATCGACAAGTACAATATCAAATCCACAAGTTCTTTACCTTGCAATTGTGAAGTTCTGCTATCATGTTTCTTCGATCAGTAACAAAATAAGGAGACAAATATCCTCGATCAAATTCCATCCCTTCTACAATGTGCAGGCTATTTTCACCATGGTTCCCTTTCTCAATTCTGACTACTCCATTTCTTCCTACTTTATAAAGGGCATCAGAAATCATGTTTCCCACTGCATAATCATTCCCTGCACTAACAGCAGCGACATCTGCAAGCTCATGATCCTCAACCTGCAACCATTAGAAATTCCAAGCACAAATTGATTTGTCTTCTTGCCAGAGTCCAAAGTAGAAAACTGGTGACAGCATTCTTGAGCCTCAAGGCTATTCAATCCTTACTTTGTAAAGAAGATGATATTGACATGTTATCAAAATTACCTCTCTGGACATCAATTTCAGTTCTGAAACAAGAGCTTTGGTAGTTTTCTCAATCCCACGTGAGAGCTGAATAGGGTTCATACCGGCAGCAACAACCTAATGAAAGTTAAACTTAGTACACTACCATTTCCAGAGATTGATGTAGTAATGGCAAATTTCAAGGCAACTGATTGTGGTAATCATGTTACCTAAAACTTTGATTGCAGCTATCAATATAGATAATGGTAATTCACCTTGCTTAACACATTAAGGTCTAACTGGAGCTGTCATGAAAATAATTGGACACTCAAAAGATATGATCGTACCTTCATGCCCTCAGCAATAAGACCCCGTGCAAGTACTATAGATGTGGTGCAACCGTCACCAGCAAGCTCATTTGTCTTTGCACCAGCTTGTCTTACTAATTTTACTCCCACATTCTCCAAAGGGCCCTCCAATTCTATCTGTTCTACTTAATTGAGTACATTGAGTTCAAGGAATAAATATTTCAGGAATGAGAAACTGCTCCTATAATCAGTTCCATATCCTTTGAGTGTGATAGAATGCAAATTGTCATATACTCAAGTCGCAAATTGTCATATACTCAAGTCTCAAAATGAACTAAAATTGCAGAAAAAAGTGAACCGTGTTGCAGAATATGGTACCCCAAGAGAAAAAAAAAACTTTGAATACGGTACCCCAAGGAAAAAAAAAAAAAACTTTCTCAAAATCACAGAAAATAAAGATACAAATTTTAGATTTCAAGTTCAAATTTTCTTTCAAATGCTGCATTACCAGAATCAATGTTAATGGCAGGAGCATTTTGAACATTTTTCTTTCTTTTGTTTATCATCATTTGAAGTATTTCAAATGTCGTATGATCACTCAAAGTTTAAGTGTAAAAAATTTCAGAAGACACTAAGCATAGGCCATGTTCCTCTATCAGAAATATGATGATCAATGACATAGCCAAACTGCATGAGAAGAAACACAATTTCAAGACATCATGCTCTGGAATCAGAAATACTATAGCCACAAAGCCAAAAACCAGATACATTTTTTCATTATCTGGCAGTGAACAATCCATAAACTTGCCAGCAATTTCTGCGTTATTCATAGTCGTTTATACAGATTTCGAAGACAATAAGACATACTGATATGGTTGAAATTAAGAGAGAGAGTTTGTCTTTCAGTTTGTAACATGAGAAAGCTGATTAATAACAATGGGCAGGCACTGTATACAGACTTATTACCTCTTTAAGAACAGTTTCACCATCATTAACAATCTTAGGAGGTCCATATTTATTCTGCAGAACTACGTTTCTTCCTTTTGGTCCCAAAGTTAATCCAACCAACTCTGCCACCAGGTCAACACCTGCCTGCACGATGATGAAGAAACAATCCCTTATTACTCACCAGTCACCACTTAAGAAAATCACAGACAAGTAATTAGGACACGGTGTTAACCTGAAGCTTCTTCATTGCTGAACCATCATGGTTGAAATAGAGTTCTTTAGCCATAGCTCTTGTGTTAAGCATGGACCTTAAACGTCTTCTACCAATGGTGGGCATAGATGGTTTATAGAAATATATTGACGGCAATGGATAAAGAGAACATCCCATGATTTTTTTTGGGATTCGATTTGGCGAGAATTTGTAAAGAGTAACGAGCGTCAGTTCAAGATTTTCAAGGGAACCTTAGAAAGATAACTTTGTAAAGAGATGATGGATAAGAGAAGGGAAAATATCTTTCACAAACCTTGAGAAATTTTTTTTCTAGCTATACGGTTCTACTTCTCTGGCCTTCTTCAGTTGAAATCTACTCCTTAGTCCGTTGGCCCAATGTTTTAAAACTCGGAGTGAACCAATGAGGTCTGCAGGTTTCAACCGATCTGACCGGCTCAACCTCAATTCATTAAATTTTTTCAATAAAATATATAAATATGTGTGCATAGAATAAGACATCTCATGGACTAACTTAAGACTTCTCTTGATAAAAATGTAAACATTTTTGAAAGAACTTGAATATTTAAAGATAAAGTTTAGTGATTAGTCTTTTGGATTAAAAATTTATTTTTTTAATTTAGTTGAGAAAACATAAAACCACTGACTCACGGTTCTTTTCATTTTGTACGGTTCACATAGTTCATATGATTTTGATCGGTTCTTAGACCTAATCAACCCGAAATATGAATCAGGTCAGAGTCATGATCGATTGTTGATAGTCCAATAGGTATCAATCTGATTTGGATTTTTAAAACATTGCATTAGGCCGTGAAGCCCGCTCAATATTTGCGAGTCAAATTACAACTTTACTCCTTGATTGGTTTTGATTCATAAGCCTCATTTGTGTGTGTCAAGTTAGGTCTTGATTCATAAGCCTATCGAGCCTTTTGTTTCCAATTATTCATACTATTCTATTTTGTTGTTAGTAAAATACCTAACTACAGGGTTATTTTGTCAAAAATTATGTGAAGGCTTAAATATTTTCTCGTCCTTGCGCTAAACAAAAAAAAGGCATTCTCTTCCAAGTTAAACTTGTTTCTACTAACTGTTTTTATTTTTTTAATCTCAATGATAATGAGTAATCTGCTCCTACATGGTAAAAGGTACAAGTAGGACACAAGCGAACAAGGAGGAAAAGAATCCACCTCCAATCCAAACTAGTGCCTTGCTACACAAATTAGACAAATTTCTAACTCCTTAGAATTCATAACCTTGTATTCAATGAACAGACTTGAGTCATTTTTAGTGGTTACTAAACCAAAGTTCCTTGATTATTAAGGCCGTATTTAGAGTTGCAGTGCTCTATAAAAAAACACTTCTAACAGAAGTATTTTTAATAAATTGCTTTTATAACAGTAAAGAAATAGTGTCGAATTTTAGTATTTTCGAGTTAAGTTCAACTTAATTTCTTGAAATTGGGATCGAGCTGGATGGACCGTTTAGTGTATCCATTAGAGTTTGAAGTTGCAATTGACGCGTCCTCATTGGTCCATCTCTATCTAGAACTTGGGCCTTCAAATCCATCAGCGCACAAGAAAGGGCTCCTAAAAGACGGACCGGGTAAACCCATTTCTCTCGTTTAGGCGGGAAATCAGTTTCTTTCTTTTCAGGGGCAAGAAGAAATTGTTTGTGAACCTATCCATTCAATTGCTGCCAATTTACCCTCCCTAATTGATTTTCTTTCTACATTATCATCAGAGTTTCATCATGTTTGGTGTAAAGACCGAAAAGTTTTCATTAATAGTTCAGTTCTTTAATGCTTCAGTCCAACTGTTTTAGAAATTAGGGTTCAAGATTTGTTCTTTAATACATGCTGAAACTGCTAAGTTTATGCATGCTATATTCATGTTATGCATTTCAAATTCCTCATGTTCACTTTTAGAAATTTATGTGTCTATCCATGTATATGTATGAGATTGTGCGTTTGTGTGTGTGTATGTTTTTGTGTAATTATGAATTTTTGCTAGATTCCTCATTGATTGAGCTGAAAAGCTAGGTAAAGATTGTTCTTTTTTGCTTTTAATCAAAGTATTGTGTGCCAGAATTTTTCAGAAATTGGATTTCTATATTTTTTTCTGGTGAGTATTAAGCTTTGGTGTTTTGTGTTTTCCTATATATTTTGAGCTGATCAACTAGGTTACGTTTCTTTTTTTTTTTTTTTAATTTATAAATTCAATTTAGCTTGTCTGAATGGGCAGGGTGCAAAGTGGTGTAACTTTTGAGGCATAGCACAAATTTAGGAAGTAGGAATCTGAAGATCGTTGCTACGGCATGCAGACGTTTCTGAAAATGGAAGGTGTTTGTAAAACAGGATATCTTTTCACTTTTTCCTTAGTATTCCAATGAGGGTTCAATCCTAAACCTCTCCATCATCGCTCCCTTTCCTCCAATCTTTAACTTGAAAAGAATTAGAAGCCTGAAAGTATATGTGGCTTTAAGTGTGCATTGTGAATTCTGATGGGTAAGCACGTCCTAGCGAGGCGTGTGGTTAGTCATCCGGCTTCTTTGAAAAGGTGTGTGTTTTTGTCTAATCGAATGCTGTAATGAAGAGTTTATTATGGTCATTAGATGAAAATTTTTTCTATTATTTGGTGAAGGTACAATTGCAGAAAGCAATATACAGTTGAGATGCCTCTCTGTCTTGAAGTATTTGGTTATTCTAATAGAGTAGGTTGTAGCCTAATTCTTTACGATGATTCATATAGGTGTCAAAAAGCAGAAGCAATATCAATGGCATCATTTGCTGCTGGAAACTGTATATCACAATTCCCTACTGAGAGTTATCTTTTATTCATTAAATGAATAGATTTTCTCTTGGCAATGACTGTATAATTCCGAAGGGCCCTCTATAGTTTTTCTCAGATTATCAAAAGGCTGACCATTATTTTGGGATTATAAGGCAAAAGCATAAACTGGCATAGAGACATCATCCTCTAGCTTGGCCACTGATTATGGCTTTGTTTGTTCACCTGAATTCAGGCAAGAATGCAAGTTGCATGTCAATGTTTGTATACTTTGGAAGGAAAAGGCAAAATCTTGTTTATTTCTACTTTCCCTCGTAATATAGAAGGAGAAATATCGACAAAATTTTGTCTCTTCCTGTATTAGCTTTGGCATTTCTTGTCATCTTTTCCCTTTTTCCCCTCCTTTGTGGGTGTCTCTTCTCATATGAAGAGGAAATTTTAGATATTACAGCTTCTACATCTCTTATGTTCCAAGATTAATTAAAATAAAAAAAAATGAATTTCCCCATTTCCCTTATTTTTCCTTCTTTCACTATCTCTATTCCCTGGGCAAGCAAGCAGAAGTTTTCTTTTTTCATTCTTTTTCTTCCTTTTCTTTTTTGGGTGCATTTTTAGTTCAAGTTCTTGGCTTCTCTTGTCTTACCTGGTTTTTCTTCTTATACCAAAGACATTATCTTATTCATACAAAGGTTTCTGTATTGGAGAGAGAGAAATGCATTTGGTTGGCAAACTTGAAGCGTGTTCTCTGCTGCTGAAAATCGAAATTGAAAAAAAAAAAAAAAGACTGTGGAATAGTTAACATTTTCATGCTCTGACAAAGAATAGAAACAGTTGCTTGGATCATAGTGGGTTGCCTTTTCATGTGTTTTGGTACTGATAGTAGTTCCGTGAATTATGAGCCACTACGACCAGCATCTCCACCAGTATTTGTCCCACTGCTTGTGCAACCCTGTGGCACATAATTTTGGTCATGGGGCCTTCCTGTAAACTTCTGTAGCCTGATCTATCAAGGGTCACTTACAGTATATGGTGGTTCTCTTTATACATATACGTTGTTTTCACACAGTTCGGAGAAGAAGAAGAATGCACTTGTCAACCAATGATGCTGTTAACTTTCTTCCATGTTTTGGTATTTTCAAGTAATCATCTTACTTAAGGAATTGCTGATAATTTCTTAAAAGTCCTGTGCGTTTAAATAAACTCTGATGGTGTTGTTGAGTTATTGCTCTTTGATGGAGTTTTAGACGAATCCATGATGGAGTGCTAGAGATTTCACTTTCACTTAATTTGCTCCACAATAATGTAGTGGGAGTTTCTCAAGTTGATCCAGATGTGAAGCAACCATCTTTTGAGTTGGCAATAGAATATTAAGGAAGATCTTGATCATTTCCGATTACATGCTATCCATCTGCTGGAAATGAGGGACTCAGTACATTCATATTAAACAGAACAACAACAAAAAAAGGCAAACAAACACATCTCTCTCTCTCTTTTTGGAGCATGGTAAATCTCTTAGTCAGTGAAGCAGATTTGTAGGGGTAACAATTGACTGGTTTGATGACTGAGCCCTGAGATGAGCTGTGTTGCATGGCACCTCTTCCAGATCACGGAAGGTGTTATAAGGACTTCCAAGTTGGAGGTCGGCGAGCATTTGTCGGAGGTCAGAAGCTTCTTCCTTAAGGCGTGCATTCTCTTGAACAACCCTGTCATGGGACTCTGACACATGGTTTAATTTGTCTATGAGATTGTGGTTCTCAGTCCTCAAGCGAAGCACCTGAGACCAGAGCTCGTCAAGGTGCCTCTGTTTCCGCATCCTTGATCTTCGAGCTGACTCTCTGTTGGATATCATTCTCCTTTGTTTTCTTTCATCTATGATGTTAAATTGCTGATCATCCGCTTCATCGGAGGTAGAGTTGTTGCTTAGACATGAGGACTGCGGGGTGAACTCATGTAGGGGAGGAGGCTCTGGTAATTTGGCAAGTTGGTCAAGTGCCTGCTGAATTGGAATGCTGGAAAGCTGCTGTGCATCAAGCTGAAGTTAGAGGGGAAAGGTGAGGGATCCTCAGGTGTGAAGTAGTGGATTCCTTCTGCCTCAGATGGAATCATGGCTGACTATATTGAAGGTGACGCTTGAAGTTTTGTTTTGCAGATAGCGATGAGAGGGTAGTGGACTGGAGCATGGCATGAGGATTAGACGGCTTTTATAGGGGGAGAAGGCTTGAGAAGTGGGCCAGATGTAGCAACAGAGAGGATACAGTAGCTAGCTTACAAAGCAGAATTCAACATCTATATGAGCAGCACATAAACTCTCCATGTATGTTTGTTATGCTTTATTGCTCTTTTTTTTTTTCCCTTCCCTTCCTCCACTAGGTTTATTGTTATCTAGAGAGGACCCGAAGCCAGCCAATGAATTTCATGTGTCTTGACATGTAAATAGCATGCTGTTTACCATGTGATCATGCATTTGTTTAGTTGATTATGCAGTGATGTGATCATAATGCAAGATGGTTCTGTAGATAGTTATGGAACATCCAATGTAATGCTTACATGGGAAGAAATTGAATATGTGATCAGGGATGTTTCAGTTATCTAAATGAAGCATTTTTTTTCAAAAAGATGGAAAAGCTAATGAATTATTATCTCAGAAGTCAATCTCATAAAAATCATCTGAAGGAAGTATTTGGCGATTTCAGCATCATCTGATGTCTCACAGCCAATCACATGTTGTGACTGATGACGAAAACCAGGTCAATACAAAAGGTGAATGCTATTAAATAAAAAGAATTGTTCCTATTTTATTTCTCATGTGATGACTCAAATTGCACTTCACTTTGGGATAGGAGGGACCCAATGGAACTGTTATCGTCTGGATTCATTCATGCGTAGCATTTTAATCCAACAAGCTTCTTCTGCATTTTTGTATAAAGGTGGCTTGTCTTTTCCCACCTTTAATTTTAGTACTTGAATAGTTCAATTGACTGAATTTGCTCCTTGAGTTCTCCTATATACAGCCAAATGTGAGAAATGTTCCTGTGTACGTACCATCTTAAAGAACCAAACGTGGAATCTATCCACTCTTTCCTGGAGGGCATTATGTCTTGAATGTTCATGAATCATGGTCTGAGGACAAAATAGTTTCTTTCAAGGAGCTCAATGGTCTTTCATTGTATTTTCAGAAGCATGGGATGCAGGAACAGGGATTAACTACGATTCAACTTATAATTTGAGATATCCACTCGTGAAATTACAGCCAAAGTTCTTGCTACTATCATTATCATTATCTTTCGAATGATATTGATCCAGGATGCATTGCCTGGTTTATGTGATCAAATGACGTGATTAATGAAGTATTTTCTATAAGGAAAAAAATTGATGTGATTAATAAGTTTCAATCAATCTACAACATGGGCATACAAAATTAGAATGTCATACCATGCTCTAGCATATATTCCTAGATTGAAGTTGGCTTACATGATGGTTTAATTACTGTACAATATGCATATTTTCAAGCCAATCGTAATATTTCCCCGTCCAATTTTTAGGATTCTATGAGGGATAAATCAATTACTGACATGTCCTAACTGTCCAGTTGTGCCTTGTGCTTGCGTGGATATCTTGTACACATCTTGTCGTATTATCGTTTTTGGAGTACATGTAAAGAAAAAGAAAGAGAGGCAAAACATATAAATTAAAAGATTTTTGGAACAGAATATAAACCATATCCAGCTCAGAAGATATTATGGCCAACAACTAAGAGGAGATTCGATTCAGCAAAATAAGGGACAAAATTGAGAGAATATTCTTCTGTAGTGAAATAATATATATATATATTTACCTATGCTATAAATTAACTAATCCAAGTTACTTAGTATGCAAATATACATAAGATGGATTCGATGGACATCTAATTCTTGCAGTTATTTCTGTTGGCGAACATATTCTCGAAATGATTAGATCGTCCATTAACCCTTATCCTTCATTTTCAATTTTTCATGGATTGTGCGGGCAAGCTTTCATATAAACATGGATGGAATATACTAAAATCCTCGAAAGTGCTATGATTTTCTCCTTTTCCTCTCCTTATCGGATAATACAGAGTACTTTACTCGGAATACTTGTTGTAATTTATTCATTTTCTCCCTGCTCTCTGCCAATGAAACTGTACTACGAGTTCGAAAAGTGGAGTTAGGCAGAGCCAAGTTTCTGCATTCTCACCACACTAGCTAGCGTATTAACTTCTGTCTCCCATAAACAACAAATCATGCCAAAAAGATTCAAAGGATGGCATTTGGATAGTGTTAAAATTAGTTAAGTTTAATTCTTTCTGCACTGCTTCCCACTTTCACAAAAACAGTAGTTTTCCTTGCCAAGGAACGAATTATAGTGAAAAAGTATCCTTGTTTGTTTGTTTGCATTTTGCTAAGAGGCTATGCAACTTTTTTCACTTTCTGTGTCATGGGGTCTCGCCAGACTACCTAATTCCGCGTCTCCCTCTCTCTCTCTCTCTCAATCTCATACATAAGCTACCATATGTTATAAAGCAAGAGTAATTTTGCAGGCATATTGATATGTTTTTAGGGTAAATGATGCTTTACCCACTTGGTTTATGACACTTGTTCACATAACATTCCTATAGTTTTATAAATTTTATGCAGTCTCTCGTGGTTTGAATTAAAGTGTCAAACTAATGGAATTTGTATCCAGAGCTTACTAAAACGTCAAAAATACCCCTATATCAAGCTGAAAATATTTATTAATCACAGAAGGGTTGTACGTAGATTTTGAAAATTATAAGAGAGTTATGTGAAAAAATACTAAACAATAAGGAATTATAATGTCATGCATACCACATTTATATATCTTGGCCAAACAAAGGTAATCTTGTCATTTCAGTCAGTTCTATTATAAAGGACGATATCCATTTTGACCCTTTAGTCTAAATTATGAGGGGGTTGTGTATAGTTTTTGAATCTAGGAGAGGGTTATGTGAAAAAGTTATAAACCAAAGAGGTAAAGTATAATCTATCCATACTTTTAACGAAATTGTCTAGTCTCTTAACATGTTATAGCTCAGCAATTTCCAAGCAGATAGAGGTGATGGTCGAACTGATCGTACGCTTCATACTCGCAGTGTCCACATTCTGACTTACCACGAAAATTACTGTTGATTAAAACTTGAACGACGATTGCTTCCTGTAACATCGAAATGGGTCAATGTTATATATACCACAAAAAACTTTTCATTATGTGCCATACAAATTATCAATTTTTTTTTGTAATTAAAAGTTTGGGTGGGTTCGACTCCAATTATCATCACACCATAGATGATAGCAGTCCGATCATAGGTTCTTTATAGAGATATTTACAAATTACCCATTAACACGGTATTCATTCTTTGACAATGGAATTCGAACATACGACCTTTCGTGAAACCGTACAAGTTTTCATGGTAGGTGCAATATTTACATGGCAATTCAACCCGAACTCCTCAAGGGACACGGACAATTGAAATTAGATGTGATCTAGAGAAGGTTCTGCCCTATTTGAGGTTGTGGTCCATCATTATTTGACATATCTTAATGCATTCTAGCATATCCATTAGCGCCCGATGGCCACCAACAAATGGATGGCAAAGGGTTCTCATTAAAGAAACAAGAAAAGCGGTATCAGAAAAGTCTTGGCAAATCTCAGCGGCAGCAACTTGCAACCGCATATGCACCCCAGCTTTTAGTTTATTAATGCAGTTGAAAATTCCACTACCACAAACGTTTTTCTTTACAGTGCATGTTCTGTTTTCTTTGGTGATTTCCCAATATACAAACGTATATTCGGCGCAACTTATCGACGTTGGATAAGTGTTTGGGACAGCTAAACAACAAAGCTTCCTTGTAATCCATGTACTAATACATATTATATAGGAGTTTATGTTTTGTTGCCAAAGGATAAGAACAACACATGTAGGAATATAATGCCACTTTTCTTTTTATATTTTCCATTTCTTAATTACAGTTGTCCAGGTTTTCTTGATTTGTTAACATTCTTGTACCAACAGAAACTAGCTGTGTCTATGACTAGACTAGAGGTGCATTTAGCAAAACTGAAATTTGAAAACGAAAATTTGAAATTTGAATTCAGTAAGTTATTAAATGGTTAACTACTAAATTATCTAAACATGTTAAGATCTGAATTCATTAATTTTAAGTGCTGAATTGAGTTATCAAACAGGGCATCAAGAAATTTAGTGACGCTTAATTAATTAATTTCGATATTCTAGTTTTGGTTATTAAATGCTTCTAAACATACTAAAATCTTACTCCATTAAATTCAAGTGCTGAGTGGGGTTACCAAACAAACCTGGTCTACTCTCTATTTGATTCTTTTCACAAGGTATGATCAAGTACTTAAAAACATATTTTCAATAAAAAGCCATTTTCTCTAAACAATTTAGGGAAAATAATTAGTTTCTTCTTTTGGGTAATTAACTTCTAACACGAATACATCATGTATAACCTAAAACTGATTACAATGACTCGGTGTGTTGGTTTACTTCTTTTGTTGACGGAAATAAAATGTATACATCATCTGGGCCATGCATGGAGAAGGGAGGAGTGCTTTTAGTGTTCATTCTGACGTTAAAGTTTGTGGTATATATCACGCAAGCCAATTCTTTCCATGTTTGCATAAATAGGAATGTCCCAAATGATATCTAAAGCTGGCTAAGCTGGCATGGAATCCCAGATATAGGATTGTGTCTGGTTTGGGACTTTGAGCTGCATCTGCTTGCATACTTTTCCAGAGAATGTGATGCAGATTTAGGGCGGAACCTCCTTGAATTCTCTAAGCTAACCACTGGAAATTGTAGGTCAATACTTGTCACATTTGCCAGTATCTAGAGTTCTTTTTGAAAACAACCACAGAATTGATATCACATGCAATAGACACTACGACTAGGATACAAAAGAAATAAACAGTACAGGAGCATTTCAATAGCATATATCATTTGAAGATTTTCCAGCCAACAGCAGCCCTTTTCAATCCAAAAAATTCCTGTTCCATAACTAAGCAAAGTGGCTCAAGAGTGCACCTACTGAGTAAAATGCATAAGAATTACTCCCAGCCAAACCTGGTATTTGATTGCTTACGGTACAAGTAAATTACATGAACACAGCCCAGGTGAATCCCTGAACCACTAACAAGAAAAGCAAGTTTGTGTAACTTCTTCATCTATATTGTCCAAAACCAATGCTTATATGTGGAATCTGACGATGTACTTACAGAATCATGTCCGATCCAGTAGACAACTAGATTGACAGGAAGTTAAACTTATTTCCAACTACACTACTAAATAATGGAGTCATCATTATTAACCATACTGCTTAATTATGGAAGCTCCTATACTCTGACATAAGTCACAGTATTGAAACTATCCAATCCAATGATAGATGAAGACCAGTTTTACCAAAACAGAAAACAAAAAAAGGAGGTAATTAAAAATTAACGCTCGTATAGTTAAATTTTGAGTTATTGTTTTCAATAGTACTACAGTAATATATCTTTATCAGACCTTAGCTGAATCAAAAATCAAGGAAAATGATAGGTGTTGACATTTCATGGGAATGGTTGCATTAAGTTTCGAATGTAGAGTTGTATTCATTGCGCAAATTCTGGAATAAAAGTCGCTATATTGCCTGGCTGGAAATCTAATATTACTGGAGTAGCTATAGACTCGAGGCGATGACGAAGAGGAGGTAGGGGCGATGGTCCGAATAGGTAATGCAGTGGATGACGACCTTGTTACGTACGGAGGGGGACTGGATTTAACGGCTTCGCAATTCTGCACCAAGCATCATTTTTGGAAGCAACAAATTAGTAGAATTTTCCATCTTCCGTTCCTTTCATTCCGTATCATGATTACAAGGCTCCACGATATTGCCACAATCACACAATTTTAATGCCACAACAAAATTTTTCTTGTACCATTTCCACATATCAACTTTAATCACGACTGAAAGACCAGTGAGGTATTCGATATTTGAATCGACTTTAATGATGACTGAAAGGTCATTGAGCTCTTCGATGTTTGAAACGAGTTTGGTTTAATAATAATTTATTCAAATTTGATTCACCAAAATTTGATTCACTAACTAATCAAATCAAATTTGAATAATAGTTTGTGTTTAGTAACCTTTTAAACTTGGCTTGAATTTGACTCAATTAGCATAAATTTGTTATTTATAAGCAAAAAATTCAAAGAACCTGAGGTCGAATCAAGTTTTACTCAACAAAAATTTTAACCTTTAACAAAAAAAAAAAAACTAGTTTGATATGGTTTGATAAATAAACAAATTAACCTTTAAAATAATTTTAAACTCATTAAAATAATCAAATAAATTTAAATACTAGAGTGATCGATTTAATTAAATTCATTTCGAACCGCTAACTTTAATCCAAAGCACAAAATAAAGTTAACCGTAAGGATAAACTTTTTAACAATTGATACCAAATTTACTATAGCAGTATCAAAGTTTGAGGTGTGACGATATCATTTGGCATCAGAACACATTGACATCAATCATAAGACATGGTGGCAAAATGAAATTGCTGAAATTGACTCCCAGAGAGAGACCTCTGTCAATTTTCAACCGAGTGGGGTCGCCAAATTGGTAACAATTGGGCAAGCGTGGGTGGGTCCCTGGTGCACCATCTTGCCTCCCAATTGCCTAGCCCGTCAACTCAACCTAACACCCCACCCTGGTCTGGACCCCATCTCTCCTCTCTTGTCCTAATTCCTCACTTCTTCCTTCGATCTCCTTTAGTAATAAGATTGGCCCTTTGTCACTTTGCTAGTCCTATTTAAGGTAATTTAAAATGTGGAATTTTAGATTTTAGGTCTATATGTAAGTCACAATTTCGTAGAAAACAGTAGGGCTTTCTCTGCTGCAATGAAGTTGGAATCCTTGTTTTATAAAAGTTTTTTGAAAAGATGTGAGTATAGAGGTCTTTTTTTTTTTTTTTTCTTTCCTTTAGAGAGAATTAATATTAGTGATTCTCTATTTGTTCTCTTTAATGACTCGAATCTATGATCTATTGGCTAGAAGTGAAGAGCCTTTCAATTGGGTTGTGTTTCATTGCCACAAGTATATCCTATCATTTTCAGAAATTGCTATTAGAGAACACGTTACATGGACGAACTAGAGACTAAATTTGCATAGACAAAGAGACAAAGAGATGACAACGTATCATACCTAAATTTGTATATCAAAGTTCCAAAATGTCTCTGGCTAGTTAGATACAGCTTTTCTTTTCCTAGACTAGTGTTCTTGATAGGGATAAGTTGTTTTCGTTTCCTTTTAAGTTTTAATTGGTCTGAGCGTTTGTACTTAGTGCAGTTATATGTGTCCATGGGTAAACATCTGATGTAAATTCTTTTGCTTGTTCATGATCAACAAAACTTTTACTTTTATGCCCGAAAAACAAAAAACCACTGGTTCAAATTGATATGCAGATCAATAGGATGTATACAGGGGAGGGTTAGAATGGGCGATAAAAACAGATGGATTATAAGTAATGTGTCATAAATTCAACACCTCCCACTTAAAAAAAAAAAAAAAAAGTCATCCACTACGTGAGTATGTGCGGAAGTTCGATAGGATGCGTATAAACTAGAGAACATATTATGCTAGCAGCATCTTGAGAACATAAACAAGTGTAGGACTAGTTAAACCTTCTGTGTACTACTAGTCTACTACTATTTTCTGCAGTGAAAGACAATATTCTACTTACTATTGACAATTGCTTGTTTCGTACGTCATTGCTTCAAATATTAGAAAAGGAAACAATTTTATGATACCTCTGGTTACTTTATCAAAGTCTTTGTTTTTTCAAGTCTTCTTAATTAATTGAGCTTCTATCATGGACCTGGAAGTTCTTGGTACCATCACCTGTACCATGTATGCTTTTTTTCTCCACTTTCTTCCCCCACTCAAACAACCCAACTTCTTTTCTTCTTCATTCCTTTCTCACCTGAGGTCATCAGAGTTTGATTGGCTAAATTAGGATAAGCTTCATCATCTTTTTGAACAGTGTTTTCCATCTGTTTTCTTCTCTTCTGCGTACTTTGATAATCAAGGGACCGTAATTAAGTCCCTACTGTCTAAAATATTCTTGTCTTCAACTCCAAAATCAACTTTCTTTCTAGCACCTTTATCTGATTATTATTTGCGTCTTGTACTTTGTCTTGTTGGAATAATGGCGAGTGGTGCGTTTAGAATAATTCGGACAAGCACGCATGTTAATTGTGCTTACGTCTGATCATTGAGGTCGTAATCCACTATGGATACAGATAACACACTAATTTAATCGTGTTTAAGGTAATAGATTTTTTTCCTAGTGTTTCTTTTCTACTATTCTTTAACTATGTATAGGGCATAATGTGTTCCTTTATGGAAAAATTATGACACATCCTCTTTTCAATACATTTTATTTCTATTTTTTGATTGACAACTTCATAAGTATATGTTTTAGATATTACACTTGTTAAGCATTTTTATCTCATTCTTGCTACATAAAAATGACATAAAAATGTAAACTGGGCACTTTATTATATATCTCCATTTGGTGGTATTCGAAGTGTTCTCTACAGAATATAAATATACATTTGTCTAGTCCATAGCTTAGAGGCCTTCTTAGGATATTTAGGTTAATTGATGAGTATAAATATGTCATCAAGCCCGCATTATTGCAAGAAGAGTAATGCCTTTTTTTTTTTCAAAAATTTTTACATTTCTTATGAACATATTTTTCTCAATCATCTTTTTACCTCGCATGTATCAAATTGTTAGAATGCATTTTTCCAACCAAAAAAAAAAAAAACTCTAAAAAAATAGCAATCCAAATGGACTCTAATCATCTCAAGGCTTGTAAGTTCCTTGATCTAGGGTTCCTTGATTCAGTCCAATTAATCTGTGATTTGTTGGCTACCACGCTGAACGCGCCATGTGTAACATTAGGAGCCATATGGTTTTATTTGTGGCTCGATAGTTTTTTGGTAAAATGATTGGTCTCTTTTATTGTACTACATAGTACCAACTTACAACGACATTTTACCAAACTGTGAAATTGTTGATGCGCCACGGCCATTCAAACTGATATAAGCAATCTATCTAAGCCAATAATGGGAGGGCAGACATGTTGTAGTATTAATCTTTAATTAATACCCCCAACCAAGTTTAAGCGATTGTTTGTTTCAACAATTAAGTGGTCAGATTGTCACACATCTTTCTACATCGCCGGATTAATGTCATTATTCAAGGATTAATTGGAGTTCAACACGTCTGATATAAGCTAATAGTTTCACACACATAGTTAAATTCTCCAAGAAATGATTGAAGGTTCTCGGGTACTCTCAACCACATGGCCATGATCTCCCTAACCAAGCAATGGAATTTTTTAATGGTACCAAATATATGTGTAAATGTACCTGTTTGTATACATTTTAGACACACTTGGAGCTGGCATTATGTGAGTGCTCTATACTTATCGTCACCTTTGAACCTAACACCAAAAAGTGCTTGTCAACTTCAAAGCTTTTCTGTGCCTCCATTAGTAACTTCATGGCCTTGCATAGCTCATGAATCACTACACAAATCTCAAGTATCTTGAAAACGAATTTTGATAAATAGGGTTTTGTCCAAACGAGTCATAAGAGTAGACTAAATTCTACTAGTCTTACAAGATGATATTAATTTGTAGGAAGACTAATAATTCAACACGGGACATACCATTTTTCTTGTTGTTTCGAGTCAAAGATTTCTATTAATTTGATCGATGGAATTCTGACCCAAGTCTAATGATAAAAGATTGTCTTTTGATTTTCTCCTCAAAGTTTTCCTCTTGGGTGCGAGAACATTGTTGCTGATGAGGGTTTTGAGATGGGTAATCATCACTAGGGCATATGGCTAGATAATTTCGAGAAAGTGACTTTTCCATTATGGAGAGAGTCACATTCCCTTTGGTTGAAATTTTCTGTTCTTATTTTGATAGTGCGAGTAACTTTGGTGTCCCCATTTACTATATTAATAATCTCTTTACCCCGATACTCATCTTTCTTAGTTTTTTTTTTCTCTTTCCATTGCAAAAAATGATACTATGTGTATTAATCTAGTGAAACGCAAATAATTTAGAAAATTTAAGTATAAAGAGAACAAAAAAAAAAGAAGTAGCTAAGAGAAGAAATAATACTCTAGTGATCCAAATGAGAAATTAACTAGCATTTTAATCTTTAAATCTTTACTTTAGTCTATTTCGCTACTAGACGCCCACAATATAATTACCATTGCTCCACTTACATGGTGTAGCTAGAAGAGTTCCATATAACCACAAGTGGTGCTTTATGACCCCAAGGGAAAAAATTGTTTAACAAATTCAGTCATTAAATGGAGACCAAGAGCTACTTTAGTTTTTAAAATTTGATGAAGTGAATAATTTAAATCAAAATTTTTTTTTTTTGTATAAAAGGGACAATTAGTGTTAGTTCTGTTAAAGAAATGAAAAAATTAATGTGTTTTAACCAGTCTGTTTATCCAGAAAAGGAAGGGAGGTAATAATGACATTCAAAAATTAATTCCTACTTTATGTGTGTGTGTGTGTGTGTCTTTTAGTGTTTCGTTCTATTACACAAACGGAAAAAATGTGTTTTAACCTATCTGTTTGTCCAGAAAAAGAAAGTGAGAAAATAATGACCTTAAAAATTACTTCATGCTTTGTGTGCATATTTGTGTTTCCTTTTGAGTGAATGCAATGAAATCTGGTAGCTTTATTAGGTAAGGTTAGTAGACATTAGACAAGTTCCAATAGTCAATACATGGACATATGCATGCCTCCGACATCCCCTGGAATTTCATCCTTTACAAACCAACAAAACAAAAAATGAGGTAGATGGTTAACAAGAAACTACCCACTAAAGCCAAAAATGAATGTGTAAGTCTTGGGTGGCAATGATTGCTCTTTTGATTGCAAATTTTTGCATCTGCAGAGGCTTCTGGTGTGCCTGGCCTACTGGCTGGATATCTCCCATTTACTGGAAAAAATGTGTGGAGAAACCCTCACACATGTCCTTGAGCACAAACGGAAGAAAGAAGAGGCCAAAAACAACACACAACACAGGCACAAAATATCTAAGAAACTTTGTCCATGAGATATATTGTAGACATAATTATGAGATTAGCTTAGGTTCTGCAAAGAGGAGGAGAAGAGAACCATAGAAGCAAAAATGAGGAAGTGGGGATGATGGCAATTTAAGAAAACTAAAACCCTGTGACAATATTACTTTATTACACGTTCATTAATTTGATCCTCAAATCATTAACGTTTCGGCATCAATTTAGTTGCAGCATTTGCACTCATACGTTTTTGTAAAAACTCATCAATTCACTCTAAAATAAAAAATTCTAAGATTGAAAGAGACCATTTTTTCTTTATGAGAAATCCAAGTCTATTTCATACAAGTATATATCGTTGGTGCTCGTATAAACGTCTGTCGGCGAATCAAGCTTTCAAATATCATATCATCTTCTCTTTCTTGGTTTTGAATTACTATTAGCCCTTGTCACGTTTTAATGGTAACTATCATCGGTAGGCACCTGTCAATTTCAAGATTGGTAGAGGACAATATAGAAACACCATTTTAGGGTCCGAAAACAGTTAACCAAAAGAGAGAGAGAGAGAGAGACAGCTAGCCTGCTGCTTCTCTTACAAGGGTCAAGTAAATGTACGTGTCCTTATGGCAACACCATGGAGTGCAAACTATAGATTGTGGTATATTATATTGAAGCATTTGAGCAATTTTTTTAAAGAACCCCACTGCTTTTAACATGAAAAGGCTACAGAATTTCGGAAATAATTCTTTAAGGAGACTAGCTCTTTGGTGGTAGACTAAAAGGAACTAATCCTGTCATATGTTTAAAAATTAGTGTCCCTTGCGTAAGGACCACTTAAGACATCACTGCCACTACTCAGCAATATTACATTCATTTGCGTAGCATAAATTGAATTTGCATGGGGCTAAAAGATAGATGGGTTCATTTCTTGATTTTTGGATTTTTAAAATCTCATTAGGCATCACTCAGATAACAAGACATCCGGGTGGAGGAGGTTGAATTCGCAACCTTCAAGGTCTCTGGATTTTAGGGTTTATAGGTGGACATTGGGTATGCCAGCCCCACAAGTCTCGTTGCATGGGAATTAAACATTTAGAGGTTGAATCTGACCCCAAAGTTTGCATCAATCTTGATAAAGAAGCAACAAATGTGCATGTGCATTTTAATCCCATTTGGAGGATAAGAGAGTTGCTAATTAGATATTGAATCATAGTTTTGAATCATTTTTGGCAAGAAGGTAACTCATGTGCTGATATACTCTTTGAAATCAGTTTGTACTTTGCAGCAGGGTGTTGCCCCTTTCCTAATGCGCCTGAGGTTCTAAAACCGTTTTTAGCTGAAGACTTGATAGGAGTAATTCATCGTTAAAGAGTTCAAGTGTTTAACAATATTATAGTTTTCTGTAGAAGAATTTTACGCTTTTCACGAACATGATTTTTAATCATGCATCTTTTTATTTCACATATATGAAATGGTTACAATATATATATATATTTCTTTATAAAAACTTCTCAGAATCGCAATTCAAACGCCCTAATTGACTTCAAAAACCTCCAAAAAGATAACTGGCTCTCTCTAAAATAGGAAATAATTCATCAGCTCAGTGTCCGGTCATGCGGTCCCAAATCCAGCCTCAGTTCTCTCGGGCTAGATAAAATTCCAAATCGGAACAATTAAAAGCCTTGAATTGGTTTTGGATCTTTTTCGTGGAAACAATCGGCTACAATGAGATTTGGGCTGAGGTCTCCCTTGAGAAGACTTCTAGACAGAAAATGAACCGGGCCAAAATGGTTATTGGCCCCAAATGAATGGAATGCTTTGCGGTCAGCTACAATCCAATTAGCACAATTAAATCTTCTTTTTCTCCCAAAAATTAAAATGAAGGGCTCAAATGGAATTGAAAGTGGAAACAAGAATTTTTGCAGCTGTAGTTTGCTCAAATAATTTGTTGTGAATCATATTAAATTCGAGCGATATTACACTATTTAGAGAGGATTATAGCCTGTGGGCCTGTGGTACAGGGAAACGGGATCCAAAATAAACAGTACCTCGTACGTACCCACAGAATATGGAAGGATCGGTGCCTGAACGGCCAAGATCGATTTCACCAATCTCCATAAACCTCAGACCCCTGCATTATCTTATCCTTTTACCCACAAGTCTCCCTCCACCACTCCTGCAAACCCCGCCAACTTGATCAACCAAACCTCCAAAGCCCCTCAATCTGCATTGCTCAACTTCCTTGCTCTCCAGTCTTCACCTTCAATGAATCCTTGTTCTCTGCTAAAAACTCACAAACCCCACTTTTCAGTCCCTTATAGAAAAACCATCACCATTTCCACAGTGAACCATGTTGGTTACCTTACTTCCAGCCCCTCCTTCCATTCTTTCACCACTACTTTCCTTCAGCGCCATAAAAATCCAGTCTTGAAGGTTATTTCTATAACAGAACCACTTGAATCTACCCCACTCTATAATTGCGTAAGTAGTGGAATTTTTTTTTTTTTCATTTTTCTGTTCCTTATTCTTAATGCTTATGCAGGTGGAGGTTGTCAAGTGTACGCAAGAAGATGCAGTTTTGGACCCTAAAGATGCTGCATTGATGGTTTCTACTTGCATTACGAGGAATTTGGCTCCGGCATTGACGCTAGAGCAAGGTTTGGATTGCATTCAAGAGGCCGTTGAGAAGTTGAAGGCCGACCCTCCATCTTGTCCAATTGGGATGGTTAGATTTCAGGTGTGTTTCTGATGACCTGCATTTGAACGACAATATCTTCTTTTGCGTTCGTAATGTGCATTAAAATTTATAGTTAAAAAACTTGCGATGCGATGCACAGCCGTTATTTTCAAAACTGTCCATATATAGTGCTCATAGGTGAATATTTGTCTGTTAATTTAGGAGGTATTCAACATTGGGATGGGTAATTTTCTTAATCCTTCTCATTGTATCATATAAAAACAGGGATATTTGAAAAGTGATGTCCTGTAGCAATGAATTTGAGTT
The DNA here is from genome assembly GCA_013103745.1 of Gardenia jasminoides. Taxonomy (NCBI): domain Eukaryota; kingdom Viridiplantae; phylum Streptophyta; class Magnoliopsida; order Gentianales; family Rubiaceae; genus Gardenia; species Gardenia jasminoides. The sequence goes on from CM023105.1 coordinate 39,342,849, forward strand.
CCATCATGATGCTACCTCATTGGCTGAATATTCAGGATTTTGCTGATTCCGTCTGTTGCTAATGCATGGTAGTATGTGCTCAGTTTGTAAGACGAAGTGTACTTGTGTATTTATCTGACTGAACTTTATCCATGAGAATGCTGAATCAATAGGTTGCAGTGCCTCCAAGTCCAAAAGCTTTAAAATGGTTTTGCAGTCAACCTCAGTCAGGAGGGGTGTTTCCTCGATTTTTTCTTTCCAAGGAGGAGAATCCATCAAACACGTCACTTGCTTTGGGTAGGATGTGTGGTGTTTTTGGAATTGGTGCTGCAGTCTATTTCAAGGGTCATTATTCTCATCCTTCTAGAGATCATAGCGAGTTTCAAAGGTAATTTTGGATTTTCTTCTTTTTTGTGTGGAACTGCATTTGACTGATCTGATCAAGTATGATTTTTGTCTTGGTTTTCTATCCTTCCTTGGGTACATTTTCTACTACCCATGTTTGATATATTGGAACCTTAGATTTCTTGCATGAGTGTGTAAAAAGCACCTCAGTCACATCAATGAATTGTTGGACATGTAAAACTTGCATTTGGCTGTGGTGATTCACTCAAAATTGCAATGGAATTGTAAGAGTAAACATGAGGATGAGCAAGTTTAGTGAGTTTCCCTCTTTTTCACATGAAAGTGTAGAGAAGTACATTCCATATTGCTGTTGTTGTAATGCAAAAAGTGCAGGATATCTAGGGAAATTGTTTCCATTGTCCACCAAGCACAAATAAAATGCATATAAGAACTTCTCTCTTTCATTTGGACTAAATAATAGTGGGATAGACAGAGTCATTCGGATGAATGGTGATTACCAAACTGATCATCAAACATAAAGGATGATCATGTTGTCTACTGTGAGGAGCAGATAGTTTATGTAATTATGATTTGCTTGCTGAGAAGTGCTTATGCAACTCCAGCAGTGACTCCATAGAGAGATAAAGTATTATGGGTGCATTAAAGTCATGTCCGATTGCTATTCTATCTTGATTGAGAGACCAGGAAATATGACAAACTCAGTTAGAGAGTCCCAAAAGTTGACTAGCTCAAATTTGCACCCTCAAGGTATTATGCTTCTGACACTTTCTACCTGAAACTCTAGTTTGAGTCTTCCTTGAAAGTCAGATTGGAGTTCAAGTTGACGTACTTCTCAAGATAGTATAAACTTAAGAAGTATACTGTATTGATCTCTGTGCTTTTCAATTAATTCAGTGAAACAATTAATGTTAGTACAGATTTCCAGTGATATCCTATGGAATGGGTAAACTCAGGATGATCAAGTAGCAGTTTTCCCAATTGAACATCTGATGGCAAAGTGTCAAATGCACAATGGTATCATTGTATAAAGTGAAAATAGTGCTACTCAGAAAGTGCAATAACCAACATGAGGAAACCAGGAAGTATTTTATTCCACCGAACTTTGTAGGCATACCAACCAAAATTAGTAATCAAGAAAAAAATGTAGAATTATATGATACTGCTGATGCTCAAATATTTGTGACGCTATTGGGACATGTTCAAATGGCTGGCTGGATGAAAGGGACTTCATGGAATCTCAGGTTGCTAAGTTCGAGAAAAGACTAGTGGATAAAAAAATTCATCCAGGGCATCAGATCTGCTTTTGCTTCAAGGCGAAACCAATGCCTGAATGTGTTTAAAGAACCTAAAGATATGCCTTGTAACTATCAGAGCCATTGAATTATTAAGCCATGAATTGTTTAAACTGCAATACTTTTAAAATGGAACATTGACAGGGCTGTCACTTCTTCTTCACCATAAGTTCCAGGGTGTTAGTTGTTTGTACATGGGAAAACGTTTTATTGGATCTGGGTGTTTTCTACTGGGAAACTTGTTTGATTTCTCCTTTGTAGGTTTTTACAGATTTACATGTTACATTGAAGTCACTTGATTTGCAGAATTGCTTGTCGATTTGGCTGGAAGAATGATGTCAATTTTGCAGAATTGCTTGTCGATTTCACTTGATTTGTTGTGTTTTTGTTTTCTTTTTGGTGGCTGCACGACTTATCGACAGCTTGGATTTGATTATCAGTCTTAGAAATTCAGAAGGTTTACATCTTAGTGTCAGTAAGTGAAAGAAGGGACTATCATGGCAATCAATTTTGAAGATTTGGATTAGTCAATTTTCTCTTGGTTTGGAATTATCACTGAGCAATGATAACATCAGAAAAGGACCATCATTAATTGATGTTTCATGGGCAAGGGTATTGGACCACCATCTTTTGCATTATCAAGATGCTTCTGAGCTATGGCCTTTGTAATTTGTATGTCATTTGTGGATGACACTTGCGAATAATGAAGATCTGTAGTATGCATTGAAATACATGTCGAAGGTGTGGCCCCCTTGAAGTCTTTCTGACCATACAACCTCTTATTTTGACTGGATATGGAAACAGATGATACTGCTACTTTTTATTTGTATAAGGCCGTCACTACTTGCAGCACAACTAGCCCTGGGGTTCAGTGTATTAATATGGTATTTAACCAAGTAAATATTTACAAAACTTACGTATCATTTGACGTGAATCACTTAACAAGCTAACCAAATTTGAATAAGTGCTTTGCTTTCTGAAATTGAAGTAACCATTTTTGCATTCTTGTATTTTGTCAAGTCATAGATGTAGTTATTTAACTTTGCACTCTCATCCTTCATCATCTTAATGTTTATGTTAGTTAACCATGTGCAATTGAAATCTTTTTCCTTATTTCTTTGGCAACCTGTAGATCTAAGATGGGAAATGATTATAGATTATTATCTGTCTGAGAAATTTGAGCATAATTCCCCAGGTGTAGTCCGCTTGATGTTTTTGTAAACCGTATATGAACAAATAAAAGGTTTTTAAGATGCTTGAAGCATAAATTCTTTTAGCAGTTGTCATTTAAAGCTATCTTTGCTTGTACACAATAAGAACAAATGCGTGGTTTGTCATGGAAACTAATGAAGTTAAAATATGGTCTTTAACTAAAAATTTTGTATAACTTCCTACTTGTGAGGTGTGCTAAATGACTTCTATGTTATTCCAGATCATATCCTGCTACGGAGTTGGATATTCCGATGGCTTATGGTTTTTTGGATGTCAGTTTTGATGTAATTTCATCTTCTATGAAGTATGAAACTGGTTCTTTCTACTTTTTCATTCCCCAGGTAAAGTTGTAACTTGTCCTTTGCAAATGTGTCTTAGGCTGATGGTTTCTCTGTGGAATTGCACTTGCTAATCATGCTTCAATTATTGTCTGTGCTTTTTCAACAGATTGAGTTGCATGAATCAGAGGAGGTTACTGTCTTGGTTGCTAATCTTTCATGGACCAACTCTTCCACTTCTATTTTTGCAAAAGCTATTCAGACCTATGAGTTTGCTCTCTACCAGGTATTCTAAGGTTGTTCTCTTCCACCTGCCAATTCTCTTTACTTCTAATCTGGTTTCTCTTAGATCAATTTCAATATATGCCATTTTTTTGAGCAATATATGCCAATAATTGTTTCTTGTTTAGATTTTGAGTATAATTTAGATGCCCTGAATGACACAGTCAATAGAAAGCTAGCTGGAAAAACTGTGATGCACATTCAAATGGTGAAGTGAACTTACCTTCCTGTTTATCTTTCAGGATAGGAAAGCTAAAAATGGTCTGTGACCTGCTTACATGCTCTTTACTCTTTGGGTTGTTAAACAACCATGACATTTTCCTATAAGCAAACTGCCATTTTAGCTAATGTTGCTGTTAAATAGTAACTGCTTTAAAAAAGAAAAAAGCAGTCAAATGACGGTTTTACCTTTCCAATTTCTGGTAGTTCATGGACTAAATAAGCAGTGGCTTTTGAAACTAGGAGAACAGAAAGAAGCAATTTTTGCATTTTGATTAGCCGGTATGTTCATTTTTATTCAGGCCAGACGTTATCTTTGGTCATTGGTGGATGATTGCAGTAAGAAATGCATCAATGCCCTTCAAATATATGGGACCATGAAGGATAAAATTGCTGAGATGGTAAGATCTGAATCTGTGAAATCTCATACTAATGAAAACTTTATATTCCATCAACTATAGTTGTCTTATTTCTTCTCTTATCTCCATTTGCATTGGCTTTTTCCTACCATATGATAGATTTTTGACTTTTTATTTGGGTGTCCTACACTTTTTTGCATGGTTTACTTCTCTTATGGATTTTTCAATTAATTTTTTAATGTTCTTTCAGAGTTTTTGTTTTAATCTTCATGTATTGGTCTCTGCAGTTTTTCCATTTCAAGTTTTCTGCATTGGCAGGAGCTGATTCAAAAATGCTTGTTATATTTCTGCTTAAATCAAATATTGAATGTTGGCATGCTTATATTCTGGAAATCTATGACCTTTAGGTGTGCATGAGTGCTTTCCAGCTTGGAGGATGTCTTCTGGAGGCTGGCACTCTGGAACTGGTATCCTCTTTATCCTGGTAATTTTCTTCCTCAGATAATTTAACTCTATATCCTCACTTGATGGTAATACACTTCCTCTCCTGGTTCAGATTTATTGTACTAGTTTTGCTTGACTGGAGGAAACATAAAGCTGCCTGTTTTCATTCTTACAGAAAGATGCTCCACGTCGCTCCAGTCAGTTCTCGGCCATCCTTTCACCTATGTCGACCATTTCTAATAATATGGTTAGTAGTCCGCATTATTGAAAATTTTAAGCATATAGTCTGAATTCATCATATCTTTTAATTATATAATATAAGTTGCACTTTCTATTAGCACAACAGCTAACGTTCAGACACCAACGAAATTTAGTTGGTCCATAAGGGGCCATGTAAGTTTGAGGATAGGCTACTCAATCTTTTGACTTTTGAGTTGAATCAGAGCAAGTCCTTCTATATTAAACAATAAAATATGTTGCATGATTGAATCTTTGCTTAAATTTCGGTAGTAAAATGTTGTGTTGACATATTTACCTGTGAGTTTGAGCACATAGATCTAAGCATATCTAAGTCCAAAAGTAAGGTCACTAGTGGTGTTCACTTTTTGTATTTCTCCAGTGACATGGTTGACTTCTTAAAACCAAATCGAAATCTTTGCTTTTCTTGTGTTCATCTTTGTCTGGCTGCACAGGTTTCTCTTGATATATAGTCTGTATAATTTTTTCCGAAACCCTTCTCTTTTGTTTGGAAAAATCAGTAGTATAGGATGCTAAATGATTCTTCTTCTAACTACTAATTTTTGTGACATGTGTTCCCCAGTACCACGGTGATTCCTTTGGTAAAATGGGTTACACTGCACTAGATTGTCCAAACGTCAATTCCTTGTGGGCTTCACTCATAATTGAAGAATGTACTCGGCTTGGATTGACGGTGAGCCTTACTGTCGGCAATCTGATGTATGTGGGTTGGTTTACTTGTTTCTAATTCTTTCTTCATCTAGTATATCTGTGTAGCTCCAGGGTCAAGATCATCTCCCTTGCAATTGCTGCATCAGCTCATCCCCTTACTACCTGTGTTGCATGCATTGACGAGCGCTCACTTGCCTTCCATGCTGTTGGTTTTGCCCGAGGTTCTCAAAGTCCAGCAGTAATCATAACATCATCTGGTACCGCGGCTTCAAATCTTCTTCCTGCTGTAAGTCTAGATACTTCCATGTTTCTGTTTGTTCCACTTATTTTTGTAAATGCTGCTGCCTCATCAAAATTCTAGACAATGTATTGCATACTGTTCTCCTGGTATGTCACTGAAAATCTGAAAGCTTTATTCCAGTAAATGCCTGCTGTCGTTCAGTTATTCTAGATTAGTCTATTGCATACTGTTGTTCAATAAATACCTTGCGGGCAATGGCTTGTTTTACTATCATTACTGCAGCTGCATGTCATCCTATTCCACATTGAGATTGATGATAATTTTGTTTCCTTTTGTTTTGGTTATTATTCTATCCTTTGATTTAAAACTTCTGAATAATTTGATCTGGTTGTGGAGAAATTGTTTTCATCATTATTACTATTACACATTTACTGAAATACAAATTTACAGGTAGTGGAGGCCAGCCAAGATTTTTTACCGTTTATATTACTTACAGCAGACCGTCCTCCTGAGCTGCAAGATGTTGGTGCAAATCAAGCAATCAATCAGGTACTTGATTTTGATATGAGTGGCTTTTTTATGTGTATTGATTCAAAGCTTCGATGTCTTTAGTTGGTCTACTGTTCAAGTTTAAAGCATCTTGTTAATTTTGTTAGTAGGATTTGTGTTTGCTTAGTATAATGGTTTGCTAGTATATGGTTGTTCACCACTGACTACATGATCTGCTGGCAATGACAATCAAAAGAAAGAGCCAACAAGTAGTTAGTAATTATCCAATCTTCCCAAAAAGACAATGAAGTGTGCTTTTATGGGCTTTCTCATATTCAGTCTTTTTCTTTTTTCCCATTAAAAATACTGATTTAAATTTGTCTATTAGGTCAACCATTTTGGCCCATTTGTGAGGCATTTCTTTGGTCTTCCTGCACCCTCAGATGACATTTCTGCAAGGACCGTACTTACTACTCTTGACTCTGCAGTGAATATAGCAACCTCTTCCCCACGTGGTCCTGTTCATATCAACTGCCCTTTCCGCGAGCCATTGGCAAAAACTCCAAGTATATGGAATGATAGCTGTTTGAAAGGATTAGATTTTTGGATGTCATCTACTGAACCATTTACCACATACATCAAAGTACAACATTCTATTTCAAGCAATCATATTCATGCTGATATGGATGAAGTCCTTAAAATCATTGAAGGGGCAGACAGAGGGCTTTTGATTCTTGGTGCTATTCATACTGTGGATGATATATGGGCAGCTCTTCTCCTTGCCAAGCACCTGCTGTGGCCTGTAGTGGTTGACATCTTGTCAGGGTTACGACTCCGGAAGTACATGGCTTGCTTCTCTAATGCTGAAGATGATATTTTGTTCATTGATCACCTTGACCATCTGCTGCTCTCAGAAAAAGTCAAGAATTTGATGAAGGTAGATGTGGTAATTCAGGTATCTCCAAGCTCCTTGTATTTTGCGTGAATGCAGTTTGTTGATCTTCTAAGAGGTTAAAGTCAAAGGATGTGAGGAAGAACAAAACTAAATGTTTCTTGGAAAACAGTACCTTGCGTTTATTTGCGTTATCCTTAATTGACATAAGGTACTAGGAAATCCCAGCAGAAGGTTTAGCACCTGTAGGAACTTGAAAGATCTCATCCTTTTTGCATCAAATTGAGGTCTCACATCTTTAGGAATTAGAATTTTTAGAATGTCCATCGCACAAACCCGAATACGAACTTTATGAAATGTTAAAAGTTCCTAAAACCTACAAATCTTCTGTTTGAATTTGCAAACAGTGCTTCAATTGAGGTTTGTCAAGGAAATGGTGGTTTTTTTGAATACAAGTACTACTATATCTTTATGCTTGAGTAGCCTTCCATATGCATTATTTTGTTGTATTTGCACTGGCAGATTGGAAGTCGGATAACAAGTGCACGCATTCAGGAGATGCTAGAGCATTCCTTTCCTTGCTCATACATAATGGTTGATAACCACCCAAGACGTCATGATCCTTTGCACATTGTAACTCATAGGGTCCAAAGTACTATTACTGAGTTCACCAATTATTTGCTTAAAGCTTGTTCACCATATCTTTGCAGCAAATGGAATGCTTACCTGCGTGCATTGGACATGATGGTAAGTGACAAAGGCTTTATGGTTGTATTGTCTTTTCTGTGTCATTGGTTTTTAAATTTTTTCCTCTAGCCCTCATAGCAAATGTGAATGTTATGTTGGTTAGGTTGAAAAAGAAGAAATGATGGATAAAGTCATTTTAGTAGTATGATAAAGGAGAATATTTGAAACATTTGCTATGACAACTGATTGTGATCATTGAACATATTCAAAGAAGATAAAGAATATGCTAATTGTCATAGTTGTATATATTTAAGGTGATTGTATAAAGAAAATAAAGTGGAAAGAGCACATAAAATCTTGTAGAGCTATTGAATCATGGCTTTACATGGGTAAAATTGAAGAAGAGCAGGTAAATTTTTATTTGATCTGGATTTGTTCTGTGACTTCGTGAAAATATGCTATTCTTGCATAAGTAGGGGATGCTAACCTCCTTTGTATTTGTATGTCTGAGGATGAAGTACTGTATGCGCTTGTTCTACCTGGAATATCTTTCTAATATTCCACTAACAGGTGGGACAAATCATACAGGTCGGTTAGCTAATAATTCACCTCATAGTAATTGCCACATCCTTTTACCTGAAGGATGTTATAGTCATTTCACTCAGACAAGATAATGCGTCTTTTCCATTATGTAACTCTTGCATTGAGTAATCCAAGTTTTGACATGATACTAGAATGGAAATAGTCAATCATGCTCCCAGAAAATATACCACTCTCCAAAGAAAAGCATGAAAAAAAAATTAGAGAAAATAAGCTTCTTTAATGTTACTTTTTTATAAGCATTAATGTTACTGTTTAATTGTTTCAATAACTTAATGTGGTGGTGGTATTCTAGTCTAAGCCTTTATCGCTTCAAAAACACTATTGACTGGATCAGAGTGGATCATAATCTTCCATTTATTAGAAGATGAACTCATAAATTCTTCTCTTTGTACCTGTGGACTGCATTTATAAACTCTCTTTATATTCTGCAGGCTGCTTGGGAGATGTCATTTTTATTAGTTCAGAGTGCTCCCTGACTGAACCTTATGTTGCTCATATTCTCCTGGAAATCCTTGACCATGAGTCAGCTGTATTTCTTGGAAATAGCATGCCAATACGTGATGCAGACATGTATGGATCTAACAAGGCACAAAATACAAATAGTGCTGTAATGGTCAACTTGGGCTTGCCATGTCATTGGATTCAGGTAGTTGGGAACAGAGGAGCTAGTGGAATTGATGGTTTGCTTAGTACAGCTGTTGGTTTTGCTGTTGGCTGCAATAAAAGAGTGAGTGGTTATCTATATCTTTAACATAATGTATCTATCCTAGTCTCTGCACCTAGTTTTGCTTGCAATGTCTATGTTGGAGCACAAATAAGTTTCATGGGACCCCAAAAAAAAAAACAAAAATTTCATGGTACAAAATTGCCACTTTGAAGAAACACTATTCTATTGACTTCTCATTTTTCTTGGCAATATTTGACCTATAATTGGGCTATGGTCTTTTGCAAAAATAGTTGGCTTTTCTTCTCAAGTTGGCTGCTCAGCACTGCCTCTGTTTTAGTGCTTGCTGACACCTTTTAATTGGATGTTGGCAGATTTCTGGAAGTAAAATTGATTATCTGCTTTTCTAGTCATATGGAATCAGGTGTTATATAAGAAGCATTACTTTGGTTTTTATGTTTCTACAAGTATATTCTGTGAAGCACTTCTGCTAGGATGTCTTTATTACCTTCTTTTTTCTCTTGCAGTTCTTCTATAAGATCAGGGCTGTTTTTGGAAATTGGTTTTCAAATTAATGAGGGTGTACATCAAGAACTGTTTCAGTTTTTCTTCCCTTCAAGTAAATTCTTTTATGAGTAACTTTCTTTGTGAAAGCATTGGTTTAGATAGTCCTGCCTACGTATCAGCTCTCTCTCTCTCTCTCTCTCTCTCACATTGACTTGTGCTTTGTGATTGTAATCTTTGACTTATTGTTTTATCTGGTCCACATCCATCTCTTTTGCACTCATCCTGCCTCCCTGAAAGAAGTTTTGTATTCCTTTGTGTCTTTTGGGTGGAAGAAGGATAACGGTTTTTGCCTTTTTCTGGGAATTAGATATCTATCTACCAAACACAAATACACAGTTGCTTTGCGCTGTGCTTCTATGTGTTTTGATTAAAGTTACGTACTTGATGAAGCTTAACAATCATTGCTCCAATTCTTTGATATCCTTATGTTTAGGTTCTCTGTGTGATTGGAGATGTTTCTTTCCTCCATGACTCAAATGGATTGTCACTCTTGGGACAAGGGTAAGTTTTTCCTCCTCTCTATCTCCCCCTCCCCCCCCCCTGGGTGTGTGATAATCAGTATTGAACTTCCCCGGTGGTTCTCTCTTTAATCTACCTATCTGCTCATTATTTCTGTTTTTGGAGGGAATAAAATTGACAGCTAGCAACTCAAAATATGTAATATTTGAAGGATTTTGCGGAAGCCGATTACAATAGTTGTAATAAACAATCACGGTGGAGCAATCTTTAGCCTTCTACCAATTGCAGCTATGACAGAGCGAAGAGTTTTAGATCAGTTCTTCTACACATCTCACAATATTTCAATACGTAACCTTTGTCTAGCAAATGGGTAAGTTTTTCTATCTCATGACGTTTCAATAACCAGCACACTGTCATTGGGTTCTCTTCCCCAACTGAAGGTCTTGTAGTGTAGTTTTTATTTCATTTACAGCTACAGCAATGTAAGTTAAATTTAATTCTTTCTTATCCAAGTGACACTGGTACCATTCTGTAATGGGATGCTAAAGTATAAAAACCTGAGATAGACAAAAGGAGCCTTCGGTTTCAACCATGATCATGTTTCACCGTACTTTTAAGCAAATTAGTCATTTTCTGGACAGATTATTAAGTCAATTAGAGTTGACACCTTTAAACTTTTAGAGTCAACATATTTGGCTGATTCTTTTGCACCCAAAATTTAAATTGGATTGATTAGAGAAGTACGTTCCCCTTAAAGTACTACTGATGTATTTCTTCTTCAACATTTACTGAACTTTGTATATGCAGTGTGAAGCATGTACAAGTGCACACAAAAATGGAATTGCTCGACAGTTTATTGATGTCTCAGTGTGAAAACGTTGATTGTGTTATAGAAGTTGAGAGCTGCATTGATGCCAATGCCAACTTTCACAGGTACTCAGGTTTGAAATGGCTTGAATTACTTTATAGCTTTATGATTTTCTTTCTCTGCTGATACATTCACTCTATAGTGATTTGAGAAAATTTAGTCGCCAAGTAGCAGATCAGACTATGGATATCTTTTCAAAACATTCAGCTTCAGTTACCACGAGACAGGGATTCATGATTGGTAGAATTACTAAAATGGATTATTCTCTCTATAGGCAAGTTCTATGAGATGGATATATTTTGAAACATTTTCAGGTTTTCAGAAATCCACTGTTTTACCTGATAAACATTCTGAAAATATTCCATGGCAGGGTTAAGCTGTGTGCTCCACCTACTTCAACTTCAGTCAGCAATGAATCTACCACATTCTATAGAGAAGGCTTCATTCTTACCTTGTCTCTTGAAGATGGAAGTACAGGGTATGGAGAGGTAAGCCTATATTTTCACAGGAAGGCATCTAAGTTGACCATGAAATTATGAGATTTTGATCAAGTTGTAAAAAATATCAGAAATAGATGTTTTAATATGTGTGTGTTGTGTGATCCAGAATTCAAATTTTGATGCCAGTGGATCAAATGTAGCAGAATATCCTCTATGTGGTTTGGATAGGTCAAATTCTAAAGATAGAGCTTATGGCATCCTAGCTGAAATGAACTGTGATAAAGATTTCCTCATGCAAACCCATTTTAACCGCATCCTAGTATATACAGATTTAGTTGGACAAAAGTTTTTTCTTTTTCTAAACTATTCAATTTTGGCTTCATGGTTGGATAGATTTATTGGCTTTCAGTCTTCAGAGTTACAAGGTAACTCTATGTATTGGTGCTTCAGGAGAAGATTTTCCTTTAGATTGAAAAAAAAAAAACGTGGATAATCAGGCAAACAGATATGCTACATTTTGTATAATACCCTGGGCTCCTAGGTTTATGATAATTGGACACTTATTACCCCCAAGGAAGAACATAAGTATCTGTTAAACATGTTGTTTTCTTGATTTTCAGAATTGTGCATCTCATAAACATATTTGCCCATAATGGTCTTCTGTTTGCTCTTCTTATGGCACTGCTTGCTTGTTTTTAGTTTTTGGTATCTTTGGTACTTCTCTTTGTAGCAAAGTGAAGAAGCCTGATTTACCATTGCAACAGGTTGCGCCTCTTGAAATCCATGAGGAAAATTTGCTCGATGTTGAAGAGCAGCTTAGGTTCCTAATTCACATGGTAGAAGGAGCTAGAATTGATTATTTCCTTCCATTACTAAGGGGTTCTTTTTCCACCTGGATATGGCACACTTTAGGTATCCTGGTAGGTTAAGAAATCTTTACAGCAATTACATATCATTGGCCACTTCTAATGTACCATTTAGACATGATGGTATCTTCTCTGCATGACTGCTTTCTAATTTTGACTCTGCTGCATTGTTGATGTGTAGCCAGGCTCCATTCTTCCAAGTGTTAGGTGTGGTTTGGAGATGGCTGTTCTCAATGCAGTTGCAGAAAAAGAAAGTTCCTCTATGTTGAATATACTCTTCCCAAAGATAGTAGATTTACCCAAGAAGTTTTTGAATGTCCACATTTGTGCACTTATTGACTCTGTTGGGAGTCCACTGGACATGGCATACATAGCAACTTCACTGGTTAAAGAGGGATTTACTGCTGTAAAGATGAAGGTGAGAGCAGTTATTTCCAAATATCTGTGCTTCAATTTTTTTCCTTGTCAATGGCTGAAATGCAGAATTAGAATGATTATTCTAGAGCAAAGCTTGATTTCTGGCTTTTAAACCCTGTGTTAGATTCAGAGTCTAAACAGAATTTCATTGTACAGGTAGCTCGTCGGGCTAATGTGATTGAGGATATTGCCGTAATACAAGAGGTAAGAAGGAAGGTGGGAGATCAAGTTGAAATTCGTGTGGATGCAAATCGGAATTGGACATATGATGAAGCAATTCAATTTGCCAATTCTGTCAAGAATTGCCAACTCCAGTACATCGAGGTATCTCCTCTCATACATGTATGTGTGTGTGTGTGTAATTTCGTAATTGTAAGTGGAGTTGTGCTTGGGAGAAAATTGACCATATTATCTACTTCTAAAAGACCATACCTGATAGCAATGAAAAAATTCTTCCTTCAGCTGTTACCAAAATTTTTGAGAAACTTGCTATGCTCTGCAAATGGTAAATTGGGCTTAATAAATTCTTTTGAACTTTTGGCACCTTCTGACGTGGCTTCCATCCAGTTTGAATGATAATACTGCTTGCCTTTGTCACAAATTTTATTATAGGACACAAGTTTAAGCTTTTACCATGGTGTTCTAGCAAAGTTAATCATTTTACATTCAGTTTGAATGATAATAATGCTTTCCTTTGTTACAAATTTGTTATAAAGCTTTCCTGAAGTTCTCAATTACAGGAACCTGTTAGATATGAGGATGATATAATCAAATTCTGTGAGGAGACTGGTTTGCCAGTAGCTCTGGATGAAACTGTCAACTGTATTAGAGGAAATCCTTTTGATGTCCTCAACAGATACAACCATTCTGGAGTAGTTGCTATAGTAAGGATTTGGACATCTTTTGTCAATAATGTAAAGATTTGCAGTTGTGGTTGTGAATTTTGTCATATTTTAGCGACATTTTGTTTAATAAAAAAATTGTACTCCTGATTGTAATTACAAGAAGGTACATTTAGCCAACTATCATGTGGTTTACTGGAGTGAAGTTCAGAGCTGCAATATACTTGATTGTTTGTTTAGAAATGGTAGATGGTGGTTTAAACTAGTAATTTCAACTGTTTATTTATTGAAGAAAGTGAGTGCTGGATAGTGCCTATTGCTTCACTATTTCCTGCATAAAGTTTAAAGGATTGCTTCATCGTGACACATGATCACAATAAGAACTGGACACTCAGTTAGTTGTAGAGCAGCAAATGGAAAAATAGCAATCAACATCAAGCACTACATTTATTGTTATCTTGTCTTGAAAAGGTTCCTCTCTGAAATTTGTCACAATTAGGAAAGATCACCTGTTGTCTTAAGCCTCACCATGTTTTCATACTTTTCCTGTTAGGTTATCAAACCAAGTCTTATTGGAGGTTTTGAAAACGCAGCTATGGTTGCACGATGGGCTCAGCAACAAGGGAAGATGGCAGTTGTCAGTGCGACATTTGAAAGTGGCCTGGGTTTGTCATCCTATGTTCAGTTCTCCTGCTATCTTGACCTGCAAAGTGCAGATATATGTAGGCTGATGGATAAGGAACCATCAGCATGTATAGCCCATGGTCTTGGAACATACAAATGGTTTGCAGAAGATGTGACTCTAGAGCCATTAAACATCTGCCGTAATTCAGAAACTGGCATTGTTGAGGCATGTGCTACTGATGCTGGTCAACTTCTGCGGCACTTCCAAATCAATCAAAATCTGGTTGTGCGGAATTTTGATCAGGAAAATGTTCATGATTACAGGTTGACAGTTGATTTAGAGGGTTTCTCATTTTCCTTCAATGTTCTAGAGATGGGTCAAAGCATTGCTGTAAGTAGTAGATTACAATATCCTTGACTTGCTGATTGTAACTATTCATATGCTTCTCCTTATAATCTGTGAATACCATATTCAGAAAAATTCAGAGTTTTACACAAGTTAAATCTAATTTGAGAGATGTGTTTGTAATAGAGCTCAAAGGAAGACAGTGTTAAGGACTGCTTAAATAATTTCTATCTTCTGATGTCCTGAGTTTTGTTGCAAGCCTTGTCTCATATCAAAATACTTAACATCACAATTATGATATATACATATTAAGTGCATTGTAAAAAGATTCCATTTCATTGTGTGACTCGGTATAGTACGGTTCCCACTTTGAGGTCTGTTATGCTTAAAGGGTAATCTTATTCTTGGAGGTACAAGTCACTTCATTTATATTTGCATGCTTCTCATGATGCAGGGAAATATAGTTGTATTTCTGCATGGCTTCCTTGGAACTGGTCGAGACTGGATTCCCATCATGAAGGCTATGTCAAAATCAGCACGATGTATTGCTATTGACCTTCCCGGGCACGGTGGATCAAAGTTAAAATCTGATTCAAATGCCAAACCTAGTTTATCTGTAGATGTCATTGCTGAGATGTTTTGCCAGTTGTTTCCTCATATAACTCCTGAAAAAGTTGTCCTTGTTGGATACTCAATGGGTGCAAGGGTTGCTTTACATATGGCCCTCAAATGCAGCAACAAGGTAAAGGCATCCATGTTTATATTGCACTTACAGTTTATAGATTCTAGCTTGCTTTTCTGAGTCATCAAGTTAATGAGAATCTGGGATGTGTCGTTGAAGGTTGAAGGAGCTGTCATAATTTCAGGAAGCCCAGGATTGGTTGATCCACTGGCAAGAAAGGTTCGAAGGGCAAGGGATGATTTCAGAGCAAGTTCCCTTGTTTCTAATGGGCTTGAGTTCTTTTTAGATGCCTGGTATGCAGAAGGACTGTGGACGAGGTAATGATGGTTTTCATTAACTTACTTTTTTCCTTGGTCCATTATAATTGAGATGCTGTTTTCAAATGCATGGACTCTTTTCCTCCATGCAGTTTAAGGAGCCATCCATATTTTAAAAAGGTATTGGGCAACCGTTTGCAGCATGATGACTTGCAGACTCTTGCAAAAGTTCTATCTGATTCGAGTATTGGGAGGCAGCCGTAAGTCTGCAGAAATTAATAATACGTGCTAAATTTGAATTTCTTAATTCACTTTGCTAAATCTGGATTTCTATGCATATCTGTATGTGATGGGTTTCTCGAGAATAAGAATATTGATTGACTATATATTTGCCTTCAACTATTAATGACCAATTTTAACTCCTAAATCATTTTGATGCTCCAGAAGTATAATAAGCATTTTTTGATCACTTTCATTTGAAGTTAATTTGAAAATAAATCTGCTGAATGGCTTATAAATCTTAATCATAAGAATGGATAAAATCTTATTGATGTCTTAACAGTTTAGAAATGTAAAAAGCTAACTATTATGCACCAATTAAGGTTCTATTCCACTAATACGGAATGAATGGGTAGCTTTTGCTACAGAATCTCCTCACATTAGCTGACATACTCCTCATGTTATCATTGGTTAAGCTAATATTTCAAAACTAGCCTAAATAAATAAATAAGTCAAGCTTTGACACAATCATCAATTTCTGAAGATATAAAAACATTTATGAAATGCAAGCATTAAAAGCTTGGCAATGCAGTTATCAATTTTCCTTATTGATTATTATATTGTATGACAAAAGCATTGTTTGTTTTAATTAATTGGATTTGCTTTTGTAAATTACATTGGAAAACCCTACATTATATAGTTTCCTTTGGAACCTGAACCTGTGGTGTATGATATACTGTATGATATAGATATTAAACATCTCTGTCATCTCAAATTGTTGAAGCAAATATGGCTTGTTGCAGTTGGTGGATGTGTATCTTTTGACTCATCTTAACTACAGTCACATATTCTGCTCTGGCTTGATAGTTTTGATATTGTTTTAGTCATTGTATATGATGAAGTAAAATTTAGGATTAGTATTCTTTCTTCTTTTTCATGACAGACCATTGTGGGATGATCTGAAGCATTGCAAAATTCCACTTCTATTCATTGTTGGAGAGAAGGATATAAAGTTCAAGAAAATTGCTTGGCAGATGGTTAACAAATACTGTACAGGGACTAGAGAGAATCCAAACCTAATTGAGATATTAAATTGTGGTCATGCTGTGCATCTTGAGAATCCCCTCCCAGTCATCAGTGCTATAAGGCAGTTCTTAAAGAGAACAGAAAAGGTTTGAGTTCTTAACAATAGATGATGCAGGTGTGTTATAAGTGAAAAAATAATGTGCCAGATCACAGTCATGCTACTATCTTTCAAGATGCGCAAGAGGGCACGAACTGCAATACCCCCAAAGTTTTGGTCCAATCTTCCTGTGGTGGGATGGTATTATTAAGAAACAACCGAGGAAAGATTCATCAACTGTGTATGGAGAGCGTGTACTCTTGCTGCCACCCAGTTTAGAATATCAAGGAATTTAAGCCGTAGCTGTACTCCACATGCTCAAGAATCATGTTTTTGGTGCGTGTTATGAAACGGTATTTACTTGAGAATATGAAAGTCCAAATGAGGGCAGAGGCTTCTTGTAGCCAACTTTGTTGTCTGATTTCTGTTGTTGGCAACTCATTCATTTTAAAACTGTGTTTTAGAAACTAGCATAAGAGAACGTGCTTTGCACGTTGCCTGATATCTTATTTTCTGGTTGAGTTTAATTTAATAGTTATTGATTTGTAACATTGTTGTATATGTACAAATTTTCAAGAGATATAAAAAGAGATACTTGAACAATAAATTCCATTTTATAGCAAAAAAAATGCAAAAATAAATGAATAATTAGTGTGCATGTATTATGTACCACCCAACCCATTTTTCCCCCTCTTGAGGCTATCAAATCATAATAAAATCTCAATCCTACCAAATTATTTCTGCTAATACTCATTATCATTTTTAGTAGTGTGAAATCAAGGAGAGACAGAATCCAATCTAATATGTGCAACATCTATAACATAACCGTAACTTTCTTTTGGTCTTCATGCATAATACATGCCCACATAACTTTATTAGGTTGCTCAAAAACTTTATTAGGTTAAAGAATTAATATTTTGATGTCAATTTAGTTGTTTAATTCTCGTTTTAGATTTTCGTCTTTGGTTTGTTTTATGACATAGCGTTACTCATTTTGTAACTTGCATCCATCAAATATAATTATATTTTTTAATTAGATATTTATTTCACAATCCCAAAAAAATGTTAAAACTATACAATGAAAAGAACTAAACTTTATTTTTGTTAGAATTCATATATTTTAAATTTAGATGTCAAGCTGTAGGTCATATGAACTTATAAGTAAGGATATTAAAAGATAATCTTTTTCACATACCATTATTTGTAGGAGATTAAAAGATATGTCTTCTTAAAATATTCTGTCTTGCAGTTTGATGTTTTTTCTTTTTTGGTTCTTAAAACATTATTTGTTAGATTTTACCCAAATTGAATTTAGACTCAACGTTCTTACCAAGTTCAATATATTAAATATCTATTTTGTACTTTTATTTGATACATTGATTATTAATAGATTTTACTATCATGCTTAATTTCCTTAGCCTAAACAATGTTGACTCATTTAAGAATCCTTAAAACATTCAGTGTGGTTCATTAAGGAATTGAGAGTTTCTTATATTGACTTGAGTGGTTCCTTTTTTTTTCTTTGAATATCTTTTTCCCTTCAAATTATTTTTTTTGTCATGGTTGTACAATTACTAAACAAATGCAATTGGTTTGCACTAATAGCTAGCGGCCCATGTCGGGATCATAGAAACAACTTTAATATTTCATACTTATAATTTGATAAAGTATTTGTTCAATGATAGACAAGTATATATGAATGGATTTACAATAGTTGTTCTGAAATTATTGAAACCCAATTTATATTATTTTTCAAGACAAGGTTTTTCAATATTGAGAGATGTATACAAGGATTATTCTTACTAATTTCTTTATTTTGCATGAGGTATGGAGTTTAATTTTTTTTATTTGTCATAGAATAAAAAGTCAAAAATAGTTACCTTATTCCTAAGGAAAATTGGTTTCATTTTATTGCTTAATTTCTAATGTTTGCAGCAAGAAATTACTTTTAACAATTGTTTTGTTTTTAAAGTCATTAAATTTGAAAATTAGTCCAAATTAATTTTTTGGTATAACAAATGTTTGGATGAAATTATATTTCTAAAGAATACCTCAATGTGTTTTTTTTGAGCAAAACGTATCACAAAAGATGGCATTATCTTACATGAAAAATCTAAAGAAATCATTCTCAAATATATTCTTCCTTTTGTATCTCAAGGAAGTTCGCTTATTGTCTGAAAGATTAGATTAATTTCTTTCTTATTCACCTTATCTTCTAAGAGCAATTCAAAGGAATTTAGAGGTCATAATTGCATAATTCCATTTTGAACCAAATTCTATCGAAGAAAGTGTACTTTAATAAAATTTTGATCCTAAACTAAAACATCAAAATCAATATTATAAGAAGACCTCCAGAAGTTGTTGTTTAGGGATTACTGTATCAAGATATCACATTGTAATTAATTGTGATGAGAGTATATTGTAAGGGTATTGTTGAGGAAAAAAAAAACTTAGATCACTAAATTTAGGTTCGCTTTATCTTTCTTTTTCATTAATTTTTTATTTTTCACCTTTCTTTTGTTTCTTCACAATTGCCACCTATTTATTCTATGCAAAATCAATTTATATAAATTTTTTTTCCAATTCATGTTTAATTTCTAAATTATCCACCTAAAGTTTTTTTCCTTGTTCTTACTAATTCTGGAATCTATTTTTCAACTTTATTCAATATGGAAATTTATTTCAATAAGTTTATTTTCTTAGATGTAATTAAGGCTAGTATTACATGAATTACTGCAAAAGGAATAGAAAAGTCCATCTTGGATGCATCTTTTGGAATCAGCAACATCACTGGAAAGAAAAAAAAAATGATTTTGAGAGGTTTGAGCTAAATTCAACATGTCTATGTTTTTTGTATAACTTTCTTATATATTGAATGTGTGTCTACTGATATAGTAATATGCAACTTGTTTAATATAATGTAATGTAATGAAACATTGAATTTGTTAAGACTTTTAAGAATATGGCCTAATTAATCCCTAGTTATTAATTTGTAACAGAAAAAGTTTTCAAGTATATTATCATATAACTTATAATATTTCCAAATCAATCTCTATTTCATAAGGAATTATACTTCTAAAACAAAACTTAAAACTTAAAAGGCTGATAGTATGTAAAAAGTCTCAATAATATTTAGAATTACATTTATTTGGAAAATAGAAGAATGTCATTATTATTACTAATGAAGGCATTTTAGGAAAGAAAAATTAAATCACTAAATTACCAACTCCTAGAACTCAAGAGATTCGACTGAACCCTAAAAAGACTAAAAGCAAATCGTGTATTAGTTCGGGTAAATTCATTTTAAAAATATATAAATTGAAATATTTCATGAGTTTATTAATCTGAACAAAAAAAAAAGTGATTCTATTTTTTTATGGCAATTTTTAACTAAATGAAATTTAGATGAGTCTGGGTTCATATAAATACTGTTATTGGAGTATTCTAACCTAGTATTCAAAAAATGGTTTCAAACTATATTATATGTGTGTATATATATTGAAATCATTACTTTACTATAGAAATAGTTTTTCAATCCAAATAAAAGGATCAACATTTGTAATGACTCTAATATACAAAATGTATACAACAATAACTTATAATGATTTGGAGAAAATAAAGGACAATCATCAAAAGTATAATAGAAAAATTATCTATCCTAAATTTTTTTGTACAAATCGAAAACCAATGCTCAGTGGAGACAAAATCAATCGTCAATGATGACCAAATATCTATGGTTTGAATTTTGTTTGGAACTTTTTTTTAGAAAATTAACAAATCCATTGTTAGGTAAGCACCTATTGATAACTTCTTATACATTTCTCAAGAGATGACACTATTTTTTTTGGAATATGGCTTTTGTAATTTTTGTTTAAATTTTTTTTTTTTGGTTTACATAGGTCTCTCTCTATTATTTATCATTTGCCATTTTCTTCTATGACATATTTGAAATGGAATATGGTTTTTATGTTTTCTGTTTTAAATTTTTTTTTGGTTGACATAAGTCTCTCTCTCATATTTATCATTTCCCATTTTCTTCTATGACATATTTGAACTACTGTTAGGCACCAAAATTTTGTGGCGGTATTCCAAACTTAAATCCCAAAACATCTAAAGTTTGGTTTTCCTTGGTTCACTTTTTTTTTAGTTTGACTTTGTTTTACAATATGGTTTCCTTTTTTTTCTTTTGGGTTTAACTTTGTTTGGAATTCCTTTCCTTTTAGAATATTATTTTTAGAAAAAGGTAATTACGTTAACACTAATATCCATAAATATCCCTCACCCAATTCATATTTAGAATTTAAGATACTTTCATTATTTAATTATTCAAGGGTATTATTGAAAAGTAAAAACTAAACCACTGAACCATATTGGTGGTTTTAATATATATGTGATAAATTTGGTCACGTCAATAGCAATGTCCAGAGATTCATTCAATCTTACAGCTTGCCAAATGGAGATTTGCATCATTGATTGAATTGATCCATTGCATTTCATTGTCAGTCTAAGTTACGATTTCGACGCAAGTAACCTCTTACATTATATGCTGGTGTCAGGTTGATGATGAAAGAACCTATTCTTAAACTATAAAAAGTGATCACTGCAGCATTCACGGATCTCTGTTGTATAGCATAAAGGCATGAGAAATGCTATTATTAAGAATTTTATACATCGAGAAAAGTGTCATAACCGATTTGGCATGAAATTTGGCAACTATGGACTAATTGCTGAGCCATTTATGCAGCCCCAAATCCTCTCCCTGATCAGCAATTTTCACGGCACTACAAGTTCTACTTTCATGAGGCTCTTTTCGCTATGGCTAAATACCAGAAGAGTGTTAGCAGAATCCACGGACATATAAGTTTTAAATTCCAATGCATCTTAACTTATATCCGAGAGCACAAGTTGATTAAAAATTCCTGTCTGACTCAACTGGTGTGGTGTGCGGGAGTGTGTGCTATGCACCATGAGGGGCAGAAAGTTTCCTTAGTTATTCAACATAATAGTTTTAATTCAAGAAAAGCAACTAGCTGCCTGGCGAAGGAAAAGGAATCTTATAGTCACCAACTGCCGATTAAGATGTCAAATTCTTTGCAACAAAAACAAAAAGAAACATTTTCAAACTTCAACTGTGTAATGATCTGTTAGAGCTTTTCAAACCTTGAAATGATCCGACTTTCTTCTGTTAAATGAATTGGTAAGACATTATTGTCATCGTCAAGGTTTTGACATGATGGCTGAAGCAGAGTTCTCAACTATCAAAAGACGGACCAGCCAATGCTCTAGAGACATGCTTCACTTCACGCAAATAGGCATGCTTCATTTATAGTTGCTCATTTCATCTCGCTCTCAATTTCCTGCCTTTTCTAGGGGCCACTCATCTTGACCAATGCATGCAGCATGCTCCATGTTTTTAAGGTAGGACTGGAAGTAGGGATCTAGATAACTGGATGAAGCTATTCTTGTTAGAATGCATATTTTAGGTTCCACAGTGTTTGGAATTTACTAAAGGTCACTCAACCCCTATCTAAAAGCTTCCAATGTGGGTAAGCTATTTTTGACGAAAGTGAAATCATTTTTTAATTCAAGTACTTTCTATTAAAAAACAAATGTTCCTCTCTATTTAGGACTGAGGTGAAGAGATAGATTTGAGATATAAATGGTATTTTAATTAGAGTTAATCCCATATACACTGATAGTATATGCATTTGCAAATATGGACCCATACTACATAATTTCAATTTGAATTTGAATTTCAATTTTTGTAAAGGTAACCAATGTATACACTTTCAATATATACGAGATCAATCCTTTTAATTATTGTTTGCATGTTACATCTCTTTTGTTACATTTTATTGGACTGATAAACTTACTAGTGTATTTGTGTAAAAAAGTTGTGCATCTTGTTGGAATTAGGATAGGTCTATCTCCTTCGTTAACCATGCAGAATAAAGCATATGGGTATTATCACGTTTGAGTGAGTGCTAATAAAATTGATGGAAGAATGTAAAAAGGCTACAGTATTGTGGTCAATATGGATAGCTATGCCATAATATATAACAGTTCAGGTCAATTTTGCCGTATTAAACACGATAGTACGTGTGATGACCATTCATTGCCATGATGATGATTGTGACTTAGCCTTCCTCCGAGTTGTGTAGCAACTAACTGGAAATGCCATTAATCTAATATTTGAGCTAGTTACATATAAATGTAATTGTCTGCTCCTAATATCGTGCTAATGAAAAGTACTAAAAGATTATTCAAAGTCTTGAAAAGTTGAGGAGAAGAATGAAATACACTAGATACAGGCCAATAAGGTTTGACCGGGATTAAGTTAGTGGAGGAAGGTGCACAGGACAGCCCCTACCTCAATGTACTATGTAGGATAAGGAACTTGATGATGAAGAATTGGGATTGCACCCTCTGCCATGTTTGGAGGGAAGGCAATAGAAGTGCTGACAGACTTGCCAGATGGAGCCATGAGCTGGAACCAGGACTCTTAATCCTTGATGAGGTACCCCAGACAGTGAAAGAGATCCTCAACGAAGATGTCCAGGGAGTTTCTCTCCCTCGTTTGATTAGTATGTAATCCGGCCAGTAGGCCTCCTTTGTACCAAAAAAAAAAAGGTTTGACAGCTCGATCTTCACGGTGATAATTATGTTAATTCTACCTAAAAATCTCTTCAGGTGATCGAGATTCAAGAGGACTCCCATTTTAATAGATGATATTAGCATGAAAAAGTGTAATGATTTGCTACAACACCTGGTGCTTTACCCAAGGTGTCCTAGAATTCCTCCAAAGGAATCATCCCAAAAAATGAGCTTTTTTCCAAGGGCTATATCATATGGACCTAACATGGCTGTCTACCCTGAAACAATTAATACAAATATATTTAGCCAAGTTGAAAGGGCAAAATAAGCACATTGCTCATGAGAGTGATGGAGATGGTGAACTCTGCCTTATGTTTTCTTGTTCAATTCTTTGGGATACTATTGCTCATCAAAGGGTACTAAATATAACATCTATGGCAACTTGACAGTTGATCATATTACAGAATCGTAAAGCATAATTTAACCCCCTCAAACCTTATATCAGAATACCAGATTGCACATGAACAATGAATAAGTCTATTGATCAAGATTGAAGATGTATGGAGTACAAGGTTTCTGGGATTTCACGAAAGGAAAAAAAGGTTTCTGTCCAAGTCAACTTAGGAACTAACCATATTTATTTCTCATGAGTCATGAGCCCTTAGTCAGAGATTAAATCACATCTACAAGCCAAAAAGATTTTAATATTTTATTTTGTCTAGAGAATGACTTATCAGCAACATGATATTTACATTTTCCATATGCATCTGTGTGGATTTTAGCCTTGCTTCATGGCTCTTATAAAGAAAACCATTCTTCATGTAATGAAGAAAAAGAAAAAAGAACATTTCTTCATGTATAGGTAGTTACCAATGAGTCTTAATTAATTGTTTATCTCAAAGGTCTGGGTTATATGCAATTAAGCATCTTTTGAAGCAGTCAGTTAACACCGCAGTATATTTTACTGTATCTACTTATGCTTCCTCCAAATTCCTAGTTTGTGGGTTCGCAGTGGCTGCAATAGGCCCTTTTTTGCCTTTCGAATATGAGTTATGAATTTGATTTGACTATATTAAAAGTCCTCAAATTTAAATTTTGTATTTAGAGTTGTCCAAAACTAAAAGAATCGTTGAGTCGAAAAACTAACCCTTCTGTCTTACTAAATTAATTACATTTTTGTAGCCAAATTGATGGCACTTTGTAAAAACCATTGCTGCATATGTCATCTAATATGCATGTTTAAGAACTTCAAGTTCTACAACACTATGATAAACAATAAGATAACCAATGTCAAAAGGTCAATATTCTATGGTCAGAAATATGCACCAGCACACTTTGCACATTTTCACTATGGATGCTGCTTCTTTTGCTTGTTAGTTTCAAACCCAATCCCTAGAGCAGCTTTCAATGTTTCCATTTGCTTTTCCTTTCTAGCAGCTATATGGTGTGTCTGTGTGTCTGAAACCCTGAAAGAAACACCCAAATATTTAAGACAATAGCAATTACAAGAATGATGAAATGAAAACTCAATACGGTCATCACATCTACAACACTGAGCAATTAAGAGCAATAACATATATTTACATAGCAATTATATTAATTTATTTTGCCCTTCAGATAGTCTGAAAATTCAGAGCTAAACCCAAAACAAAAGAGGACACACTAACAGTAAATAGAGGTAAGTAGTCCCGTCCTTCATGTCAAGGAGTTTAGGTAAGTAATATTCAAACACACTCACTAATTGAGGAGTCAAATAAATTCATACCAAGATCCAGAAAACAAGATAAAACTCAATTAGCCAACGGAAAAGTGGGGAAGGGAAAAATGATTAAATGTTATAGCATAAGAGAAATTTAGGTATTATTGCAACACTTTTCCTAAGTATTAATTTCTGATAAATATTATATTTTGGCTATTTCAACAAGTTCGATGCAGGACACACATGAGCATCACTAGCACAACATACAACTAACTTCCAAAAAAAAAAATCCCGTAATCCCTAAATCAACTGTCACTTCCAATTAAATGTTCAGTCAACAGATAATTATATTCAAGAAAAGATTTTGAAAAACCACTCAACAGAAAAACAGCAAAATAAACCCCAATCAATTAACTTAATTAACCGATCGTAGAAAGAGTCAATACCTGTTATCAGAGGAGGAGACGACAATTGCGGAAGGTCCACCAGCTTCTTCAGCAGCGGCGACAGCCTCTAGGGTTTCTCGAGCCTCCTTAAGCTTTTCAGCAATTTCGGCATCGGTGTACCCCTGATCGACAAGCTTATCTTCAAGAACGAGGAGCTTCAGCTGGATCTGGCGCTTGCGGTCGTGCTCCAGAATCTCCTCATTGGCTTTCCGGGTCACCCCGCCGGTGCCCTGGCCGGCATCGAAGCCTTTAATGGAAGAATCCGTCACCACTTTGTTCGATTTCGGCTTCACGAAGAACTTGTTCGTCTGCATGTAGCCGTTCGTTCCCGAACCTCTCGGCGTCTGAAGCCCGATTCCGTTGTACATTTTCCTTGAATTTTTTGACAATTTTTTCTCCGAGTTTTTCTTCACAGGCAAAGAGAAAAATGGGAGAACTAAGGATTTTGTTACGAGATGAATTAAGATAAAGGCGGTCAGTCGGGTAATTGGGGCGACCCGATACACCGACTCGTCAAATTTCAGGGCGGTCATGCTGCTTTACACTTGTGTACTTTTTTGTGTAAATTTTGAACTTTACTCCATCATTTCTACAATTGTCCCATTTTCCCCCCTCCAATTTTATTTTGCATCTTTTACGGCCCTTTCTTCTACACCTTGAGAAACAAAAGCGCCATTTTGTTGCGAATACAGGTTGAGTTTTAACCTTTGTAAGCCTTGATGGGTAGAGAGACTGGGTCCAGAGGCATCAAGTATGATATGAGTTGAGCTTAGACTGTTTCAGACATATTACAAGCCTAGACATACTATACACATCTTTATTGACAGTTCTCAATTCATTATCTCCCAAACAAATAGAGATTCATGTACATAAGTAAGAATGGAAGATCTTGATCGATAAATTCAGTTCTACAATTGTAATTACAAAATTCTTCCTAGTAGTTAGAAGTGTTAATCACACCTCAATTATATTGATTCTTCCAAACTTGCCCACTTGTAACCTGCCCAAATCCTCCCCATTAATTTTGAATGGGTCTAAATGGATACTTAATTAAACCTATTTAATTAATGCATATTGAATTGTCTCGATTCATCCATTTATATCCATTTAAAAATAAATATATGTTTAAAATCAATTTTTAGTGGGTGTTAGACAAATAAATTTGAATTTCCTACAAATCTAATAAAAAAATGGTTATTATTTCTTGTCAAACAACATACGAAAAAATTAAAAAAAAAAGTAGAATTTCAAGTGAGTCATAAAATGGGTAATTGGATGTACTCATACCCATTTCTTAAATGGGGATTAATCTAATTATACACATTACTCAATTATGATTCACTCAAACCCATTCGAGCCACCTTTTTTCACAATTCTATTGGTACTAGTAGCAAAAGAATTACCAAAACCGACATTTCCACCTGGCTTGGTAATCTCAATCAAAACGGAATGCCTATTCTATTTCATAACATAAGGATGAAATGTGTAAAACTCCACTGGAATGATTGCAACATCAGCATTCTGAGTTACTGCATGGTGTCATGCAAAATGGTTTGCCATTTGCGAAGACTTCTATCCACTTCTAGTTATAAAACGCCAACAGTTACCAACTTAATTTGATTAACATTACCTCTCGTTTGGGACGTTGAAAAGACTTAAAATAGGTAGAAAACATTTTGTCACTCTAGTGTTTGATAACTAAATAAAAAAGAAATGCAAATTTCTTTTCCAATGTCTAATATAATCATATTGAGAAATCAGAATGGATTGAAAAAATTTACTATATTGACTTAATTGTCCCTATATATAATATACAATATTCTATAGACATTTTGATTTAGGGACACATGATTTATTAATTAAAAATCACTTTTTAATAGCATAAAATCACAATAACTTATTAATTAAAAAATAACTTTTTAGTAGCATACAATTGCAATAGGTGAATACTAGTTGTAATGAAATTAAAATTTTAGATTGCGTACATGTTGAATCCCACGTGTCTTTCATACATGTCAAATCCATCCTTCATGCACATTAAATCCCGTGCCCTTGATTTATTTAATAGAAGTAATCCAATAATAGTTTTGGACATAAACATACCTCAATCAAGAACGGTCTTGTAATTTTTCTGAATATTTGTAAGTGCGATGAACAAATATTTGTAAATAAGATAAATAGAGAGACAATGTTTATAAACATTTGCCAAAATGGTCCCTAAATATTTTCACTTAAACCAATTTTGTCCTCTATTATTTATTCTAACGAATGTAGAACTCTGACAATTTTGTAACTTCCAATGTAGGACTTATGCGTCCATTTTACGCACTTCCAGTTGTTTAGCAGGGGCATAATCGTCAGATTAGGTAAATTGCTGCAATCATCACTAGGAACTCTTACTCGGAGGTAAAAACTCGACCCAAAACTTTTTAAGACCCCATTAGTGGTGTTAATCACAATTCATTTATATTAACTCACCTAAACCAGCCAATCGATAATTTACCCAAACCTGCTCATTAATTGTAAATGGATATAAATGGATATGTATAAATGAATACCCATTTATACCCAACAGTGGGTTGATTTGACTCACTCATTTAACCCATTTAAAATAAATATACATTTTATTCAAAATTTTAGTGATGGTTAAGGAGATAAATTTGAATTTCTTACTAATGTAATAATAATAAAATGCTATTATTTATTATCAAACACCATGTGAAAAATTTTTAAAATATATATATAACATTTTGAACGAATCATAAATGGATAGTTAGACATAGACATACCCATACCCACTTATTAAATGGGTATAAATGGATATTCATTTATACCCTTTTATTTAAATACATATTCATTTATGTCCATTTATTTAAATGGATATAAATGAATTAATTCAATTATATCCATTACTCAATTATAACTCACTCAAATCTACCCAAATCACCCATTTTATACGCATACAAGAGTATGACCTCCCATTGGCATTAGCAACTCACTCACCAATTGCCCCAAACTCATGAGTTGCCTAGCCACTATAGCAGCTCTATTGGAATCTTTTACTGGGTGCAGCAGCCAAATGGAAGTAAGATTTATCTTTGTCCTTGGGAGTTTAAAACGAATTAGCACATAGAAAGCCAAAAAAATTGAACCATATGTGATCATAACTCAAGACATTGAGCCAAGCACACTACTGAAGAGAGATGCTTAGTACACAATCAAACATTCTGGGAAAATCAGCTACATAACAAATCAGAAAACCTGATCTGACAGCAGAGGTTTTACATCTTTTAGTATATGAACAAATAAAAGCAGCTTGAGTAGCTATATTGCAAATATCCAGCAGTTAACAGGCGCGCAAAGAATCTGACAAACCAGCACTACATGGAAGAAACCTGAGAAAATTAGAAGCAAATCAGTATGTATGTAATCACATGTACCCCCCAAATACAATAAATTGCATCTTACACATGGAAACTGTAAACACCAAACCAAAAACAAGCAACCACCATGTTTAGAATGTGCAAAGTGAAGTTGTATCACAACATTCTTCATTTGCAGGAGATGCTACAAGAAATTTAGCAATCAATGCACATAAACACCAACTATGGTTTATCAGGAAGATATCATCAGATTAGGAGCCGCAATGCTACTAAATATAACAAGCTGAAGCTAAAATTTTAAACTGGCAATAGTAGAAAAATGTGAGAATAGCAGTCTCAAAAATATTTGACTTAAGCCTTATCCAACTGCTTCCATTGAAGCTAATTTAAAGATAGAAACCACTGGAGAACAAAAGTAAAAACATCAAGAGGCCTAAATTTCAATCTTTAAAAGGTAAACACAACATGGAATATCAATTAAAAGTTCTTCGAAACTATTAATTGCAGCAATTTACCTAATCTGACGATTATGCCCCTACTAAACAACTGGAATTGCGTAAAAAATAATACTTAACACTAATAATAATAATATAGTAATAATAGATGACACTAATATACTTTTAATATAATAATAATAATAATAGATGACACTAATAATTTTTTTATTATCTTAAAATTATGCTTAATGCAATTGGTCACATTATTTCGAGTAAGAAAGTTAACACACATAAGAGTTAGAGATAGAGAGTAAGAATCACTAAATAGTTTTAGTTGGGAGTTTTTCATTTTAATTATCATTATTATTGAGTTTAATCATTTGGAATGTTTTATACTTTTAATTACTACCACAATTAAAATGCAATAACTCTAATTAAAAGATTGGGGGTAATATGGGAATAACAAAACTAAGATAAAAAAGTACTTACAATTTACACCAAAACTCATCATACTTTTAATATAGTAATAATAGATGACACTAATACTTTTTTACTATTTTAAAATTATGTTTAATGCAATTGGTCACACTATTTCGAGTAAGAAACTTAACACACATAAGAGTTAGAGATAGAGTGTAAGAATCACTAAATAGTTTTAGTAGGGAGTTTTTCATTTTAATTATCATTATTATTGAGTTTCCAAATATCACCATGACTTGATCTATCCATTACATCATGCTTTGACGGTTGCAACTGCTCTAATTTCTTGAATGTCTTATTTACTACACTTTCCCCACCTCTACCACTGACATCGTTTTCATAACCACTTCTGCTCTTCTCACTGGAGTTAAATTTCTCATACCTCCCACGATGATGATCACTAGTTTTAGAGTCTGAATCACTCCTGCTGCTTTTATCAAGAGAAGACTTGCTCTTATTTTCATAATCATCCTCATCAGAATCATGTCTTCTACCTCGCTCAGTCCTTTTTTTCCTATTATAATCAGAATCAGAACTATCCTTATCAGTGTCATGCCGCCGTGTGCTTTTGTCAGTTTTCACCAATGTTTTTCTTGTTTCTTCTTCTGATGCATCACTTCCATTACCATACTTTGTATTGACTCTATGCATCCCTTCATTCCCTGTCTTCAATTTATCTTCTTCTTTCTCTACCATAGAAGCTCTGCTATGAAGATTCCTCCTCTTATCTTTATCACTTTTTTTCTTGTCAATGTTGACAGGTGTCGAGCCTGTGCAATAATAAATACCTACTCCAGGAAATATAAATTTTGAGTATAAGGGTGAGTAGGATCGTCTCCACAGGGACTGGGGAAAGTTTATTTCTTCTCAAGCAAGGGAAATGGGGGATTTTTGAGACAATGAAGAATTAATTAAAAATCAAATAACAAAACAAAATAACTAAAAATATAAGAGAATGAAATAGATGAGAGATGAGTTCTAGTCAAAGATCCAACTACTCAGACACAGTCCATGTACCTGATCATTAATGCAGAGTTAATTCATTTAATTCCTTAATAGGCTGGTTATAGTCGCCGGAAACCTCTCAAACGACCAACTCTTCCTTAATTTTAGGTAAGTAAGGTATGCCCGTTAAATACCCCTAATTAAGAAACAACCCTAGGTACGCCCGTAGGATTTAATTCCTCAATTGCACTAAGAACTAGAAAAGCCCAAACCCTAACCAACAAACACACTACCAGGGTTCATTTAGATTAGATCACACGTTCCCCCAACATGCGTACACGTTAGTTGCCAACTAATATTAATTTACTAAACAATTACGGATTTAGCAAATTAAATTGGCGGTAGATTATCAAGTTAATATGAATATTGAGCTCTTAACATTCAATTAACAAAACAATCATATAATCATAAAACAGAGAACGTATAAATACTAAAGATTTAAACGAAGAAATGACAAATCGATTAGATCTCACAGATATGTTGGACTGCATCGTTGAGTTGATCTTTGACTAAACGAGGAACTTAGCCACGCATGACGTGGGAAATTCCACCAAAGATTTCCATTGAAATTGTCCAAGCCATGCGTGAATTGTTGAAAACAGGAAAAATAGCGATAGGAAGGAAGAAAGTAATATCAATGGAAAAGAGGAAAAGGAAGCCCAATGCCTCACAAAAAAGTTCAATAGAATAATAATAAACTACCCAACTACTAATACTTATATATACTTCCGTGGCTGGTCCCTTGGAAGAATCCCAATCCGAGTCTGCTAGGGAAAAGCTTTCCGTTCTCCTTCAATAACCACGGACAACTCCTAACAGGAAATAAGAAACTCCTAAAAAGATATCAAATTCTTACTTTCCAAATGCAAATAGTAAAATAATTTCCTAATACAAATAAATTACTAAATAAGAACATAAGGTACTAATTCCAGCATGTCTTCAATTTTGGGACTCTTAATACTTGGAAACTGCTATGTAGACTTGAGATCTCAACACCTCAGCCAAGACCACCCGTATTAAGCGTGCCCGTGCCTAACTGTCGGGATCTCTTCTGAAATTTCAGCCATTTAGCACCCTTTTTCACAATTTCCTGCATTTGACCACCAATTACACAAAATCAGTAGAATCTATCAAAGAATGCAATTTTTAGTCTAAATAACTAGGAAATATTAATACAATAAACACCTAAAATTGCACCCTATCAAATGTCATATTCATCCTCAGAATCATATTGCCTATATTGTGACAGTTGCTTGACTTTTTGACTTTTGTGCTTTAGCTTCACATCAGAACTATAATCAGATTCATACTCTGAACCAGAATCAGAATTAGACTCCGGATTGGAGGAGCCACTGTCATGCTTTCTACTACTAGTGTGGTTCCTCCTCGACTTATGCCTCCTCTCATCAATATCAGAATCTGAATCATCACTAGAAATTGCCCTCCTGTTGTGTTTAGCACGTGAATATAATGCTTTTAGATTTTTTCCTTAAAAATTTTAGAAAATTAATTACTTTGAAAGAATAAATGTAATTGAGACAAAAAAAGTGACATTTAATATTTATAATATCTTATATTTTTTTTCTTGAACTTAGTTAAATGCAAAAGCAATAAAACATTCTTTGTCCCAGGTGCACTTATTCTATATGTGTGTGTGTTTATACATAGCGGATTTTAAAATGATCTATAGTGATATTGTAATTATAATAGTATTTCAATGTATTTAAATTCCATTGTTCAAATTTAAATAGCTTAACTTTGAAGAGAAATGTTTTGATTTGGTAAAACTTAATTTATATTTCTCATTCATAACATGCTTTATGATTGAACATATAAAGTTTATATGATTAAAAATTGTAAGCCGTTAAGATTATTTATCATGTAATAGTCATATTGAACTTCGATATACATATTATGATATATACATATTAAGTGCATTGTAAAAAGATTCCATTTCATTGTGTGACTCGGTATAGTACGGTTCCCACTTTGAGGTCTGTTATGCTTAAAGGGTAATCTTATTCTTGGAGGTACAAGTCACTTCATTTATATTTGCATGCTTCTCATGATGCAGGGAAATATAGTTGTATTTCTGCATGGCTTCCTTGGAACTGGTCGAGACTGGATTCCCATCATGAAGGCTATGTCAAAATCAGCACGATGTATTGCTATTGACCTTCCCGGGCACGGTGGATCAAAGTTAAAATCTGATTCAAATGCCAAACCTAGTTTATCTGTAGATGTCATTGCTGAGATGTTATGCCGGTTGTTTCCTCATATAACTCCTGAAAAAGTTGTCCTTGTTGGATACTCAATGGGTGCAAGGGTTGCTTTACATATAGCCCTCAAATGCAGCAACAAGGTAAAGGCATCCATGTTTATATTGCACTTACAGTTTATTGGTTGATCCACTGGCAAGAAAGGTTCGAAGGGCAAGGGATGATTTGAGAGCAAGTTCCCTTGTTTCTAAGGGGCTTGAGTTCTTTTTAGATGCCTGGTATGCAGAAGGACTGTGGACGAGGTAATGATGGTTTTCATTAACTTGCTTTTTTCCTTGCTCCATTATAACTGACATGCTGTTTTCAAATGCATGGACTCTTTTCCTCCATGCAGTTTAAGGAGCCATCCGTAATTTAAAAAGGTATTGGCCAACCGTTCGCAGCATGATGACTTGCAGACTCTTGCAAAAGTTCTATCTGATTCGAGTATTGGGAGGCAGCCGTAAGTCTGCAGAAATTAATAATACGTGCTAAATTTGAATTTCTTAATTAACTTTGCTAAAACTGGATTTTTATGCACATCTGTATGTGATGGGTTTCTCGGGAATAAGAATATTGATTGACTATATATTTGCCTCCAACAATTAATGACCAATTTTAACTCCTAAATCATTTTGATGTTCCAGAAGTGTAACAAGCATTTTTTGATCACTTTCATTTGAAGTTAATTTGAAAATAAATTTGCTAAATGGCCTATAAATCTAATCATAAGAATGTATAAAATCTTATTAATGTCTTAACAGTTTAGAAATGTAAAAAGCTAACTATGATGCATCAATTAAGGTTTTATTCCACTAATACGAAATGAATGGGTAGCTTTTGCTACAGAATCTCCTCACATTAGCTGACATACTCCTCATGTTATCATTGGTTAAGTAAATATTTCAAAACTAGCCTAAATAAATAAAGAAGTCAAGCTTTGACATCAATTTTTGAAGATATAAAAACATTTACAAAATGCAAGGGTTTGTTGGATTCCAGATTTATTATCAGAAACTATTGTTGGTTCGAGATTCTACAGAGTCTTTATGTTTGAAAGGAGTCCAAAGAATGTAGGAAACGATTTATGCAAATGTGAATAAGAAAGCCCAAGGTCCGACTTAGATGGTTTAACAGGCAAAAGTATGCCTTAACATTTGACAAAGGGTGGATTTTCACAATATCTGCTTACTTCCAACTTCATCAAATGCACTATATCCCTTTAAGCTTCACATGTAGCTTTGAATTGGAGTTGTTACTTTGAGTGTTAAAAGCATTGTATTTAGATTCTTCTAAACTAACAGAAATCAGTAGAACTGTTTTTTTTTTTTTTTAAATGGGATTTTGCTAGCATTGATCTTCGAAATTCTGATAAATTCTGTGTCTCACATGAATTCCTTGTCAGCCAGGTATATATAAAAAAAATGTATCTATTATATTAAATAAGAATGACAAAATAGATTGACATATCAGATTTAGGAAATCATTTGCTTTGTTTCCATGTTGAAGAAGGAAGTAAAAATGTAAAATCCTCTCAATCCAAAAATCCATCTTTTCTCTTGGTTGTGTGCATAAGAGAGTTGAGAATAGGAAAAAGTAAAATAAACTTAGTTTTCCTAAAAAGCATAGAAGTCTTTGTCTTGGGAATGCAGCTATTAATTTTCCTTATTGATTATTATATTGTATGACAAAAGCATTGTTTGTTTTAACTTTATTGGATTTGCTTTTGTAAATTACATTGGAAAACCCTACATTATATAGTTTCCTTTGGAACCTGAACCTGTGGTGTATGATAAACTGTATGATATAGATATTAAACATCTCTGTCATCTCAAATTGTTGAAGCAAATATGGCTTGTTGCAGTTGGTGGGTGTGTATCTTTTGACTCATCTTAGCTGCAGTCACATATTCTGCTCTGGCTTGATAGTTTTGATATTGTTTTAGCCATTGTATATGATGAAGTAAAATTTAGGATTAGTAATCTTTCTTCTTTTTCGTGACAGACCATTGTGGGATGACCTGCAGCATTGCAAAATTCCACTTCTATTCATTGTTGGAGAGAAGGATATAAAGTTCAAGAAAATTGCTTGGCAGATGGTTAACAAATACTGTACAGGGACTAGAGAGAATCCAAACCTAATTGAGATATTAAATTGTGGTCATGCTGTGCATCTTGAGAATCCCCTCCCAGTCATCAGTGCTGTAAGGCAGTTCTTAAAGAGAATAGAAAAGGTTTGAGTTCTTAACAATAGATGATGCAGGTGTGTTATAAGTGAAAAAATAATGTGCCAGATCACAGTCATGCTACTATCTTAAACTCTAAAAAGTGATGTCTGCAGAATTCACGGATCGCTGTTGTATAGCACAGAGGCATGAGAAATGCTATTATAAGAATTTTATACATCTAGAAAAATGCCATAACCGATTTGGCATGAAATATGGCAATGAGGGACTAAATCCTGACCCATTTATGCAGCCCCAAATCCTCTCCCTGATCGGCAATTTTCACGGCACTACAAGTTCTACTTTCACGAGTTATTTTAGCTATGGCTAAATACCAAAAAAGTGTTAGCAGAATTGACGGACTTATAAGTTTTAAATTCCAATGCATCTTAACTTATATCCGAGAGCACAAGTTGATTAAAAATTCCTGTCTGACTCAATTGGTGTGGTGTGCGGGAGTGTGTGCTATGCACCATGAGGGGCAGAAAGTTTCCTTAGTTATTCAACATAATAGTTTTAATTCAAGAAAAGCAACTAGCTGCCTGGCGAAGGAAGAGGAATCTTATAGTCATCAACTGCCGATTAAGATATCAAATTCTTTGCAACAAAAACAAAAAGAAACATTTTCAAACTTCAACTGTGTAATGATCTGTTAGAGCTTTTCAAACCTTGAAATGATCCGACTTTCTTCTGTTAAATGAATTGGTAAGACATTATTGTCATCGTCAAGGTTTTGACATGATGGCTGAAGCAGAGTTCTCAACTATCAAAAGACGGACCAGCCAATGCTCTAGAGACATGCTTCACTTCACGCAAATAGGCATGCTTCATTTATAGTTGCTCATTTCATCTCGCTCTCAATTTCCTGCCTTTTCTAGGGGCCACTCATCTTGACCAATGCATGCAGCATGCTCCATGTTTTTAAGGTAGGACTGGAAGTAGGGATCTAGATAACTGGATGAAGCTATTCTTGTTAGAATGCATATTTTAGGTTCCACAGTGTTTGGAATTTACTAAAGGTCACTCAACCCCTATCTAAAAGCTTCCAATGTGGGTAAGCTATTTTTGACGAAAGTGAAATCATTTTTTTTATTCAAGTACTTTTTATTAAAAAAACAAAATGTTCCTCTCTATTTAGGACTGAGGTGAAGAGATAGATTTGAGATATAAATGATATTTTAATTAGAGTTAATCCTATATACACTGATAGTATATGCATTTGCAAATATGGACCCATGCTACATAATTTCAATTTGAATTTGAACTTCAATTTTTGTAAAGGTAACCAGTGTATACACTTTCAATGTATACAAGATCAATCCTTTTAATTAATGTTTGCATGTTACATCTCTTTGTTAGATTTTATTGGACTGATAAACTTACTAGTGTATTTGTGTAAAAAAGTTGTGCATCTTGTTGGAATTAGGATAGGTCTATCTCCTTTGTTAACTATGCAGAATAAAGCATATGGGTATTATCACGCTTGAGTGAGTGCTAATAAAATTGATGGACGAATGTAAAAAGGCCACAGCATTGTGGTCAATATGGATAGCTATGCCATACTATATCGTAACACTTCAGGTCAATTTTGCCGTATTCAACACGATAGTACGTGTGATGACCATTCATTGCCATGATGATGATTGTGACTTAGCCTTCCTCCGAGTTGGATAGCAACTATCTGGCAATGCCATTAATCTAATGTATATTTGAGCTAGTTACATATAAATGTAATCGTCTGCTCCTGATATCGTGCTAATGAAAAGTACTAAAAGATTATTATTCAAAGTCTTGAAGAGTTGAGGAGAAGAATGAAATACACTAGACACAGGCCAATAAGGTTTGGCAGCTCGATCTTCACTGTGATAATTATGTTAATTCTACCTAAAAATCTCTTCAGGTGATCGAGATTCAAGAGGACTCCCATTTTAATAGATGATATTAGCATGAAAAAGTGTAATGATTTGCTACAACACCTGGTGCTTTACCCAAGGTGTCCTAGAATTCCTCCAAAGGAATCATCCCAAAAAATGAGCTTTTTTCCAAGGGCTATATCATATGGACCTAACATGGCTGTCTACCCTGAAACAATTAATACAAATATATTTAGCCAAGTTGAAAGGGCAAAATAAGCACATTGCTCATGAGAGTGATGGAGATGGTGAACTCTGCCTTATGTTTTCTTGTTCAATTCTTTGGGATACTATTGCTCATCAGAGGGTACTAAATATAACATCTATGGCAACTTGACAGTTGATCATATTACAGAAGCATAAAGCATAATTTAACCCCCTCAAACCTTATATCAGAATACCAGATTGCACATGTACAATGAATAAGTCTATTGATCAAGATTGAAGATGTATGGAGTAAAAGGTTTCTGGGATTTCACGAAAGGAGAAAAAGGTTTCTGTCCAAGTCAACTTAGGAACTAACCATATTTATTTCTCATGAGTCATGAGCCCTTAGTCAGAGATTAAATCACATCTACAAGCCAAAAAGATTTTAATATTTTATTTTGTCTAGAGAATGACTTATCAGCAATATGATATTTACATTTTCCATATGCATCTGTGTGGATTTTAGCCTTGCTTCATGGCTCTTATAAAGAAAACCATTCTTCATGTAATGAAGAAAAAGAAAAAAGAACATTTCTTCATGTATAGGTAGTTACCAATGAGTCTTAATTAATTGTTTATCTCAAAGGTCTGGGTTATATGCAATTAAGCATCTTTTGAAGCAGTCAGTTAACACCGCAGTATATTTTACTGTATCTACTTATGCTTCCTCCAAATTCCTAGTTTGTGGGTTCGCAGTGGCTGCAATAGGCCCTTTTTTGCCTTTCGAATATGAGTTATGAATTTGATTTGACTATATTAAAAGTCCTCAAATTTAAATTTTGTATTTAGAGTTGTCCAAAACTACAAGAATCGTTAAGTCAAAAAACTAACCCTTCTGTCTTACTAAATTAATTACATTTTTGTAGCCAAATTGATGGCACTTTGTAAAAACCATTGCTGCATATGTCATCTAATATGGTTTAAGAACTTCAAGTTCTACAACACTATGATAAACAATAAGATAACCAATGTCAAAAGGTCAATATTCTATGGTCAGAAATATGCACCAGCACACTTTGCACATTTTCACTATAGCCACTTCAAAATCTTTAGTCCACGTTAATGAGGTCTATAATGAGGGTCTAATTGCCTGATGTAACACGCAGTAGTTGATATTAGTCATATTCAAAGCAAAATCTAAAAATATCCTATAAATTATACGTTTTAACGAAATTGACTCAATTGATAAGATTTGTTCAGTTTATCTAAGAGAAGTTCGAGAATTTTATTGTCAATAGGCAATCTGTAATCATGAACTAGGTATTATTTCCCCTAAGATGTTTTTGGCGCAAAAAAAGATTGTTAAATCTAATTATTTAGATTCCAACACTCAAAATTAGTTATACCTGCAATGTATATATATATATGAAGCAATACCTGCATGGAGAAGTGTGGAATCATGAATGTAAATATCATAATACTAAAGTTCAACTTGATAAACGAAATTTGGATTTACTTTCATACTTTTACAGCTATTGAATTATTCCAAATCTCTAATCTTCAACCATCATGAATCCCATACACGCATGTCTATAAATATTTCTTCTTCACTGCCACGGTTCCAACATCGAAGATATATACCTCCCCTCCATATCTCTTGGGATGCATGCATTAATACTTTTCTTGACCCTCAGCTCCGAACCAACGCCACCACTTCCTCCTCCACATTGATCGGTGGCGCCACCTTTTTCCACCTCTTCTTCGAAGTACAGAAGCAGCCACTAATATTGTTGACGTCCTTCAAAACCACCCATGATGATGAACCACCAAATTTTACAACGTTCCCATAACTTCCCTTCCCTCCCCCTCTTTCCCCGTTCAGAGCCCCGCCACCTCAGAAATCTGATCCCTTTTCCCAGCGTAAATTATTCTTCCAAACACTACAGCAAACACCCTCTCCAGCGGCGGCTCTCTCTCCTGTATGCCCTGAAAAATGCGAACTCAGAGGTTCTGCAAACATTCTGAATTTTACTAAGAAAATGCACTTCATTTATTTTTGCTTGTTGTGTGTATATTAATATACTAGCTAGTGGAGGAAGGTTTGAGTATAAAACATAGTAGTATATTTTGGAGGCTTTGATTTTTCTTTCATTTGTTGCACTTGAAATTAGACTGTGAAATTATCTTCTTCTTCTTCTTTAGTCTTCCTATCTTTTTCTTCCTGTCCTTGATCACGTAATTCAGGAATCGGGACATGAGCTTGCAGGCTAGTATTTAATTTTGAGATAAATTCTTCTCGGGGAGGTTCACATAGAAGGACAAACGACGACTGGAACTGTATAAAGAAAAGTTCATTCGAAATTGAAAACGGTTTAAATATATCTTCAAGAAAATATTTAATCTGTACGAACGTTTTCTTGTATTTCTTTTAAGATTGGTCATATATCTGTTGAAGGGTTTGTTATGATAATTTCTTCATAAACAGGTTGTAATAGATTCAAGCAAAGAAGAAAGAGAAATGGAGCTTGAAGAGGCTGCAATTCTGATGTCCACATGCATTACTCAAACTTTGCCAGCGGCATTGACTCTTGAGGAAGGTTTGAACAAGATTGAGGAGGCTATTCAATTCCTGATAGCTAAGCCGCCTTCCTCTTCTAGTGGGATGTTCAGGTTCCAGGTAGAGAGTACATTTAAATCAACAAGCAACTTTCAAATCAATGAAATAAATTTAAAATTCTTGAAGATGATTCGAACTGGTATGGAAATTTTGACTCCAATAGTTCATATGGCTTTTTCATGTTAAAACAATGAAAATTATAAAAAGCAACACAAGTAATTTACACTAGCACCTCATTTCTCCCTTTATATACAGTATAGATAGTCTTCCGCAATATGACATCGAGTTTTAGACGCTAGTGGGCATGCTCTAGTTTCTACTAAATATAATGGGGTAAAGTGAAGATGATGCACATAGTAAAGAGGTTGAATTCAGGAAATTATACAAAATTTCCATTTAAATTCTTTGTTCGCTTTAATATTTAAGTTCAAACTTAATGGAAAACATGTACATTGGATGCAAGAACTAATTCAACTGTAGATCACAATAACTTTTGGTGCAATGTACAGAGCAGCTATAACAGGATAGCATCATTAAGAGGCCTGCAAATTTTGGAAATGACTAAGAGATAGGTCCATATCTAAGAAGTTAGTCTAGGGAAGTTTACAGATTATCACCTTAACAAAAGGCAAAAGAGTGCAGAGATTATGAAATTTGTAGATTTTCATTCAGTTCAATGACATATTATTTGTATCATTTTTACAAGTTCAGATGAATAATAAATTTGACAAATTAAGCCTGTGAAGTTTATGCATGCATTATTAGCCAAGAGCTGACTCGTCATTGTATGCCTGCAATTGTAACAAATTCTGGTTAAAAATTAAATTGGCTATAAATTTTGGCCTTTGGAATATGTAGCAAGTACCTGTAAAGAAAATCAACATTCCGCGGACTCCCTTATTTTCATATTTTTGATGAATAGAAAAGACTAGCATTCTTCTAATATTTGTCTCAAAATTTAGCGGATATTTAATCAAATCTTCTAATCAAAGAAGTAATAAAGAATCACAAAGTAACTGTCACAAATTCTGTAAGAGTAGCTTTTTTCCATGGTAATGGACGGGGGACTAGGGAGAGGCCATCGCTTCTTTATTCATATATTTTTCAATTTAAACATTTTTAACAAGATTCTTTGAAAAATAGAACATGCCCTCACAATAATTTTTAAAATTTTCACATCTCATTACTCTATTGTTTGATATTAATTCCCCTGGACTCTATGCCCATGGTTACAAATTTGCGTTATAACCAAGGCTTAATTACAAGTTTCCCCCTTATAATGTGGGGTGAGTAGCAGATTATATCCTACAATTTAAAAACTCACAACTTGCCCACTGCAAACAAATGGTCAAATGCATAGGTTGGCTTTTCTATGTATAGAAGTTCTGAAAAGACATTCATGCCTTTAGATACATAATATTTTGATAGTTTTATCATTTAGAGATGATAGAGTTATAATAATCTTTTATTGAAAAACATTGTACGGTGTAGAAAATGATGACATAAATGTACATGAAATAAGTAAAATTATATAGATTATTTTTACTAAATAAATATTTTAGTTTCTTATGATAATTCATGATAGTTAAAAAATTTTCCATAAGACAATATTAGTAGATTTTAAATAACAGCATACTTTTTTTAAATAACAGCATATAATATTAATTTTGATTTATTGTGATAAGAAGTTATTGCTAAAAACTGAATACTTTTTTTAAATAACAGCATATTATTTTATGTGATATAATATCATTCGAATTTATCTAAGTCCTGTTGTACAAATAGTGGTTTCTAACCAACATACTTAGTAGATTTCACACATTGTATTGGAGTTTGACTTGCATTAATATGATATTTATAGAGGTATTAATTGTTTTAATTTTAGTTTTAGTATCAAATTAAATGGCGTTGAATACCATCAAATTAAATTTATTTTTGATTTCCATAAATAATTTTTCAATCACTGAAAAATGGGAATTACATACTAATAAGAAGTATTACACTTCCATTTATCTTTCTTATTGATGTCCAAATATATATTAATATTTTGTTATGAAAAATACTTGAGTAGCATAAATTATCATAAGTGACAAAAAAATTGATGTAGTAAAAATAGATTATGTAATTTTTTTGTAATCATTTCCTAAATATTATCAAATCCTTTATAAAAAATAATAATGTGATTTGTTAAGAACAAGATTATCAAAGCATTATGTACACGAAGGCATGACTATCCTTTTACACCTTACATATATAAAAATTTAACCTTCATATTTGGCCAATTGATTACAAGAAGAAATGTAGGTTTTTAAATTACAGGAGGCAATTTTCTACTGAACCCATACTAATAGAGGCAACTTGAGATTAAGCTTATAATTAATGTTGAAGATTAAGAAATTTTGCTGCTGACAGCATTCTTCTGCAGGCTTTGTCAAAACTCAAAAGTACTAATTTACATTGTAAATTCAGCAGTGTTGATAATTTCAGAGTTTCAAATTGGATTTGCCTAGTTCATTGAACCAATGCATAAGCATAAAGTGTTGTGTTCATAAAATGCAAATTTTGAATTGAATTACCTTTTTTTTTTTTTTGGATAAATTAGACTCGAGATGTCTGTTAAAGTAAGCTCCCATCAATAATTTATAATTGAACCCATTCAATATCCCCCCAAAAAAAAAAAAAAAAAAGTGGAAGATAGGCTTAAAATAGCAAAAATTTTGTTTTCACAAGATGAAGTCAAAATAAAAGATATACATATTTCTTGTTCCATATTTTCTCTAATTGCTGAATTAAGGACATACATTTATGTTGAACTCTAGTCAAACAATCAGATTTAGTTGCAAAAAATTTTCATTAAATTGTATGAAAAATTAAATATCTCATTGGACACAAATTGAGGCTCTAATTGAGGTCCATGCTATTTATAAAAAACGGATATCACATATGTCACTATTAACTACAGATTATAAGGAAACTAAAATGACACAAATTACTAATTCTAAGGAAAATAGGAAAAAGAAAAAGAAAATTACCCTTGAAGAAATATTGGAGTCAGCTCAAAACGAGGTCCACGCGCCTCACCCGCTTCCTACATCGACTGACATCACGCGCCGCCGTGCCGCAGCCATCTTTTGCAATTTGCTCTTTTGCAACCATTCCTAGAAACTAAAACGAAAACCCACCTCAAATTTTGTAACTTTTTTGTTTAACTTAGGTTGCGGTTCCTCCAAGTGCAAAGGCTCTGAACTGGTATTGCAGCCAACCAGACTCAGATGGGGTGTTTCCTCAATTTTATCTTTCAAAAGAGAAGGAGAATCCAACATGTAAATCACTTGCTCTGGGAAGAACTCGTGGGGTATTCGGAACAGGTTCAGCACTATCTTTTAATGCTCGGTACACGAATGGTTCAGAAAATGGCAATGAAACAAGTGAAGGGTAACTTCTTTACTGTTTGACTGTGTTTTTCATGTTCCTTTTTCCTCCTGCTTTTGTCTGTTGTCATTTATTGCTATATTTAATTTTTGAATGAAAGATTTGTTCTGCTCTACTGGGTGAAGAAATGAGCTGGCTACTGTAATGGGGCTGGAGGCTGAGAAAAGTTTTCTGTTAGTTATAATTTTTGGGAGATTCTAAGATGCCATAGATACCTATACAATTAG
This sequence comes from Gardenia jasminoides, assembly GCA_013103745.1. Classification (NCBI taxonomy): domain Eukaryota; kingdom Viridiplantae; phylum Streptophyta; class Magnoliopsida; order Gentianales; family Rubiaceae; genus Gardenia; species Gardenia jasminoides. The sequence goes on from CM023105.1 coordinate 39,386,337, forward strand.
CTAAATACAAAAGAATAATCTTTTCCTCAAAAGTGTATGCAATCTAGGGGTGGTGGTAGTTCTAAACTTTTGATAGTCTGGCTTAACCTTTTTCGTGTCTTTAGGACCAACCATATAATAGATTAGTGCTGTGATAGTTTATCTTAACTCTAATCTTGGAATATCTATTTGTTAGTCTTTAAGGTATGATTTATGAGGTATTTTAGATACTTCAGCGGTAGAATCACAGACTGTATGGACGTTTCTTTAAGAAAATTTACAAAAAGTTACCATCATCTTTGCTTTGTGCTTGGATGCTGGCCCAAATCAATAACAACAAGAGATAAAAAAAAAAAAAAATCTATTTCCTGCTCAGTTGATTATATTTTATTTTATACTCATATTTTTTATTTTCATCAGTTGGATAAAATTGGGGGAGTACATATTCTATGCTTAATTAAGATTAAAGGTGTTTAGTCATTAATTATTGCATTTTAGAGTGCTAATGGACTATAATACTTGTTAAATGGATTTAAGTGGAAGCACCGAAAATTGAAGGACTATCTGCTGTTGTCATTTGAGAGAAATTAACATGAAGAGTTGGCCCCACCTGAAAGATGATTTGGTATTTTAGCTCCAGTGTGGCGCAAACTGGAATGTGCACAGCAACTGTTTCATCAGACTTTCTTCAATTTAAGATTCACCTTAACCCTCATGAATGTGTGGATTTGATAAAAGCTTTTCTTTCATATTTCTGCAGATATCTATCTGTTGAACTAAGGTTTCCAAGAGTATATGGCTTTTTGGATACTAATGTTGACAAGATATTGGCCTCCATTCAGCACGAGACTGGTTCATTCTATCTTTTCATCCCACAGGTATTCTGATGTCCTTCTTGCATAGGTCAATGCTGTTACTGTTGGTTGCATTGGATCGAGTGCTTTGTACTACAGTAATTGATAATAAAATTTCAACAGATTGAGTTGGATGAGTTTGAGGATACCTCTGTCTTGGCTGCAACCCTTGCTTGGAATGATTCCTCCTTATGTACATTTCATGAAGCCATTCAAACGTATGAATTATCTCTTTGCCAGGTAAGATACTCTTGCTTTCTTTAAACTGCCAATTCTTTTTTTTTTTTGCCAAGTTGCTTTTCAGTTGAGACATTATATAAGGGTTCTGGCTTTGGCAATTGGAAGTAAATTTTCCCCTTCAATCTTTGCTGAAGCAAAATAATGCAGGATGAAAGTACTGACAACAGTATCTGTTATTTCTTTCCTCTGAAAATGGACGATATTTGTTACCTTTTATTTTAATTTTCTTAAGTGGAACTGAATGTTCTTACTGGGGTATTTGTGCAAATTTTGGTGTTTTTAATAAAACTAACTAAATATTGATAATTTTAGTCCTATTCGATTAGTACAGTAATGGATTTCAACTTCAATCAATTACCAACAACCAATACCTGACATTTTTTTCTCATACTCCTTGATTCCTCCTCCTTTCTTCATTGGCTTCTTCTTCTTCTTTCTTTTTCACCTGTTTGGGAGCATATGAGCAGTTTTAACAAGACATATAAATATAGTTTTTGCCTCTTTTCAGGCCAGAAATAATTTTTTGTCGACCACACAAGCATGCAGCAGAAATTGCATCTCTTCCACTGTACAGAATTTCAACATAATGGAGGATAAAGATATCCGAATGGTAAGGAATATTTTTGCACTTCCTTTTAAAAGCAAGCATTATGTCAAATTGCAATGTGTTGATGATCAGCACCACATGACTGAGTGAGAGAGGGAGGGAGGGGGGTTTGCATGTCACAGTCTAAGCTGGTATTTACTCTTTCTGAAGGTTATATTCTTTACTGAATATTCCTCTGAATGTGCTCGTCCAAGGTAAGATACCTGGATGAAATTTTACTGCTTTTGGTTTCACTTATACTCAATCTTCTCCTGAAATACAATAAGTTTATATGGTAAGGAAAGTTGTTCATCTAAGCACTATTCCTTGTTGGTCATGAATACTCATGGAGAATTGTGACAAATTTGATTTGAGAAACCAAATATCTCAACAATGATAGCTTGTAATATGAATTTGTAGGTACGTCTGAGTGCTGTTCGATTAAGAGGAAATTTTCTTCAGGCTGGCTCTGAGGAACTGGCCTCTGATTTATTCTGGTAACATTTTAATTTGATTCATAAACCTTTCTATGCCAGAACATTTTGGCAGAGTCTAGAGCCATCACATAGTAGGTGTGTATTTATTATTTGGGATGCTAAATATATGTGCAGAATACAAGAATACTTGCTCATTTCGTCACTCTCAATCATGTTAATGTTTGGTATGCGTGATGGTCTTCAATTGTTATTGTATGCTTCTATTTAGCTTTTAGTAGCTGCAAGTGTAGATTTCTTATCAAAGATGCTCTGTGTTGCTCCAGTCAATTCTCTGCCAGGTTTTCTCCTACACTGGCTGTTGCTAGTAACATGGTAAGCCACTAGTCCTTATGAATTCATGTACTAGTTTCCTGTCTAATTACCTCCTAAATTTCCTTAGACAAGCATTACAAAATTTTCATTGAGATCTGAACGTTGTGCTACCCAGATGGACACAAACACCTGTCTAGTTTGCAGCATTACAGTGCTTCCACAAAGAAAGTGAACTATTGACCTGCCTAACAGGAGATGAAGATGCCAAGTGAACTTAGAATGTATATACTAATAACTTATTAGGTGCAATACATATCTAGATAATGATGCACGTTGACAATGTTTTAGGGCAAGAGATCATGCATTTGACTAATAACTGCATCCTTGATTGGAAAAATTGGAGTAGTGCTTTAACAGGCAAATGGATGTGCAATTTCTGAATTATTCTTAGATCTTTCTTAGGTTCCATGTTAGCTCAAAGTCTACAAGATCAGTGAACTCCATTAGTCAAGATGGAAAATCACTTCTCTTCTATTGTTATTATCATTCTTCCACTTGTTTGCTTCTAGATTTTCATTTTTGTTTGGCAATGATGTACATAATGTATATTTGTGTTAATTCTCATAATGTGTAAGTCTTGATATTATACAACACAAACTTGCTTAAAGTTGTTGGTTCCACTGTTTTTTCTCAGTATCAGAGTGATCGTTTTGATCTTACAAGCTACTATGAATATGATTGCCCCAACATTAATACCTTATGGGCTTCACTTATTATTGAAGAATGTGTCCGACTTGGTGTAACGGTAAGCTCATCCATCCAGCTTTGATTTCCTATCATTGGTTTACATGTTTCTGATGGATATCTCGGCAGTATTTTTGCATAGCTCCGGGTTCACGATCATCTCCACTTACACTTGCTGCTTCTGCTCATGGCCTTACTACTTGTGTTGTGTGCATAGACGAGCGCTCACTTGCATTTAATGCTCTTGGTTATGCTAGAGGTTCTCATAGACCAGCAGTAGTTATAACAACATCAGGCACAGCTGTTTCAAATCTTCTCTCTGCTGTAAGTTCAGTTGTTCCATCTTCATGCTTGCATTTACATATCATTCTAAATGGATACAACACCAATGATCTCCTTTGGAACAAGCCAAATCAAAATGCAGTCTTCAATGTTATACAAATTTAGCTAGACTTCCTGTCCCAGATTGTTGTAATTGAACCCACCAAAATTGGTATCCACTCCAATTTTGGAACATGTTTTGTTTTAAGATACTAACGCTACACCTTCTTTGCTGGTAGTATTGGGTGCTTATGTTCTAAAAATTTTCCATTTTTAAGTCCTTCTCATGTGAATCCAAAATGTTCTTGGCAGACAGTGTTTAGTACTTCTGTGTATTAACTTCCCCTTCTTAACCATTCTCTCTTCAAATCTGTCTTTTCCAAGTAATGTTGAGCTTCATCTGACAGAATTGTTAACTGTGAATATATATTATAGCATCACCTTAGTTTCAACATACAGGTGGTGGAGGCCAGTGAAGATTTTGTACCACTTATATTACTCACTGCTGACCGTCCTCCAGAGCTACTAGATGCTGGAGCAAACCAAGCAATTAACCAGGTACTTGGCGGTGACTATCTCAAAGCGGTGACTATCTGTGGATGACCTAAATTTTTTTTAATTTAAATTTGTAGTCAGTTAACTTTTCAAGAACTCTCACATAAAATCATAGTTGTTTAATCTTTTCTTTAAACCACAAGCATTTTGATTCATATTCTGGTAATTGCCTTGGCTTATGATCTATTGAGTTTGCTGAATATGTGAAGCCTCCTGATGAGGGCAGGAAAAGTGTTTTGTCCCATACCTCATCTTATATGCATGTGGTGCTTGTTTAATGGATTAAAGGACTTCTGTAAAGCCAACTTTGGCTTAGGCTCTGAAAAAGCTGCCAATGCTAATATTCAGACTCACATAGTCAGGATAATGTGCTTCAAGTACTAGTTTGGAATCATTGATGACACCTTTGGCTGTGAAGCAACTACTGAATCTGATATGGATGATAACCTTAGACCTCTTTATATATATTTAAGTAGCTGCTATTTTGAGCCCAAATTTTTTTTCTGAGAATCATTGTAAACAATCACTCCTAAAGCACATACTTTAAGAAAAATAAATGCGTTTGAAGTTCATTTCTTTGAAGAGTTGCCATCACCAATTCCCTTCAAATGTCTTTGAGTAGCTATAGATGGATCGTACAGTAGCAGGTATCGCTGTTGACCTGAATGTATGTTCAACATCTCACAAGATGATGTTGGATTAACATAGTAATGATTGTCGTGAATTTATGTAGACAGAAAACTTAGTGAATGAGCAAAAGATTTAGTGATGATTATTGTACTCAAAGGATTAAGCCTAGTAATGATTGTCATCAAAAGATTTCTGTAGTTCACAAGAGCGAGTTCAACTGGTTGGGACATTGACTAGGTGACAATGAGGTCTCTGGTTTGACTCTCAAGCCTCTCCTTTCTCCCCCTCGTATGGCTTAGAGTCTCCCTTGAGCCAAAAGATTTCTATAGATAAAGCAACCTGACTTCTTATTGGTATAATTGTTTTCTCAAGAAGCATTCTCAGTAACTACCTCAGTCTCTCACACTTGGTTCTGAGGTTAACACCTTGTTTTGTCTTGCAGGTCAATCATTTTGGGCAGTTCACGAAGCATTTTTTTGGCCTTCCGGTGCCCACTGATGATATCTCTTCTAGAATGGTCCTAACTACACTTGACTCTGCTGTTTCCATGGCAACCACTTCACCCTATGGCCCTGTCCATATCAATTGTCCTTTCCGAGAACCATTAGGGAACATTCAGACAACATGGGAGCGTAGATGTTTAAATGGACTCGAAAATTGGATGTCAACTTCAGAACCATTTACCACCTATTCCCAGCTGCAGCATTCTGTTTCATCTATTCAGTGCCATGGACTTATGGCTGAATTGGTCAAGCTAATTCAAGGAGCAAAGCGAGGGCTTTTAGTGCTTGGTGCTCTTCATACAGAGGATGACATATGGGCAGCTCTTCTCCTTGCTAAACACCTGAATTGGCCAGTTGCTGCCAGCATCTTGTCAGGGTTACGCTTAAGGAAATATATGGCTTCCTTTTCAGAAATTGAAGAAACCATCGTATTCCTAGATCACCTAGATCAAATGCTTCTCTCAGATGCAGCCAATGACTGGATGCAAGCTGATGTGATAATTCAGGTTTTTCTTTAGCTTCACTGTTTATTGATGAATGCGGTACCAATTATGGTGCTGATTAGGGAAAATCAAAATGGATGCTTAACTTCATTCTTTCCATTCTTTAGCTCCACAAATCTATGAATGAACAAATCAAAAGACACAGAAGAAAATATTTTCAAGATTTTTAAACATGTGTTGTTTCTCACATGGCAAGATCCGATGATGGAGTTAAATTTTTGAACAAGAAGGTTAAAAATCAACAAGAAGCATTGATGATTTGCTCTTTTAGCTGTTGCCAATTGTCTAATTGTTTCATCTCTTACTCAATAGAGTTTTCACTATTGAATGAACCTATCTTATTACTTTAAGAATAAGGTCTTCATGAACTTTATTAGGTGAAAAAAGGAAGATTGTGGAATCCACAAAACATATGGAAATAACTATACAAATTGAAAATCATGGTCTTGTGGCACTGGAGTTTTCTCCTTTAATCTTCATATGGCGGCACCAAAACAATCTAATAATTAGAAATTTAAGTATCTAAATATTCGACATTTATTAGTAGTTAATGATCAAATCATCTATTTGGTAAAGACCAAGCTAGTTAGTGGATAAAATCCTTACTACTGCTAATTATCTAGTGTGATCTAGTCATGCGTCTCTGTTTTCCTGTACTTGCATTGTGACAGATTGGTGGTCGGCTAGTTAGCAAGCGCATTTCAAAGATGCTTGAAGGTTGCTTTCCTTGTTCCTATATAATGGTTGACAAGCATCCAAAACGTCATGATCCTTCTCACATTGTGACTCACAGGATCCAGGGTACCATCACGGAGTTCACTGTTTGTGTAACAAAAGCTTGTATTCCACGTGATAACACAAGATGGAAGGCGTTTCTACGAGTTCTCAACTCAATGGTATGTGACCAGTTACCAAGTGACATTCATTAGTTATCTCATATAGGAAAACAGTTAAGGTTGTAAAGGCTGTGGTAGTGAAGAGTTTTAATGATGCAGAAGCTATTTTACTAGTTAAATAGTCAACATGGCAATAAATTTTTATTAATTACGTTTGCACAAGTTATTACTGCACTCAAGTTGAAAACACTCATCTACCACAATGGGTGTTATTTGAAATTTAGCATGGCGTCAGAATGTTGCATGATGAATTCCCTTCCTCAATTTGAGTTAGAAAACAATGATTGAGTTCTGGTGTCAAATAGTGTAAAATATCATGGAGCCGAAGTCATTTCTTTAAGTTTTTTGGCTTTAAGCAAAGACCACAATGCTCTTGCGTCAACATATATGAATTGGAAAAGGTGTATAAAACAACTGCATTTTGGAGTCAAAAGCAGGTAAAGCACTTCATTTTGTAGAAATGAAGTGGTTTCAGTGTGCATAACATGAGTACTTGGCCAATGTGAGGCACAGTGGGTTTATTCTGCCTCCTTGCAATTCCAACTTTTTTGCTCAAGGATCTTTGTCAGTGTCTTTCTCCACTTCATCTGCTGATGCCTAAGCCCTAGGGAAATGACTAGTATTTGGAGTGCTATTTATGCATTATTAATGCCTAGTTTCTGCAAAGAGCAGATTAAGATACCTAGGATAACTCTGTTTACTAATCCTAGCTCCACTGCATTACTAGATTGCAGATTCTCAAATAGTTTTCTAGCCTTTCTATGAAATGATGTTGGCTTTTTTCTCCCTCTTTTCAGGCTGCCCAAGAAATCTCATCTTTGATTGGTTCAGAACACTCTTTGACTGAACCTTATATTGCACATGTAGCATTGGAAAATCTTCAATGTAACTCTGCTATATTTGTTGGAAACAGCATGGCAATACGCGATGCAGACATGTATGGGTATAACTGGGCAAAATGTACCCATAAAACTTCAGAGATGCTCAGCTCAGGATTCCAATGTCACCATATTCAGGTTGCTGGGAATAGAGGAACTGGTGGTATAGACGGGCTGCTTAGCACGGCTGTTGGATATGCTGTTGGCTGCAACAAACATGTAAGTAGCTTGGCATTGATTTGCATATCCTTTCCAAGGTTTCACTTTCTAATCTCTGATTCTTTTTCCACCTAACTGCTGCTTCATAAAAGTATGTGATAAATCTACTTTGGTTATTATAATCTTTGCAAAGTTCTATCTCCATCGATGTTTGCTTTTGTTGTTTTCAGTCAAATGACGGTTTTCCAATCTGAACACACCTGAATTATTTATTCTTTTAGGTTTGTTATTGAGTTTCATATAACTTGAGTGTCAGATGCACGAGTAAAAATTTAACAGCAATTCAGTGCCACTTTGAAAGTTTGAACAATAACCTGTATGGGGCTGATGAGATGACAAGGAAAAAGCACTTATTTTTCCCTGAAAAGCTTTTAAACAAGTAAATAAAGGAAAATAACTTCTGAAATTTTGTTAAGGGCTTTTTGTTGAAGTAGATACCCTGCTTCTTGTGCAATATAAAAGGAAACAAAAACAGAATCAAAAAATTGAAGAATGAGTTTTTTTTAATCTTAATGTTTCATAAATTGATGAGCCTTTATTACATTCCCATAAAAAATAAATGGATAAATAAACAAATATCATTTTTTGTTACGTGATTATTTTTATTCTTTTCAGGTGCTTTGTCTAATTGGAGATGTTTCTTTTCTGTATGACACAAATGGACTGTCGCTGCTGAGACAAGGGTAATGAGAAATTCCTCCTCCTTTTCCTTTCTGCTCATGCCATTCACTGTAATGTTTTGCCTCTAATTTTGCCTCTAATGCCCAACTATTATATCTATTTTGACATGCTTATCTAGTCATACATATGAGAAGCATTCTTTGCCAAAGAAACAACCTCTCCTTTCTTGGACAGATCTCATTCAAGATAGCTTCCTGTCTCTATCTTTGCCACACTCAAGCAGGGTTCGAATGAGTTCTTTGGTTTCCCCTCATTCATGTGGATATAAACTATGTTAAGCTTAAATTCTTTTACCGCCAAACCAGGCAAAATCATCTTGTACCATATGTTCCCCTTAATTGCTGGTTACTATGGAACTGTCTTTCTAGAACATCTATGGTTTGATGACATTTTGCACTTGCCTCTCTTTGTTTCCCTCCCTCTGCTAAACCTAGAGTAGCTCATTTATTGTATTCCATCTCAATATGTAATGCGTTGTGATATAGGTAGTTAGACGGTTTGTATGCTGAAATGTTATTGATCTTGTTTGTTTGAAGGGTATTGCGGAAGCCAATGATTGTAATTGTAATAAACAATCAGGGTGGTGCAATTTTCAGTTTCCTTCCATATGCAAAGCTGACAGATCACAAAATTCTAGATCAATTCTTCTACACATCTCACGATGTTGCGATTGGAGATCTATGCCTGGCACATGGGTAGTATTTCTATGCCTTTTATACTGTCATGTGTAGAATGACTCCACTTCCTTGTATGTGTGCTTTCCAGGCTACTGATGTGTGCCTTCTCTTAATATGGAAAATGTGATTAACTAGTTTGGGCAAGTTGCGCAATAAACTGCTCTGCAATTCCCTTTCTTGTACTTCATTCTGAAAGCCCCATTCCTTTTGTTAAAAAGCCTTTTGAGATGCTGCATCATTGCTACTGCAACAAAGAGAAGTGCTGTCTGTTTAGCAGAATTTATGTTACTTATAGTGATAGAAGGTAATCTAACTGGATATAGCTTGGTTAGATAGGCTTTTCGAGGGATTGGCGAAACTTGTACTATATTTTTCTCTTTACAGAATGTCCTAAGAACCATGTGTCAGTTATCTAACACCATTAGTATCACAGATGAACCACTAGTTAAAAATGAAAGATAAAGGATTAAATATTTTCCTCCTATTCTTGTATGATTCACATATTCTTGAATTTTGATAAAGAAAAGGACCACTTATGCAGCATGAAGCATGTACAAGTTCAGACAAAGAAGGAATTGGGTGAAGCTTTATTAACATCCCAGCAGGAAAACTGTGACTACGTCATAGAAGTGAAGAGCTGCATTGATAACACAGTGACCTTTCACAGGTATTATGGTCAGACTAATTTGGATTACACATCACATATGAACTTAACTAATTTGAATTCTCTGCTTACATGTTGCATTCCTCTTCTCAGTCATTTGGGGACATCCATTTCTCAGGCCGTTGATCATTCTTTAGGTGTGCTCTCAAAGCTTTCACCATCAGAAACAGCCTTACATGGAAGTTCAAGTATTAGAATCTCTAAAATGGAGTACTACCTGTACAGGTAAGTCCTTTTATGTGGATGAAATTTAAGGTTTCCTAAGACTACAATCTGGATCTGATATGATTTCTAAAACTGTGTTATGGCAGGATTCCATTAAGAGCTTCACCAACTTCATCTTCTGGTGTTAATAACTCTTCTATATTCCACAGAGAAGGATTTGTCATGAGCTTGTGCCTTGAAGGTGGAGGTACTGGGTTTGGGGAGGTAATGCTCATGGTATCTCTTCTTATTTTACCATTTTGAAGAGTATGTAGACGTGAACATGTAACTCTGCTTTTGCGTCAAGGAGCCTACTAAACTTGAACTAAGATCATGGAACATGTTGAGCTAAAATTTCCAGATTACCTGGCATGACAGTTTGGGATTTCACTACTCTTTTGTGTTAGCAACTGACAATTTGACTGCGTATCTCAGAAAGCAGCACATCTGGCCTCTAATTCCTCCTTTTCTTAATTGACATATTCAATATAATCTGTTCAACTGCTGCCAGCTGTCCTGTAAAAGATGCTGGAAATTATGACTAGGTCAACATCTCAACAGCTTTAATATGCCTCTTCACACTACTGATTGAATTGGTCAAAGGCTTGAATTAAAACTTGACATGTGGCTTGTTTACAGCTTTTAAAATCCAAAGGAGTTGTTTCCTCAAGATTGCGGATACCCTATACACAAAATGGAAAGAAAAAGGAACTGAAAGAGGATTTATACAAACACTATAAGAAGCTTCTGTCACTAAATTGATTAACAATGTCACTATATGTAGTTGAACATTATGCAGCAGAAATTTACTAGTGATGATTAAGTGAGAAGAGGCCTCTGACAGACTTCCACTCGAATAAACTCGCTGATTTACTTGATGTATTGTGGAAAACTTGAAAATGATGTCAAAAGGTGTGGAACGAGTCATTTTAATCCTCATTGTTTAAGTTGAAAAGCAAAGAAACGAGTGTACAATATAAAACTTACGAGTAGTTTCTTGGTGCCCTGTTTGGTACTTAGAACAAATTACCATATATCTAGAGTAAAATCCTGGAGCTTTATGCTATGCAGTCATAGATGTACAATTTTAAATACTTGGTTGAACTACACTTGAAGGTGAGGCTGGTAAAGATATGAGTTGAAAACAAAGGTCTAACTGCCATTTGATGAAAGAGCCTGCCTCCACTGTTATAATGGGAAGTTGGCAAGAATGTCCTCCAAGATTCTTATAATGCCTAAAAAAAGTTCCATCCATAAACCTGTCTCCACATTTTTACCCCATAACTGGCCATGAAACATAAGCTTTGAACAGAAGATTGACCTGTGATTGGTAAACTTCGCTACTCCTTGTGGAGTGGGGCATTGCACATTATCCCTGTGGTAATAGGACATCAGATTTTGAAAAGAAGTAGGGAAAAAGAAAAAGTAAAGTGTTTTTGTCTACTATTAGATGCTACAAGAAATTGGTATTTCTGATCCTTATTTTCCTTCCTTCTCTTGTTGGAGATTATGTTTGTGCTTTCTGTCCTCTTGCTCCCATTTTCTCTTTATAGATCTTGATCTCCCACCTTTAGCTATCAAAGAACTGAGCTTTTCCTGAGGTTTCATGTAACTGTGTAAACAGGTTTCACCCTGAAATACACAAAGAAAACCTGCTGGAAGTTGAAGAGCAACTTCGCTTTCTTATTCATATTATAGAAGGAAAGGAAATTACTTATTTCCTTTCACTGCTCAATGGGTCTATATCATCTTGGATATGGAATTGCTTGGGAATATCGGTAGGTTAATGCATCTATCATTATTTATTTAAAATCTAGTATATGCTTAGATAGTGTCATTCGGGAGTTTGGAGGTTGGGAAGAGGCGAATAGCAATGGGGCATATACTCTAATCACTCAGCCATCCTGCATCTGTTATGTTGATTTTCTTGGTTATATCATCTTGAATGCTGTTATGTTCGGAATCCTTGTACAGCCAGATTCCCTATTTCCAAGCGTGAGATGTGGCTTGGAGATGGCTATCCTCAATGCTATCGCAGCCAGCAAATCTTCCAGTTTAATAGACATATTCCATCCAAGGACAGGAGAATTACATACGAATGGGATAGATGTCAAGATATGCGGCCTCATTGACTCCATTGGAGGCCCCACTGATATGGCTTCTGCTGCATCTGCTCTTGTTCAAGAGGGTTTTTCTGCTATAAAAATAAAGGTGACAACTTCTAGTCCCAAATTTTGCCTGTCAATTTTTATTTTCTGAGATTATTATAGGATACTAGCAAATAGCTAGGTTTGATAGACACAAACTTTAGCAATTCATCCACTTATAGGTGGCACGTAGGACCAACCCCATTGAGGATGCCATGGTTATACAAGAGGTTAGAAGAAAGGTGGGGAATCATGTTGAACTCCGTGTTGATGCCAACAGAAGTTGGACATTTTCTGAAGCAGTACAGTTTGCTAATTTGGTGAAAACTGCAACCTACAGTATATTGAGGTATTTTACTCTGAAAATCATATTGAGATCTGATTTATCTCTTTTTGCTCCTAGATCTTTAATTTTAAGAAATGGATTATGATGTATTTCAAATTCGATACCCTTTTTTGTTTTTTGATTCTTTTCTTTTCTTTACTGTTTTTTTTTTAATCTTAGACTTTCTTCAATTTCATAATTCCTTATCAGGACCCAGCCCTGCCAATTTTTTGGTCCCTCTTTGTGCGTGTCTCGCATTTGACTTTATTGAAGTTTTCCACTTTTTCTATGTGAAACATTTTGATATATTTTATCTTGATTGTTTTTTAGTTGTAAATTAACTGTCTTCTACAATTTCTAATATCAGGAACCCGTTAAGGATGAAGATGATATCATCAAATTTTTTGAAGAAACCAAGTTACCTGTGGCACTCGATGAGACTGTGAACAATACAAGAGCAAGTCCTCTGGAGGTCATAAACAATTACACCCACTCAGGAATTGTTGCGGTGGTAAGTATCCATGTTTCCTTGAGACTAACTTTCTCAGGGTTTAGTCATGTGATAAAAGATTTTATATCATGGATTCTTGTGCCAAACAAGAACGGTATTCTGTAGCTGTAACTGCTTAGTAAGGTTTTTTGGCCCATCAATTTTGCATTTTAATCTGATCAGTATAAGTAGACAATATCTCTCCACTCTAATTCAAAAGGGAAGGTCTATACAACAGTTTGTTTATGCTTGGCTACTCCCTAGGACAGTTCTGCAAAATCTGCTTCTGGCATTCATTGGAGATTGTTGTAGGCATTATGAAATTTCAGGATAATAATGATGAGCAGAATTTGGCTCTTCCATTGTTTTTTATTCATATTATGTTTACATGGACAATTCTCTCATATTAGACAGACATTTTACGCCTCAACGAACCTAACTTTGGTTTGGTACAATTATCCTGTCAGGTTATTAAACCAAGCATGCTCGGGGGTTTTGAGAATGCAGCATTGGTTGCTCGATGGGCTCAAAAGCAAGGGAAGATGGCGGTTGTTAGTGCTACATTTGAGAGTGGCTTGGGACTGTCATCTTATACTCAGTTCTCGAGTTATCTCAATCTGCAAAATGCTGAAATATGTAGGTTGATGAATAAGGAACCATCACTGTGCTTAGCTCATGGTCTGGGGACCTACAAATGGCTCAAAGAAGATTTGAGTGTGGAGCCTGCAGAAGTCCATTTCAATTCAAACAATGGCTTTGTAGGGGCTTCTGTTGTTGAAACTGCTCAATTTCTGCAGAGGTTTCAAATCAACCAAAATGTAGTTGTCCGACATTATAATGAAGAACAAGTTCGTAACTACCAGCTATCTGTTGATTTTGAGGGCGTCTCCTATTCCATCAATGTGCAAGAGACAGGAAACAGAGTTGGTGTAAGTATAAAATCTTGTATATGTATTATATTTCATAATCTTTGTCATGAGATACTAGTATCCAGATGACATGCTCCTTTAAAATCCAGTTATACACTAATAGGCATTGCAAATGAAGGAAGAGATTCTATCAGGGATGGGCTGATGCGGGAGGGAAAGTGGCTGATGGAGGAGCCTATGAACAGTACACTAATTGCTGATTAAAAACTATGCATATACAAAATCATAACGTGTATACAGCCATTGGAAGGTGTTTTTGGGCAAAACACACACACTTTATTAGAGTAAGACCATGGACATCATCAATCTGATAAACTTAAAAAAGTTATTATACATGGTGAAGATTTTTGAAGAAACGGAATTGAAGAATTGGAGGAGAAAGAATTATTCTACTTTTTATTTCTCACATACACATATTTATAGGATTACAATTCTACTACAATCCTCTCACAATTTTAGGTAATGAACCATGATTATAGGAATAACGATTAAAAGAACCATGATCTTAGAATCAATCAAATCCTATCTCCTATTTTATTTATTCTATTTAGACTACCCTAATCATGGAAACTTCTATAATCATGGGAAAGCTCCCTTAATCATAGGAGTTAATATCTCACACATCTTTGACACTCAAGTTGGTGCGTAGATATTCATCATGCCCAACTTGCTTGCAAGAAATTCAAAATTTGGTCTGAGTCCTTTGGTGAGAATGTCAGCTATCTGTTGAGTTGATGGAACAAATGGCATGCAGATAACTCCACCTTCAAGTTTCTCTTTTATGAAGTGGCGGTCAATCTCAATATGTTTGGTTCTATCATGTTGCACGGGATTGTGAGCTATGCTGATTGCACTCTTATCACAATAGAGTTTCATTGGAACTTCAATAGGTCTTTTGAGCTCATCCATAACTCTTTTGAGCCATAACATCTCACATACACCATGAGCCATAGCTTCGATATTACACTACTCCGCTTCACAACACTCTGTTTTTTACTTCTCCAAGTAACTAAGTTACCCACACAAATGTACAATAACCTGAAGTTGATCTCCTATCGATGATTGATCCTGCCCAATCAGCATCTGTGTAGGCCTCAATAGTCCTTTGATCTCCTTTTTTGAAGAACAATCCCTTTCCTGGAGTATTTTTTAAATACCTCGAATCCGATACACCGCATCAAGGTGCTCTTCATATGGAGAGCATAAACCGCTCACAACACTCACTGGAAAAGCTATATCAGGACGGGTATGAGCTAAGTAAATTAACTTGCCCACTAGCCGATATCGAGTAGCATCAACCGGTGTTCCATCTTTTATATCTCGCTAACTTATGATTGGGATCCATAGGGGTGGCTGCGGTCGACATCCACTCATCCTGCTTTCCTTTAAAGATCCAAAACATACTTACGTTGGGACATAACTAAACCCTTCCTGGACCGAGCTACCTCAATCCCTAGGAAATATCGTAGTGTTCCCAAATCTTTGATTTCAAAGCTAGAAGCAAGACTTTTCTTCAACCGCTCCATCTCTATCAAATCATCTCTGTGAGAATGATATCATCGACGTCACATAAGTGCTGCTATCTTCCCATCTTTGGAGTGTTTAACAAACATGGTGTGATCACTTTGAGCTTGGGTATAGCCTTGATCCTTGACCTAGTAAATTTTTCAAACCAGCCCTAGGGATTGCTTGAGACCATATAGTGATTTTTTTACACTCTAGACTGAAACTTCCTTCAAATCAGGGAGAATCCATGTACACTTCTTCCTCCAAATCACCATTTAGGAATGCATTCTTTACATCAAATTGTTCTAGTGGCCAATCAAGATTTACGCCATTGAGAGAAGCACTCGACGGTGTTTAGTTTTGCCACCGGAGCAAAGTTTCAAGATAGTCGATGCCATGGGAGTAAACCCTTTAGCCACCAACCGAAGCTTTGACTGCTTCCGGTGTGCCATTGGAATTATACTTGATAGTAAAGATCCACTTACATCCTGTCTTCTTCCCTTAAGTTAGTTACTTCCCATGTTTGATTCTTCTCAAGAGCACATCTCTTCTTCGATAGCCTTTCTCCACTGGAACTCTCAATGCTTCACATTCTTTGGAATTTTCGGAAGAAAGTTGTGAAGTGAATGCTAAGAAAATAGGAGATAACTTATCATGGAGACAAAATTAGACATAGGATGTTTGGTACAAGAACGCACTCCCTTCGAATGCAATAGGAAGATCCAAATTATCAATATTTGGATCGAGGAGAACTTCACAAGACTCAAGCACATCAGTTGTCATTCCGAGTTCTTGGTTGTGAAGAGAAGGAAGAACTTTTCTTTTCCAAGATAATTTTTCCCGACATAGGTTTGCGTTTTCAGTCCACGTTCTGTCTCTTTCACTAGAAGAATTTGACTCTTATTGGCAATCAAGGCAAATGATCTTCAACATTTATTTGTTCTTCTAAACCGATCATTTTTTCAAAAATCTTTTGATGGGTAGGTTGAATGGAGTCATCGAAAAGTTAGTAAAACCGATACTATTATCAATAAAACTTTGATCGAGTTTGATTTTTTCAAGACAAAAAATATCATCTTCTACATGCTCTTCCATATGCCTAATCCCCAAGATGATCTTCAAAAAAAGGTTTGTTTTCAAAATGTTACATCCATGGTTACAAACATTTTTCTAGAACTGGATCAAAACATTTATACCCTTTGAGTGGGTGCATAACCAACAAATATGCATTTTCGGCTCGAGGATCAATTTACCGACCATGTTCATGATTGTGAACAAAGGCTATACACCCAAAATTTTTGGTGAGATATCGATGTTAATCGAGAAATGGGATAAAATGTTTTGAAAAAATTGAGGAGTTTGGAAATTCAAAATTCTTGAGGGCATTCTATTTATGAGATATGTAGCGATTAAACCGCTTCACCCCAAAGATATTTAGAACATTTTTTGAAAAAAAGTAATGCCTTCTAAAAGGTGTTTGTTTTTCCTTTCACCCCATTCTTGTGGGGTATCATTGCAGGAGTTTTGATGCAATCCCTTTTCATGGAAAAATTTCCCAAAATTTTATTAAAATATTCTTTTCCATTATCACTCCGAACAATTTTGATTTTTTCTTGAAATTGCGTTAGAACCATGGTGTAAAAATTTTGAAAAACACTTTCTACCTCGATTTTTCTCTTAATAAATATACCCAACAAATTCTTGTATGATCATCAATGAATGTAACAAACCATTTTTTTCCAGATTGTGTTGAAATCCTAGATGGACCCCAAACATCCGTATGTAAAAAAAAATGGTTTTGAGGGTTGATAAGTGTAGAAAATGTAGATCGACGATGTTTAGCCAATTGACAGATTTCACATTGAAACGAAGATGAATCCTTATTCTCAAACAATTCTGGCAATAAATGTTTCAAATAATAAAAACTAGGATGTCCTAATCTATAGTGCCATAACATAATCTCCTTATTACTAGTAGTAGAGACAACATGTATTTTTGACCGGTCTTGTCACATTGGATCCATCTTCAAGGAAATAAAGTCCTCCATCTTCTAGCACATCCAATCATCCTCCCGTGGTCGGGTTCAAACTCACGAAGAAGGGGAAAAATTAACCCGACACTTAAGATCCTTAGTTAATTTACTTATGGACAGCAAATTGCAAGATAAGCCTGGAACATGAAGAACTCTATGAAGTGTGAGTAGGAGAAATAACAACGGAACCTATGCATATAACGGATAATGATCCGTCGGAATTTGACCTTTTATTGCACATGGATTATAGTTGAAAATAATTTTGACGAAGCTAGTCATATGGTCATGTGAGAATCAATAATCCATATAACCCATGGACAAGATGCATCCGATGTTTTACATGAAAGAACGTGAAAGGCGATTACCATTTTGAGCAAAAGAAAGAAGGAGTAAAGGATTTTTGCTGAAAAATTGTGGAGACTTAAAGAGTTTAGCAGGTTGGCTTAATTGTTCCTTTGTGAAGGCCGGTGTCTCAGAGTCGATTTGCTGCTTTTGAGAATCCCCATTCACAGTCTGCAATGCCCTGCTGTCACCTCCATTTTTCTTCTTGAAATTTGCTGGTTTCCCATGTAATTTCCAGCAATTGTCCTTTGTGTGCCATGGCTTTTTACAGTATTCACACCAGGGCTTCTTTCGTTTATCTCCATCTAGATCTGTCCCCTTAGAAACCAATGCCGAACTTTCACTTCGCCTCTACCTTGGACTCAACCTTCGCAGCATTACTTTACGCCTTGATTCTTCTCTACAATTTCAGAAAATACCTCACTAATGGAGGGAAGAGGCTTCCTGCAAAATCGACCTCGGACTTCATCAAGTTCTTGATTCAGTCCCGCAAGGAAGACATAGACTCTGCCCCTCCTTCCTTTTATATCAACACCGGCCAGGATCCCATACATCCTCATAACAAAGATCCAATTCCATAAAGTTACCATCGATTGTAATAGTTTGTAACATCTCTATCTCCTGTTTTGATTTCCACAATTTCGCCTTGAGATTGAAAATCGAGATGAATTTTCAACATCGGAGTACATATCCCGGACAGCATCCCACACATCTTTGGCTGTAGGCAAAAAATGTGGTTTTCCGATCACGGTTCCATAGAGTTTATCAACCAGCGATAACAAGAGAATTCTCGATTGCCATCTCTTCAAATTGGGATCTCCTGGTTGGTGGTGTACTTCTCCAAGGTGGCGAAGTTTACCCCCATCGATAGCAAGTTTTATAGATTGGGCCCGTTCTAGATAATTGGAACCGTTTAATTTATGAGCGGTTATCGTGGAGGAGAAGGAGAGTTGAAACAAAGAAATCGAAGTTTGGATAACTTCAAGAGCGAGGATGAGTCTTCTCTTGTGTGACGATAGATCCGGTCATGGCTGCTCGGTAATTCATGGACAGGAATGGTATAGAGCTTCGATACCATGAAGATTTTTGAAGAAACGGAATTGAAGAATTGGAGGAGAAAGAATTATTCTACTTTTTATTTCTCACATACACATATTTATAGGATTACAATTCTACTACAATCACAATTTTAGGTATGAACCATGATTATAGGAATAACGTAAAAGAACCATGATCTTAGGAATCAATCAGAAATCCTATCTCCTATTTTATTTATTCTATTTAGACTACCCTAATCATAGGAAACTTCTATAATCATGGGAAAGCTCCCTTAATCATAGGAGTTAATATCTCTGACACATCTTTGACACATGGCATCTTCTATTTTTCACTGGAAAGAGTTTTGCACCATTCATGAGTTTCAATGATCATCCATTTCTACCTGTTGTACTCTGAAAACTCCCGTGCTCTAATCTTTCTCTGTTCCTGGAGAATAGAGAAAACTTTATTGATATAAAGAGTAGAGCCACAAACTAGAAAACTATGAGAATCAATTAACCATTCCTCTGTGTGTTGTCAATACGATACTTGTCAAAATTAACATGCTTTGAACCTAATAGGATAGTAAATTTAGTGTTTATAGGTGTACTATTAGTCACCTATTACCTGGAAAGCCTAATTTTCACCACAATAGTGGGATCTTTTTTCCTTGTTCCTTTTTCCAAACTGCAGGACTATGTATTTGTCTTTCTTCATGGCTTTCTTGGAAGTGGTGAAGAGTGGATACCCATCATGAAAGCCTTCTCAAGATCAGTAAGATGCATAGCAATTGACCTTCCAGGTCATGCTAGATCTGACATAAAATATCAGGCTGATAATGGTTCTATGAAG
The DNA here is from genome assembly GCA_013103745.1 of Gardenia jasminoides. Lineage (NCBI taxonomy): Eukaryota > Viridiplantae > Streptophyta > Magnoliopsida > Gentianales > Rubiaceae > Gardenia > Gardenia jasminoides. The sequence goes on from CM023105.1 coordinate 39,405,881, forward strand.
CAGCACAGTTTGTCAGTTGATGCTATTGCCGGTATGTTATGTAAGTTTATTACTAATGTGACCTCCGAAAAGGTTATTCTTGTTGGGTACTCAATGGGAGCAAGGATCGCCTTGCACACAGCTTTAAAATATGGTGATAAGGTACATAAGAAGATGTGCTAATGATCTCAATTAAATCTATTCTCTATATGAATCATTTTTTGAAACATGATCTGTCTTGGAAGATTGATGGAGCTGTTATAATCTCCGGAAGCCCTGGATTGACAGATCCCTGGACAAGGAAGGTCCGCCGAGCCAAAGATGATTTCAGGGCCTGCTCCCTTGTTTCTCATGGCCTAGAGCACTTTTTGGGTGCCTGGTATGCTGAGGAGATGTGGAATAGGTAACTGATCAGTATTTTATAACCCTCCTTGCCTTGGACTTTAGTTAACTATCCTTTAAACATTTCTAGAGTAGCCACCTTAGCAACAGGTTACCAACCATGCAGCTTAAGGAGCCATCCACATTTCAGTGAAATAGTCACTAATCGCTTGCAGCACGATGACTTGCACACTCTTGCTAAAGTACTGTCTGATTCAAGTATTGGGAGACAACAGTAAGTCTGGATATCCTTTTTCTCTTCATACATTTTAAGTCTTGCACACAGTTTGACTATGGCTTCAAAGATAATTTCTGAATTATTATATCATTTCAAACTTTGTGATGACCTCAGATGAAGGACGTAATACTAGACAGATTTTTCCTACTAACAATATACTTGTAATTTGAGTTAAACTAATTATATCTGTCCATCTTTAAGGAACCCAAGGTTCTAAGGTGTTTCTGAGGGCATAGTCCTTGTTTGACAGAGTTTCTCTTTATATCAGCATATTCTTCCCATTCCCTGCTCTTTATGCTTATCCTTTTACCCTTATCTTGGGTAGGAAATCATGAGAAGAACTTAGAGACCTAGCTCAATGCAACATGAAGGGACGATATGGCAGACTATAGACAAAAAGGGACCCCATAAGAAGTTATTGACAAACTTGATAATGAGAATTGAGAACTAAGATCATAAACCTGGAGCTTGGCTTCTTTAATCAACGAATACTACCTTAAATTCTGCTATGATCAGTTGACATGTTGTCTCCTGTATATTTCTTCAATTTCATTCGGAGCCTAATTCTTGGATCTCCTTGGGCAAATTACTATCTTATTTCTTGCTATTCATGATAGACCATTGTGGGAAGACCTGAAGCAGTGCAACCTGCCACTTCTACTCATTGTTGGAGAGGATGATGCCAAGTTTAAACAAATTGCTGAAGAGATGCTCCATAAAATCAACCATAGCACCAGAATGAAGGCTGCTCCAGTAATAGTTGAAGTTCCAAAGTCTGGCCACGCTGTACATCTTGAGAATCCTCTACATGTAATATATTCATTAAGGCAGTTCTTGAACAGAGTCAAAACCATGAGTTCACTTCAAACACAGAATGCAGAGGTAGATAGTCATCATGACACTCCCCATCAAGTTTCAAAGATTTTGTGAAAAAAAAAAAAAAACAAAAAACAAAAAAAAAAGGGAGATAAGTTGGCTCAAATTCTTGGCTTCATCTTTCAAAACCCATCAACTCAAGTCTGTGATCAACATAGATCCTAAACTCATGGAATGCAAGATTACTCCGCAGATATTCAATGCTCTCAAATGTAATTGGTGAATGAAATCCCCAGTGTAACATAATAATTGCTGCCCCATAATCTGCTTCTGTTTGATTACCTGAAATACAATATTCAGCTCGCAGCCAGTCATGCTCTCCTAAAAATTTCCTAATCATCCCTTTGTTCGTGTACTTGGTACTCTTTGGTAATTATATGCTGTGGAGACACCCAAAGAGTAATTTTTCCGTAGCAGCATCTTTAGAAATAACTCAAATGGTGCGTAGTACATTCTGCTTTACTCTTACTTTTTGTTCTGCTCCTACACCTTCAAAAACTTACGGATAAAAGCCCCAGGACTTTGGATCATTGAGTTCTTCTACATAAAGAATGATGTTTGAATAGGCCATCTGTCCTGAAAAGTACCTAGCTGCGTTTGAACTGAATAGAGAGGCACAGAGATGAAGATTTATAGGGCCCTGTACACTACCAGCTAGCTAATTCCTCGTGCAACCAACATCAACTCTTACTACTATTTCAATGGTGGTAGTCCCTCACAGGCCACAACTATCACCGGGCCGCATTTTCCATTTAGCTCCCAGATACTCTTGTGTGGAAATTGTATTAAGTCATTCTCCTTCCATCTATTGTTTCTTTCATCTTTGCTGCGATCTTTTTTGGGAGAGATGAGACACGAAGTTTGTAGAGCTGTCAAACCTCATTAAGGAACGGAAGAGTAGAGCAAGAATTCCATGATAATAGCTTCTAAAGAACTTGAACTAGCTGTCCTTCTGTGGCTGCATAATCTTACAGCACATCTCACTCAAAAAGCTGAACAAATGTGAGTCTAGTCCAAAGCCTAATTGCTGTTTAATTTTGCCTAAAAATCATTTGTTTTGTATTTGTTCTTTTAGTTTCCCTGCAAATTCTCCATCCTCGAGATGTGTTTTCCACAATGGCTGTGTGGAGGAAACGAACGTTATTTATGAGTTTACATGATTTAAGGGATTGGACAGCTCTAATCAACATGGACACTACTTTATAATACACGCGCACTAGCCTGTTGGAATTTTGCTCCTCCTATCTTGTTTATTCTTAATTCTAATCCATTACAAACTATCTCATATATGATCACGTATCCATTCAAAAACTCTCCATGAAATGTAACCGTGAATTGTAATACTTCTAAAAATTCTTGCGTCTAAACTTTAAAAGGAAGAGTGTCATGAAAAAAAAATTTCTTGACAACATAAATTGGTGATAGTCCAAAAAACCTAAATTACATTCCATCTAACTCGTGTTTAAGCAAACACTCTTGCCATAATTACATAATTAGAAGCCTAGAAGGTACAATCAAGAATTAAATTTGTTATTGGTAGCAAGAAAAGATGTCCTCTCCCAGAAAAGAATTAACTTGTGAAGAGTGTTAGGATATTTTCATTGTTACAAGATGAGAGGTCTTTGTATGAAAAATAAGTATAACACAACTAAATTGGAGGCTACCAAACGCAATAGGAAAAGTTCTAATCAAGTAAAACTTAAGTCTTTGTCCCTTTGCCTCCCAAAAAAGAAAAGGTCATTGTTGGCTGCAAACATTTGGTAAGAGGGAATATCCCAGATTTCACGATCATAAAGGCGACAGTTCAATATACAGCCACTTAATTAATGTCACAAGTCCACTTGATAAATTATTCAGCACCAAAACTCATAGTATTAGCTGACTTTTGATTCTTCTCTATACTTTGGGGAAGTAAAGAAGTCTTGAAACCCTCAATCCTTCTCATCGAATCTATTCAACGTTATTAATTAAAAATCCATGAGTTTGATTACGCAAAGTACATTCTCAGCTTGTCAATCCTTCTCCAATCTACAAATGGCCGCCTATACATAGTTTTATTAATCATCTATTAATTTCCAAAAGAAAAAAATAATCATCTAATTAGATGACAAGATTGACTGGAGGCTTTTAAGGGCTGTGTGTGTTTTTTTAGCTAGTCTTTTCTAATGTTGCATTGTGAATGTCATCATGCTTTGTCACTGCTACTGTATTCTTGTTTATATTTGTTCTAAATTCTTTACTGTGGTTCTAGGCATGATCAGTGTCACTCAACAGGATGATTGTTTTTCTTGCAAAATCAGATCAAAGATGGCTAATTTCTGGATCTAAAATATATTAAAGAAAAGTTAGCGGAATTTTTGGCATTATTCATGCTTCCAAACCTTAAGTCACACATGTACACTCATTCTATAACATGATGACAATTAACTAAAATCCCAGCTGATTAAGCCGCCATGGAAATTTATATTGTAAATGGACACCCAAAGTCTTCTTTCAGTTTAATAAAACAAACCTGATCTAAATACTTTGAATTTTGAATCAGAAATGAGCTATTACACGACGTTTCCCTGCATAACTATACACGATCGAGTGAAGCTTCTCTTGATCCCCAAAGAAAATTTTTATCTTCCCTCGTTTGGTGTTATTTCAGAAGATTTACTTTTTCTTATCTGCTTTTTGTTGCTTGAAGATCCATGCATGGTCAAATTTTAAGTTTGTTTCTCAAACAAGCAACCATTCACATGCCGTTTGTTACACCAAAACACAAAAATTAAAGTCAATCGTTAAAATTGTTCTTCTCTTTGCCTCCCTCTTTTGGGAGGGTTGGAAAGTGATTTCCAAGTTTGGACCAAGAAGTCAAGGATTTTGCTTTTCTAGCTTTCTGCCGTCTTGATTGGACTGATCAAACTGATCCAGGTCAAAAATGGAGAACCATAAAACATGTTTAGTGCAGCAATCATGACCCTCAGGAAATTTAGTTGATTATGGCCCTTCACGTTTTTCCTTTAATGACACTTCTTGAGCAATTTCTTTCTTCAAATCCAGATCAACTAATGCAGTTTGTTTTCTAGCAATCATGGGAACAAGTTTATAGATTCTGTAAAACTGATCTTGAATCCATATATATGTAGTAAATATCAAGAAAACAAAGAGGTATCTAGTTGCTCGTGTAACCAGAAGTTAGGGGCAAATGAACAGGATTTGATAATAAGTTAAGGGTGTTCTATTACTATGAATAAAATAAGTTACATAAATTAGATGCAGAAGAATAAGATTCAGATAAAAAATAATCTTAAATTTTAATAGATGGTTGATTGCCAACTTGAAGAAGAAGGAAGAAGGGGTGGCTCAAGCCTTCATTTCATGCCGTTTTCTTGAAAATAGTCATCTATTTAGAACCTATAGCCGCCATTTCAAACCATAACAGAATTTTCCAAACTTGTTCAGCATCTGAAGGCTGCAGTTAGGGCGGGAACTTGAGAGATGGACCAAAACATGAACATGATTGTTAGCAGAAGAATGGCCTCTGTGGCCAACCATCTCATGCCTGGTCACCAAATTAGTCCTGACCATCCTGTCTTACTTGGTGCCATAGCTCCATCTAATTGCAGCTCTCCAATGGATGACAGCTACCGCAGGACTCATGGTGAAGTCCCTAGGCATCCACCAGTTTGGAAAACTGTGTCCTTGGATGAATCTGGCAAGGAGTTTATGGATATTATATACGAAAAAGCTGTTGGAGAGGGTATTGCTAAGGTTAGTATTGAAACTTTCACTTAATATTTTTCAAGTATTGCAGCCTGGTAGTAATAGCCCAGCTGCACATAAGCTCAGAGGAGCTAGAAATATGATTGACTTCCCTGTTATTAATCTTTTGAGACAATGCTAACTTCACATGAAATTGATCACAAGATTTACCGTATTGGCACCAAAAAAAATTTTTTTTTTTCTAATAATGGATGATATGAGATAAAATTTTCTTTTGTGCCAAGTGCAAATATTTCTTGTCATTGGTTTCTGTGGAGTATAATCTGCAGTTTGATTTCTCTGAGGGAGCTACACCTGGGGGTTCTGTTTTGATTCTTTCTTTTCTCTTATCTTTCTGCATAGATAACAATCAATCGGCCAGAGAGAAGAAATGCTTTCAGACCTCAGACGGTTAAGGAACTCATGCAGGCGTTTAATGATGCTAGGGATGATATTTCTGTAGGAGTGATCATCTTCACTGGGAAGGTAATAATACTCTTATGAGTAATATATTTTGCATGAATTTGTCTGTGATTTTCATAAAAACGTAGTAGTGATATTTATTCAGGCCTACCTATGAATTTGACATGCGAGATGGGCTACCTTGATCATATTCTGTTGTAGGGTACTGAGGCATTTTGCAGTGGCGGTGATCAATCCTTTAGAGGTAAAAATGGCTATGCAGATTACGACAATGTTGGTCGGCTCAATGTTTTGGATTTACAGGTAAATATTCGGAAAGATAGATAGCTCTGCATTTTCAATTTGTTACTTGACCATTTGGCATTGACTAGGTAATCCCAGTTATACGACATAATCTGAAAGAACTCGTGAGAAAGGCACTGCCCTGTTAGACTGCAGTATGCAACTTACCTGCAATTTCTTTGCCTGACTTCAACAATTAATTTTTCTTATACAGGTCCAGATTAGACGTCTGCCAAAACCAGTGATTGCAATGGTAAGCTTTGCATAACACTTCCTCCAAATTTCAACAGGACTGCAAAATTCATAGTTTTATAGCTATTTCCATGAATATTTATGATTCTCTTCTAAAAACAGGTTGCTGGTTATGCTGTTGGGGGAGGACACGTGCTGCATATGGTCTGTGATCTAACAATTGCAGCCAATAATGCAGTTTTTGGTCAGACGGGTCCAAAGGTGCTTTTCCATGTTCCATCTTTTGACCTGTACATTGAACTGTTGAAGCCCGTTACTTCTTGTCTATGGGGTATCTCCCTTTCAGGTTTTAACTCCTTCAGGTTAGTAGGGATCATTTAATTCTTGAATACAAATTTCAGGTTGGAAGCTTTGACGCTGGTTATGGAGCCTCCATAATGTCTCGCTTGGTACAGTTTTCAAGTTCAATGAGTCTATTCATCTGTAGAAACCTACAAAGTTTTCACTAATTAATACAAACACTAATTAACTTAATTAATTGTGCTACATTAGGTTGGCCCAAAACGAGCTCGTGAAATGTGGTATCTGGCAAAGTTCTACACAGCTTCAGAAGCAGAGAAAATGGGGCTTGTAAACATAGTCGTCCCAGTAAGCTCCTTTTCAGCCCATCAACTTTTTCATCTTTAGATCCCATTCATATTCAGATGGCCATCCTATTTCTGGCTTCTATATCCCTGAACTATTTGGATGATGTCTTCTAGCTGGAGAAGTTGGAACAAGAAACAGTCACATGGTGCAGAGAGATGCTAAGAAACAGTCCAACTGCTATTCGGGTATGCAAATCAGCCATCAATGCAGCTGATGATGGCCATACTGGACTCCAGGTATTCACAACTCAAGCAATTCTTGCAAAAAAAAAAAAGCCAAATTTCCATTAAAATCCTATAACACATTCTGAAAATAGTGGTTCATACATTTTGTACATTGATCTTCTTCATATTTGTCATTCAGGCACTTGCAGGAGATGCAACTCTCATGTTCTATGGAACTGAGGAAGGCAATGAGGGGAGATCGTCATATTTGCAGCACAAAAAACCAGATTTCTCCAAATTTCCTAGGCTTCCTTGATGTTGTGGACTTCTTGTGCACCCACCTGTTGTGCAGTTCTTTTTTTTTTTACTGTGCTTTACGGCACTTTGATTTGTCTACCATTTTACAAAGTTCAAAATTTCGTATTTCCACTGCTCAATCTAAATGTTATTATCACTCCATCTGCTGGCTGCTGAAATTTAGTGGCTTTCCATGTACTCATGGACAGAATAAAATTCATCATAGTGTACTTGAGAGTAAATAAAAACTGAAATTCCTACTTATACTGAAATGTGAAGGAATGAACAGTCCATTTGATTCATACTTCAACCTTCAAAACTGGCATATTAAAATTGTTTTCTTTCTTTTTTTTTTTTGACGTGTAAACAACAATTATATGGTGAAATTAAATGAATCTATTCACCTGTAAAGGTTCCAATTCCTTAAGCTTAATTCAAATTCCAACAAGAGTTGAGTTTCAATTCAATAATTTGATCAAGCTTATTTACTAAATCTAACGAGCTTGAATTCGAAAGCCAACAAGAATTAGATCCATATCATTATCAGGTTTATTATAATGATGTAAGATTAATCGAGTTGGAGCCTATTAAATATCATTATCAGGTTTATTATAATGATGTAATATATAAAACATGTGTCTGTGGTTTTATTATAACCACTTAATCTATTAATCAAATGATGTTCCAAACTAAAAATAAAAAATTTGAAACTTTGAATCGAGTTGGAGCCTATTAAATATAGGATATGATCAAAATCAAGGTCAAATTCCAAGGTGATATAAGATCAATCGAGCTCAACTCCAAAACTCCTAATCAACCCTTGACAACTTGAGAATTTGATCCAATTTGATTCTCTTACATCCTTAGTAGGAGAGAGGCCACGGCTAAGAACGGCGATTAAGGCAGGACCAGGGAGGCAAAATACCCTGCAAACTTAGGGGATATGAGAAATTTTTCTCCTTTATCTTAAATAGATCGAGAGCATGGGAGGGCACCCGCAGCCCACTGAATTTGTTACGTATAAATGTTCCTGAATGGACATAACTTTGATAAGCCGAGTCTTGCAAATTGTTCTACCCATGTCTATATATACTTTGAATACATGATCGGGGTTTGATCAGAGTTGTTTAACAATTAACGTTGTATTTGAGTGTTTGGAAGGATATTCTTTTTTACGCAAATGAAGATATAGATTCATGTGAATTTATTTTTTTTTTGCGTCGAATCATTTTGGCAAAACACTCAACATATATTTAAAACTTCTTTCCATTACAATTAAGTTTTTGTATACATGTATAAATCTATTATTCACTATTATTACTATCACAAGCCATGAGTTCGTCTTGATTTTCTTGTGTGTGTTGACTTGTCCTGCACCGCACACACTTGCATTCTCCATCAACGCATTTCAGTTTCACAGGAAACATATCGATGCAGGGTATGCTTATCGGCTTTCTTTTGCAGTCAGCATCAGATTGACATTTGACAGATTCGCCGCCTTCATCACTGTCCCCAGCAACCATCAACAGACCTGCATGCCAAAAACATAACATTAACCAAGTTTTATTTCAATGGTGTCAAAGAAAAGTAAACACTCATTTTAGCAAATGGAATCAAGAAAATCTATTAAATAAAAACCCATGAAGGATATCTTGAGAGGGATAGAGAAAGAGGATTGTATAGTAACTGGTTGACATGATCAAGAGAGCAACGAAAACCAACTGGTGGAAGCAAGAACCACCCTTCATCATTAATGTTTAGCTGCTTTATATATGGCCTTTTTTTTTATATATAATATGATATGAAGTCCATACCGAGATATATATATATATAGAGGGAGAACTGGGAGACGAATGGGAGGATAAGGTTAGTTTACTTCTCATAAATGAATTGTGGACGGACAAGGTAGTTGGGTAAATAGTAATAATGGGGTTATAAAGTTCATAACAACCTTTCTTTAGATTTGTTTCGACTTGCAATTTGGTGTGAACTTATCCAAAATGATCTGACTGCAGTTTGGGGAGACATCTAATTAACTTTAGTTAATAGTTCAAACCTGTGCTAGTTGGTGCTAGTTTCAAATTCGAATTTTAACTCTCACAAGCCTAAATTCAAATTCCAACAAAAGTTAAGTTTTGATTAAGTTATTTAATCAAGCTCATTTACTAAGGGCTGGATTAGTCTAACTCCATTGGATTTGAATTGAAATCTAACATGAATTAGGTCAAAATAAAGTTATCGAAGTTTATATATGAATAAATGGGAGGATATTATACCTCATAAATAAATTCACTGCTAGCAAAGTTTTGGATTAAATATATGAAAAAGAATATAATATATACATAACTATCTAAAAACATTTTTAGATTAGTTTATACTCCCTCCATTCATATGTAAGTGTCCCACACTCATGTTTCTTTTTATCTGTTCTTTTAGCATGTCGAGAAAGCATTTCTGAACCCTTTTTTTTCAAATTTACCCTTATTTATGATATCAACTTTCTTGAATTAGAACTATAAAAAATTAATTTGGTGTTTGTAGTATTAAACATGAACGTAGTTGGAAATATGAAGGGTAATTTTGTCAATTCAAGTACAAATTTTACTAAATTTTAGAAATTAACTAACTTCCTTAATCTACAATATTCGGTTATTCAAGACTTTTATATAGGAACTGAAGGATTATAACTTAAGGTGAGCTTATCTTCGTGGATTGAACCGTCCCAACGTCCTGGAAATTTATATTTTCCTCTCTAACTTGAAAGTTTTTTAAAATGCCTGTTATAAATTCTAATCTTTGTCCCGGCAAAAACCTCAATTTTTAGATTGACTTCAAAATTTATACATGAAATTTAAATAGTATTTTAGTTTCTATTCATTGACGACAGACAGGTGGTAGGGTGTGTTGCTATAATTTTTTTCTTTTTCCCAATCGTTGGGCTATTGCTTATGCTCGCAAGGAAGTAAATACGTACATATGTAATATTGACGAGTAGGGTATTTATGACTAGGGATAATCTTAGAAACCTCCCTTGAGGTTTCCTCTAATCACACCTAGTTCCCTCCAAGTTTGTAAAATCACACTTAGCACCTCTAACACGATGATGTGACACTAGAAAATTTTAGAAGAACAATATTACCCCTAATATTTTCATGAGATAATTTTCAGAAACCTCCATTGAGTTTCTCCTAGTCACACCTAGCACTCTTAAACTAAATTATGTAAAAAGAAAATAATAAAAATGTCATAAAAATTGCTCACATTTGGGCTATCATTTTTACTTAAATTTTCTCTTTTTATTTTGATAAATCGAGAAGAGTTGAGGGAAGAAATAGACCAAAATCATTCATTTGGTAAAGGAGATTATTGCTGTACAATTGAAATCGTGAAAAAATATATATTAAATATACCTATAATGGTGTTCAACTATTAAAAATAAATTTTTTTAAAATTTGATTAACCAACGGTTTTAAAATAAAATATTATTTCTTTTCAATCAAAAATTTTGGTGTAGTTAGAAATAATGATCTCCTCTTGGGAAATGGAAACTTAACATTCATTAGTTCTCTCAGATGATAAATTTTTTGAACTTGTCGTTAAGGGTTAGGAACAAAAGTCATAAAATTAAAAAAAAAAACATATTTTTCAGCTCTAAAAGTTTGAAAGGAAAAGACTACTCTTAAATAATGGTGTTCAACTATCAAAAGCAAAATTTTTTGAAAAGTTAGTTAACCAACACTATTAAGATAAAGTCTTATTTCCTTTCAATGTTTTTTTTTTGAGTTTTTTGTTAAGGAATTGGTAACAAAACTATAAAATTTAAAAAGGCATATTTTCTAACTCTAAGATTTTATAGGGAAAAAATTACTCCTAATTGTTCTTTTGGAAAACAATCTTCATTTATTTTTATTCTTTATCTTCTAAAACTCAAAAATCAACTTGTAGAAGGCAAAATTGGAAGAAATTATTTCTTTCTCATAGTAGAGGTGCCAATGTTACAAAGGTTGTCATTTTAAGAGTGGTAGGTGTGGTTTTAAAAATCTCAGGAGAGCCAGATGTGATTAGAGAATACCTCAGAGAGGTTTCTTAGATTACCCCTTATGATTAATTGATGGAATCTTAAAAATCACGAATTAGCAGGTGGAATGATAATCTCAAGGTGCCTGCTGGAGGTTGTTTGCACCTGACACCTGATGACACGCACTCTATAGACCCCCAGCAATTCGTGACGTTTCTCATTTAAAACTTCATCTTCTTTCCCTAAAAATTTACTAGCTTACGCATCGGAGTCAGACCCTGCCTTACACTTGGAGCATATTGGATTAATGTTTGACAAAATGGTAGAGTCAGGTAGTGAGACTAATTTTAGTACATACTTTAGTAGACGATGGGTCTACAAGCTTATTATTTATGATTTTAGCCTTTGGGAAATTAATTTCTAGACGGAAAAAAAAAAAGAAAAGAAATAAGAAAAGATAAAATCAACTTAAATCCCCAAACACACAATACATCATTCGATATTGGATCAAGAGGTCTAACGAACCCTCAGTTTGCTTCATAGATTATTAAAATGATAACTTTGGAAAATTTGTGATTTTTGCCATTTTTCGTACTTTGTCATTTCACTTTTGATTAAGGTTTTGTTGTCTGTACTCTGTACTTTTCGATCAAAATTTTCTACTCTTAGAAAGTTTGTTCATCACTCTGAAATAGTGTTGGACTCTTGGACATGATGACTCGGTTTACTAATTGACTGGTTTCAACTCCATTTACTAATAGAATTCATATAAAGTTGAGACTCTAGAAATTAGAAGTTTTGGATTCTAATCCTCCTTCCTTCTTCCTACATTTTAAATCTCACTCTTTCCCTATTAGAAAAAATTAAAAAAAGAAGAAAACATAGAATTCATACAAATCATGCCACTTACTATATTTTTCTTTTTTTTTGGGGTCAATCTACAACTCCTACTCCTACTTTTATAATATCCACGTCATCGCCCTTAAGTACACCAGTAATAAAATCTTTATCACATTAACCACTAATTAAACCTTCTGTACCTGAAGATCACGCTTCATCTCCAAGAAAAATGGTTGTGTAATCAAATCTTCATCACAATAACAACTAATTAAACCTTTTCTGTACTGGAAGATCACGCTTCATCTCTAAAAAAGTGGTTTTTCTCATCTGATAGGTACACTGTACACTGGTATCCATTTGTGTTTCTCTTTTTGACAACCATAAAGTGTGGTAAACATGGATAACGAAATAATTATTAAATCCTTTCCCTTTAGTCATAGGTGAAAGTATTACATAAAATGCTATGAAATAAATTTGTGTGAAATACAAAATTATCCTATGTGTTATGTTACATCTGTTTCATCCATATACGCCAAGTTGGAATTGATTTGAGGAGGGAATAGATTAAATCCCTAAAATAAATTAAGGCTGAAAATCCCTTAAGAAAAAATCTGATAATTAATAGACAACTTGGATAACCAACTGGCCTTAGACCAATTGGCCTCTAGAGATTAAGTGTATCAATTCTCTTCTTAAATCCAGCAAGTGTCGTAGGACATCCGTCTGGTCCGGTGGTGGTTTAGTCCCCCCGGGTTCCCTTGGACCTCTTTAGGTCCGCTCCCCTCCCCCCATACACACTAGGAGTAGGTTAGATTAGAATCTATTCTTGCAAGCAAATTAAAAAAAAAAAAAAAAGTAACAACTTGGATAGCGGAAACATAATAGAGTATTCAAGAACAAATTTCATGTGCTGCGTAGCACACACATTACTTATTAAAAAAAGTGTCAAAAGGACTCCAAACAAGAAAATCAATCCTATATCTTCATTCACTCGATCATAACTATCCTTTGAGAGCTTCCCATTTGATATTTGCCTCGACCTGACAGCCACGGACGCACCAAGTATTGTAGCAGAGACAGAATTTGCATGGGCGACATACTGGTAAACAGTCAACGTCAGCTTCACATCTTGGAAGAGGAAGTTTTGCTTCTGCTCTGATCACCTCATTTGATAGTAGTATCCCTGTTAACATCTCATTATCATGGAGAAGAAAAAACACATTAAAATTGGAAATGCGTTATTTAAGCAGAAGAAGAGGGCATTGCTATCAGCATATAGTATAGAAATGGTTCACGGACGAAAAATTTAAGTACAAATCTGACAGAGATTATCTTTGGAAAACCTATACACTGTCCAGAAGATATCATATGTAATATGTATCTGCACTTACCATCAAGAAACCTGCCAAAACGGAGAAGTTTTTGTTCGAAGGTGTCAAACAGAAAAAAACATTAGTTATACAATTTTCAGGCATTTTTAATTTGCTGATAGGGTATAGGAAATAAGTACAGACCTAAATCTAATAAGAAGGTACAAGCCTATGGAGAATAAGATCAGGAACTAGAACATTACCAGTAGGCATGAGCAAGAGAGCAACCGCGAAAATCAATTGAAAGGATGAGGCCTTTTTCATCATTTTCAACTTAGTTAGAGCAAGTAAAACCGGAGTACAAGTTTTACGTTTTACTTCTTGAGTGATGATATTAAGCATTTCCTGAAATTTATATAGAGATGAGAGAATGCGATTTGGTTATGGATGTTAAAATAATAAATGAATTATTGAATTGAAAAAGTGTCGTATGAAATATATGACACAAATAATAATATGTATGCAATGAATGTGGATATATCCACATTAATTAAATTTACTTAGTAACTTTGGTCTAAATTGGATGTATTACCAAATTAGGAAACCATTTATAGTATTTGTTTTGTTTAACAGGTGTTCAATTGGAACTTGTTTATATAAGTTTCACGTGTTAGACTTTTAAAGAAAAATAAAATTAGAAGGGAAAGTATCTATAAACAAGAAAGCCAATGAATATAAGTATGTGCATTCAACTAATAAGTACCGATTTATCACCCTCTACAAAATCCCTCATAAGATATATGCGTACTTAATGTGGGATATTGTAATATGTATATAATTACTAGTGGATAGATAGCAAAACAGTTTTTTTAGTTCGCCTCTTGGACATTTGTAAAATGCACAAGTTGAAGTTTGGAAGCCATTTACGAAAATTCAAGCTCAAGTCCTTTTTTTTTTTTTTTTTGGCTACACAACAAAGAAATGAAAATAGCATCACAAAGTTTAGAGTGACAAAGATGAGGAAAGGAGTTTACTTCATGTTGACAAGCCTATTTCTTTCATTGGTTGTTTAAAACAAATACAATTCCACCTGCTGCAAAAGTTTGTCAGCCAAAATCATTAATGTCCGCTATATTGCACTTAAGTACACCATTAATAAAATCTTCATCATATTAACCACTAATTAAACCTTTCTGTACTGGAAGATCATGCTTCATCTCCGAAAGAATGATTTTGTAATAAAATCTTTATCACATTAACTACTAATTAATCATTTATCACGCTTTAACCACTAATTTACCGCTAATGATTTTGTAATATAATATTTATCACGCTTCATGTCCAAACTGGTGATTTTTCCTCATCTGATAGGTACACTGTACACTGGTATCCATTTGTGTTTTTATCTTTTTGACAGCCATAAAGGATGGTAAACATGGATACCCAAATAATTATTAAATCCTTTCCCTTGAGTCGTAGTTGATAGTGTTACATACAATACGATGAAACAAATTTGTTTGAAATAGAAAATTATCCTATGTGTAATGTTACATATGTTTCATCCATAAATGCCAAGTTGGAATTGATTTGAGGAGGGAATAGATTAAATCCCTAAAATAAATTAAGGCTGAAAATCCCTTAAGAAGAAATCTGATAATTATCTGATAATTAATAGACACGATAAGTAACTTGGATAGTAGAAACATAATATTTCAAGAACAAATTTCACGTGCTATGTAGCACAAACATGGCTAATTAGAACAGTGTCAAAGGACTCCAAACAAGGAAATCAATGGCACATCTTCATTCACTCGATCATAACTATCCTTTGAGAGGCTCCCATTTGACATTTGCCCCGACCTGGCAACCACGGACGCACCAAGTACTATAGCAGAGACAGAATTTGCATGGTCCACACACTGGTAAACAATCAGCGTCAACTTCACATCTTGGAAGAGGAGGTTTTGCTTCTGCTCTAATCACCTCATTTGATAGCAGTATCCCTGTTAACATCTCATTATCATGGAGAGAAAGAAAAAAAATATTAAAATTGGAAATGCATTAT
Organism: Gardenia jasminoides; assembly: GCA_013103745.1. Classification (NCBI taxonomy): domain Eukaryota; kingdom Viridiplantae; phylum Streptophyta; class Magnoliopsida; order Gentianales; family Rubiaceae; genus Gardenia; species Gardenia jasminoides. The sequence continues at coordinate 39,421,341 of CM023105.1, forward strand.
TTAAGCAGAAGAAAAGGGCATTGCCATCAGCATATAATATAGAAATAGTTCAGGAATCAACCGGAAGCAAGAATTGCAAGAATCAAGGAAGAAATGAGCCGCATTGGAGAACCCTTCATGTATTTCAATCTTGGAAGTATGTAGTAAACGAAGGCGATATGAAGCATAATGTAATTGAAGGGTCCTTCCAATTTATAATGTCAGAAGTTATTGATGATAAGCGTGTACGCATACAAGAACGTAATTGTTCAACAGTCAGAAACCTCAGTTGGGGATAAGGTTAATTACTTTCTTACATGGTCTAACAAGCCAGTAATCCAAATCGCTACGTCATGAGATTTAAGTTATAGTAGAGAAATGGATACGGAAATCTGTGGTTTATACCAAAAAAAAAAAATACAAATGGCTAGTATGACTCATTTGTATGATTGCGTCTGCGAGGCTAATACTAACCAGCACTCTGGACTGCTGTATTTTTCCAAAACGGTATGCACGAAACACAAATTGTGAGGCCCCGAATTCATGCTAACCTGCATTCTGGACTACTATATTTTACCAAAACGGCAACTTCGCCAAAAAGAAAAGAGTGACTCTTCTTGCTAGTTGCGGGCAACTTCTTCTTTTTTTTTTTTTAACAATAATGGCAAATGGATATGAAACCCTGTCAAGCCTATTATGATTAAGTTTATGCCCACAAGTCTTCAACAATTATATAAAGTGGTAATATTGCACATTACAAGCTATCAAAGAGCTTTTCTAATATACTAATATTGCACATTACAAGTAATCAAAGAGCTTTTAAGAAGAAAGCATGATTATCGTCCCACGTTTTGGATAAAGGTCCTGTGAGACAAAGCTAGAATTAGAGATAAAGGCACACAAATTTCTACTTAGTTGAAACGCGGATTGTGAATGTCCACCGTCTAATCTTTCATTTCTGTTGATCAAATATACATCATGTTGAATTCCACGGAAAACGCATGCAGCAAATCATATACCCCAAAAAAAAAATTTTTTTTTTACTCTAATTTTATGAGATGAATTATCTTCTTCTACAGCAGAAAATTTTGGATTTACAAAATTGATGAGAGTCAGTTATGCAGCCAGCCTAGTAATAACTTGTTTGCTTTTAGTTCGCCATGCTCTGATGCTCATTCCAGATCCTCAAGACCTGGTAACAGCATTTCACCAATTTCGTATTCTACAACAGTATTCTTGTGCTTTTGATAATTCTCATTCTCCTTTCACCAAGATATATCTTGGACAATTGTACCAATAATACTCTTACCATTTCATCCTTTCTTGCAATATTCAGTAACAGTTTGAATCCAGGTTACATATGCTTCTCCAAAGCAAGAAAATTTTGAGATTACCCAACAGAAAAACTGCTTGTGATTCCGTACACGAAGTGGCAGATAGCTACTGAAAACGTTCTCATTTTAGCTTCATCCATGACAAACACATACAGTTTTGTCGAAAAATGGGCATGCAGATGATGAATATGTCATCCCTCTCTTAGGAGATTGTCTTTTATGGATTAGCAGTTTACAAGCCCAAAAAAAAAAAAAAAAAAAAAAAAGTTAACATATGGATAGAGTATCCATTAGAATTTAAGATGCTTCACATTGAACTGGGTAAAAACTAGAACGAACAAAAACTAACTTCAAAGAGAAATCCCAGCAAAATGTCATCTTCTAAGACTAAGCTCCATCAAGCTTGCCAGGTGCCACAAACCAACTGGCAATAGGAGAAGAAACCATTTATTTAGCACCATGCTCGTATAGTCAGAATGACGAGAAACAAACGACTATGTATTTTGGTGCTTCATGTTTCCCTGCATTCTTTCATGTAAAGTTAAAGATGAAATCAAAGATTCATGGAACATTTTGGTTGATTAATTACCAGCAACTATAAATGACGCAGTCTAAAAGAATTGTTAAGTTGCAGCACCGAGTTATTTGATCTACAGAATCTATACCTATAGCCTGCAAAAATGATTGATGGTTTTCATTCAGAGCCACTAGAAATTTGGCCAGAATCTTAAAACTGCAAGTGCATACTACATGGTAGAATCAATTAGAGCAATCAGAGAACTTTTAAGGTCATTCTAGAACACATTCCACATCTAACCATCAGATCCAGGAGTTTTCATCATTTTGCTCTACATTTGCATCAAATGAACAAAACAGAGAAGTTTATCCACAACATTACAATATGTAGCATCTCCGAGCACAAATTCTGTGAGAATGGCCATGACTAAGGTGAAAGACACATCCCAATCTTGTTTACATAAATCATGCACAACTAAAGATCCATACATGCCCATGTGAATAAAAAGCACTGAGAACGCAAACTCAAGTTGAACGCGACAGAATCCAATACCAGTCTGGTTGCAAGAATAAGTAAGATCTAGTGCACCTTCGCGATGCGTACACAAATTGCATCTTCTAAAGCAAGATATGTTGCAACTAGCATTCAGGTGTGTTCAAACAGTCATTCTCTTTTCTACCATTTACTGTCGACCAAGGCAAGTTTCATGTCACATTTCCAGAACTTTTCAAAGTCGATGAAAATTAATATATAGATCCAATACCTCATTAATTGGAATATTAATTCTCAATATTATGCTACTTGTCGAATCCTAATCAGATAACTGAAGAAACCTATACACTTCCATTAAAAGTTAACCTAGTGCTTGATGGAAGCTACCTATCAAGTTGAAAAAATCAAGTGACTGAAACAGAAAACGTTTCCTAAAGGAAATTAATGCAGCCCGACTGAAATTTTCAGAATCAAAACCAATCAATAATTATAATAACAACAAGAAAAAAAAAAGAAAAAACACAAATTAGGCAAAGCAATCAGAGAACTTTGAAGGCATATTAAGATGATTGCAATCAACATCTGAAAACCATTCAGACTATAGATACATCTCATCCCTTTGCTCTGCACAAATCAATAAAAAACTTGTAGTGATTTCTTCATACATATAAACTGAGAGCTAATGTTTTTTCTTTGGTTGCAGGGGAGTTGAGCTTAAAAAGGTATAATTCAACTCAGAAGAATTCTTCCAAAGAAAAAGCAAATATAGCACCATAAACACCTTATCTCGAATTTTCTTTGCAATTAATGACTAGAAACTGCAAAGGGCTGATTGGTGCACAATGTTATTATCTCTCATTTGAAAATGATCATCCAATTAAGCTGGAAAAATCGAATCTTGAAGAATCCTTTAACAGAAAAATTGAAGCTTTTCTAAAACTTACTGGGTTTTCCAGGTGATTGATTTAGAAGTGTATCACTTGATTTCATCAACAGGACTGTCTACTGAGACAGTGAAACAGTCACCTGAGCGGAGTTAACAGCTCGGTGCTATTTATAGGTGCTGAATTAGGTTTAGTTTCCATTTGTTGGAGGAGAGGGAAACGACGCAGTTTACTTCTCCACCTTTCTTCCTTTTTTTTTTTAATCTTTTTCCTTTTGTAATTGCTAATAAGATTTCATATTATTTCAAACAGAAAACGAAATTTTTTTTTTAATCTTACAAATATTACATAAAATTATCTTTCGTATCTTTGAGAAGGGATAGGTGGAAAGAAAGAAGTAGGGGAGAGAATGGAACCAATAATGAAATCACTCCCTTTTCTTGAAATTTGAAAATAAGATTTCAATTCTTTATTTCATTTGGAGGAACAAGAAAAAACCAATCATTATGGGCCTTTTTCCTTTATTACAAGTTCCCTTGACTTACAAAGGCATTTAGTACTTGATAGGACAAATTATCTGTAAATAATTTGAGATTTTAAAAAATAATAAATGATAAATTAAATAAAAAGAGGTCAAGCTTTAGCCCCTCCATTTTCTAATAAAATTTAGTTTGACATCTCATGAGTTCCCACCCTTGTAAATGTGCGTGTTTATCTGTTGACCTACCGTTGATAATATAATAAATGGTTTGACTTAAAATTAAATGTAGATTATGTGTTCAAAACTTGATAAATATGTGAATTACATCGATTAAAGAAATTCATTAATGGAGCTTGTAAGAGATAATAAATGGGCTTAAAAAGTGAAAAAAGATTATATGGTTTGCTTGCAAGAAAGTAAGGCAGCAAGGCTAGAGAGTGTTAGGTAACTTCTTTTTGTTTTTGCTTTGTTATTTAAATTTGGGCATCACGGATAGCATCTAGGTTTTTTTAACCTTCCAACAATCCAACGCCCCTTCACACCTTTCCGACTCATAACTACCACGCACAAGGTTTGAACCTTGAGCGGGGAGGACTCTAAGAGTCTTTCCCTTGCCATTTGATCGCAAGACCAAATAAATACCTTAATAAATACTAAGCCATAATTAATAGTTGAGAAGATCTAGCAAGAGCCTATAAGTTATATATGATCCCAGTTTATCGCAGACTTCTTTCAGTCAACCTTTGAAGCAGACATTAATCACAGCAGAAATGTCCCAAATGATGTGCTTGGAAAGCTTCTGATACTCACAGATACTTTATAGGTGAAGAAAAAGCAACCCTTCCACACTAATTCTACACAAACAAATGCTGACAGTGTACTTGAAAAACCTCAACTATTATATTTACACAATCTACAAACTCATTCTGAAAAGAATTGCGGGGCAAGCAGCAAAAATTACGATTGCAACAATGATGAATGAATGAAATACTACAAGCACTACGGTCAAGAATTATGTGCAGTTGAGAAAAAAGAATGTCTTCCATGCAACGGCAATCCGTGAGTTAACGCTCGATGAAGTTGAAAATGGCATGTTCCCTGTTCAAGAAATATGCTGCTAAAACTGAAAGCAGTACAACCAAACTTGCCATGAAGATGTATGCTCGGCTGGTCTTCCCTGCGTCTACCACATTCTCATTATCCAGTTTCAGAACCAAATTGCTGCTATCTTCTGAAGAAATGGAAGATTCTATTTCATGGTGATCTGCAGATGCTGTTTTAAGTGCTTCCTCCACCTGATTCAGGGGTGAAATGTCACTATGATCACTTGTAACAAAAAAAAGCATCATGACTCCTGATAAGTGTTTTTTTTTTTAATTAGTCAAACGACTCCTGATAAGAAGGAAGAGAAAAAGTGAGAAACCACTCCAGTGTCTATGCTTGAGAGTGGAAATAACACCAGATATAATAGCTTAGCATTAGTGCAAACTCCCCTGTTATTGCAGCCTGAGCTTCATTGATATCCTCACTGATGCTTTTATGGTAGGTACAGACTGTTCATCTGATTTTAGACTGTTTTCATAAAGCTTTTGAAATAAAAAAGTGCAAAGGCAATGCTCAACATAATTTGATGGTAAACTTCTACCTACAAAGGTTTCTAAAAGGCTCAAATGATAATGTTTTCTTATAATTAATCCACCAACTGCAAGAAGCCACTAAATGAAGCAATGAAAAGAATCTAGTCTTCAAAAGGTTGCTGTATCTAGACTGTTAACTATGACCATACTTCCATGTCATCTGTATTACATAAACCCAGTTTATGAATAGTGAAATAGGCAAGAAGAAGAAGAAGAAAGAAAGAAAGAAAAAAGAAAACCTGCCTGGATGCTATCGCATGAGAATTCTGCTGCCTGCTCATGTGAAGCTAGTATACATGACGTAGTAGTTGAGTCAACTCTGAGTGAAGGAAGCTCTTTTTCCTTATGATCTGTGTCGTCATATGAACCAAAACACTCAGCCTTCTTTGCTTTCCTTAACTTCTCCTTGAGCAATTTATTTTCCTTTGCTAATGCATAGAACTGTCACCAAATCAATCATTTCAGTTTTTATAGGGAATTAGAGGTTGTGATCAATTCACAATTTATTAAAAGTACACAAAAATTGATCATCCTTTGTACTCACTCTTACTGAGAAGGACATTATAGGATAAGAATCAAGTACAAAAACACAGAAACAAAGGAAATGGAAAAGAAGACTGCAAACTAAGCACCTGTTTGTTTATGCGCTCTCTTTCCATTGCAAGTTGCATGACCATATCCATAATCACATTGGTCTTGATATTTATGTCTTTTGCACTCCCCATTTTCTTGACAGTGGCCTGATTCAGAGTTGTTTCCGAGGACTCCATTCTAGTCCTCAAAAATTCAATTTCTTTATTGAGTTCTAAATTAGCTTCTGACAGCACCACACATTGCTCCTCAGCATTCTCAGTCTTGTTTTCAGCTTTGGAGACATTTTGCTTCAACTCATCAATAAGAGTTTCCATATCCCAAATTGCAGTATACAACATGTTTTGCTGCTCTTGACTTGCTTCTGATGAAGCCCTGGCATGCTGCAGTTGCAGTTCTAGGTCTCTCAACTGCTTCTCGAGTAAGCTCACCTTTTTGCTATTAGTATCATTACTTCCTTTCAGAAAATTGAGTTCTTCAGTTAGTTCTGAGTTTGTTTCAGTTAACTGAGTAACCTTGGCTTCTGCACTCTCAGCTCTAGCCTCAACTTCATCAATGGTTTCTCTCATGGATTCAATGATACCTTCCATTTCTGCAAGTTGCTCTTGACTTGTCTCATTTTTTTCCTTTTCTGTCTTCAGCTGAGATACTGATACTCTTAAGTGCTCTTCTAGTAATTTTACTCTTTCCCTTAGAGAAGCAGCTTCAGCAGTTTCAGCGACAAGCTGTGCACTTTTCTTACTAAGCTCTTCCGTTGCATTATTTTTTGCATTTGATTGTGCAATGTAATATTGGAGTTTAGAATCTAAATTGCTTTCTCTTTGTATTGCATTATCTAAGTTGAATCGAGCAATTTGAAGCCGACCAACCATCTCCTTAGATATGCCCATAAGAACCTCTGATGTATTTTCAGCCTCTAGGAACCTACCCCAAATAACCTCCGCTGCCTCTTCCATGCACAGAGCCACTTGTTCAGTTAATCGAAGCTTTAACTTAATATCTTCTTCATTTTGTTTTATTTCTGTTAACTTCTTCTCAAGATCTAGCTCCCTAGCAAGTGATTTTTCCAACATTCTTAGAATATGTCGCTGTTCAACTGACTGCAGTTGTGGCTTCAGATATATTCCTGGAACTTCAGAGTTCTCTGATAAGTCCACACCTATGTTAAAGCTCCCTGCGAAAAATAAACAGTTACAACAAAAAAACCCCTGCTTCTTAATTCTTGAATCAATGGGAGATCCAACTTTGTTAAATGACATTCTGACTTACATTGATTTTGGTTGAAAGCTAATGATGTCATCTGCAGTTTGGCCAACTGCATTTTCATCTCAAGAATATGATCCTGCGATCTTCTCACTGATTCTTCAGTGTCATGCAATTTACTTTCCACTACACTGGACAAATCATTTAGCTTTCCCCATGAAGTTATCTTATGACGAGCATCAATTACCACAGCATGAACAGTACCCATAAAATTATCCAGCTCTCTTACCTCAGAGTTCAAAATAGCACTCAAGATATCAAATTCCATTGCCTTCTCAATAAATTCTGGGGAGATATCATCGTATTCAACAACTGATTTCACATCATTTTGCCAGGCTAAAACATGCATTAAAAGATTACCCAAATTCACCAATTTGTGAGAAGAGTATGCTAGCTCCAAATCTGCTCTAGTTAAGACTTCCATGGCATTTCTTTCTTCTTCCACACCCTGAGCATCATATGAAAGACTTTCAGGTAATTTTACTTTTGCAGAATCTGATTCAGCAGTTTCAAAGCTATTAGGAGCCTGATCATCCATTAAAACCCTGAAACAGGCAAAAGTTTAAGGTTTACGAATTGAAAATCAGGAGAGTTGTGATAGGCATGCAGTCAAACAAACCAGTACAACTCAATCTCAAGGAAATGGAGTATAACAAGGATGTAAATATGCCAGATGAAATAAAGTACACTCCCATAATTATGACATCCAGATAAAATTAGACAAATCAGTACAAAATGTTGAAATAGCCAAAAAAGGCATCAGAAATCCTTTTCAGACTAAAAAATATTAGCACAGCCTCTAGGAGGCTACAAAAGAAACACAAAAATGCTACTAGACAGATAGCCATCAGTATAAAGAGAGAAATACAGGCGTTAAGCATGTACACATCCATGTCTCTGTGTGTGCATCCAATGGAAATGTCTAATGAATGTCTCTTGTAATTATGAGATAACCACATAATTAGCCACGAGAATACCATAATGAATCAATATAAGCAACAATTATCTCTTCAAGAACTCCAAAACCTACTCTATATAGGATACATGAAACGAGCTTCAAAGCACGCATAAGGCTTGAAGTTCAATCCTAGTATTTAGCGACAGATACATTACCATTCATCTCTAGGAATCTTTGGCACTCATTTCTTTCACTCACCCACCATTTTGCAAGCCACAAGCAGGCATGAAAAGCGTGAAACCTTTTTTTTATGACACTTAAAAATTTCATCTTCATAATGTACAGAGATTTTCAGGTGTCTCTCAACTGGAAATGCCAACAAAACCAGAGTTAGATCCTAGAAACTACTAGTAATAGACATAGCACATCTAACAAATTACATTTAATCACCCAATCATTTGTATTTGACCATGTCATTCCAGAATTTTATCTCAAAGCAATCCCAATTTCAAGCAACAGTTTTTTTAACCAAAACTGTCAAGGCTCACCTGAAATAGCCTTTTACATTCAGTTGACATTATTAACACCAGAATAGGCTTAGCTCTTTAGCTGACAAAACATTATGACTTCAAAGAGAAGCATATTAGACCAAGTGCACAAGGCTTTATGCCAACAGATAACTCGAAAGGGCCGGAACAAGCTGCATTGGCCAAGAGGCAGACATGCTGCTTTTCCATAGTCAACTCCATAACCTCACAGATGAACATAGATTGACCTATATGTTCACATCCAAGAACACCCAAATGTTGGATACATTCATGTAAATTGAGCAGGCAAAACACAGTAATCAGCTTATTCTTCAAAATTGATAATATCACCTCCAAGTACTGCATTTACCTGAACTACAAAGATTTTATTTGTATATTAAGTGAGAAAAAAGATAGCTTTTTCATTTAGTCTTCAAAGTTCAGAATCTAATTTACAAACGCAGCAGAAGAAACTATATAGATGAGAGTTTAGAACCTACATTTATGTGCTGCTATAGTAAGGCTCGCGTTATAAAAATGTTCCATCACCTTGTGCAAGTTCTCATACAATCATAAATATCACATGTCAAAACTACCAAGCATGACAGTGCTTCTAAACTCTCTTGCAAGTTCTAAACTAGTAAATTATGGTTCAAAATGAAAGCAATTATGAGCGTCTCTTCTTAAAGAACTTCTACTTATTCACATTGTTTAGCAACTATCAGAGTAATCTTTTGATATAATACATAGTTTCCCACACCATCTTTGAAAATTTCAGCTTGCAAAAAGTGATGAAAGCGAATATCAAGCCCCATAACAGAGGAATCTAGCAGTTAAAGCAATTAATATTCCACATAATAAGTTCACCATTATTCTGCAGTTTCTCCACATTCAGAAAAGAGGATTTCTTTAACTTTTAACCTTAACTTCATACAGTAGACAAACAAAGGAACCTTGATAGCCCAAAAAAGAAAAGACAAAAAATACTGCCAATCCAATATCTAACTTTTTACTGGTCATGTCCTTTCACATTTCACAGGATAATGCGCTCAAAATCCAAGATTAAGCCTCAAGAATCACCACATCCGACCAAAAAAAATGCAGACCCACAAAATATTTTCTGCTATAAAAGTCACGACTTTTCTCCGTTTCCACCAGAACCCAGAACAGAAAAGAGACAAAGGACTGCGGGATTCAACAGTTGACATACCATTCCTCAACAAAGTGAAAATAATCAAATATAGGAATTAGGAAGCACATACCTGGTGTTGAGAGGAAAATGTTTGTGGGTCGCGGTGTTCTTGAATTGTTTACAGGAAATTCAACTGCTTGGGATGTTTTATGAGGTCTGATATTCCTTAAAATTAGTTACAGTTGAGCAGAAACCCACGTAAGAAACCAATTATGAGGATTAAATCGAACTGTGTGATCAGCAGCAAAGAACAAGCAAGAGCCAAGTCGTAGCTTTAAGGTGTGTCGTGGGGACATCACAATTATAACTGGACAGAGTTGAGTGGTCAACATGACTGCTAGGAGCAATTCCCAGAAAAAAAAAAAAAAAAAAAACACAAGTAGAGAATAGATTTCATATAAAACCCAAAAAAAAAAAAAAAAAAAAAAAGAAAGGTGATAGAGAATTCAATTCCTAAGAAATAGTGGGTTAGAGTAAATTGGTGAGAGATGTAGCCACAGCAGCATCAACGGATGTCTTATCAGGTGATGGCCCAAACCAACGTAGAAGTTAAGTTGTTGTAGTATTTTATTAAAGAAAGGTATCAACATGGGATTGTCATGAATAAAGTGGAAAGGGATACAAAAAAGAGAGTATAAACTTGAATGTTCTTTTGACTGTTGCATATAAAGATTTGAAAAGGCTGTCCATTTTAGTTTTGAACAGACTGCTAATTGCCTCGTATTCATTCCACAAAATTCAGGTTATGATTCTTGATCATAATGATTTAGCCCTCAACAATCTTTGCATGATGACATTTTTAGCTATATTACATATATATATAATAAAAAAAAAAAGGCTCCCCAAACTCGCATGGCAAATTATGTCCAAAGCAATGCTATTGCTCCAATTTTCTTTCACTTTTCCGGACCACAAGCCCCCACCCGCCACCTCCTACTGAGTCCTCTCTCCCACCATCCTCCTTTAACTCTCCCGCCCATTCCCTACTGCTCATGGCCAACTACTTATATTATGACCACCATTGTTGTAAATTATGGTGCAATTACGTTTGAATTGCTATCTTTTAGAGTTTTATAAAAAAATATATTACAACGATTTGATGTATGTGAAATAAAAAGGTAATTAAAAAATATGATAATAAAAAACATGAACATTTTTCCTGTCAAGAACTTCAATTCTAAAGATCGTATAATGCTCCTACATTTTTATCTTGGTGAGTTGGGGGTGGACTAATTTAAGCAAAAATATTTACTAAAGATTTTACATGGACGGTTCAGAAGTCAAAGCGCATGTGCAAAAAATCACAGCGGGTGCAGTGAGATGTATGGGTTGAACCCCCAATGCAGTGGTGAATCTGAATCGAGGTAAACAGCAAGAAGACAAGGAAGCCCTACAAGAGCTAGTAAGAGAATCCTGGAAACCAGGACGACTTAAATCATCAACGTACTCGATAACGCAGCAGCAAGTTAATGACAAAATTTCCGGCCCAAATGATTGGAGGATAGAACTTAGAAGTAGTTGCTGAACCAAACCACCTGGTTCCAGCAAACAAACGACCTTTAGTAATTAGTTTCCTTTTCCAACTTTCAAATTAAGAAATTTTAGATTTACTCATTGAGTTCTTACTACTAGTACTAAATTACTGAGAAAGGCTCATAGCATTTTGCATGTTTGGTAACTACTACACAAGCAAGGTAATAAACTAGTAATAATCAAACCAGTCAAGGATCATTTTCATGATATTGTTCTCAAACACTATATATGTCTTACTCAATGAGTCTCGTTTGAATTACCATATTCTAGACTTTCTATAGCAAAAATATACTATAATGGTAATGATTTGATATATGTAAGTTAAAAAGATGTTTGAAAAATGTGATTACGAAAAACTTAAAAATTTTATGTAAGAAACTTCAATCCAAACAAGATCTCAAATCCCTTGTATCAAATCTTGTGTTCTAAAACCTCACCACTACGTTCTTTAGGCAAATCTCACATGTGCCCTCAATACCAATCATGTCTTAACTTTTAAGAGTGCTAATATCAACTCCCACCATGGGTGCATTAGATACAAGTCAGAGCCCTAATCCTCACAAACATGTAAGATGGAGAAATACTTACTCACAATCATTATTACTGTCACAAACAATGAAAAGACTCTAGAATAATCTCTGCCAATTCTCCATACATTATTTACCACCGTGCCAAATTAATTGTAGGATCACAAAGAATAATATTGAATTAACGCAACGGTATAAATCAAATCATACCGGATGATTCTCAACAATTGATTAATGAAATTTGATTTTTATAAAAAAAAAAAAAGAATAATGTTGAATTAAAATTCCCAAGAATTCACAATTTATAGAAGAAAGCACAAAAAAGAAGCAAATAACGAGCAAGCCCGATAGTGGGCAGCAAAACTAATCTGTCATTGAAATCTAATGATGATATCATTAGATTTCGCACACAACAGCAAACCAGCAGTCCAATCCTTGTAAATAAATCTAAGCAAGACACGGGAATTAAACATCCAAACGTCCAACCTTGCCTATCAAACCTAATGTATATCTGGGGAAGAAGACCCCTTTGAGGACTCAAATTACAAAATCAACTAGGAAATAAATTCCTTTAGACAAACTCTAACATCTAAAAGTGAAAACCCTTCTTCAATTAAACACGTTAACATGTAGAATCTTAAATGGTTTGGTTTACTAAGCCAACAAAAACATGCATGTGTTGTTAGGAGAATCAACTATATACTAAGGACTAAATAAATTTATGATTAGGAAAAGGAAATAGACCAATTGCTAGTTACTTTCACGTTTCTTGAAATTTCCGTTGCAAATACTTCCTCTTCTTTTAATTTTCAATAATGCAAGCTTTAAGTGTACAATTAAACTATTTCTGCATTTTTCAGTCACAAACAAACTTTTCTTGAGAAAATTGTCAAAATCAAATTATCCTTTTCATTCACGTGATTTCTTTTGTGGCCTAAAGTTGGCTTCAGGCCCATGACAAGTGAAAGAAGTAGAAAGCTGGCGCTATGCATCGTTGCTACAGTCAACTGAGATGGTGATTTTGCTCCATAAAATTAATAAAATAGTTAACCTACAAAAGCAACTATAAATCACAAGATGATTTTAGCTTACAGGTGTAAACGGGTCTAATCAAATCGAACACTCTAGTGTTCAAATTTATTTGATTATTTTAACTAGGTTGAAATTTTATTCAAACTTAACTTTTTTGTTGATTTGTTGAATCGAGTTTGAACGACTTTTTTTTTTTTTCCAAAAATCAAACTTGAATGTCATCGAGTATAAAATATTGTTCAAAATTTGTTTGACTAGCTGATGAATCAAGCTCAAACAAGCACTTATCAAGTCGAGTTCGATTCGAATATCAAATAGTTTGATTCATTTTTAACCCTGGTTTTGCTCTATTAAATTGATAAAAGAGTATAGCTATGAAAAGCGACTATAAATTATGAGGTGATTTTTTGCTCTATCAAATTAATAAAAGAGTTGACACAAATATAGAAATATTTAGAATTAAAAAGGTGTATTATCCTTTAATTTATTTCTGTTGCATAATGTTGCTTAGCATAGGATTTTTTCTTTTTATTCTTTAATAAAAGAGTACACATCCAAAAATAGCTCTTTTACTCCTTGTAATCACCTCCAAAAATACCTCTTTTCCCCTTTGTAATCACCTCCAAAAAGAGCTTTGTAATTAAACCTTTTTTACAATAATTTGAGAAAATTCCGTGAGCATATTAAGGCATTAGTCGAGGATGGTGCCGAATGCCAGGGACTGCTGCCAGTTTACCTACACGTTAACATGGATTTCACAGTCGTATGAAGGTCATTGGATGGGCTGGCACTCCGATGTTAGACATGGATTTAATCAAGACCTGCGTTCAGGCTTAAGCTTCACCTGAGGCCCACCAAAATTGAAAACGAAAAGTCTGTTTGGCAACGATTGGCGGTTTCTCTAAATTTTACGAAAACAACACTATCCTATGCCAAGTTGGGCCTTCAACCCAATGAGTTCCTTTCCACATGGGGCTCACTGCTTTCCCCAGACCCTATTTTCTTGTTATTTCCCCCTCAAACCACCCTTTTTCTTTCTTTCTTTCTTTCTTTTTTTTTTTTTTTGGATAAGTGGAAGATTTTGAATCCAAAACATTTTACTCACGCTTCCTCCCACATTATCACACAATCTAATTCTTCCACATAAATTACTTGAATTGCTATTAATTCATTTTGCATTGTTACAAGAAACTCTAAAACAAATTCACATGGTGATTTCCTCTATCAAAATAATTGAACTTTCCAAAGTAGCTCCTGTTTCTTTTAATTACACCATATTACTTTTATCTTTCCCCGTTGTGTTGTAAACTACAAACCCGTCTCATTTCAAAGATCATTTTTATGATCTCTCTTATGTTTAGCCTGATTTGGTTTCTTTAATGTCACATTTAGTACATACAAATTGTCAAACTTAATTGAATTTGGTTGCTTAATTTTTTTTATTAATTTTAGCTAATTGTGATTTTTTAAATGTCACGTCTTGTAAAAATTCTTAATTTTAACTGAATTTGTGGTGATGACGTTTGTAAAGGTAATGAATCTATGAGAATATTTATATTCAAAATAGTAAAAGGGCCATAGTTATCTTTTTATTACATGAAATATCTGACAAAAAGTGTTAATTCGAGGTATCAAAAACACCGAAACCGAAAATTCAGGAAATGTGTCACGAAGTTTTGATAATGGAAAATCTGAATGAGGCAGTTTTATGATTTACCCTTTTTTTTCTTAAAATAATCTTTATTAGTTTAAGAAGTTTACCTACAAAAAAAAAAAAAAAAAAAGAAAGTGTTGGAAACATGTCTAGGGTATTCTCTGTTTCCGAAACTTGATTTCAACCTAATCCGGCAATGCATACAACAAAGTCTGTGCATTGGAAAACGCATTCATAATGTAGAACTGATCGACAAGTGTATAGAAACCTTTTCTTGTATCGAAACCTTTTCATTTGGATGACTTATATACACAGGCTGGATTTTATAAAGTTATGTCTGGTATCCCCTGGAATTTTCATGCATGTCATAGTCAATCAACCTCTGCAGTTTGCCCATTACAATAATGGAAAGACGTTCTGGAGAAGCTGAGGGGAAAAAATGGCAAGAGATGAATTATACATTTATACTCCTGTTGTGGAAAAGCAGTGGTGGACACCAGCATGATGCTTTCAAGCACATGCAGTTAGAGATTGTTGACTAGGAGATAGAAACTGGATTCACATTTCAGACGATTTTGTTCCCAAAACTACCAAGTAGATTAATTTGTTATAGTAACGCATTTTTGCTTTCTTGTTTAGTGAGAAGGAACTTTTCTTGTGGGATTTACATGTTTAGTAAATAATAAACGTGTTTTTTTTTTCTTTTTACCATGATGAGAAAGACACTAGTGGCCATGGAAAATGACCAGAAAAAGGTGGATAAGCTCCCAGCTGTGTTGTCCAGAATGAATGAAGGTACTAATCATTTTCATCGAAGGTTCATTCCACTTCTAACAGGGACGATTAGATGTGTAACCGACTTGTGTCTGGTTGTAATCTATGAATTTCAACACTTAGGTACTCCTTTTTTCTTGATTGCTAATTAGGACAAACCACAGCATTCTTGATCCTGTTTAATTGTACTTGACTACAGCAACAGTGGTGCTTAATCTGGCAATAAGCTGCACAATTAGCAGGAGTGAGGATCACTTTATCTTACTATACACTCGAAAGCAATGACCAGTGAAAGAGAAAGTGGGGATTTTGATGTTCATTCCACAATGAGCATGCAAGTTTTAAAACCTTATCTATACAGAATGAGAGATTAGAACTTTCTTGGTTGTGTTCCCTTTTAGTGTCCTTTTCAAAGTTGAAAAGTTTTAGGGAGATTCAATTAACAATATACATGCTCAACAAAGTAAAAGAGGGAGCAGAGGTTAGGCACTCTTATCATGTAGTTTATATGGACAGGAGGGAGACATATACAATGTAGGAAGGCATACAGCTAGTAAGATCCCGTCCACCTTCAAGAAGCAAAAATTCATGATAAAGAAAAAGGAGTTGATGAATTTAGGTTTAGCCAAAAGTGAGCAAAAAAGGAGCTGAAAGAGTTTGGAAACAATCATTGAATATCGCATTTAATGGAATTCCATCACGTTTCCATCCATTCTACAGTAACATTTGGAGATATTTCTATTTCTTTATCTTTTCTTTTTCAAAATGGAAACTTGGCTCCAGGGCAATAAATGATAGGGCATAGATCTCAATAGCTCTAAATTTACAGAATTGATAAGTATAGGGGTTCACTATACCATCAGTCATTTCGTTATGAAACTAATCACTTTTTTCTTTTTTGGGGTTCTAAAGAGCTCAGAAAACTTCCAAGGGTGCGAAACAATTAAACCAGTTCTTTCCGCTTATGTGGATTAAAAGAAGTCCATCAACACTTTCTTGAAGCTCAATTCTATATATGCAGGCAAAAACTCATAAAAATTGTTACTTGAAACATGTCTTGTGAATGACAACCTACACTTCTTGAAGAACAATTTTATGCAGATAATATCCCCCCCAAAAACCCACCCCAGAAAAAAGCAAAAAAAAAAAAAAAAATCAGAACTTGTCTGGGGAACTACAGTTGTCATATTCTAGATTTTATGACTTCTATAGGTGGAAAATTTACTTTTAGATAAAACTTTGCCGCTTGCAATAATGACAATACATAGGAAAGCCACAACGTCAGGCTAATGAGTTACAGCACAAATTGCAGGAAGACATTTCTGTATCTATTTCCTGCAGAACCGTAACGTAAAACAATCAAATGGGGTGAGTAGAACTGCACCAAATCAAGATATAATGGTTCACGGAGATGCACATATTCAAAACGGAAAGACCAACCAATTCAGATTAACCAGCTGCTAAATCAATTTAATAAGTAATGTTAAGTGTGTGGATTTGAGCCTCCGATGTATCTGTCCAGTTATAACAATCTTACATCTACACGAATTTAACAGTTAAATAAGACTGATTCGGAGACTTTACATGCACACTCTTGATGATTTATGCTAGCATTTCCAACCAAATCTCCATTGTAATTTATAAATATACGACACAAACTGAAGTGATATTATTGTTACTTGTCTGTTGAATTGAAGTCATTTTTAACAAACCTACCATGAAATTGCTGCTTTAGTCTCTGTGTAACGTTTATTAAAGTGCTTGGTCAACCCTACCATTTTCCCTCCTCTCCATTGGCTCCATCATGTATAGCAACAAAGTAAAATTATGCAAATACAAGTATATCTACCTTATTGTCACTTCCTTAGCAAAAAGATCTAGCACATTTTCTTATCCAACGTAGCATTATTTAAATTTGTTCAAGCAACATAGTTTTGTTGTTGTTTGAAAATTTGATGTCTTCCACAAATATTGTAAAAAAGATTAATCTTGTTTAATTTTATAAACTTTGAAGAAATATGTAGATACGCATACTAACAAAATTCGGAGCTCCTTACTAAGAGCAATACAAACATATGTTTTTCAACTGATATTATTAATTAGCATTGGCATACACAAATGTACTCAATATACTAAAAAAAAGAAAAATCAATAGGAATTATAAAAATTAACAGCATATATGGCAATATGCATGCACGTAGTCTTCAATTGATTAAAGCGCACGATCAACTCTCTTTTATTAACAATTTGCAGGGCATGCAAACACCTACACACATAATCACAAAGGAAGAGTAATCATCAAAGTGCAGTCCTTGATTCAACATATAGAATTCCAAAGGCTCTCGTCAAGAGATCTCAAATCCCCAACTTCCACCCCATGCTGCTTTAGAGGGATTTGGTCTTTGCGTGATAAAATTTTCATATGGTTTTGAGTCTTTTTATAAAAGAGAGAGAGCCATGCCAACCATGAAACAACTCCTCAGTCCTCACCACCAATATAATATGTCTTCTGTGAATTATTAAAAGATTTAACTTGCACTACACCAATCAATAGGTCTCCCTCTAAAAGGGCACAAAAATGCACGTGGCAACAATTGATTGGTGATGTTCTTAGCTTCCATTTTATTCTAATAGAAGAACAGGGTCCTAAGGAATCTAGTACCCTTTTATTTATTGGGCAGGGTTAGGTTGATTTTTCATCGTCTTCTCCCTTGGACTATCCTCTCATAGATTAGTTGATCCTCTTCTGTCTTTTTACGTTGTTTCTTTGACAGGCATAGCTATCTATGCATAATTAAATTGTGTTATATCTCATTCGATCAGTTAGAAAACAAGAGAAGAAGTTATTTTATGTCTAAGTATCATCTAATTAATCCATAGTTTGCTTCAAACAATACCTTGTAAAGCCAACCCAATCAACATAAATCATTTTCACATCTTACATCATCAGTAATCTAAGGCTTAAGCATTTAGTACAAAGCAAATTGCGGAAGAGATTCCAATATTCTAAGGCTTAGGTCTTTGCGATCGCAAGTACCGATGCCAACTAGCAACAAATAATGACAGAAGAGAAAGGGAGGAAAAAACTGTCCAAGTGTGTAGGATGGTCAGAATAAGTTCACCAAATATTCTTACCAATTTGAACCAAATTAGATTACATCACCTTAAATTCTATATTATCCCGAGACGTGCTAGTTTTTCTTGTTAATTACTCGTATAATTTCACAAATACACCGACCTAATAATGTTAAAAATACTCAAGTTAATAAGAATATATACGTGTAATCCTATAATGTGCAGGGTACAATTAATTACATATTCTTATAAGGACATGTACTGCACCTTAATTTGCTCATTACGAGGAACAACTACTTCGTTAACCTTAATAAAATGCCAGTTCAAACATAAGTGTCAACTTGGCTTAATTGGGACTTTGATTTATATTAATTTCTTGGTTGATTATATATTAGTTGTTGCAGTTTTTCTTGGAAATGTTGCCGAATCCTGCAAAAAGCTTGAAGCAATGATAGCCAACAACATAATAGAATCAACTAAAGAAAAGAGCAAAGCAGTAGCAGGGCTGGCAGTTTGAAGTTTGACTCGGGGAAGGCTGAATGCAAATGCGTGGAATGTGATTCTCCGCCAGCTAATTATGTAATCAACGTTGTATGTTCAGATTTATGTGATATTAGATCTCAAATAATTCAAGCTTAGATGCAGAAGTATCTCTTTAATTAATACATTATCATTGTTCACATGTTCATTATTTTTTTAAAATAAAATTACCCTGGGGATTTATTAGCGAGAGCAATTTAGAATAATTGTATTGACTATGATTTGGATCGCTCCATTCCCTAAATTTTTCAAAATTTTACAATTTTCATACAATATCAACCCAACAAACCTTGAATTTTATCCGACCTGGTGAACTTTCGAAGCAATAATTTTAGGGGAAATGTGATCCCCCATTTATATTATTGATAAGGCGTATTTCTTCTTTCCTAGCAATATTTTGTACATTACGTGGTAAACTCAAATTCATTTTAGGGAAAACAATATGTAAGTTTTTCTTTTTTTAACTTAAGTCAGAAGTCTTGAATCCAGCACCTCCCACTTACAATCCCTCTCCCTTTATTACTAAAAATGATATTTAAATTCATGAGAAAATAATGAAAAATATCGAAATCTTGTAGATTAGCCGTTCTACACGAGCTTTAGAACAAAACTGTCCGTGTTGCAAGGAAAAGAAAAAAATCAAGCAATACAATTTGAATTGAAATACTAATCAGCTTTAGGGAAGCATGCAGAGCAAAATCTGAAGATATGGTTGCCTTTTTCCCTTTTTTTTTTTTTTTGCTGCAACGATAACATTTTAATCTACTGCTATACTAACCTACACTATGGAGAAGGGGAGAGTTTAAAGAGGTTTTGTAAGGAGTTTTAGAAAGTATGCAGACCCATTTAGATTAAACAGATATTTTGACACATCCTTAATTTTTTTTTTAACTGTAGAATACGAGGGTTGAACCCCGATCTACGGTTCGAAGTGGGATCTTTATTTTCTTTTTGGTGGCCAACTTGTCCTAATGTGGTTTACTGGCTTACTGCTAACTTCTAACTCAATTTCGTGGTTGGCATTCATTCAAGACTCAATGATAAAACTGATATGCAGCCTGCCTCCCCTAAAACCCAAGGCTTTAAAGAGACTGAAAGCCTGATACTGCCTGTCCTTCAAACCCTGAGAAACACAATGCAAAAGGCCAAGATACCTATCTAATAAATTCATGGCGATCTCTGCCAGCATAATGATCATCAGAGTCAGTGAAGAAAGGCAAAAAAATCCATACAAGGATTCTACTAATAAAGACCTGGAACTCCAAAAGTACTACGGCAATGAAATTAATTGAAAACCATAAATGTTTCAAATACGGTTAAAAATTCAGCAGATCTGGTCCTACGATTTTTTTTTTTTTGGCATTAATTACTGCAAAGAACTGAATTTTTCTATACCAGCTTAAGTCGTAAATCCTTTTTAGTTTCTAATCTCATGCAAGAAGTCCTCGTCTAACATCTTGTTTACTTTTTATTTTTGTACCCTTTCT